>CM057456.1:226890833-227545000 GCA_016271365.2 Neoceratodus forsteri
AATACTAGTCAGATAGAAGTTGGGTGTTGGTTCAACAACACCTCAGGAGTTTAGCCTTTACTACTCCTATGAACTGTTTTTTTTTTTTGGGGATGTATGTTCTTCAGTGCTGTAAGGAAAGCCAATTGTTTGATTTCTGGGATCCTCTTAATTTTTTTTTTGTTTGTCAAAAGTTCGCTTTAATTTTGTTCTGTTCATAAATAAATATACATGAGCTCTTCAGCATCTGAGTTGGTGTCCATCAGTTAACCCACGACCTTTCACGTGGGGCAGCCGGGCACTGCAATTTGTAAGTGAGGCAGAGCAGGGGGTACTGAAGACAAGCCTCAAAGGAAGGCAAGTGCAGCTGGGCCAGCGAGATGCAGGGGTGGCTTCTTGGGTGACTCAGGGTCACAAACCTCACCACCTTGTTATACAGAATCTGAAACCTGTCGCCCCCATGCTTAGACATACCCAGTATTACAGGGGCAGCATAAGTTAGTGTAGGAAGAAGGACACTGGGGCAACTGCTCACCTTGCCTCCGGGACAAGTTATTTTATTTATTTGTTTATTTTTTATTTGCTTTACGTTAACGGGTAAGCACTAGGCAGCCAAGTGCCTATTTTCAGGTGTGACCTGGGAAGTTACAAGGTACATTACAAGGTACATACATGAACATCAAGCAAATACAAGTGAAGGATTACATGACATAGAATTAGCACACAGGGACTTTACAAGCATCAGTACCAGGCAAATACAAGTGAAGAATTACTATAAAGTGACTAGAACACAGGGACATTGAAAACAACAGTACCAAACAGGATTTACATTAACAGTATTTACATTGCAGGCAGTAGGAAGAAGTACGAGTGTTAATTCATCGCTCCAGGCAGCAAGTTGTAAGGCTTGCAGTTAGAACAAGGAGGTCACAGTTGGGATAGAGTAGGCCCAGTGCAAGATAAGGGAGTGCACAGTTATAGTGCTCACTCTGTTGTGCCGGTGGGCCTAAGTGGTCAATTTTTATAGTTGCTGTGAGCACAGGAGGAGTATTTTTAGCGGGTAAAGCGTGCCAAGTTTACCATGGATGGTCCTGGTTACTTGGTCTACGTGGAGACTTAAAGATGAAACCTTAGTCGATAGTTAGCCAAAGTATTTGATGGTGTCTACTACATCTATTCTTTTTCCAGCAAGGAAGTTAGCTGTAAGAATTGGCCCTGTATCGTGGCTGAGGGATCTAGGACCAAACAGCAAGGCTTTAGTTTTTACTGTGTTGAGGACCATTCTGTTAGATGTAAGCCAGGTCTCAAGTGTATTTAGGTCCCCAGGGAAGAGGGCCCAGAACATGTAAGGTATCCATGGACGGTAGATGACTGTATCATCAGCATATTGAACCACTGAGCTTTTCCACAGTGATGGTTGAGGTCATTTGTAAAGAGAACAGGAGTGGGCCAAGAATAGAACCCTGAGGCACACCCTCCTTGATGGGAAGAGGTCAGATAGCTCTCCTTCCAAATGGCCCACTGGGAGCGGCCTGATAGGTAGCTCTTGAACCAGTTTAGGGCCTGGGCATCAATACCTATACTGTGAAGCTTGTAAGAAGAGGGTTGTGGTCCATGAGGTCAAACACCTTGGACATATCTATAAAGATTGCAGCGTGTTGGCTTGCCTACGTTCATAGCCCTGAATATGTCCACTGTGTGATTGTGAGTGCTATGTCAGTCCAAGGTTTGCCGAAAGCCTTGCTGAGAGGGAGCTAGGAGTTGGTGGAGCTCAGGTAGTCTCTCAGTTGCCCACAAACAAGCCTTTCTTGCAATTTTGCAAAGATGCATAGAAGGGAGATGAGCCTATAATTACCAGCTTGTTCACGCGAGCCACCCTTGTGAATGGGGACCACATTGGTCACCTCCCACTGGTGCAGAACATAACCTTCTAATAGAGACCTGTTGATGATCCAAGTCAGAGGTTTGGCAAGGGACTGGGTGCCTTCTTTGAGTGGCCTAGGGCTTATTCCATCAGGGCAACCAGAGCCTTTGTTTTGGGGGGCTTTTAGTAGCTTAAGCACCTTACTCACCTTGACTAATCTTAGGTGAAATTGAGGTCTTTTCTGACAGGGGGTACATCATTGATCTGTACTGGCATAGAAGGAAGTAGACCTTACTTGTAGTCATCGAGGTTGGTGAAGTGGTGGTTGATTGCTGAGGCTATTTGCTGGCAATCACTGACAAGCTGCCTGTGTACCTCTATTGGACCTTGTGCTTCCTTGGAATTGCCCTTAAGCATTTCGTTAATGTGAGACCAGAAAATCTTGGTGTTCCCCAGGTTGGATCATTGGAGTTGGGATACGTACTCCTTTTTTGCAAGTTTGATGGATAGCTTACATTTGTTTCTTAGGGTTTTGTAAGTAACCAGATCAGCAGGGAGAAAGGAGAGCCAGAACTTCTTCCAGGCCTTGTCCCTGCTTTTCATCTGAGATTTCACCGAGTGGGAGATCCACTTATAGCAACCTCCTTTTGTTCTAATTTTTTTAAGGGGGGCAAAGAGTGAGGCCACTTTGAGGAGTGAGCCTTGGAAGTAAACCAAGGCCTCATCCAAGGTCGGGAGGAGCCTGAGCGGGCACCAGTCCACGTTACTTAGGTAGTCATTAAAATTTGTGGATGTGAATTTGGAGAAATCACGTGAGTATCCTAGGTGGAATCTTAGGAGCTCTGTTCTTCCAGATACAGAAAATAGGGGAGTGGTCACTAATAGCATCGGCTAATATCCCAGCCTTCTGTATGTTGAGAGGATTGGATATCAGAGCCCAGTCGAGAGTGGTGTGGTTCCCAGTTTTATAATTGAGCCTGGTGGGTAGAGAGATAACCTGTTCCAGGTTTTCATCATGAATCGTTGCCTTGAGGACTTTGTTGGGGTCAGAGGCCCATTTCAGATTGAAGTATCCCATGATTAGGAGTTCATTGGTTAATTCTCGGCCATCAGATTTGATGATGCTCTCAAGGGCAAGTTGGGCAGTCTTTGGAGGATTATAGACACAGCCTATGGTGAGATGCATAGCATGACCAACAGTTAGTTGAATGAATATAGACTCTCCGTCATGGCAATTACCAAGGTTGGGCTTCAATAGTGTCACATTTAGAGTGTCTTTCGTATAGATTAGAACCCTTCCCCCTCTCTTTTTTACCCTATCTTGTCTGAAGGTTTTTTACCCTAGGATCATGATCTCAAGGTCTAGGATGTGGGCCTTGAGGCAAGTCTCCGAGATAGCGAAGATATCTGGCTTGTAGAGGTCTAGCCGGGCTTGGACCTCATGAAGTTTAGGTCTAAGGCTGAATACATTCATGTGCGCTATCCTTAATCCTTTCAATGATGCCCAGTGAAGATCCTGGGGGTGGAGACTAGGATATTGGTTACTGAGGCTCCCAGATTTGGCTGAACATCACCTGCCCAGAGCAGAAGAAGAGCAAGTAGTCATAGTAGCAAACCCAATTGGAAGTTTACCATTTAATTTAATGAGTTGACATAATCGGCATAGGACACTATTCTATCTAGAATCAAACACAAATACAAAAAGATGTTACATTTTCAGTGTGTTATCTCTTGAAACAAGATCGAGTATGGACCAGCCTCTTACTACCACCAGAAAGCATTGCCTTTGTTTTGTTTTTTTCACATTCAAACACAATTTGTTTTGTGTAAATCAATTGTAATCAGTTGAATTTAATTTGAAGATAAGAAGTCAATTAACAACAAGAACAGCAGCATCTGCATACAGTAATACAGTAGAATTTTGGTAATTTTTAGTAGATCATGATAAAGAGGCTGAACAGCAATGGCCCCAGGATTAATTCCTGAAGAACACCAACCATGACTTCCTAGATGGGGATAAAGTGGTACCAGTTTTGATTGTATCCTGTCTGCTTGACAAATAATCCTCAATCCAATTCAGCACCTTCGATGCCAGATCAAATCCACCTAATTTCTGTAATAAACATTGCATGATTTACCAAATCAAATACCTTTGTTAGGTCAATAAACAAAGCTCCAACCAATTCACTTGTCTATAGCATTCTACAAATGATCAATGAAACACAGCAAGACAATGGAGGTGCTATGACCTGCCCAGAAGCCATATTGTCAGTCAGAAAGCAAGTGTTGCGCACTTAGGTAGTCAGACAATTGGTCATACACAATCTTTTCCAGGAGTTTGGAAAGAGGTGGAGGAAGTGATACTGGACAATAACAGCCAGTTGGTAAAATCCTCACTTTTAAATCACGGGAGTTATAACCACATGATCAGGTGCAAATGATATGTTAACAATTTTCTGCAATGGGATAGCTAATTTTCAGCAGCTGTTTAAGTAAACAAGTGTCAAGCCCATCAGAGCCAATGCATGTCTTTGTGTAAGAGTTTTCATGTACTTTAGGACTGACCTAAAAGTCACATACCTAAAATAGAACCTTTTACTGGTAAGGAAAAATCATCTAATGTATTGTGCTCTGACTGGAGGTATTACCTCACTCAGTGATGTGTTATCTGAATGTAACAAGGTAATAGAGGAGATTGTTTGTACAGTTTTGAATACAGGGCATACTTTTTGATATGGAGTCCAAGGGCCTGACTTCTGTTCAAGTCAGGATCTAACCTGTTTGTATAATTCAATGTGAGAGCCTGACTAGGGCCATTGTTCCTGGCCATAATTGCTGGAAAATCACTAAAAATGTGACCTCTGCTTAATTTACCATGTCTGAGTGATTTGCTCCTGGCAGAGTGGAGGTCTGAGCTGTACTTCCTCCTGACTGGGGACCTGGAATGTGTAGTGACTGTGGGCACTGCTAGAGAGAAACCTTTCGGTGAACATTTCATCTTTACCACTAGTCATGGAGGGTTTCCTGGCTATGCCCACCTAGCTAATACCCAGGAAGCCAGAGGCACAGTAAAAGATGAACGTGTTCACACTGGGAAGAGGAAATCCTACATGTCCATTTAATGAGCTAGAGATAATGTTTATCAGAAGCTAGGTCTCAAGTCTTGATTATTACTCTGCACCAGAAGGGTTAAACATAAATATCTTTTAGATCAACAGGAGCCTCATAGCGGTGAAAGGGTAATAGAACCACTATCCTCCTTGAGGATGTACGTTGACAACCCTTCACCTTGATTGACACATTTATCCATTGATTTAAAATGGGGTGAGGTACTTCCCTTATCTAAGCACAAGTATTGCTCACCAGTCCTCAGTTCAATGGCAACACCAGTGCCACATCACATGATTGTTCATATGCTGAGAAGGCCATGTCACAGATTCAACAATGTTCTGTGGACTTTTTACCTAACGGCACACTTCCATACTTTTGACAGTTTGTGCTTCAACTGCTTTAAAGGGAACTGTCATCTTCAGGATGTCTTAATGTCTGAAATCCCATTAAAAGTTCATTTGGGTGAGCCATTGTGTTTATCTGTGAGTCTTTGCAGCCCAGAGTTATTCATATGTAAATCAGCCTATAATTAAGGACTGGGGGCAGCCATGTGTTTTAGGCTCCTGACAGGCAATGATGTCACCGAGGGGCTTGGCCCTGCTTTGACTGTAAATAATCCAACAGGTTAAATAGGAAATTGTCTGTTTTAAGTGTGTTTCAAAGTGTTATTACAATGCTTTCTACATGTATAATAATTGTTTGTTATGTGTATTGAAACTAGTGAGTTATCACCTTTACATTTCAAACGTTTAGTAAAAATAATCTATCTTCAGGATTGCTTTAACCTGTAGGCTATACTGCTAGCTGATCATCAAAACTACAAATCTCAAGACTGGCTCTGTGGTACTAAGAGGTATTAGGGCTCCATATCAGGATTTGTAAACCCTGGCTGTGTTAATGTCAGTACAGATTTCTGGGACTGCCACATCACCAACTTCTGTCTTTTTCATTACCTCTCTTACAGCCTTTTCTCTTATAATTTTGGGTGTGAACTCAGGTCTACAAGATGCAAATGTGACTATGTACCTACTGGCCTGGCATCATGGGACCATCCTTGAAATGTGTACTTTTGATTATCAGCTGGCAGTACAGCCTAGAGGTTAAAGAGGACAAGAAATCATTTCTAACAGCAGCTGTTTATAAAGTTCTTATTCTCAGAAATTATATGCATTCACCTAAATTATTCATATTTACTGTACCTGAATAAAAAGTGAGATACAAATCTGTATTTTGCATTGTCTTGTTTTTATGGGCAGCATTATGTTATAGTTCTCTTCATTGAACCAATAATTTGGAGTTTTATCTATGTTATGGTTTGTGCACAGAACTCTAAACATGGTTCTGATAGGTAAGCAGCTCATAATTAGCATTCTGTATACAAATCGTGGCATAGTAAAAACTCCACATAAGTGATTCCATGAAGTGAACTGTAACAGAATGCTGCCGAAAAAAACACAACAATGCAAACTACAGTTTTATCTATCACTTTTATTCAGGTACAGTTAAATATGAATACTTAGAAGAATGCATATCATTTGAGAACAAGAACTTTATAAACAACTATCAATTTCTTAAATTTCCTGTTTCCATTAAAGCCAAGAGCTGTGAACAAGCTTTGTTCATCCAGCAGAATGGGGTTTGATTCCAGCATGCTCTACTTGTATATTGTGTGATCAGAGCAAGTCACTTAACCTCCCTGTGCTCCCAAAACACACCCAGTAACAATGTATTGCTCAGTGTGCCTTTCCTGGACAAAGACAGTAAAAACAATCTGAGCACGTGTTATGATTCTGAAACTATTATGCTCTTTCTATCCAGATTTGACTTGAAGAGAAAAAATAGGACACAATTACTTATTTATTAATTACAAAAACAAATAGATGGACAACATTGTTAAAACATGCATAACCTGAAATGCATTATTAAAATAGTATTTTACTTCTTTTGATGAAGTTAAAAATATAACAGTTTCTTACTGAAATACTTTGGATGGAATCGTATTTTCTATCATAACAATGCCAGAATTCTATTGGATTATTTTTACCAACAATTTGAAATGTTAAAGTGATAGCTTACCAGTTTCAATGCACATACAAAACATATAGGATAGTGTATGGGTAACCATACACTACAAGGCTATTCTTCCACTGAGTGGATACAATGCTGACTGATGACCTAGAGAGCAAAACACGAGAGGTCTCCAAGTCAGCATTGTATCCATGAGGTGACAGAATAGCTGAGTAGTGTGTGGGTAACCATACACTATTCTATATAGTATATGGTGACCGCAAAATTAAAAAAAAATCACTTTTACATATTTTATGTCAGCTCTGCCAACAGCCTTTGCTTTACAACTGCTGCTGGTCAGCACACCCCTGCGAGCTACTTTCCCACAGCAAGGGACAAATCACAACTGCTTCTGGAGTCCCTTGTATTATGACATCCTCACTAACACAGAATGAAAAGTCTTTCTGTGTTAGTGAGGACGTCACTACTGCAGCAGAACAACTTTTTGTGGTATATGGATTTCCATACACAACCGCATTCCACCATACACTATAATTATTATAAATGTAGAAAGTGTTGTAATATATTGAATAATGTATGGGCAACCATACACAACAAGGCTGTTTTTCCATCAAGGGGTTGAGATGACAGCTTATGGACCTCAAGAAGCGGCTGAGAGGTCCCATGCTGACTATCATCCTGAATGAAACCTATCTTAAGTTGTGTGTAGTTGCCTATATCTTATTTATATAGTATATGTTTTTTTACACAGAAATCACAGAAGTTTTGCCTCTCTAAATAAAAACAAAAGAAAACATATACAAAAAAACTTGCAATTTCTTTTTTCTGTTTTATGATCAAAATTAAATTTATAGACTTGTACAAGATAAAAGGTACAGATTTGGGCACTGGGTGGTTAGTAATCAGCTAGGTGCTGGGTGAATGAAGGATTAAAAATGTTATTACCTTTGAACTGTGCTGAATAACTGCTCAGAATGTGCACAACAGCACCTTGGAATGTGCACAACAATTTAGAATGTGCACAACAAGGTTTTTAAGCAGGCTGATTGTTATACAGAACAAAGGCCAATCATATACTATAACACCTTAAAACACACTTAATAAAAGGTTGTTTCCTATTTAACCTGTTGGATTATCTACAGTCAAATCAGGGCCAAGTTCTCAGTGACATCATTGCCTGTCAGGGCCTAAAACACATGGCTGCCCCAGCCCTTGCCCCTGGGCTGATTCACGTGCGAATAACTCTGGACTGTAAGGCTCTGACATAAACACAATAGCTCACTCAAATTAGCTTTTTATGGGCTTTCAGACAATAGGAAATCCTGAAGATGACAGTTCCTCTTAATGTCTTTTTTTACAATTAATTGTCTTACTTTTGAAAAGATAATTTATCGACCACTATTCACAACTTTGTATTGACAATGCTGGCCTTTGTCCAGCATCATCAATACTTTTAATGGCCTGTCCTTTGACAGATAGCAGGCTTTCAGGGCTCCACACACTAGCTTGGGCCTATAGCATGATTGTAAGTGCATGGGTTCACTCACACTGACTTAAGCCAGTAGTGTGCTTTGTGCATGGGGCCCCTCAGACTGGAACCCCACACCTTCCTGCAGCAGACACCAGACCCAGTCCCCACTGCTGCTTCCTAGAAATCCCAAACCCTTCCCACACTGGACATCCTCTCCCCAGCACTGGCAACACTTACAGTGCACTTCCACCCTTCAGGCATGCACAGTTAGGAAAGCGTGGTCATTTTGAGAATTCAGCTCACATACAGATAGCACCATGGCTCCATCTGTTCTGTGTTTTATGTTATGTTTTAGGTAGTGATATGCTCTCTCTTCACTGTAAAGAAACAAAAATACAATTTTTTTTGTAAAAAATGTGCTGGTTGCCTGAGTCCTTTTTTGTTAACACAAGAATTGATGATATCTTTCACAGTACACAGACACACACATGAAAATTCCTCTGAAACCCCAAGTGCTGTCCTACCTCCCTCCCCTCTCTGTAGCAACAGTCCTTTATGGTGCCTTTCCCCACAAGCTGAAAGGAGAAGGAGGTGAGGGAGAATGTTCCTTTGGTTTTCATATCTGAATTGAGGAGGTACGAAATGCTGGGGGTGGGTGGGACCGCTAAGCAGTGACTGAACACTCAAGTATTTCTATAGATTGAGTGCACAAGTGCTGTGTAAATAAAATTTGTTTTAAATGCTGGGAAAAGAAAACAAATGAAACATGAGGATAGGAGAGCTTTAGAAAATAAGCTTGAGAAATGGCGGGGCAAAAGTGGGACTGCAAAGTACACCAGCAGTGCTCATGAAGATCGAGTGCCCTAGCACTGTAGAAATAAATACAGCTACATTAAAAAATGACATTTGCTGTAACTGTAGCTGTATTTTTCCAGGGTACTCGATCTTCATAAGCACTACCACTGTACTTTGCAGTTCTGCTTTGGCATATAGTTATTCAGTATGAGGATATATTAAAATACATGATTTTGTATCAGATAAAATAAATTGCAATTATCTCTTAATAACAGCTTATAAAATAGCACATGTGCCAGCAGTTTTTAATGCTGAATTGCAATTCTTACTAGATTTAGAATTAGTTTTAGATTTAGATCTTTAAAATCAGTATAAATAAAAAGAAAACTTGAAGACAAATAGATCAGCTTAACATAATAATTTTCTTTTATTTTGGGGTTTGTTCTTAAATCCAGTCCACTCAAAAGTTGATATTCTTAGGAAACTGAAAGTAAAGAAAGCATTGTAAACATTCTCATAAAACCTAAATTGATCTCACATATTAAGAAACCAGGGGCTTCGGGGGGGAGGGGCATAATACCATACTAGTGGGTCTGTTTCTAATTGCTTTATTTATATAACTAGCATTCTGTAATTTAGCTTATATACTCATTAGAGAGTGGGGGTTATAAAAAAGAAAAACAGCACAGTTAGCAATATAAATGTTGATTTATTTGCAATGTTAGTGTTTAAGATTATAGTTGAACTCTAAACTTTGAGTTCCATTATATATCTTCTTGTTCTTGCTTTCTCTCCATTCTTCTATACTCTATTACAATGAAGTTGAAAAGTGACACGGCCAAATCTGTAGAAATAATGAGGTATATTAATAGTAAAGCCTATCTAAAAATGTCTAGACCAAATTATTTTGTTATACTTACCTGGAATGCTTGGGGCCTGAGTCATAAAATTAAAAGATACTGGTCTTAACCATTGCTGTGCCTTAAGACACCTAAAAACTCAATATGACCATTGCATTTCTTCAAGTGACTCATCTTGAAAAAAGAATTTGGAACATATGACAAAAGAGTGGGTAGGGCAAATTATAGGAGCCAGCAATAGTTAAAAAAAAAAGCTGGAGTATCTGTATTAATAAAAAGAGTTAATTTTGAAATGAGCAATAGCAATAGAGGAAAACAATGGACATTATCTAATAGTTAATGGACAACTGGGGAGGAATGTGTAACATTAGTTAATATTACGGCCCTACCTTAAATAATCATTCTATTTTCACCCAAGTAAAGGATAAACTAGAAGGTTCCACAAACAGCTCTATCATAAGAACAGGAGATGTGAACAGCATTTAGATCTAATACTAGATAGATTCCAAATGAAAAAAAAAACAGCCTGTCCCAATCAAAGATTTAAAATGTTTAATAAATAGTATGGCTTTAATAGATAACAGGCAAACCATTCACAGTAATGAAAAACAATTTACATTTTGGTCACTGTGCCATCATCCTGGATCTAGAATTGATTATATCTTTATTCCAAGAGGTACAGTATGGTACAAAGAATAGTTGATGTCAAAATTTGTGAGCAGGTAATTTCAGACTATACTTCAGTTTCTCTAATTATCAAGGGAGCAGATAATTCAGAAAAACACCAAGATGGAAGCTCAATAATTTTCTCCTGAGCAAAGATCTTGTTTTAAAATCAAAGAACATATCAAATTTCTTGCAGATAGTAAAGCAAAGGATTCTTCATAGGCAACAACATGGAATGTTTAAAATGCTGGCTCAAGGGCTATTTAATTAATTTGGTTTCAACCATAAAGGATAGAAAATTATGTTTACATAGTTAACTGCCTTCCATCTTTCTTTCCATGCCAGTTATGTATTCCGATATGCCTTGATGATTTTTTGAGAAATAATCTAGCTCTGGAGTACCTTCAGATCTACATTGAGTTCCACTCTCCTCACCAGCTACTGCTCTTGAGTTTCATATTTCTAAGACATTCTACGACATCACAAACTCCCATTCCATGCTATTCATCTGAATGGCCTGGAATTGGTGTTTCTGATGTTATAAAATGTTCAGGCGGTATGAAAACAGAGAGCAGCAACTGCTGAGCACAGAGGGATTCAGGGTAGTTACAAAGGCAACAAAATTAGATAATTAATTTAACAAGAAGGGTCAAAAACATATCAGAATACTGGATAGCCAATAAAAAACAACTAGAGGGCATTCAGAGGTCTAAAAATGTTTCCTATCACCTTTAAAAAACAAAGAATGAAACAATCTACAGAACTGATAGAAAATATAAGATTAAGTAGAGAGAAGAGATAAAAGGTACAGACACTGATTAAAAGTGGAATACTGGTCAAAGCTAAAAACAGAATATACAAAAGTTAATGAAGGGGAAGTGCAGTTTAATATTCACAACTCTAAATTAAATTATATTGATAGTGGACTGAAAGCCACAAAGATACTTGTAATATACATAAACAAAATCGCACTAGCACAGGCTACTGAAAATAACAAAAACCATCTTTGGACCAGTTTCAAAAGTTACAAAAAATTAAAAAATAAATACATCTTTGCTGAATACTACAAGAACCTTTATAAAGAAAAGAATATTAGCAATACTTCTTCCCTAATAAAATGTATTAAAGTTATAGATTTGCCTAAAGTACCAGACAATTTCAAAGGAATGTTAAGTGAAGAAATTTTAGTTAAAGAAATAAAAGCAGGCACAAACAAGTTATCCAGAAACAAAACTCCAGGTCTGGATGGTTACTCAATAAATTATCAGACATTCATACAAGAAATAGCACCAGTATTAGAGAAGGTCCATAAGGAAGCTCATGAAAAAGGTCACTTACCAAATAACATGAAACACATATTATCACTTTAATAAACAATATAGGAAAAGATGAAACAGAAGTTAAAAATTACAGACATATATCAATAATCAACACAGATGCTAAGATCAATCAATCAATCAATCAAAATCTTTATTTAACCAGGTGGGCACCATTGAGCAAGCTCATTTTCGAGGTGGACCTGGGTTTATTACAAAAGAGTACACACAATGAACAGCAACAGATACAATGCAGGGACATAACAACAAAAGGCATGTGTAGATACAGTGCCACTATAAGTGCAAGATACAATGTAAGGAGCATTATACAGTCAGTCAACTTTGTACAACACAAGTGCAATGGAGAACTGGACAAAAATTATATTGCCGGCAGATGCCAGTCTAGTAAAAACTAACCAATGTGTCCAAAAGGTCAGACAGCAATTGAGGTGCATAAAATTAGACAAATCATGGTATTGCTGGTAAGGACCGGCATGGTTAAGTTCACTCCAGTCCCATAAGGGATAAAGCAGGAAGATGAAGCAAAATATGCAGGGAGGGAGGGAGGAGGGAGGGAAGGGAAAATGAGTAAAGAGGGGCAGGGGCTGAGGTGGGAGGTGTCCAGGACCAGAGTATGTAAAAGCTTGAGATAAGCCAAGTCCAAGCGAAGCTGAACTGTTCATGCCCGCCCCCTCAGCAGGGGCTCGCTGCGGGGATGCCTTTCGAGGCCGTGGACCTCGGGCCTCTTTCGCCTTTCCCCGTTCCCCTGATTCACAGGGTCCTGCTCAAGCGAGGAGGACAAGGCAGGTGGTCTGATAGCCCCAGACTGGCTCGCCAGTTCTGGTACCAGATCTCCTCAGTCTCAGCTCAGGACTCTGCGGCAGCTTCCAGCTCGCCCCGGACCTGCTCTCAGTCAATCAGGAGGGAATGTTCCATCCGGACCTTCAATCCCTGCACCTGGCCCTGGTTCCTGAGCGCCTAGAGTTCCAGGCCTTGGGTCTTTCCGACGAGGTCCTCAACGTCGTTGAGGCGTCCCGTAAGAGTCGACCAGAAAATGCTATGCCTTCAAATGGAAGAGGTTCTCCATTTGGGTGTCGGGAAAAAGGGTTGGACCCTTTCCATAGGTGTCCTGTGTGACGTGCGGACTATCTATGGTCCCTATCTGGTCAGGGGCTTAGGTCGGCGACCCTTAGGTGCACCTGGCAGCCATTTCTGCCCGGGCGTGGGCCGGTCAGCAGTCAGTGGCGCAGGAAAAAGTGGTCGGGCGCTTTTCAAGGCCTTGATCATTTCCCCTCCAGTGCGGGAACCCCCACCTCGTGGTTACTGCTGGTACTGGCAGCTCATGAGGCAAGCCATTGAACCAATGCACAGTGTGGTCTCCCCACCTGTCGTGGAAAAACTTCGCCTTCTGGTGGCTATCCGTCAGCCAGAAGGATGGGAACTCAGGCGCTGAGCATCGGTCTCATACCTGGTCTCACAGGGACAAGGTTGTCCTCACTACCGAAATTCCTTCGAAGGTGGTGTCGGAGTTTCACCTTAATCAGGTATTGACTCTGCCGGTTTCTACCCAATCACACCTCGGAGGCGAATATAGGCTACTCTGGACCCTAGAAGGCGCTCGCTTATTATAAGGCCATACGGCTGAAATCGGGAGGTTCGCCAGCTGTTTGTCACCCTCACGCTGAAGCCGCACCTGGCAGACCTGCAGCCAAGCGGGACGATAGGCAGATGGGTCACCTCCTGCATAAATCTCTGCTATGAGTTAGCCGGGCATGGGGCCTCCCAGAGGATAAGAGCTCATTCTACCGCCATACTGCTGCGCCGGTGGCTGCTTCCAGGGATGTCCCTATCCAGGAGATCTGCAGGGCTGCTACCTGGAAGTCAGCACACACCTTTATTTCCCACTACCACATCGACCTTGAGTCACGCCGGGATGCTGGTTTTGGGCCTCGGTTCTCAATCTTTGTTCCCAAAGTAAGTATTAGGGGTATGCTTGCCCTCCTCCCTCCCGGAGAACTGCTAGAGTCTGCAATAAGTGTGGATGAACAACATATCCATGTCCCTAGAAATACAGGTTACTCACCTGTAACAGGAGTTCTAGAATGGTATATGTTGTTCATCCTAGCTCCCGACCTCCCGGCCGGCGCGCACAACCTGAGCTTCCAGCGGGCCAGATCTGTGCGTCATGAGGCGGGCAGTTTTACCACCGGGTGGGTGGGAGGAGCTAACGAAGACCTTCGGCAAGATTAAAGCGACAGAGAACCTGCCAATAAGTGTGGATGAACAACATATACCATTCCTAGAACTCCTGTTACAGGTGAGTAACCTGTGTTCTGTGCCCTCTTGATCCACCTCTCCTCCGGGGCCAGAACCATTTTCCCCAGCTTGTGCACCAGTCCGCCCAGCCTGCCCATCTGCAGCCACAAACAACAAACCACTGGAGCGTGGCAGGGACCCAGCAGACTAGCGACTTGCTGGAAAACGGCTTCTGTGCCACTCTGCCAGTCCACCCTCCTCCAGGCTCAGAACCATTTTCCCCAGCTTGTGCACCAGTCCACCCAGCCTGCCCATCTGCCGCCATCAAACAAGAAACCTCAAATAGTGGGTTACTCAGGCAGCAACAAGGCATCTAATATGCTCCATTACAGGCTTGCACAGTACCAGGCAGGCATATTCAGGATCACCTAATTCTTTTAAGGTAACTGAGAGAAGTAACACAGGTAGAATGGATGGTTACCTACTCTCTTTGGACCAACAAAAGCATTTGAGTATGTTTCACATGATTGATTACCTATGGACTGGTATGTGCTGCACATCTGTGGAATCCCTGTTATAGCCCAGGGACAAAGGCTTGGTTGGACAGCTGATTGCTGGTGGGGAACGAGGGATTAGTGCTGGGGTTACTTAAGATGCAGACAGGAGGATGGGGAGGTCAGACTGCACAACAGGTGGCCATTGCTTATGGTGCCAGAATCAGCTTTAAGCGGTGACCTTTAAATGAATATAAGACTGTCTAGATCGGGCAGTAGAGCAAATGTATAGCAGAGGAAAATTAAATTGATTAGGAGCCCTGAATCAGCTTCAAGGGTAGAAAGGTTAGGTAGAGCAAAAGCTATGGTCATGCTGCACTGCTGAGGAATATTTAGCAAAGAAAGATAAAGCCCTACAAGTTAAACAGAAATTAATGAAAATATGGTCACCCAGGTTAAAACATATTTTGTTAAGCATGAGGACAGGAGCAGAGTAAAAATAACATTAAACTCCTAAATTCTACAGTTTACACTTGGGCTAACTGAAAATAATTTTTCTACTCACACATTACATTGTGTAACAGTGGAAAAACCCTTAGAGTGCTGGGTGGCTGAGAGAGTAACACTGGCTGTTGGGGACCTATCTTTTTGGCCAAGAAGCCATGAGAAGCAGCCTGGAAAGCTAAGAGAAAAGGAGCCAATAAGTGTCCTCCACCAGCGGGTGGTTAACCAATCATTTTCTAGCTTAGGAGCCGATTCCAAGGTGCCTTACCTGGGGATGTGTTCCTTTGGGAGTCCTCTGGTGATGCGGGGGTCTGATCCACACCGATTCAGACTGCTTGCTCTTGAGGTGCATCCTCGTAACGCCCTCCTCAGCCTGCACAAACCAACCCTACTCTATTAATCCAGGACTGACCTGGCAGTGGGTGCAGATATTCCGATGGTGGAGAGAGAGTAAGCGGGACAGACTCGCATGCGACCGGCACTACGCACACATCTATCGTACCGTGTAGCATGCAAGGGCCTTCAGACTGCACTCTTGTCAGCATACATGAATGGACCCCCCCCTCTAACCTAACCTACCTAGCAGTCAACAGTTAAAAAATGGGTGGCATGGAGCAGAACAGAAGTTCAAAACTTACCGTAGTAGTCCAAGCGGATAAGCAAGATGGAGGTGCTAAACAAACGCTCGTTACGCAGCTCGAAGTAAAAGATAAATGGGCCTGGCATACTCGCTACCCTGCTATTTAAAGCGCTGTGTTCGCGGAGACAATGAGAACAAACGCTGTTTCCGTTTTGGCGCCGTTTTTCCGCTAGCCAATGAGCATTCCGCTTTTCCGTCCGCGTCACCGCATATGCGGTAAACCAGTGTCCTTGATAATCTGGCAGTGAGAAATGGTTCTCCTTGGTTACTAGTGATGTATGTCAGTGTGGTATCAGTGTTGATGTAGTGGGAGGAACAGAACTGACTTTTTTTTTTAGCCTCCAGAGTGCTGGGCCACACATCACCCCAGTACTGCCAGGTGGAAAATCTTCTAATTAGCAAACAGAAAAGAAAAGAAAAAAATACTTGTGATGTAAGATGTAATCACAGCTGGCTACATCTGAAAGTTTCAAATTAATTCCAGGCAGTACACTAGCTTTTTAAATCTGTTCACTCGTTCTGTCACACGCAGCCTAAGAGCAGATGGTGTCCTCTCTTTTGCAAGGCGTCTGATAGGCCAGGAGCAGCCTCTTGGCCCCAGGGCAAACGTAGAGCCACCAATTCCCTGCCCTCCTCCTCCACAGCATGAGCGGTGGCCAAGCCCGATTCCTGACCAAGAAATGGTGATTGGAGGTTGGTTCTTCCTCCTCAATTAGTGGAGAACCATCATGTTTAAAGCCTGGATTCTTAAAATCATAGAAATGGGTCACACTCTGGAGCCCACCGAGACACCCCCAGAGACTCCTCCTTTGCCCTCCAACTACCCCCCGACCCACCTGAACCTATCTGTTCTCTGGGAAGAGATACAGTCCCTTCTGCACAAACAGGCCATCAAGTCAGTGCCCAGGCACCAGAGAAACAAGGGATTTTATTTCAGGTTCTTCCTGGTACCCAAAAAGCTCGGGGATCTGAGGCCATTTTAGACCTAAAAGACCTCAATACTGTATGTATGTCCAGTACAAAAGTTCAGAATGGTAACTTTGTCCGTTCTGATGCCCCTTCTCAAGAAAGGCGACTGGCTGTGTTCTCTGGACATGCAGGATGCTTACCTGCACATCTCAGTTATTCCTCCCCACAGGAAGTGTTCCTCCGGTTTCTTTTCCACGGCAAGCATTACCAATTCAAAGTACTGCCCTTTGGCTTGTTCTTTGCGCCATGGTTCTTTACCAAGTGCTTACCAGCAGTAGCTGCGGCCCTCAGAAGGAAGGGAATGTACATTTTCCCTTATCTGGATGATTGGCTCCTAAAGGCCCTGTCCAGGGAACGTCTCCTGGTGACCTTAGAGAGAACTCTTCAGTTATTTCTCTCCCTGGGCATTACTGTCAACCTGCTCAAGTTGGTCCTGGTTCCATCTCAAAGGCTGCAATACATAGGGACGGTTCTAGATTCAATGCAGGGGAAGGCTTTTGTACCTCAAAATTGGGCGGAGTACCTTATTGCCCAGGTTCAGAAGGTGGCCCAGAGCCATTATGTTTCTGCTAGGGTGTACCTGAGGCTGTTGGAGCTGATGGCGGCTGCCATTCCCACTGTTCCACTGGCCAGGCTCCACATGCGCATGCTCCAGTGGACTCTGAGTACAGTGGGACTAGGGTATGGACGAATTAGATAAGTTAGTGCTGGTCTCTTTCCCCATTCCGGAAAGTACTCCAGTGGTGGATGGACCCACTGAGCCTGTTGCAAGGAGTCCCATTCCAGATCTCCTCCTCCACAACAAATCCTCACTATGGATGCCTCAACTGGGTCCCTTTCAAACTCGAGGCTCTTGGTCTTAGATCGAAACCTCCCTGCGTATCAGTGTCCTGGAGATGCTGGCGGTTCTGTATGCCATGCAGGCTTTTCAGAACCATCTTCTTTTAGGTCAGCTGTTGATTCAATCAGATAAGCTCAGTAGTAGTGTACTACACCAACAAGCAGGGGGGAACGCATTAGTACCCCCTATGCAGGGAGGCCATGAGAGTCTGGTCTTCGGTGTTAGATCACAGCCTGACCCTCTTGGCAATTCACGTCCCAGGAGTGCTAAACACTCTAGCGGACAGCCTCAGCCGGACCCAGTCCAGCATCCACGAGTGGGAACTTCTCTTGTCTGTTGCAGAAGATCTGTTCAACAGATGGGGTCATCCAGAGTTGAACCTTTTTATGTCCCCGCTCAATGCAAAACTGCCGGATTTCTACTTGCTAGATCCAGGGCCTAGAATTTTCTAGTGAGACATGTTGTGTCTCTCCTGGGGTGAAGGTTCCTTTACACCTTCCCTCCGTTTCTGCTGATTCAGAGGGTGCTAATCAAACTGCAGATGGAGGGGGCCAGCATGATCCTGGTAGCTCCATTCTGGCCTCTCCAGATATGGTCTCCATTACTATAGCAGCTGGCTGAGGGACCTCCGGTCCCTCTCCCCCTCTGCAGCCTCGTGGGACCCTGGTCCATCCCAGCCTCAAGTCCCTTTATCTGCATGCTTGGCTCCTGAGGACATAGCCATCGCCAGATTTGGGGCTTTCAGTACAGTAGCGGACATCTCAGTAGCCACTCAGAAGCCTTTCACTCGAGCCACTTGTGCCATGAAGTGGAAGCGGTTTGCCATATGTGTTGCCAAGCATAATCTGGACCCTTTCATCTGTCTGGCGAACCAGATCCTGAACTACCTGATCTTTCTGTCTGACTCGGGTCTCCAGTACTCCTCCCTCAAGGCACACCTTTCTGCTATCTCGGCCTTTCATGAGCCCGCGGGTGACCATACCATAGCTCAGCTGGATGTTTTCCTGTACCTTTTTGAGGGGCATCCTGCTTCTGACACCCTCAATCTGTTCTCCTGTCCTGGCTTGGGATTTGAATTTTGTTTTGAAGAAGTTGACCGTGTCTCCTTTTGGTCCAGCCTCAGCTTGCGAGCTATGCTTTCTTTCCTGGAAAGCGTTTTTAGTTGCTGTTACTTCTGTTCAAAGAATTTCAGAATTTCAGGCTGTCTGGTGTGAGGAGCCTTATTTTATTTTTTTCACAAAGACAGGGTGACTTTGTGCACAAATCCTATGTTTCTCGCAAAGATGGTGTCTGAGTTTACACTGAACCAATCTAGCCACCTTCCCATTTATTTTCCAGAGTGTGCCAATGCAAGGGAAGCAACCTTGAAATATTATCTTGTCCGAACCAAGGAATGTAGAAATTCGAAGCAGTTCTTTGTTTCTTTTGCCCCAGGTAGAGAGGGCGTTCAGGTTTCTAAACAATGTTTATCTAAATTGCTTTGTTAGGCAGCTTAAACAGGCAGACTGGATGGGCCTAGCGGTCCTTATCTGCCGACAGCATCTATGTAAATGGTTGGCTAATTGCACTGTTTTCTGCTACAACAAGTACAGCAAAGAATTGTCTGGAACGATCAAAGCTCATTCCACAAGAGGCATGGCTGCCTCTGTGACTTGTTTCCAAAGAGCTCTCAGCTGCTGACATTTGTGCGGCTGCCACCTGGAGTACCGTCCACACTTTTATCAAGCACTACAGTCTGGACATTGCTTCTGGACATTGCTTCTAGAGCACATGCAAGATTTGGCAGGGCTGTGCTGCAGGGCCTCCTGTCTTAAGCTTAAGGTTAGCCTTCCTCACAGACTGTCTGTACCTGTAACTGCTTGGGACCCATTCCTATGGTGTGACCTGATGACTAAGATACCCCTGAAGTAGATAGAACAGTTACATAAGAACTTACTGCAACAGTAGATCTTCAAGGGGATCTCACTCATCAGGTCTGTCCTTCCCTATCACCATCCCCCTGTTTGGGGTTCTTTACTGTAACTGGCTATCTGGTGTATCCAACCTTGCTTCTAGGCCTGGACACCTCTCTCTCTCTCGTCCCCCAAGACCCCCAGGGCTAGAGCTATGTTCCTTTGTCTCTAGGGGAAAGAACTGAGGAGGGAGGGAGCAGTTGTACTGCTGAAAATCTTCCGTGTGCATCCTGCTTCACTAACAGTGAAGTTCCTACGATGTGACCTGATGACTGAGATCCCCTCGAAGATCTACTGTTATGGTAAGTTCTTACCTAACTGTTCTTTTTTATGGCATGGAAAAAACAGTGTGTAAATTTTAAGGAAAGGGTATGTGAACACACAAGGGCTATTCTAAAAGGGGAAGTTAGAATATGCCCAGGTAGCACATATTCATTAGAGTAGGAATCCCTCAGAACACAAGTTTATGTTTCTTAGGATTGAAAAGGTGATATTGGGTCTGCAAGAAGAGATACTGGCTGAGAGAGAGGCCTTTGGGATTTTTCCACCTGGGGGCCCTCTCATGGCCAGGACTCTGAGAAATTTGACACCTTTCCTGTAACCCAGTCAGCTTTGTGTATTAAAAAAACTAATTTTGGAAGCTAAAAGCAACCTAGAATTTCGTATTGCACACACTAAAAACTCACATAAATCACTTTATGCCTATTTAAATAGAAAGAGAAATACTAGAACAATAGGCCCCTTAAAAATAAACAACACGGTAATAACTTCTGATTTCACAACTGCCTCTATATTAAACAACTATTTCTTATCAGTATTTACTCAAGATTCATCTCCATCTCTTTCTAATATACTTCCTTCAAGCAATATAAACTATATGGTGTTACAGAATGATATTTACAAACTATTATTAGCTTTAAAAAAAATCCACAAGTCCTGGCCCTGATGATATCTGCTCTAAATTCCTTTTGGGAGTTAAAGATACACTCTACCACTTACTATTATCTTTAATAAATCTCTCCAAGAATCTATGGTTCCCTCTGATTGGCTAACGGCAATAGTAACCCCCATTTTTAAACAGGGCTCCCATTCAAAAGTTGATAATTATCGTCCAATCAGTTTAACTTCAATTCCTTGTAAATTACTGGAAAAACTAATCAAAACACTTCTAGATAAAGAAATAGAATCTTTAAACATAACTCAGCATGGATTTAGAACTGGTTTATCTTGCACTACAAATTGTTATCTTTCTATAATTCCATTAGCATGAATCTCGACTTAAATGTTCCTACTGGCATCATCTTATTAGATTACAGCAAAGCCTTCAACAGAGTTTCACATGCTATTTTGATTAATAAACTCATTCATTTAGGCTTTTCGGCATCATTAGTCTTATGGATAAAAAGTTGGCTGACTAATCGATCTCAGAGGGTTCGGGTCAGTGGCATCATGTCAGACTTGGGTCGAGTGATGAGTGGTGTTCCTCAGGGCTCTGCGTTGTGACCCACCCTGTTTAATATTTTCATCAACGATATGAAAATATCTTCATCTAACATCCTTATGAAGTTTGCAGATGATACCAAACTAGGAGGCAGTGTGAACAATGTTGCTAACTTACAGTCAATATTAACTGATCTTGCATCAATTGAACATTGGGCTCTTACCAATAAAATGTATTTTAATGTATCAAAATGCACCTTTCTACATATGGGGAAAAATAACCCTAAACAGGTTTACACACACTGAACAATATAAATGTTAAGGTTTCCTGCGTCGAAAAAGATCTGGGGATCCTAGTAAACAATAAACTTACCCCGTTTTCTCATTGTAATAAAATTGCCAATCAAACCAGTGCTCTTCTGCCAAGGATAAACAGTACATTTGTTTCCAAAACTGAACAGTGTATCATTACTTGTATAGATCACACGTTAGGCCCTACCTTGATTATGGCTCCCCTTTTTGGAGTCCTTACCTCATTAAGGATATAGACAGAATTGAAAGGATTCAGAATAGAGCTACAAAAATTATTCCTCACTTAGCACATTTTGATTATGAGTTTAGACTACAGAAGACAGGCTTACATTCCCTTAAACTGGAGAAGAACAAGAGGTGATTTATTACAACTTTTTAAGATTAAGTCACACATTTTGATGAAGCAATGTGGTATAACACTATCTTCCAGAAAAATTGTACCTAGGCTAAATAATAAACAACTGGATACTGATAAATGTAATACTAACAAAAGACAAAACTTTTTCTCCATAAGAACTCCCAGATTATGGAATACTCTCCCACAAGATATTGTTGATTCAACTACTGTTACGACTTTTAAAATCAAACTTGACAATTGGTTAGCCAGATAGTAACACAATAATGATCCACACATGTGGAGGACAGTCTCGATGGGCCATGGCCTTCTTTTGTCCCTCTAACCAAGTAAACATAACTGTGACTTTACCTGCGCTGTTACTACCAATGCTTTTAACTTTCTCGCTCTCTAGTTTTTGCACACCTATAGTTCACCTTAGATGCTGTATTAGGAAGCGAGCACTGATCTTCAAATTAGAAATCCTCCCCAGTGGATGTATAATGAAAATTAGCCTCCTTGATATAATTTTTCAATGTTTAGCAAAATGTGTCTTTATATCTTAAAAAGTTTACTAAAATCAAATGTTTAAATCTATATTGCAGATTTTCTATTGTTTGTCTTTGTTTTTATCATATGTCTTTTATTTATTGACACTGGTTTAAGTCTGTCCAGGGCCACTGCTTTGGTAAAAAAGCACTGTCACTTTAAGAGGTGTAATATATACATACATATACACTACCGGTCAAAAGTTTTAGAACACCCCCATTTTTCCTGTTTTTATTGAAATTTACGCAGGTTAATGTCTCAATGTACTCTGAAATTAAAGCATAGAACAAATAAACAACTGGAGATAAAAAAGAAATCATAGAATCATTTTGTTTAACAAAATTTAATCTAAATCTTTGACTCATCAAAGTAGCCACCTTTTGCAGATATACTGTAACCGCCAGAACACTCATTGGCATTCTTCCTACAATGGACATCAAATATTGTTGGAAGTTCTTCCCAACACTGTTGCAGAAGTTCCCACAAATGTGTTGCACTTGTAGGTTGCTTTGCTTTCACCCTTCTATCCAGTTCATCCCAAACCAGCTCGATGGGGTTTAAGTCTGGAGACTGTGCTGGCCATTCCATGATTTGAAGCCTCACGTCTTGTTCTTTCCTCAAGGTAGTTCGACGTAGCCTGGAGGTATGTTTTGGGTCATTATCTTGTTGTAGGATGAACCTCTGACCAACTAGGCGTGAGACCAGAGGGTATTGTATGGTGCTGCAAATGCTGTGGTAGCCCTTTGGTTCAGGGTGCCAGTCATTCTGTGCTGTTGTCCTGTGAGCTCTATCGCAGAAGCTGTTGACTCTCAGAAACTTGTCTTCTGATTCTGTTGTGGCTTTGGGTCTGCCAGACCTCTTCCTGTCAGAGTTTCTCCAGTTTCCAAGTGCCTTTTGATGGTGTAGGAAACTGTACTCACTGACACCTTGGCTTTCTTTGCAGTTCTCTACAGCAGTTTTGCTAACCTAAACTTTTTTTTTTTTTACCTCTAGCAGTTTACCGCTTACCTTTGTACCATTTCAGGTTATTCACTGGACTTGAATTGCTTAAATTTCAATAAAACTGGAAAAATGGTGTTCTAAAACTTTTGACCGTAGTGTGTGTGTATATGTGTGTGTGTGTGTGTGTGTGTGTGTGTTGTATGTATATATATATATATATATATATATATATATATATATATATATATATATATATATATATATATATATAGTATATACACATATATTGTGGTCAGTGAGCATACTCACCCTTGACAAAGCACAGGAGTGCTCATGCGAAACATTGTGTGGTAGTCGGGGCTTCTCCAGCATTTTTAAATTTAATAATGTGACATGTACTGTTCCTAAAAATGAGTTTTTATCAGTGCCTGCAGCTTTTGTGACATTTTTTGCAGTTTTGTGGCAAGTGCCCAGTTTGTTTTTCTGTTTTCCATGTACACATTTATTTATTTGGAGTTAAGGTGAAACCAGAGGGTGTGCAGTCAGGCCGAGTGAAGGTGCAGAAACAGGGGAAGCATCCGAAAGCTTTAAAGCATTACTGCAAACAGAAAGGAGGTTAGCATGGATTATAAAATGGGTTGCAAAAAAACTGAATACCTAACTGGTTAAATACCATCACCTGACCATGGAGTAAATCTCCTATTTAATCCACAGTTCCACAGCCAGAACTACTTCCCTCACAAAATGTGTTGTGAATGTCCCTTAACCAATATCCCTCCACAGACAGAGAAATAAAAAACAGAAAAGCAGTCATTTTTTTTCCACAGCATTAAGTAGGAAAACCTGCCAAAGATGGGACTCCAAAATAAATCAATATGAAGAAATGCAACCCCCGCATGTTTGTAGCTGTCTTATGAGCAGTGGGGAAAGCAGGTCATTCATTTGTGCTGCTTAAAATGATATGTGCAGTCTGTTTTAAGTAATCGTATTTCAAACACTTGTTTTTCTTGCTGCCCTGCTTCCTCTCCTTACCAGCTGATCCCTGGTATTTATTTATTTCAGAAGTTTGCCAGGAGAGACATACTGAGCCGTACACAACTTGTTTCCAGAAGCATCCTGGGGGAGAGGGTAGAGGGAGAAATACATATCCATACAGCATAAAAATATTTGCAGAGAATGTACAGACATATTAAGGCACACTTTTATACAATATACCATAAATTAAACATTGAGTAATATACATTGAATGTACAAGAGTATATACATAGGAATTATTTACAGAAAATGCAGCATCAGCAGTAACATTTGCCTACAAGAACAGGGGATGAACCAAGTTAGTGCAATTGGCTAAGGGTAGTCTCACAAAGGCCGAAGAGTAGAGAGGGGAGAAAGGAGAAGGCAGAGCTTAGGAAGGAGACAAGGGAGGTCCAGAATTGGAGTGGGTAGGTGAGGAGGTAGAGAATGGAGGAGGGGGATCTGTGTATGAGAGACGGGGTGAAGAGCAAGGAAGAGGAAGGTACAGGGGCAGTAATGGGGTGAGTCGGTGGGAGTTACAGGAGGGGGCAGAGTAATTGTGTATAAGACTGGAGAAGGAGTGGATGGAGGTAGCAGAATAAATAGGGACGGGAGGGAGTTCCAGAGTTTGGGAAGGCAGAAGGAGAAAGCAGCTTGCCAAAGCTGAGGTCCGCCTGGATGGGAGAGTTAGGAGGAGAGAAGAGACATAACGTAGGATGGGAGGAAGCCCAGCCAGTATTTGGCAATAAGGGAGGAATCATGAACAAGGGAGGGAAAGGAGAGAGATGTGTAGAGGTAGCAGTGGTGGGTCGGGGGTGGGGGGGCAATCCTACAGAAGGAGTGGAAGAGTGGATCCAGTCTGGCCAGGGTAGACTTGGGAGCACTAACATAGATACTGTCACTGTAGTCAAAGAGGGGAAGAATCATTCTCTGCACAGTGGCTCTGCAGGCCAGCAGAGGGATGCACCCATGGTTCCTGTACAGCGCACCATGTTTAACATGAGCAGAGAAGTCTAGGTGACTGTCGAGCCACACTCCTAAGTACTTAAACGTTGTGACGTTTTCAAGGCTTGTCCCATCCAGAGTGTGGATGGAGGTCAGGGCTGGCAGTTTAGAGAGTTTTTGTCTGGTACCAAAAGTCATAGAAACAGTTTTTTTTAGCATTTAAGTAAAGCTGATTTGAGTGGAACCAGTGCTGGATATTGGTGAAAGCCAGCTGGAGTCTGCTTGTCAGGTCCGTTAGGGAGGAGCTTGAGGCAGATATGACAGTGTCATCAGCATACATGTGTATGGATGCAGATGTACATGCAGAGGGAAGGGGAGGGAATTTAGACAGATGGAGAAGAGGATGGGTCTGAGCACTGAGCCTTGGGGGACGCCATTGTGGATAGGGAGGGCGGGGGACAGGGAGTTGCTAATTTTGACAGTTTGAGTTCTGCTTATGAGGTAGGAATGGAACCAATCTGTAGCACGAGTAGAGAGCCCAGCAGCAGAGGTCTGGGCTAGGAGGAGGGGGGATGGGCTACAGTGTCTAAGACTTTGGCCAGATCGACGAAGATAGCAGAGGTAACCAGGCCCTGGTCCATACCTGTCAGGATGGCATTAGAGATTTACAGAAACCAGACTGGAAAGGGGTGAGGGAGGAAGAGGAGTCAAGAAATGTGGAGAGTTGAGAGAGTACCACATGCTCTTGGAGTTTAGCAAGGGTAGGAAGGAAGAGAGAGAGAGACAGCGGTAGTTGCCTGGAGCTGAGGGGTCACCACCCTTAGGGAGAGGAATGACTGTTGCTGATTTCCAGAAAGAGGGAACTGAAGCCAGAAAGAAAGAGAGATTGAGGAGTAAAGCAAAAGGGTGGAAAATAGCACAGGCAGAGAGGTGCAAGAGCTTTGGGTCCAGACCCATCTGGACTAGTGCCCTTTGTAGGGTTTAGAGCAAATAGGGCTTTAAGGGCTTCAGCACGTGAGACACTGAAGAAAGAGGATGAGGAGGGTAGAGAGTGCTGGGGAGAAAGGAGGGGAAGGGAGGAGGCACAGGTGGTAAAGAAGTTGTTAAATTCAGAAGCAACGGCAGAGGGTTCAGAGATGGTGGCCCCACTCACCTTAAGGGGGGGGTGGTGACTGGGTGGGAGGGAAGAAGAGAGAGTGGACGACCATCCAAAACTTGAATGGGTGGTTAATGTTGTTTTGGAAGGTGGAAATAAAATAATCAGCCTTGGCGAGTATAGTTGCCCTGGTGCAGGCATTGCGTAAAGTTCATTAACTGTGGTACTCAGCAGGGGACCCAGAAGATTTATGAACCTTCCAGGCCTGATCACATATGAAAATGATGCCGCTCTCTCTCCCTTTCTCGGGTTGTATGGTAAGTGTATTCGGTGAGCTGCCATACTGCCAGTGGTGTATGTGAGAGGGAGGGCGAGGGAAAGATGTTCTGAGGAGGTTGGGGCGCCACGACCTGCAAATGATATAGGCGCTCGGGTGATCTGGGAGAGAGTGAGACCACAATGAGAGGGAGAGAGACAACCGAAGGGCATTGGAGACAACTTCTCTGTACCTGTAACACCCAGGGACTGGCAGGAATTCTCTGGACCTGAGGGCAGGATTTTTTTCCATCACAACCTGAGAAAGAGGGAGAAAGTGGTGGCTGCCTCATAGCAGGGATCAGTCGGTAAGGAGGAAGTGTGTGTGTGTGTGTGTGTGTGTGTGTGTGTGTGTGAAAGAAAAAGAAGTGTTTGAAATGTGTTAACTTGGACTTCACAGATCACTTTATTACATAAATTGTAAAGAAAGTGTTATAAACATAGTGAAATGATTATGTATTTATGTGAACTACCGTCACGTATGGCAGGATACACATTTTTCATATTTAAAGCCAAAAAAACCCCAAACAAACCTTTTCCTTATTTTTTTTCTTTACTGCAATAGCACATTTTATAAACGTAGTAACCCTCTCCAGGATATGGGTTTATGGGATTTAATGCACGCCCCAGGTGCTGTGAGGGCAGCCTGCAACCTCATGCTTCACAATACACCCTGGGCATGCATTAAATCCTCATAACCCCATACCCTGTCATGGGTTATTGCTTACGTAATCTTAACTGGTGAGGTGGTGAAAGCTAGCAATGTACAGACATTAAAAGCGGGATGCCATAGATTTGTTGGAAAATAACACTTATGGATCTTCCTGGACATAAAGTCTCCACCACTCATTCACACTAATGGGACTATGCCGGAGGCGCTAGGACCCAGCAGGAGCCAAAAATCTTCAGGAGGGCCGGCATCCAGGTAGGGCCACGAGGAGCGGTACCGGGAGCTAGGCTCGTGCCGTATAGGCTACCTGGTGTAGACCCTCCAACCACTTCAGTTCCTTTTTTTCCTCGCCATCGAGTGCGCTTCAGTGACGACATCGCTCGCCCACTGGGAGTCAAAACTTCACGTCTGTGACGGCAGCTATAGTTTTCAGTTTCCAATTAGTTTTATTAGTGTTATTTCTTATCAGTTTAAAATAAATAAGTAAAATTACTTTTTTTTTTTTTGTCAGAAGAAGTCTTCAGCCCTCCTTCGACAGAGTCAGCCATGATTGGGGCAGGTGATGGTAGGGAGACTTTGCATGAAAGCTGTTCTGTCAGCAGAGCTGGGTCTGGTCCGCCGCCCTCTATGGATTGGGGGGGTGTCTGACTACAGGCAGTCCATTGCTCGGGATGGGGCGGTCTTCCTGAAAGCACAAAAAGTAGTGGTCCCATTCTTAATCCTCGTCGAGGACTCTGCACCTCTCGGCCTAGAGTTCTTCTTCGGCCTCTCGGTCGAAAAAGAAACAGCACCGCTTGAGGTTGCCTTCTGGTATGTCTGCGTGTCGATCGTCTGTTACTGGCGGCAGGGGTCAGACTCCGTTCCTTCCAGGCTCTGGCTTCTGTTTCTAGTGACAGGCATCCTCGACTCTGGAGTCCCTCCCCGCCCGGGTTGGGGGGGTCCTCCGGTGAGCAGTTTCACCATTGGGCAGCTCTTGTGGAGCAGTGAGTTCGGCAGTTGTCCTATCTGCCAGAGCCAGTGAGTCCGTTGCCGTGGCCTTCAGGCCTTTCAGTTTCGGACTTGCGGGCAGGGCGGTTGGGGATTCCTAGTCGCGCGGCACCTTCTTCAGTTCTGTCGATGACGCGCTCTGGTGTTTATCCCTCTCGTACGGCTGCGGCGCAGGGGTCTACACTGGGGCCTTTATCTCCTGCTGAATTTCTTCACTTTTCTTCTGTGAGTTGAGGGTTGAGGACATCTGACTCTGTGCCGCCGGCTGCGGCACAGACTTCTCCGGCACCGTGTCCTGTGCCGCCACTGCATGTGTCTTTGGTGCCGCTTCCATTTGCGGC
Organism: Neoceratodus forsteri; assembly: GCA_016271365.2. Lineage (NCBI taxonomy): Eukaryota > Metazoa > Chordata > Ceratodontiformes > Ceratodontidae > Neoceratodus > Neoceratodus forsteri. The sequence continues at coordinate 226,919,525 of CM057456.1, forward strand.
GCCTGTGGTGCTGCATGCAATGCAGGGCTTTTTGACTCTGATTCACAGTTCTCCTCCTCCTCCTTCTTTTCCTCCTCTTCCTATCTATACAGTCCCTGCGGGACAAGTAGAAGATGATGTTGAGCCTGATACTGATCTTCGATTGGAGGACGACTTTGACGACGATTCCTCCCTAGGGGTAGTGAATAATCCTACTCTTACAGCAGAGCCTCTGGTCAAGGACCTTTCTTTTAAGTCTCTTAGAAACGTGAATTCCACTCTTTCTCTCCAGACTTGGGAAATCGATCCTTGGAAGTTGCGTCTGCAGTACCTGCACATTCCGGTCAGTCCTGTGGAATTGACCCCCGCCTCCCCCATGCAACCATCTTTGAGAGAGACCCGCAAATGGTGTGGGATAATCTGACACTTATTCCCTCTGTGGCTATTTCCATAGACAGGAAATATGCCCCTCTTAAGGATCGACCCATTCTGGCATTGCAGGCCTCTGCTGATGCCATAGTTGTCCTGGAAGAGAATGACAAAGCCGTTCTTCTGCAGGAATCTGTGGCATGTCCAGTAAACAGATTCTCGCAAAATCGACACTTTGGGAAAGCGAGTCTTTGCTGCTTCCACCCTGGGCATGCATATTGCTAGTTACCAGGGCTACTTCTCTCAGTACGAGTATACACTCTGGTATTCCGCTTAAGAACATGGTAGTAGCTCTCCCAGATTTGGAAGTTAATACAGAGCTTCTTACCTTTACTAGAGGCATTGAATCCGATAATCAACAGCTCAAGTCTGCCATGGATGCCTTTGACAGTGCCTCCAGAGCAGCAGCAGCCAGTATGTGCACCCGTTGCCAGTCTTGGTTACACACCTCGGGGTTCACAAATGATGCGCAACAGAGGGTTATGGCTCTGCCTTTTGATGGTAAGTACCTGTTTGGTCCTCGGTTTGAACAGGTGCTAGAGGCCACACAGAAGACTAGAATGGCCATCAAAATGGCCAGACCACCATCCGCAGCCCCTCAAAGGGGCGGGAACAGGTGTTGGTTTCATAACCGTCGGTCCTTTCGTGGTAAAGGCAGAGGGGGCTTTAACAGAAACTAAACCCCTGAGCTGTAAAAGAAAATGCAGCAGAAGGCACAGGGCCCCAAAGCGCCTAGTGCCACCCTCTGAGATCCCGGCCCAAGTCCCACCTCAGCTGTCCGAGGGGGACTCTTCCTCAGTGGTAGGAGGGCGTCTGACTCAGTTTTAAGACCGATGGAAGTCCATCACATCAAACAAATGGGTGCTCAGAATTATCCGCGAGGAGTACTCTGAATCTTTCAGAAACCCTTCCGGATCATCCACCCAATCAACAGCCCAAGCTGTCTGTCTCTCAGTCAGGCCTTCTAAACAACAGGGCAGTAGAGGTAGTCCCGCTGGATCAGCGGAACATAGGTTTCTACTCCCATTACTTCCTAGTTCCAAAGAAAATAGGCGGCATGCGCCCTATTCTCGATCTCCGGAAGTTAAACAAATTCCTTTACAAGGAAAAGTTCAGGATGATATCACTTGGTACACTTTTACCTTTGATTCATCAAAACGATTGGTAGCCACCCTGGACATGCAGGATGCCTATCAACACGTTCTCATACACCTAAACCACCACAAATACCTCAGATTCGTGGCATTGGGTCAACACTGCCAGTTCAGAGTCCTTCCCTTTAGGCTATCCTCAGCGCCTCAAGTTTTTACAAAGTGCTTTGCAGTTCTCGCAGTGCATCTAAGGAAGCTCGGGAATTCAGATGTTCCTGTATCTGGACGATTGGCTTCTCGTAAGTCCCTCCAGACAAGAGACTTAAGAAGCCGTGGTTATGGCTTCAAAATTCCTCACGTCCACGGGAGTCCTGCTAAATTTGGGAAAGTCGCAGCTACAGCCCTCCCAACAGCTTCTCTTCATAGGAGCCCTTCTGGATACCTCCAACGCGACAGCCTTTCTTCTGGAGGACAGAAGGAATGTCATCCTTTAGATGGCACACTTTATCAGAGAGAACGACACTGTTCGGGCTCTCTCAATGCAGCAGATGCTGGGTCTCATGGCATCCTCAGTGTTCACTGTGCTTCTGGCTCGCCTTCACATGAGGACTACTCAGTGGATGCTCAGCACTCAGTGATCACCAACGATGCACCCACAGTCCTTTCACATCAAGGTGATGGAACCGCTGAAACAGTCACTCACCTGGTGGACTCAGGAGGACAACCTTCGGGAAGGTTATCCCTTCGCCCCTGTAGGTCCCAGATCTCCATCACCACAGATGCATCCCTACTGGGATGGGGAACTCACTGTCAGGATCTCCACACCCAGGGTCGCTGGAGGCAGGACGAGTCTCAGCTTCACATAAATGCTCTAGAAATGAGAGCCGTCGTGTACGCAGTCTGAGCCTTGAAGGATACACTCTGTCACAAGATCATTCTCCTTCAAACGGACCACAGAGCAGTGATGTACCACATCAACAAGCAGGGTGGAGCACACTCTTATCCCTTATGCAGGGAAGCAATGAGAGTGTGGGAATGGTGCTTGGAACACAAAACTCTGATCCAGGTGGTCTACCTGCCGGGAGTACAGAACGTTCTAGGAATATGGATATGTTGTTCATCCACACTGTCTGGCAGGTATTCTTGTCGCTTTAAATCTTGGCGGAAGGTCTTCAAGCTGGCTCCTCCCACCCACCCGGGTGGTAAAACTCTCGGCTCCGCCCCATGACGGTAAGGGGCAACAGACTTCCTGGAAAACATAAACTGAACTTACAGACTTAAATGGGCAGACTGGGTGGGCCATAGGCCCTTATCTGCCGACACTGTCTATGTATCTATGTATCTATGACGCCAGATCTTCCTTACCGCTTGGAAGCTCAGGTTCCCTCCTTAACGCTCTGCATATAAGACTGGTTCCTAATTCTTCGGGTTACTTGAAATAAAGTTTAAGGTTTTCAAGACTTCGGTCAATTATTTCTCTTGCGGCTGTGATGGACAAATCGACTCCCGGTTTTCGGAGGTGCCCATGCGGGCAGAAGATGTCTCAGACGGATCCGCACTCCACGTGCGTCTACTGCTTAGGCCTTGAGCACGACCCGCAGGCCTGCGACCTGTGCTCTTCCTTCTCGGTCTACGTCCTGGAGGACCGCGCCGCCCGTTTACAACTTGGGCGCCGAGAGCGTTACCCGCCGGTGAAGTCGAAGGAGGCCCATTTGGCGGTGTCTGCAGCGGCTGGCTCGGCGGAACAGCTTGAGCAGATGATCACCCTCGAGGAGGAGGTGGCGCAGGCCGCATCTTCGTCTTCCTCGGCCGTGGCCTTTATCCCGCTCTCCTTGGGATCCTCCTATTCAGCTTCTTTTAAGGAGCTCTGTCAGTCCTTTCCACCAAGGGAGAGGGGCCATCAGGACTTTCCTCTCGGTCCAAGAAGAAGGACTCTAAAGGTAAGTCCCTCCGACGCTCTTGGGAGCGGGAGAGGTCCCCCTCCCTGGGTAGTCGACTTCAGTCGATCCTCCGGCTTCGGCCACTGGCCTCAGAGCGTCCCCGTCAGGTCAGTTGACCAAGACACCCGTTGACGCAGTCGAGATTTTTCTCGACCCGTCGGACGGGTTGTCGACCGGTGAAGCCGACAACCCTCACTCCCCAGTTCCCCCGGCGGAGATTGAGGTTGCCGCGGACTTGCCTGTGCCTCTGGTTCCGGAGTCCACAGTCGAAACTGCCAAGGGGAGAGCGGGTCTCCTCTGCCCTGCCCCAGAACCCTCCTCGGAAACGCCGAGGTTCTCGGTCTCTGTCTCGGACATCTTCACGGTCCAGCCGATCCCGCCGACATAGGCGGTCTCGGTACCGTAGTAAGTGGTGTCGCCGCTCGTCCTCGTCTTCCTCCTCGGATGAGGAAAGGTTCGACACAAGTTGCGCCGGTGCTACGAGATCTTCATGTGGCAACAGCTCCTTCTGTCCGGGAGCAAGCCGACGCGCCGCCTTCCCGCCATCAGTGGCTGTCACCGGAGCGGCCGGGCAACCCTCACCCTAGCCGAGGCGCCTGCCCCCGGCCTGTTGCTCAACCGAAACCGCTGCCCCACCGATTCTGGTGGAACCTCCGCCCCACAGCTGAAATTTGGGGCCCTATCAGAATTCCTCGGTCAGGCCAGGCCTGCCCCTAGGTTGTCTGTCCCTCACTCCCGACCGCCCTCGGCAGGTGGAGGGTGGCTCAGGCCCAAGCGGCAGCTCTTTGCCGGACTTGTCAGGAGTCTCAATACTCATTCCTCCCTGTTCTCCAGGCAGGTCGACCTGAGTCCTCCGAGGTCAATCGCTGGATGATAGCCCATCGTCCTTCATGGGTTTGTTAGGCTCATCTCGGAGTCCACCGGGATGCAGCTCGAGCCCGTATCCAAGCTGGCCAAGTATCCCCTAATGGAGATATTGGACCGAGGGGATTCTCCCACGGAGGCCTTTCCAGTGGCTGAGGCCATTGTCGGCCCGGCCTTGGAGCTCTGGCAGCATCCTGCTTCCTGCCTTGCGCCTTCGGCCAGGATGGTGAGGAAGTACGTGGTCCCTACCGGTTTCCTGTCCGGTTTCTCGGAACATCCCTCAGCCGAGGGGTTGATTACCGACAGTGTCTTCCGGCGGTTGGAAGCTACCAGGACGGGATGTTTCTCCCGACAATGAGTCCAAGAAGTTGACTACGCCGGGCGCAAAGTCTACGATGCGTCCTCCCTTGGCCTTCATCAGGCCAGCTCGGCCATGCTGATGGCACACTTCTCTCACACCCTGTTGGGCTCCCTGAACGAGGTAGTCCCTCATCTCGCGGCTGACCTGCAGACCACGGTCAAGCAGGTGCGGGACCAGGGCAGGCACGTGGCCAAGCAGTAACTTCAGACTGCTCTGGACATCGGCGACTCATATGCCAGGTCAGTCACGGCCGCAGTGGCCATGCGCCATCGGGCATGGCTGAGGATATCCACCTTCACAGCGGATACCCAGCACAAGTTGGCGGATGTCCCCTTCTTGGGGACCGACCTCTTCGGCCCTGGAGTGGAGGGTCGTCTCCAGAGGATCGAAAAGTCCAATGCCATTCTGGACTCTGTCTCCTCCGCCCAGAGGGACAAGGGCCGTAGACTGCAACCCAAGCCCTTTCGTCCGTCTGCGCCACGGCATGTCGGGGCCAACAGGCTCGCACTTGGCATCCCAAAGCCAAGCCTGCGGCTTCTTCTTCCAGGAAGCAGGGAGGCAAAGGCCCAGGAGGTCCCGCGCCGGTCCTCCTCCAAGCCTGCCCAGTGACGGGTTGAGGGGTGTCGCCCCAACCCGCCACTCCACTCGGTTCCCTGGTGGGGGACGGTCTGCCACTTCCTTACGCCTGATCCGCTATCACCACAGACCGGTGGGTGTTGGAAGTGGTAGGAAAGACCTGCCTCTAGAGTTCGAGCAGGCCCGCCTTCGAGCTGCCCCTGGGCCTTCTGGGTCTGCAGCTCGCTGTCGGCTCGCTGAGCCGACATCGCCTGCTCCTCGAGAAAGAGGTGATCAGAGAGGTGGCAGCCTCTCCTCAGACCCGGGTTCAGGTCCAGGTACTTCCTGGTCCCAACGGACGGGGCTGGCGCCCCATTCTCGACCTGCACGACCTAAACAAGTTCCTAAGGTCTCAGACCTTCAGGATGGTCACTGTGGCTCAGAATACCATCCCTGGAGCGAGGTGTGTGGTTCTGTTCTCTGGACCTACAGGACGCGTTCTTTCACGTCCCTATCCGTCCGTCTCACCAGAGATTCCTTCGCTTTCGAGCGGAGGGATCCCTTTACGAGTTCCGAGCCATGCCCTTCGGCCTTCTCTTGCTCCCAGGGTCTTCACCAAATGCATGGCAGTGGTGACAGCATTTCTGCGGTCGCCGAGGGGTCCGGGTGTACCCTTACCTGGACGATTGGCTGATAGCAGTCCCCTCCAGACAGGAGGTGGAGCGGTCCAGAGATCTGGCCCTCCAGGTTTGCTCTCAGATTGGCCTTCTCATCAACGAGGCCAAGTCGGAACTCGGACCGAAGCAGGTGATTCATTTCATCGGGGCAGAGCTCGACTCTCTTCGAGCCAGAGCATGGCTCCCGGCGGTCCAGGCCGAGGTTCTTTCCTCCTTTGCCCAGTCATTTCTGGTTGGGCAGTCGCGCCCTGCCCGGGACTTCCTGCACCTCCTGGGTCTCATGGCGGCCTGTACCAGCGTGGTCCATTGGGCCCGCTGGCACATGCGTCCCCTTCAGTGGGGATTGGCCAGCCAGTGGTCACAGCGCTGCGATCCATTGGACCAGCTAGTGACGGTGACCCAGGGGATGTGGAACGCTCTCCAGTGGTGGACCATTCCAGCCCATTTGCATGAGGGCATCCCGTTTGTCCGCCCCGAGCCGACGGTCTCTCTATCGACCGATGCCTCTCTGATGGGTTGGGGTGCCCATCTGGGGGAGCACAGAGCGCACGGCCTCTGGTCCCCTTGGGAGTCCCAATGCCATATCAACCTGCTGGAGCTTCGGGCGGTTCATCTAGCCCTCACCGCCTTTGCTCCGTTTCTACGGGGTCAAGTGGTTCAGGTCCAGATGGACAATACCACGACCATGTACTACCTAAACCGCCAGGGCGGGACGCGCTCCATGCCTCTGTGCAAGGAAGCTCTCCGCGTTTGGTCACTCGTGCAGCCTGGAGGCGATCTCCTAGCCATCCATGTGGCAGGAGCCTCCAACACCCTGGCCGATGCCCTAAGCCGGATAGAGGCTGCGTCCCACGAGTGGTCTCTCCTGCCGGAGGTAGTACAAGATCTGTTCTCCCACTGGGGCACACCTCAGGTGGACCTGTTTGCCTCCAGGGAGAATGCGAAGCTGAGGCTGTTTCATGCTCGCCCCCCTCAGCAGGGTTCGCTGCAGGGGATGCCTTCTCGAGGCCGTGGACCCCGGCCTCTTCTACGCCTTTCCCCCATTTCCCTTGATCCACAAGGTGCTTCTCAAGGCGAGGAGGGACAAGGCGCAGGTGATTCTGGTAGTCCCAGACTGGACCCGCCAATGCTGGTATCCAGATCTCCTCAGCCTCAGCTCCAGGCTCCCGAGGCAGCTTCCAGCTCGCCTGGACCTGTTATCAGTCAATCAGGGGAAGGTGTTCCATCCGGACCTTCAATCCCTGCACCTGACGGCCTGGTTCCTGAGCGGCTAGAGTTCCAGGCCTTGGGTCTTTCCGACGAGGTCCTCAGTGTAGTTGAGGCATCCCTTAAGGAGTCGATCAGAAAATGCTGTGCCTTCAAATGGAAGAGATTCTCCATTTGGTGTCAGGGCAAGGGCCTGGACCCTTCCTCCTGTTCCTTGGCAAGCATCTTGGACTACCTATGGTCCCTTTCTCAGCAAGGGCTTAGGTCGACGACCCTAAAGGTGCACCTGGCAGCCATCTCTGCTTACCGGGCGTGGGCCGGAAAGCAGTCGGTGGCGCAGGAGAAAGTGGTCGGGCGCTTTTCAAGGCCTGGATCACATATTCCCTCCGGTCGTGAAACTCCACCTCCGTGGATCTACTGCTGGTATTGGCAAAGCTCTGGGGGCAAGCCATTCGAACCGATGCACAGGTGTGACATCTCTCACCTGTCGTGGAAGACCGCTTCTGGTGGCTGTCACGTCAGCCAGAAGGATGGGAGAGCTCCAGGCGCTTTCCATAGTCTCCTCATTTGGTCTTCCACAGGACAAGGTTGTCCTGTGCCCCACCCAAATTCCTTCCGGGTAGTGTCAGAGTTTCACCTTAACCAGGTGTTGACTCTGCCGGTGTTCACCCCAATCACACCTCCTGAGGTCGAATATAGGCTCCATACTCTGACCCTAGGGCGCCGCTATCATGGGCGAGCGACGGCTGAAGTTCGGGGAGAGGTTTGCCAGCTGTTTGTCACCTATGCTGAAGCCGCACCTGGCAGACCTGCAGCCAAGCGGACGATAAGCAGGTGGGTCACCTCCTGCATAGATCTCTGCTATAGGTTGGTGGGCATGGAGCCTCCCAGAGGAATATGAGCTCATTCTACCTGCCATACCGCTGCATCGGTAGCTGCTTCCTGGGACGTCCCTATCCAGGATATCTGCAGGGCTGCTACCTGGAAGTTGGCACATACCTTTATAAACCACTACCACATCGACCTTGAGTCACGCCGGGATGCTGGTTTTGGGGCCTCGGTTCTCCAGTCTCTATTTTCTAAGTAGGGGGTGTGCGCCTTGCCTCCCTCCTCCCGGAGAACTGCTAGGAGTCTGCCAGACAGTGTGGATGAACAACATATCCATGTCCCTAGAAATACAGGTTACTCACCTGTAACAAGAGTTCTAGGAATGGTATATGTTGTTCATCCACACTACCCACCTGACCTCCCCGGCTTCGACGCACAACCTGAGCTTCCAGCAGGCCAGATCTGGCGTCATGGGGCGGAGCCGAGAGTTTTACCACCTGAGTGGGTGGGAGGAGTCAGCTTGAAGACCATCCAGCAATATTTAAAGCGGCAAGGATACCTGCCAGACAGTGTGGATGAACAACATATACCATTCCTAGAACTCCTGTTACAGGTGAGTAACCTGTATATCTGGTGAATCGTCTCACCAGAATGGAGACAGACCTTCGACTGGGGAACTCCAGACATGGACCTTTTTGCATCCCCACGTAACGCAAAACTGCCTCTCTTCTGCTTCAGAAATCCAGCACCTGGCGTTTTTTGTCAGGATGCATTCAGACTGCGGTGGACAAGACGCTTTCTGTACGCATTTCCTCCTCTTCCCCTAGTTCAGAGGGCGCTGCTCAACGTAGAGGCGCAGGAGGACAGAATGATCTTCATCGCCCCATTCTGACCTCATCAGATCTGGTTTCCATTGATCAACAGATTGTTGGAAACTTCTCTGAGACAGCTTCCACTTCTTACGAACCTGCTGACCTAGAGCCCTGTGGTCCATCCCAACCTGAAGTCCCTTCACCTCCATGCCTGGCTCCTGAAGAGATAGAGGTGAACAGGTTTAACATTTCACGTAGGGTCTCAGATATTCTGTTAGCTGCATGCAAGCCAGCTACTCGAAAAACGTACATGCCTAAGTGGAAGCGGTTCTCCATCTGGTGTGCAGAATCCCTCTGGAATCCTAATTCCTACCCACCGAACAAGGTCCTTGGGTATCTCCTAGATATCTCAAACTCTGGCCTGCAATACTCAACTGTAAAGGTTCACCTTTGCGTGACCTCAGCATACCATGAGCCCGTACACTCCATGTCTCTGGCTCAGCTACCTGTGGTCAGGAGGTTTCTTAAAGGCATTCTACATATTAGACCGCCGGTCAGATGACTGGTACCTGCCTGGGACATTAACCTTGTGCTAGACATGCTCACCAGTAAACCCTTCGATCCCCTAGCTACTTGTGAGCTGAAGTTTCTGACTTGGAAGACCACCTTCCTTGTAGCCATCACTTCCGCTCGCAGAGTGTCTGAAATATATGTTTTGGTCACAGACCCTCCATATACTGTATTTCACAAAGACAAGGTGGTTCTTAGGACCCACCCTAAGTTTCTACCCAAGGTTGTCTCAGAATTCCATCTAAATCAGCCCTTGGTCCTTCCAGCCTACTTCGCGAACTTCCAGAACGAGGGGAGCGTACCCTACATTCTCTGGATGTGAAGAGAGCTTTGCGGTTCTATTTAGACGGAACTAAAGAATTCCGCATGTCTAAACAACTGTTTGTCTCCTTCAGCATGGCCCAGCTGGGTCAGCCTGTTGCTATCAGATGCATTTCAGCATGGCTAGTGGCATGCCTTCACCACTGCTACTCCATGGCACAGGTTAAGCTGGAAGGCATAGTTCTACACTCATTCTACCAGAGCAGTTGCGGAATCTCTGGCAGAAATCTGGAACGTGCCCATTGCGGGCATCTGCAGTGCGGCCACTTGGAGCTCCGTGCACACTTTCGTAAAGTATTATGCTTTGGATGTCCATGCCAGGCAGCATCAATCTTTTGGCAGGACAATCCTTAAGACTTCTGTCCTAAGTGAGCTCTTTTCTCCTGCTGCCCATCTCGGGGGATTATTTCAGCTCGGTACTCTTCCATTAGTGTGAATGAGTAGTGGAGACTTTATGTCCAGGAAGATAAGGAAATTACATACCTAGCGTAATTCTTGATTTTCTTGGACAAAGTCTTCACCACTCATTCACATGCCCACCCTCCATCCCCCGAGCTCACTCATTCTATTTTTAGTCTTCACCTCCTCGTTGTTTGAGCTGTGAAGACTCTGTTGAGTTGACCCTTCTTACTTGGGTCATTCGGACTGTCTTCTGTCTGGCATAGGTTAGTTTTACTAGGTTAGTTTATGCTGCACCTTCTTGGTAAAAAAGGTACTGAGGCGGTTAGAGGGTCAATGCCAGGTAGCCTATATGGCGCGAGCTGAGCTCGCGGTGCCGCTCCTCGCAGTCCTACCTGGGAGCCGGCCCTCCTGAAAAGTTTTGGCTCCTGCTGGGTCCTAGCACCTCAAAAGTAGTCCCATTAGTGTGAATGAGTCATGGAGACTTCGTCCAAGTAGTCCCATTAGTGTGAATGAGTCATGGAGACTTCGTCCAAGAAGATCAAGAATCACGGTAGGTACGTAATTTCTGTTTCTGTAGCATGAGTATGTCAGCATTTCTCCAATAAGGTAACAAGTCTCAACCAAGCCTGGGAATACATCAGCCCGGCACAAAACAAAAAACTGTTAATATTTATTGGGTATGCATTCGTCATTGTCATGAAAGGGGTTGGGTGAACAAGACAGACCCTATGGCCCTTCTGCTTGTAACATGCTATGTAAGATTCAGCTATAACTAATGTGGGAAACTGTTTCACTTAATTTGCTCTCGAGAGCTCTTGTGCCTGTCACCTAATGTTTTAAAGAGCAGGTGTGCACTTTCCAATTTTCTTACTTCCCAACCCCCCAAACATATATACCACCTCACCTGCTCCACAGTGGTTGGGTATCAATAATTTAATTTTTTTCAGTGGTGTAAAAAAGTTATTTCGCTCATAATTTAGCCCTCTGCAAAAACTGAGCCACTTCCCAAACCTACTGACATGCCCACACACAGCACCGTTTTTGATGTCAGAAAATGAAGGCTGCATGTGTGTGTGCTCCATTGACTTGAATTGGGGTGACTTTTCTATAGATTTTACTACTGTTTAGAATTGCGATTTTAATAAATCAAGCGTCCAACCTGGAGCTAACAGTCCTTATTAGTCCAGCTGTCGCCGGATTTATTAAATCAGAACTCTAAATAGTAGTAAAAGCTATAGAAAAATCAAATTTTCTAAGTAAATGGTGGTGCACATGCAGCCTCATTTTCTGACATCACAAAACGGGGCTGCTTATGCCTGCTTGAGGGCATGTCAGTAGGTTCGGGAAGTGGCTCCGTTTTTGCAGAGGGCTAAATTACCAGTGAAATAACTTTTTTACACCACTAAAAGAAATGGAATTGTTGACACCCATCAACTCTGGAGCAGGTGAGGTATCATATATGTTTTGGGGGGCTGGAAATTCGGAATTGCGCACTTGCCCTTTAAAGTACTTGGCTGTATTCCTAATGGACAGTACTATAATGTGTAAGTAATATTAGATATATCAATATTAACATTTCCATTCCACTGAAAACTGTCCATTTAGTTTGTAGCAACAACATCTGAGATGGGTTAATGTACATTTCTTATCCAGAAGTAAGCTATGTATTAAAGGAGAACTGCACTGAACCTCCAAGTCATTTTTCGCTGTAGAAGTTTATTTTGAAATATTATTTCCAGTTCTGTTACTGTTCCGTCTCTGAAGGCTTTTTTGGTATACTAGTGAGTGTTTTTGATTTACATACTGGTAGTAAGTATCATTTTAGAATTGTATGATGTACTTTGTGTCATTGCTGAGCTCTTTATTGTTGGCACAATGTCTCCACATTCTGTTATAGAACTGTGTGATTAAGGGGGACATAAATTATATCACACAGCTATAAAATGACACTTAACATTAGTGAGTAAATTGGATATAACCACTGAGGTTACAAATGGGCCTGTATGGAAGAAACAATAACAGAATTGAAACCAGTGTTTAAAAAAACAACAAACAAAAAAAACCCAGCTTCTTCAGCAGGGCTCGAAATTCCCCTTTATTTGATGTTCCGTGCATACCAAATTTTATGCATTGAATACCAAATATCACCTACTAGTAACCTGCCATGGATACCATTTTTTTTTTTTTTTTTTTTTTTTATTTGCTTTTGAGTGGTTGCCATTTGACTTTCCTGGCCCGGCTGGCTGTATTGCTGCCACATCATTTGTATTAGTTTTCTCCCACTGCATCCAAGAGCACATGTGAAACAAGCAAATAATTATCCCCCAAGAAATCCTGTTTGCACAGCTTACTGATGCAAGAAGCGCAACACATTAGAACTACAAGCAGGAAATTCGTAAGGTAGAGAAATCACTGTCAGTTATCGGTGGGTGCAGTGCCATATGCTGGATTTTCGGGTGAGCAATTGCAATGTCAGGAGAGGCTATGAAAGAATCACATAACGAAAACAGCTGCTAATACTAGTAAAAAGAATGCTTGCATTTTCAAGAAAAGAGGGGAAGTGACAGTTGTGATTCAGTGCTGCAGGATTGCGCTCAATAAGTTGGTCTGCTAACCCTTGTAAATGTACCAGGCAAACAAAAGATCAGAGCAGCAAGGGAAAAATGTACTTAGAAACCAAAAATTGCAAACAGATGCACACATTAGTTTGAAGCTTTTCCGTGAATTCACAAATGCCATACAGATGTTATGCTAACAGCAGCACCTGAAACCAGGAAGACAAGTCCACTCCCGAAGTTGGGAGAAGCGATTGCTTTGTGAACTTCAAGTCTTCAGCCAGACTAGCGATCAAACTGCTTCTCCCGACTTCGGGAGTGGACTTCTCATCCTGATTTCAGGTACTGCTGTTAGCATAATGATGTGTGGCATTTTTGAAGCCATGGTAAAAGCTTCACAAAACTGTGAGCATTTGTTTGCAATTTTGGTTACTGAGTATATTTTTACTTTGCTGCTCTTTTTGTTTGCCTGGTATATTTAAGAAAACTGTATGGGCTAGCAGTAAAACTGAGGGAGTCTCAGTCCAGAACTGTGAGAAAGTAGGGTCTGGTTAAGGAAGGCTAATTGTTTGTCTCCATAAAAAAATAAAAGACTTAAAAATCAAGAACTTTGCCTGGACAACAAACAAAAATACAACATTACTGTGGGGTGGTAGTAGGCATAATAAAACTCTACATGTGCAATATGTCCAAGTCCAACAGAACTGCTGGGGGCATAAGTAAGCATTAAGCCATGACGAAGGTGGCATCTAATGGGGAATTAATGCATGGTGGGATCGTTGTGGCACGAGGCCAAAGGCTGAGTGCCTACAATGGCCCCAACCATGCATTAATTCCCCATTAGATGCCACCTTCGGAGTGGCTTAATGTGCTTCTAACATGGTTTTCTGATAGTTGAGTATATTAGAAATTTAGATATCATTATCTAACTAATACTATAGAGATGCTGTTTTGTTTGCGGACAAATCTTTCATGTACTTTTGAAAACGTGAAGAAATGCTTATTTTCATACAGATGTTTATAGAAAACACATTTCAGATATTGACAGGGGAGGGTTTATTTAAAAGTAGATTGCGTAAATCTGCACGGCTATTATTCTCTTGGCGTGCTTGGGAGGTCTCCGATATGCTCTTGTGTCTGTTTACACAGTTCAGTTTCACACTCATTACCATACTGTCTGTCCTTGTGTTCACCTGTTGCGCATCTGTTCCATCTCGAATCCTTGTATTCATTTCTTTTGCCTCTTCCTTGTCCCCCAATATTCTGTATTGGTGTGTCTGCCTACTTCTTTGACTGTGCGCTATGTTGTGCGCCGCAATAATTACAATTTACGGTTCTGTGTACCGTGAATGACTTAAGCTGCAACAGGTTGAGCATTTCCACCTGCCGCACCTCTAGCCCTGCTGTGTGGTCCGGAACTGTTGCTTGTTGTGGAGTGCTCTTGTCAGTGACATTACTGTTGGTTTCAGGTGTGTGTTTTTTTTTTTTTTTATTTACTTATGGCAGTCGTGGTTTCTCTGATAATGCTTGTTCAGCTCTATCTGTTTGTGCATTTTCTTGTCTCTTTTTTTGTGTGTTTCTATCTCCTATGACAGTTACAAGCATTTGGGTCGGTGGGTGGCAAGGAGAAGCACTTTGTAATACACTGCCGTGTCTTTTTGTGAACAGTGCTTTTTCCCTTCCGTGGATTCGGAAGGTACTTCACTTTCAACATGGCATTATTGCTTAAATAGTGCCGTGTTGAGATATGGACGTGATTTATTTTGTCCAGTGATTTGTCTCCTTTACCTACTTCTTAACTTTGCCATGTTACACTATAACTGTGAGCAACAAAGTCCTAGCCCTAGACATAATTGTACAGTGGGATGGGCTCAGCATAAAGAGCACCCACTGGAGCATGAAGCTTGCAGATTATGGTTCTCTGCTTTATTTCAACAAAAAAAGTAAAACCCCTAAACTGTTGGTTTAAAATCCTAAAGTTGCTATATTGTTACAATCCATCACAAAAGGTTTTCCCAGCAGATCAAGTTAAATGTGCTCTGGCATTTATTTTTCATTATAGGGCAGGATGTAGCTCCATTTTTGCATAGCAAGTCCCTCTACTGTGTGCCAGAGGGCTTTTGACAGTAGTCATTGTAGGAAGACATATCCCTGGCCAGTGGAAAGTGGGTGGCATTTTAATAAAACAGCAGACACAATTTTTGCCAAATTATTTTATTGCGAAAACATTTTGGGGTTAGACTGCCGGGGAGTCACCAGCCTTGCTCGGTTTCATTCAGCTAGTTTAGATGTAATTCTAGCAAACATTTTTAAAAGTAAAATTTTATCTTGCTAGAATTTATCATTTTTTGTGGTAACTTATTGTGTAATGGGTATATATAGTGGTATACAAAAAAAAAAAAGGAATTGTATACCAGTTTTCAAGACACAATACTAAATCTTGGAAAATGTCATTCCGTGTGGAACACCACTTTTTAAAACTAATTTCTAGCCCTGTTCAGGAAAACGACTTTCAGATTCGGTGCCGCTCTTCTTAAAGACTATGTTATCAAAGTTATAAAGATCACCATGTAGAGACCACTTGGAAAAAGTTTAGCTTCATCTTTGTACCAGCTCAGGAAGTCCTACAGTATGTCATGTTGAGAGCTCAAATGAATAGTGCTGAATACAAAAATACTTAGGCGTTCCAGTTAATCATGCTGTCTTTCTGCATGCCTTTGCATTTTCTATAAGCTCTTTGTTCACTGTTAAGCATTAGATTCTAATGTAACATTTGTAAGCTGTTACAATAAGACAGTAGTAGCTGTAGGAGTGACTAAGGATTTTTAATTAATAGAGTATGTCAGTAACAGGATACTGACTCATACAGTGCTACTATTGTATCTTGCCAAATTGAACTGTTGTAAAACAGCACATCTGGAAGATGCTGAAATGAAAAGTGCAGTTGTACTTGATTTAATATAAATGGACTATCTGCATCCTGATTGATTGACACAGGTTGTAGGCCATCTCCTTACCACAGTACAACACATGGCATGAAGTAGGTCCTAGCAGATTGTCTTGTGTGGCTATTGAACCACGCAAGGTAATCAGAGAACAGCCAGGAGGGCCTACTCCATAACCTCATGAAATACCCAACCAGAATGGAGAAAAGTGACCCTCTCACCAGTTTTAGTCTCTC
Source organism: Neoceratodus forsteri (assembly GCA_016271365.2). Classification (NCBI taxonomy): domain Eukaryota; kingdom Metazoa; phylum Chordata; order Ceratodontiformes; family Ceratodontidae; genus Neoceratodus; species Neoceratodus forsteri. The sequence continues at coordinate 226,935,296 of CM057456.1, forward strand.
TTCTCAGTTTTTATGATCCTTCTTGTCACAGTAAGCAGAATTATATATTGGAGGAAAGGTAGTAATTTTCTTATAATACTTAGCAGTCATTGTTTTCTGATACTGTTTTTAATATTAACTCCCTCCCTATTTTTTCATCTAAAGATTTGACATTTGAAAAATGAGAAGAGAAACCTAAATGAAGGAGAATTTTGAAAGAAACACAAGTTAGCTGTTTCATAGACTTGATGAAAATTAGAGACTGTGCATAAAATCTAAGTAAGAGACTTGTATCAAAAATAATAAAAAAGGGAAAATAGAATAAATGCAGTTGGGTCAGTGGGTTGTTAAGAGCTTGAACATTTATGATGTAAGTAAGTATAAAAAATTGGAATAGGACAGTTCATTTTGTTATGTATATAATGCATATATTGTTTTTAATATGAAATGGTGAAACCCTGAAGATTTATTTATTTATTTGCTTTTGTTAACCGGGTAAGCACACTAGACACCAGGTGCCTATTTTCAGGTGCAACCCGGAAGAAGTGATGGAGTGATGGCATGAAGCATTGGCTTATATCAGTCTGCTTACTGGGATGAGGCTACCGATACGTTGAGAATAAACTGACTAAAATATAAACCAGTTAGAGGGAGGGCCCTTTTTTTTATCCATTTGTGTAGGGGGAACCAATTCCCAGTATCCATCACCAAACTAATAAGACAGCTTGGCTGAATTTTCAGCAATACTAGCTGCTTTTTTAGTAAAGTACAACTTTTTTTTTTTCTTGTGTTATATATTTATTGTCTTCACTGTGCCATAACTGGCTGCATGTTCCACCTTGCATCCATCCAGAGGTCCCACTTACTGTGGCTGATGTTGACATAACTGCTCCATCTCACCACCTGATTTACACCCAGGGTGGGACCCTCCCTTTTTTTTTTTTCCCCTGGCCTGGCCAGGGTGTGTTCTTCTTCATGGAACAGGATCAGTACATTGTAGCAGTGTGCCAGAGGGAGGGTCATCTGATCGACATGCCTGCATCCAGTGAGGAAGGGTTCCCTCCCTTTAAGTCCTTCCCACCTCGCTCACTGTTGCATACATGCTTGCGACTGTCCTTGGTTGGGTGCTAGGTGATGCATCGTTACTCACATTGATAACGGCCCCAACTCCTCCAGGGTTACTTACTGAGCAGTGAAGCACTGCCACCTTCCCCAGGGAGAGAGCATCCATGTAGATACTCTGAGCCCCCCTGCTGGCCTCTGTTCTTGACATCCTAGGCTCAGGGTGCAGATCTGGTTTCCCAGCATGCCAGAGTAGTCCCCCACCACTCAATGGCATGTAGTCGGACATTTTTAGTACGTTAACCTACTCATCCCATCATTACTCCAAACACACATAAATATAAACTTAAAACACTCCCTTCCACCAAACTATGGCACAAAAACACAGATCTTTTGTTGTTGCTTAAAATAATAAACTGTGCTCAAATACAAGATCTACAGATGGCAACTGGGTCAAGTTTTTCCTTTACCCACAAACTCCCTGAAGTGTGCTCAGCACAAACCACTGCCAACTTGCATTTTTGTAAGCAAACATCTGATGAAGTGCCGGCCCGGTGGCACTGAGGGCTGTTGCATCTGCCTTACCTCGTGCCACACTGTCAGTCTGAATTCGGGAGTGAGCTCGGGGGGGTGGCCGGATGGGGAGGAGAGGATTGAGCATCCGGAGGATGGCTCTCCTCTCTTGGGAGGGAGAGGGGCACTGATCTGCGGTGTTGGTGCCTCATAGTGGAGACTGGGAGCACAACAGCTGAGGGAACCTGGATCAGGGAAGGTGTCGGCAGACATCCTGCGTGCAGGTGTGGGAACGCACCCATCACTTGCTGGACGGCACTGCACGTCTGCGCCTTGGGGAGGGGGGAACATGAAAAAGGAAAAACCCCAGCACTCAGAAGGACAATGATGGACCTTGAGGGATCAGCCCACATGCCCAGCACTGTACCCAGCCCGACCAGCTCTTCTGGATTCTTCCTCCTCTCCCGAGCTGTGGCTGTCTGAATTTCAGATAGAGCACCAGGTGGTAACTGGTGGCCCCTCCTTGGGGTGTGTGGAAGCCGGGGGGTTGGCTGGGGCTCTGCAGGGTTGGAGTAGAGAATCCAGTACCTGATTTCCTGGCCTGAGGGGCTCAGGTAAGTAGTAGGAGCCGATTGAGGATGTCACATCTTAGAGAGGTCCTGAGAGCCGGCAACTGGAGGGGGAAAAAAAAAGAGTTAAAAAAACAAACAAAACTTCTGATGAAGTTACATTGTTAAAATGTACAAAAAAAGTTATACCCCCCCAGCTCTTCTGCTAGCATCCATCCTACGCCAATACTGTACTTGGTCACTGAAAGCACAAAAACAAGCTTGAATTAATTTTTTTAGATGACAACAAAAAGCTTTAGAGGCCCACTAACACAACACTGTTCAATAAAACATTGAAGCCCTTTTGACACAGTACCATATTTCAGATTTTTTTTTTCATGCATCCAGGTAGGGTGGCAAAGAGAGGCTGTTGCTTCTGTGAGGTAAGCATCAGAAACAAAGTTCATCTCAGCCACCAACTGCAAAATAAAAAAACTTGACAACTGACTAAAAAAAAAAAAAAGAAACTGTTGCTCTACTGAAGTCAGGAACAGGGACAAAATGTGCTTTAACCACCAACTGTAAAATAAAAAGCTTAGCGAGGGGTTAAACTAAGTCTACTTGACAAAAAAAATAAAAAATCCAAACCAGACAGCAGGCCACACTAGGGTAGACACTACAGTCTCCCAGGTCCATTTCCTCAGAGGTTGCCCAGTTTAATTACTCCCTTCCAATATTGAATCTTGGGGTTCTTGTTTGCTATGGTCATCACCTTTCACCTTTCGGCATCAAACTTCAGTTGCCAAATTTTGGACCACCTCTCTATAATCTGTGCAGGTCCCTCTGCAACTCCCTTATCCCCTCCATGTTGTCTACCCTGCCTAGAACTTAGTGTCCTCTAAGAAGAGACACATCTTGCCCTGTATTCCTTCTCCTATATCGCTGATGAACATATTGAAAAGGACTGGACTGAGGACTGACCTCTGCAGCACCCCACTTATGACCTCCCTGTCTCCCGACATGATTCTGTTTACGACTACCCTCTGCTGCCTCTTCCTCCAACCAACTACCCACCCATCTAACTAGATTCTTTATCTCCAGAGCCTCTTAACTTCTTTAGCAACCACCTGCGTGGCACCGAGTCAACTGCCTTTCTGAAATGAAAGTAGAGTAAATCCACTGCTTGCCCCTTGTCCACTGCTTTAGTAACCCAGTCAAAGAGTACTACTAGGTTGGTCTGACAGGATCTTCCTGCCATGATCCTATGCTCTTTACTGTCCTAGAGCTCACTTCTTTCTAGGTAGTCTATTATGTCCTCCTTGACTAGTGTTTTCATCAGTTTACCCACAAGTAGAGGTAAGACTGATGGCTCTGTAGTTACCCTGTTGCTCCTTGTCCCCTCCCTTGTGCAGCAGAACCACATTTGCTACCTACCAGTCTTTGGGAGCAACCACTGACCGTATTGAACTATTGAAAAGGCATGCAGTGGGATCAGCCAGTAACAATGCCAGTTACTTGAGCACCCTTGGCTGCATCCCATCTGGCAGGCGTCGCTACAAGCCCTTTTCTGACCCTTCCTTCTGTAAATACCACTTTTGCCATTTCTAGGATTGCCCTTAAGGCAGCCTTTATGCCACTATCTGGCAAAGGCCCACTATCCTCCACTGTAAATATTGAACAGAAGTAGTTGTTAATAACTACCTTCTGCTTATCCTCCTGTATAACCCTGCCTCCCTCTGACGTCCTTAAAGTCCCCCCTCTCTCCTTCTTTTTTCTTAATGTGTCTGAATACTGTTTTCTTCCTGCTTTGTTGCAGCTCTGTGTTTCCTTTTGCGTCCCTGACTGCCTTCTTGGCCTCTTTATGTAGTACTTGCTCTATTCCTTGTCCCTGTGCTTCTTTTTGTAGCTGATGAAAGCCATTTTTTTGGCCCTCACTGTCTCCCTGACCTTAGAGATTGATCTTATGTAACTGTTTCTCTTAGTGATCGTTCTCATGTATGACTTAGATGCCTCAATATTGGCCCCTTTAATTACTCCCCGCATTTCCTCCAGCTGCCTATTTGGTCCATTCTAACCAATCTTTTCAGGACTGATTGCATCCTGCTCTTCTGAAATCCAGAATTGTAACCTTTGACATGCGTATGCTGATACCCAGGGCCAGTTCAAACCATATGGTGTTGTGGTCAATGGTACACTAAGGTAAAGAGAAAAAAGCTAATAGGCCAAGGCCCATAATGCTCTTATGCTAGGCCATAGTATAATAAGATAAATTAAACCCAGAAACAGTTTATTCAGATTATGTTTAACGATAAACTTAGTATCACTCATAAGAACAGAAGATGGAAGTTTATTCCAGGGTCCAATTGTATGAAGAGTGAAGAAAAATTTCTGATTATGTTTAAATGATTTTCTGACCAACTTCAAAGGATGGCCTCTAGTATTGTGTGAAAAGGACATAAATTCTAATCCTAACTCATTCATCACACAATGATCATGTACAACATCGTACAGTAAGAAATCACCTCTCGGATGTCTAGTAGAGAGTGACATGAGTTTGAGTTTCCAACCTACTTTCATAAGATATGGAATTAAGACCAGATATTTTATTTTGTGAATTTTCTTTGAATTTTTTCAAGGGACACTCCGTCAGGTTTTTCAAACGGGCTCCATATCTACGATGCATATTCAAGATGAGGTCTGACATATGATCTAAATAAAGGCATCAACACATCACGATCTCTAGATCTGCTGTTGCGAAGAATTGACCAAACAACCTTTTTGGCGCTACAAACAATGGAGTGTAAATGTTTGGTATAAGTAAGATTGTTAGAAACAATGATACCCAGGTCCTTCTCATCAGTAGTGACACTGAGCAATGACTCGTTTAGGGTATACGAATGATCAGAGTTGTTGTGGCCCAGATGCATCACTTTACATTTAGATACATTTAATTTCATACCCCATGTGTTTGTCCAGTTAGAGATAACATCGAGATCATGTTGAATAGTGGCTATCTGATCAGAATTTAGACAGAGTCCCCCAATTTTCACATCATCCGCATATTTTGTAGTAATGGAAACAATGTTTAGTCAAATCAGCAATAAAAGCTTGAAATAGGCAAGGACCAAGTACAGATCCCTGTGGTACACCACTCAACACATTTCCACTATTAGAAAGGTGTCCATTTATAATCACTCTTTGAGTTCTATTATTGAGCCAGTTTTCTATCCATATTTTAATGTAATAATTAATATCAAGTTTCCTTAGTCTAGCTATTAAGGCCCAGTGAGGCATGATGTCAAAAGTCTTGCTAAAATCTATAAAAATGACATTGCAGGGTATCCTATTGTCCAGAAAAGAACTAAAATGTTCATAGAAGCAAAGTAGATTGGTAGAACTACTTCTACCCTTTCTAAACCCATGTTGTTTCTTGTCAGTTTCATCAATAACAGGTGCAATAATGTCTCTAAGTAGACTCTCCATAATTTTACAAATAGAGGAAGTAAGACTTAAGGGCCTGTAGTTTTCCCAATTATGTTTAGTGCTTTTTTGTGAATAGGTACGACAGTGGCTTATTTCCATTCAAATGGAATATAAGTATTTAATAAGAACAATTCAAACAGAAGCTTGAGTGGTAAAGCAGTATGGTCAGTAAGTATAATAAATGACCAGAAATATTGTCAGGACCAAAGCTAAATTTACCTTTCAGAGTGCACAGGTTTTTTTTAATGATGTCTACTGTGAACGTAATGGGTGTATTGGAACTAATTCTAGGGGCAGAGAAATGTTAGTAATAGATGGAGTAAAGATTTTACAAAATTCAGTGTTGAAAACATCAGCAATAGTTTTAAGTTCACAAATTAGATTGTTGTCAATAAGGAGAGGCCCGATCTTTCATGGGGTTTTCTTTAGTGAATTAATATAAGAATAGAATTGATTCAAATTTTCTTTTAGCCTTGTGTGCTAAATTCAATTCCCATCTCGACTTAGCTTTTCTTATACTGGATTTGCATTTCTTACTTGCTTTAATATAGAGCTCCCAATTTGCAGAAGTCTTATTTTTTTGAAAGTTTTGATATTTTTGGTTTTTAAATCTAATCAGTTTTTTAACTTGGTGATTCAACCATTTAGGTACTTGTTTCCCCATCATACTTCTTTACTGTAGAGGGGACATATATGTCTCTAAGACCAGTAATTTTAGATGCAAAAATAGACCAACAATGTTGAGGGGAGTGGTTTAGAAAAACAGATACCCAAATCAACTGCCTCAAGATCCTGTTTAAAGACAGTGAGATCTGCTTTGTCGTACAGATAAATGGTAGATTTATTTGCGTTATAAATCAGATGTTTGAAGGGAGAAAAGAATGGAATTGTGATCACTATCGCCAGTTGGGGAAGATATTTTAACATCATTAATGTCTAAATCCGAGCTCGCTAGTACAAGATCTAAAATGTTGTTTTCTCTAGTGGCTGATGTAACCCACTGTTTAATGTTTAATTCTTGATATACAACTAAAAAAGTTGTTCCCTTTCTGGCTAGAAGCTGAAAAAGTCTGCCAATCAGTATTGGGGATATTAAAGTCACCTGTAATAATGACATTCCCTAATTGATTGGCTAGTTCAAATTCAGAAAAAATAGCATCCATGATTGTAACAGGCGAGTTGGGGGGAAGGTAACATGCACCTATAATAAAAAAAAAAAAAAAAAAAAATCCCGATCTGGTAGGAAAAGTTTAATCCATAAAGTTTCTGTAGGACAATCATGTGTTTTTACAACAGTAGAAATATCTATAACACTGATCTTATTACTAATAAAAATAGCCACTCCCACTACCTTCCTGTTCTGCCCATTTTTTAAGAATTAAACGTACCCTGGTAGGTGCCTAACCCAAGCAGAGTTATCACCCCAGGTTTCACAAACAGTGATGATGTCAGTATTATTTTCTGCTGCCTTACACTGAAGTTCAGCATATTTGTTGTTTAAGCGCCTAGCATTTAGACTTAGAAACTTTAGATTTTGACACGAGAGATTGCTTGATTTAAGAGATGTGGTAGAAACCCTCATCTCCCCCCAAGAACTAGTTTAAACTATTATTAATAATAGATAAGAACTGTTTACTCAATAAATCATTTCCTCATCTACTGAGATGAAGACCATCTGAGCAAAACAGTTCGGGTCGATCACAAAATTCCTCCCAATGGGTAATACACGTGATTGTTTGACGCAAACACCAATGACGAAGCCAATTATTAATGCTGTGAATATTAGAATTTAACAAGGGGAAAACCTAGGAATAGGTAAAATCTCAGAAAAATAGATGCCACAACCTAATTCAGTCAATTTATTTGTCATTGCAACATAATCCAATTTGATATGTTGGATAGAATCATGATAGATATTATTGGCTCCAACATGAATGATACAGAGGGGATTTGAATCCTGAGAGCTGAATATATTGTCAGTCATATGTGCTGTGTCAGTGATTTTAGCTCCACTAAAACTGGAACAAGCCCTATTTAGCTTGCCTGGTTCACAAATGGCACTATCCAAATGTTTTACTATGTAGTCACCCACTACTACTATTTGTCTGGATAAAGTGTTGTCACCTCTTGGATTGTTTAATGAAGTTACATTTTCAGAGGTGATAGTATGTGTGTTATTGGATAAGAAATCAATTAACGGGAAGTCCGAAGTTAAAATTGGGGGGGGGTGATATCAGGGGAGTAATATTTTGTGTACCCATATTACAGAACACTGGATCCGGAGGTATAGTGTCATTAATAAAATTATCAGTGTATGGATCAACAGGGTCAGTGGAAAGAGAGGACAAGGGATCAAAACTATTTTGTAAGGCAATATTGAATTGTTCAGCCTTTCTTCTTTTTTTACAAACTTTTGAATTTTGAACGTTATACCAGATAGAATCATCTACACAGCTACCCTGAGTCAAATCGTTTTCACAAGCCCTTTTTTTTTTTGAAGTTTCAACGGGGAGGGAGCTGATAGTACTAATTGGAATAGTATTGCTAATAACTGTAGGAGACAGTGAGGGAGGTAGGGGCAGTAGGGGAGACAAATTTTAATACATCAGATGGTACAATATCTTTGGCGGCAAGGCAGTCATTCACTACTATGGGCTGTGAATCAAGGGCAATAGAAAAGGTAGAGATAGAATCAGGTCCATTGCTAGTATGATGAAGCTTTTTGGACATGTCCTGACTAGATTCGAGAGCTACTAAGCGTTTATAAAACATGCTAATCTCACATTGCAGTACCACATTTTCAATACATTTGGGACACTGAAAGAGTTGATTTTCAAGGAAAGTAACATGTAAACTAAACATGTTGCAGGACCTGCATTGATGGCCAACTTCACCATTGGTGGTAATAATACTGCATGGATCACACAGGGGGCTTGAGATAGATGTCATGATTTTCCAGAATATAGATATAAAAAAGGTGCAAACCAACCCTACTAACTACCTTGATCAATAAACAGAGGTACTATATACACTGCTATCCAAAGAGTGAAGCTATTAAACCTAATAGAAAACAATGCACAGAATGATTAGCTTATACAGCACTAATTAAATACTGTAGAACTCACATCGCTTGTATAAGTAACAGCCTTTAGGGTTAAATACTGTTAAAACAAAGCTGCCTCTGTCAAATAAGCAGAGTTATACAAAACAAGACTGTCACTCACCACACGCCCAGCATGCCAAACACGCGCAGACATGCGTGTCTCTGCACCTGCACACACCCTGCTCATAGCAGGGCTCGAAGAAATAGTAAAGCACGACCCAGAAGTAACAGAGGCGAGATCAGACCCCCGAAAAATGTTTCCTCAGTACAAGCCCCAAAACTGTTGCAAATAATGCGTTATCCACTCATACATGGAAAAGGCACAGTGTTACAGTGCACAGTTGATAATGTATTTAAAAAACCTATACAGAGTGTCACGTCTGATTTGTAGTCCAAGGCAGCTCTGGACTACAAATCACTCTTCCTGCTTCCTGACTGTACAGGGGCAGGGCTCCAAGCGTTGCTCAGCAATAAGTGTGATCAAATTAAAAGATATTTAAAACACAGTAGGAGAGAGCCAGTAATCGGCTCCTACTGCACAGTAGTAGACCCCAGTGGTTCCCCCAACCTGCACTTCACCTACCATTTCCTAGTTGTTGAGCACCACGTTAAGAATGGCAGCCTGCCTTATGGGTTCCCTGACCAGCTGTATCAGTGTGCAGTCCTGCAACATATCTAAGAGGGCCTGACTTCTGGTGCTTTTAGCTACTGGAGTTTCCCAATCTATATGTCTGTCAGGTTCCCAGTCTGTAAGTCTGTCGGGTTGAGCTCCTCCACCACCACTGCCTCCCCCTTTGTAGCCCCTTCTCTATTGCTGTCTTTAGATTTTATCAGTCTTGTCCCCCTGTCTTCGTGATCTATAGGCCCTGCACCCCCATGTGCAATTTCTTACCTGGTGCTGTTGGTGAATAGTGGTTCTTCCCTACCTAGATGGCTAGCTAGCATGTGTCAAACTACAAGAAGTGGCATTGTGCTCGATTCAAACAGTGAGGAGCACCATGCAGAGGTAGTTTCTGGAGTTCAAAGGTGCAGAACTGAACATAAAACTGAAAAAAGCTTTCCTCCTTCTGCAAAGGGCAGAAGCCCTGATAAGTGTGCAGTCACATTCCAGTTCAGAAAAGGACCGTACAGGAATTTATTACTGCGCAGGAATTTCTGAAACTTCTAGGCAATGTATGGCATCTACCTCAGCAGTGGTACCTTGGGCAAGGTTGCAAATAAGGGATGTCCAGTACAACCTCAGAAGGCATTGGCATCTGAGAAGTGCAGCACTGCAACAGAAAGTACCAGGTTCAAACAGATAAACACTTGAGAGGAGGAAAGAAGCAAACTTCAGAAAAGGCATTTTCTTCCTTTATTGCTCACCTACATGGATTATGAGCACAGATATGTCCCTCCTAGGCTGGAGAAGACATCTGGTGGAGAGAACAGAAAATGGGATTGTGAACCCCCAAGAGAGGCGCACATAAATCGATTGGAACTTGGAGTAGTGCTTCCTGTCCTCGAGGTCTTTCTCCTCCCCTTCCTGTTTTGAGTCCATGAGGTCTTTCTTCTCCCTTTTTTTGGGTTCAGTCAGTCTTGATGATAGATTATGCAATACATGGTAGTTGTATTAAGAAACCGGAAGGCACTAGGTCTTCGGAATTCTGTACAATGTGAAGATGTGGAACCTGGCTTACAACTTAAATGCAAGTCTATCTACAGTACACATAGCAGGCAATGAAAATTCACTTGCAGATTTACTCATCAGGATGAATCACGTCACATATGAACCAAGGGGTGCTAAACTCTGTTTAGAGATGGGGAGTACCAGTGGTAGATCTGTTTGCCTCATGAGAAAACAGGAAGCTACCCCAGTTCTTTTGCAGGCCTCCATCCATGGGAACAGTGCCATGTGTTGCTGTAGTTTTCCCCTGGAAGAACAGCAGGTCCTTGCATGCATGCCCTCCATCCCACTAATTCACAGGATATTGCTGAACTTGAGAAGGGAGTCTGCTGTGATGATACTAACAGCAACATACCGGGCAAGGCAGTCCTGGGACTCAATACTGCTGACACTGTCACAGAGGATTCCAATATATCTGCCACTGAGGCAGGATCTCCTGACATTGTCCCAGGGCAGGTGATTCACCCAGACCTCAGTTCACTTCAGTTGAGAGCACAATTCTTGATGAGTTGCAGTACTCTAGCCTAAACCTCTCAAACCAGATGCTGGAGGTGTTTAAAATTGCTAGAAAGTCTGCAACAAGGAAACCTAGAATTCAGATTGGAAAAGATTCAGTATCTGGTGTAACTCACCACATCACTGCAAAAACTGTAGATTTATCAGTGGTTTTGAACTACTCGGTACGTTTACAGACCCAAGGCATAAAACCCTCCATAATGAAAGTTCAGTTGGGAGCTATTTTAGCTGTCCGCTCAGAAGTATCAAACATAGGTTCTCTCAGTAGCCGAGAGGTGGCGGCAAGGAATCTGAAATTGTTAGAATTCAGTTACTGATTGAAAGTATGGTATGCTGGTGTGGGTTTTCTCTTCCTGGGATTGGGGTGCCCTTTTGATGGGATAAACTCCTATTTAAACCAGATGACCTTCATTTCAGGGGAAGGAGCCAAGGGCGCTTGGGACAAAAGTTTGAGGCCTTCATCTTTAGGTCAGTTTAAAGTAATGGGGGGAGGGGTTGGCTAGGGATACAATTATCCATGGGATACACCCAATTGAGGGAAACCTACAAAGCACTCCCCCAACTAGAAAGAGCAGTTGGGCAGCTGAAGGGTTCAGGGTAGGGCCTTATACCCAAGAGCAAGTACTAAAACTGATGGGTGTGTAGGTTCAGATAAACTTTTATCAAAGGAAAGAAGCAAAAAAAGAACTAGCAAAGGGACAGAGGGAGGACAACAGCCAGAATTCATGGAGGGTGATCTGCTTAAATGCTGGGAAGTAAAATGAGTGAGTTTCAGGCATTGGCGGCAGACGGAAATGTAGGTATCACACAATGGCTGACCTCACAGTCCCAGTCTATGTATTATTCTGGAGAGATTGGGTGGGGGTGGGAGGTTGCACTGTATGTCATGGAAGGTATCGGAGTAAGGACAGTAAGGAGTCCATGTGGGGCGTGGTAGAATCACCATGAGTGCAGATTACTGCTGAGGTAGAATAGGGTGGTCTGCTTGCCTGACAGCCCCCCCCCCCCCAGTCAGGCAGAAGAAGGGGATTGGTCTCCAGAAGAAGAGATCAGATACCTTGTATGTCGGCATACTGCCAGTACTGTGGAACAGAATCACCGTCGTAAGTCTTTCTCAGCTGCTGCTGCTAGCTTTAACAAGATCCTCATCTTAATCCAGAAAAGGATGAGAAGGAATATAATCCTCACTTCCTGAATATGGAAGAGGATTTTGAAGATGGAAATGTGGTGCTCCCAGAGGGTATTGGTTCCAGCTCTACTTTGTCCTCTTGTAGTGAGGCCACTGTAGTCTGTACTCCTGAGTTTCCTCCTAATGACACCTCTTTTCAGACTCTTCTCAGACAGATGAAGACCGCACTAAGTGAAATATCTGTGATTTTTCTGGAGGTGCTCACAATGCTTTTCATTATTATCCCTCCTATATTTCCTGCATTGGAGGATGCTACCATGGTTGCATGAGATTGACCCAGCACTTTACCAGCTGTATCTAGAAAGGCAGATGAACAATATCTGGCCCCTACTTATAATCTTAATGTGCTTCACAACCTGAAACGGACTCAGTTATGATTATGGCTGCATATGACAGCTCTAACGCTCCCCATCATATGAGCTTCCTGCCTCTTGATAAGAGTCCAGGAGATTGGATGTCATTGGTAAACGGGAATATGCTTCGGCCTTCGTAGACCTTAGAATTGCAAATTACCAGCCTTGTATGATTAAATATTGAAATAGCCTGTGGAAGTCTGTGATGTCTACCATTGATAAACTGCCTGAAGATCAGTGAAAATTGATCTGTTCAGTACTGCTGTGGCAGACCTTGATACTTGAAAAGAATTTACTCAAACCAGTTTATGGTGCTGGCCCAGTGCCATGGAGGACTGAGGCATCCATGCCTCACCTGCCGCCACGCCAGCGACCTGAGTTCGGTGATGGACTCTGTTCACTGGGAGCTGGTTGGGTAGAATAGGATTCAGCGTCCGGAGGATGGCTCTTCTCCTCTGGGAGGGAGGGTCATGGGTTCTTGGCACTGGTTTGACCCCTGACAAAGGCTCGGGGCAGTCAGTGCTGCTTTGGGTTGGAGGGACAACAGCAGACGTCTCATACACTGTAACATGCGTGGTGTGTCTCGGTCAGCATTGCACGTCCGTTCTTCCCTACAGGAAAAAGGAAAATGGCCAAGTACAGCGTGAATGGCACTGACATTCCCTGGCTCTGTGCTGGACTACAGGGCCTCTCCCACACTGGACCCTTTTTGTTGGCGGGTGGTGCTCACTGATGGACACCCTGCCACCGGGGTGGTGGGGTGGCAAAACCGTGAGGGAAGCTAGGTCTGAGTGCCCTCACCAGATCCGTCTTTGGTGGCGTGACTCCCATCAGATCCTGTCATGGGGGAAGCTGGGATGAGGTAAGTCCCTGGATGCTGGCTGGGTCGGGGGCTGGGAGATTGGTAGAGGGCTAAACTGTACATGGGTGGCGAGGATAAACAAATTAACAAAAAAATTAAAAAAAGCAGTTTGATGCCTCTGATACTTCTGCATGTGCTGCAGCTTTGCGTATTTGCCTTTGCTGCTGTTGTTGATTCAGAGTGGCTGGCTTTGGCACTTACGTCCAGCAGTCTGTTATGAGTGCAAGTTCAAAATACAGATTGACTGCATACTTGACTACCTCAGTTCCTAGTCCGGCATTGAAGAGTGAAGACATATCTCTGGTCCAGAGAGGATTACAGAGTTGGACCCCCAGTAGGTAAGTAAGTAAGTTGTGTGGGGTGGTGGGTGTGGAGTAGGAGGATTGGGTGGGGGGATATGGCAGCAGCAACAGACATCAATGGACCATTTTCTTTTTTTTTTTTTTTTTCAGGATTTCAAAATAAAAGGAATTTCAAAATAAAAAAAAAAAAGACTGCGGGGGATAATTTTCTTTATTTGAGGTACTGACACTGGTGATTGGACACCCCAGTGTCAGTGTCCTGTTTGGCGGCACCTGTGATGGGCTCCCTGGTGTTGCACAGTGGAAACTGGCTTAGGTGGGGGGGTGCACTAGCTGGCATGGGGGGATGGAGCACCCTGGTATTGGAACATGGATTTAAAAAAACAAAAAAAAACAAAAACTGAGGGATGGCTTTATTTGAGGTACCAACACTGGGGATTGGGCACCCAGTGTTAATGTAATGGTTGGCGGCACCAGGGGTGGGCTTCCTGATGTCACACAGTGGAAATGGGCCAGATTGGGGTGGTACTAGCCAACACCGGGGATTAGGCACCCCAGTGTTGGAAAATGATGATGGCAGTGATGTGTGGTTTGAAGGCATGGTAGCATGTCAATATGGTGAAGGAAAATCTGCGAAGACAATTATGGCGAAGGAAAATCAGAGACTATCAGTACGGTGACTGGAATGTACAGCGACCGAAGATACGGTGACATTTGCTCCCCCCCACAACTGAGGTGCTATGACCTTGGAGTTAGATATCCAAGTAAGAGGGCGTGGGAGAAAGCAAATGTCCCTGTGTGTTCGACGTACATTCCAGTCGCCATATTGACAGTCTCTGATCTTGCTGCCGCTGTATTTGTAGTCGCTGATGTTTCTTCGTCGTGTTGACATGGAGCTGAAGGCATCAGTCAGCATAATGGAGGACAGTGGGGGAGAGATTCCCGTTCTCCCCCCCCCCACACTGCTCAGCTGGTTGTTGAGCACCATTATGTAAATGAAGTGAGCCAGCTACTGTCTAACAGGAGCAGCTGGCTCCTTTCAAGAATGTGAAGTTTCAGTCCAGCAAGCAGTGAGTAGTGTCATGACCAGAGTGCCTGGTCATTGGTCTGTCACTGGCGAGCCCATTGCATCTTAAGCTGCAGTGGGCTTGGCAGCGACACTCCTCTGAAAAGCCATTCTTCGGACTTCCGGTTCCACCCCCGATGGTGATGGTAGCCTAAGACAACTGCTCCGATCCCCCTTCCGAGAAAATCCTACCTCTTACATCTAGAATTCTCAAAATAATATAATACAACATGCACAAGAGGAGGAACAAGGGTCCTACATCTATAAAATTAAAGAAAATGGAAGATGTTGTGGAAGATGATCCCAGATCGGAGTCCGAGATCTCAGAGTCAGAGTCGATTGCCATCACCTGTTAAGGCTACCCAGCTCGAATATTGCACACCAAGAACAGAATTAAAAAAATTAAACTGGATACAATATACCACGAACTTTATGCATTCAGGGCGGACATCAAACAGCTATATTCAGAGATGTGCAGCAATTAGAACAATGAGCAGACGACTCGGAGCGCCAAATTACAGCTACAGAGAATAGAGTAGATGACTTGGAAAATGTAATGCAACAAATACAAGAACAACAAGGCCTCTTAGAAGCACGCCAAGAAGACGCTGAGAATAGAGCACGCTGTAAAAATATTTGCCTTTATTGTATTCCGGAGGGCAGTGAGGGCTCCAAAATAAAATAATTTGTATCTGGCCTACTGCGCTCAGCTTTAGAACTTCCTGAGGACTTTCAATTTGATTTTGACAGAGTACATAGAGCCTTGGCTCCAAAACCCTCCACGGTGACAGCGGCACCCAGATCTATAATTGCCAGATTCAATAAATATGCAGTGAAAGAATATATACTGTTAACAGCTTGGTGCAAACAAAAGATCTTCTTGGGAAAAAACAGATTTTATGTGGATCATGACTACACACCTCGCACAGTGAAACAACGAAGGGCCTACCTCCCTTTACTTCCTACGATGAAAAACCAGGGCATTAAGTTTCAGACCCCCTATCCAGCGAAGCTTGTTGCCTTCATGCCTGAGAGAAAGATGGAGTTCTCCAATGCGGAGGAGGCCCGTGAGCAATTGACTGCGAAAGGTTTGACGTTCGCAGAAAGGCCTCAGCCTGGTGTATCCCATTCCTTACAGCCTTAGTGATGGCAAACAGCACAACCAAAACAGACTGTCGTAGAAGAAAAGAAAAACCAGATAAACACAAGAGACCCTAAACAACAGCTGGAAAAGTTTGTTCGAGACACCTTTACTATCCTTGAAAGAGAAACGTGGAATTTTTTGAAGGTACTTTTTGGTAACATTGTTCGCGTTTAACCACGGTGGCCTTAGGGGGGTGGGGGGCTGGAGGTGAGACTGAAGCGGTGTGGAACTAATTCGGATTCCTCTAACTTAGGCCTGGTGACTGCCCTCAACTCTAGCTTCTGGTGTTTAACCCTCTAAAAATCTGGGCGACACTTGGACACTTGTCGGGGATATGCAGACGGTCTTGTTCCCGCGGCAGTACCTTTTCCCTTAGCCCACCATCCCCAGCGAACCTTGGGAAACAAAATAATTGAGCCCTGACACGGGCATTACATTGATTGTAAAAATCGATATTGCATAGCTTTGAGAGGAGGCACAAATCCAAGTCATCACCTGGAACTGACTGAATCCTGCCTCTCTCCACATGGGAAACATTCATGGCTAAATCATACCCATATCCACACTTACTTATTGGACATACCAACGAACTGTCATGGGTGAAACAGTACTTGAAAGCAGACCAGAGTTGCTGTTAAAGATGGGAACTAGAATGTGAAGACCCGAAATATATTAATTTTCTTTAGGGACAGTCCATACAGGAAGGGGATTGGTGTTTGAGAGCGGGACTTTGTGCAATTTTGTACAATATTCCTATGGGACAACCATCGATTTACTTTTATAAATTGGGACAAAATGTTTATTATTTGTGACTTATTACTACATATTCTGTCCCTTTTTTCATTTCTGGGCCTTAACAGCCCACGGAGGACCTCTGGCATAATATGCCCCAATCTTAACCCTCCTGCTGGGTTTGTTTCATTATTCCAATGCACACCCAGTACTTAAAGGGAAATGGATAATAGTTTCCCCTATCTTGGAAGCTTTCATATTTTTTATTTTTATATTATTTGCAAAAAAGTATGGCAAAAGAGACAACCGCTTTAGATCAGTCTGTGAAAGCCTTAATAATATTGACCATATGAAATTTTTTTTCTTTTTAGGGTTAATGAGGTCCTTAATGTTTAACCTTGCCCTGTTGGCATGTGAGTTATGGCTTAAAATTCGAGTAAATGTAACACAGCTTATTAAGGTGTCAGGCAGGAAGTCTAATATTTCTATCCTGTTTGGAAAGAGATTGCTGGGGACCAGTCGTAGCGGCAAAAAAACAACCTGAGAGATTTGGATCTGGATCCTATACACATCAGAATAGTCAAGATTGTTGATTCCTGTTAGGGTTGGAGAGACAAAGGGGGGGGGGCTCTTATTCAGAGAAAGACTAGTTTCTTTGTAAGTAATTATGGCTAACTCTGCTCTTATTATGTCCTTTAATGTAAATGGCATTCACAATCCGGTAAACCGTAGAAGATTGCTATGATATTTTAAATAAAGTAAGCCAGATGTGATTATGCTTCAAGAGACCCATCTTTCTCAGTTGGAACATTCCAAATTAGGGGTGTGGGGGTTTGATAAAGTGGTGGCCTCAGCCCATTCCTCTGGACGGAGGCGTGGTACTGCAATCCTAATTCCATATGGTATGCAGTTCCAAATGCAAAAATAGATCCAGATGAAAACTGTGTAATTGTGGTGGGTCAACTTTACTCGAGGCAGATTACACTAGCCTCGCTCTATCTTCCTCCGGGAAGTAAAGTGAAGGTGGCACAAAGATTCCTGGATACCTTGTTGCCTGCCATTCAAGGCATGTGTATTATTGAAGGGGATTTAAATATCACCCTGAATGTCAAGTTAGATTCATCTAACCCCACTAAACATCGGCGATCAGCTATCCAGAAATATTTAAGACAGACCCTCCCTGAATTGGGGCTCATAGACACATGAGGCCACTTCTTACCTTCAGTAAAGGCATTTATGCATTTCTCACCCAAAACCAATACCTCAGCACGACTAGACTATTTTTTAACTTCGATCGAACACCTTGAGTATGTTAGAGATATATATAGGACATCCCATTTATCAGACCACTCGCCTGTTTTCTTTAAAATAGATGTGGAGAGACCTAAAAAACAAAACTTTTGGAGGTTTAACACAATCCATTTACAGGATCCAGAATTCATTCAACTAGTTAAGTCCCGCATACCAGTTATCCAGGCAGAAAACGCTTCTCCTGATATAGCGGCTACTATTACATGGGACACTCTCAAAACAGTGCTTGGGGGAATATTATCAAATACACCTCCTTAAAAAAAAAAAAAAAAGGGGTAGAGAAAAAAGAGAACGGGAACTGCAGGAGGCTTTATCGAAACTACAAGCTAAGTTATGTCAAGGAGATAATTCTGTCAAACCTGAGATTAATAATTAAACAAAAACTTCAAAAAATAACCAACCAAAAAATAGAGCAACAATTGCTTTATTTAAAATTAAATTCAGTAGAAGGGGGGCCATGAGGAGCCAGGAATCTGGCGAGATGTCTTTGAGAGTCCCGAGGCAGGGCTACGGTTACTAAAGTTCGACATCCACAACCTAACCAATTACTGTCCCATCCCACTGCCATCAGACAAGCTATGGCTGACTTTCACAAACTTCTGTATACAGAAGATATCTCCCCAAGCCCACTTCAATTGACTACATATCTCCAGAGCATTAAATTACCCCATTTAAATGTCCACCAAGCTGAGTCCCTGATACGTCGTGTTACTGACCAAGACACAAAAGGCCCCGGGACCAGATGGATATCCGAATGAGTTTCTCAAACAATTTCAGAAATTACTTATACCTATTCTGTTACCAACGTATAGAGAAATACAAGAGGGAGGCCCTCCCCCCCCCCATCCTGGCGATACGCTGAAATTACAGCTATCCCAAAACCGGGAAAAGACCCAACTCTGGTCACTAAATTAAACTGTGTGATTATAAAGTTTTTCATGTCTATTCTAGCTCACGGATTAGACAGATTTTTATCTCGGCTAATTGACAGAGATCAAGTGGGATTTATCATGAAGCGCCAAGCCCATGATGCAGTATGAAGGGTTCTACTATTAGTTGAACATGCTACTCAAAGAAAAATTCCTTTAATTTTACTCTGGCTTGACTCTGAGAAAGCTTTTCATAGGGTGTCATGCCCCTTCCTATGGGCTACCCTCAAAGAATTTAATTTTCCTGAAAAATTCATATCCCAAATCCAGGCCATGTACCACTCTCCAGTGGCTTATCTGAAATTAGACGGTTCAATTTCTTCACCATTTACTCTATATAGAGGTACACGACAAGGGTGCCCCCACCCCACTTCTTTTTGCACTTTACTTAGAACCCCTAGCTTCCAAATTAAGGGAAAATGGTAACGTTCAGGGGATCCCACTAGGAGGCAAAATGTTTAAATTATCCCTTTTTGCAGACGATATTCTGCTGACCTTGACTTACCCAGAGACATCTGTTCCAGCGGTATGGGAACAACTTCAGTTTTTTAGTACCTTATCTGGCTATAAAATAAATTGTTCAAAACCAAGTACTTAATTTTTTCCTTTTCTCCCTCTGGACAAATAAAACAGGAGTTTCCCTTCCGCTGGCATAGACTTGAGATGAGGTACCTAGGGATAAAAATCCAAGCTGAGCTAATACACCTTAAAATGGTGAATATGGAACCAATCACATAGCAAATCACTTCAGATATGTCTAAATGGACAAAACTCCCCTTGGGCTTAATTAATTGAGTAGAAACAATTCAACAAAATATCTTCCCTCGATTGTCATTTTTCCTACAAACTTTGCCAGCTGTTCCCTCGGACTTTTATTTTCGATCATTGGATAAGTTTATCTCTTGGTTTATCTTGGGAGGAAATGCCCCAAGGGTAGAATATACCTTATTACAACTTCCTAGGACACAGGGAGGGTTACATTTACCTAACCTGAAAGAATATTCTAGAGCAACTCAAACCCGCACAGCACTATTACTTATCAGTCCCTCTTACAAGGCACATTGGAAAACAATAGAAATAACCTTAAATGGACTGGAATCTCTACCAACATTATCTATTGGGAGACCACACCAGGTGCTATCCCTTGACCTGGTTTTTGAAAATAACTGCAGAATTAAAAAAAAAAACCTGGCTCTATGTCACTTGGTATAGATTAACCCCTCAGGAGAAATGCTTTTTAAATGCCTTAACTTCTAATAAAGATTTCTTCCATTCCTCGCTGGAGACAGATTTATTAAGATGGGAGCATCACTCCATCAAATATGTATTCCAACTGGTAAACCCTTCGGGAATCCATCCATTTACATATCTGCAATCCACGTATGGATTACCCCAGAGAGAACTTCCAACATAAAAGGTGTTACATGCTGTTTTAATTGAGATGGTAGACTCTTTAACAGGGATAGCAAAAGCCCTGTCTAAAAAAGTACAATTGATTATTCAAGCTATAGAAGGTAGATCTCAGGAACACATTATTAGTAATATATATCTGGCAATGCACCCTATGTCTGCACAGGAACATGACCAAGTGAGAACCAGATGGGTAAGAGAACTTAAATTAGAACTAGACCCAGACAGATGGTTACAATCCACCTATTTTTACTCTTAAAAACGCATCAACGTCTTATTGGAGTGAATTTGCCTGAAGACTAGGATTAAATTCTTTAGAACTCCAGATATTCAGCTAAGGTTGGGAGCACCAGATGGTAGTATCTGCTGGAGAGGATGTGGATATTCTCCTGCAGGCCAAGAACATATATTTTGGGCCTGTCCCCTCCTATCAGATTTTTGGAGGGATAATATAGTGGACCTTAATATTTTTGGCACCCCTGATCTATTTACTCCAGGGTTTATCTTGACAGCAACACCTCCACAGGACATCCAGATTAGCTGGCATAAATATAAACTTGTCACACTTTTAATACTTATAGCTAAAAAAGTTTTTACCAGATTATGGCTCACTAAAAAGGTCCCTGATAAGGCCTCCTGGAGAAACCTCACCTATGAAGTATATAACTTAGAACGCCTCTCATTAAGCAATAAACCACGAGGGTGTGTGGGTTATCAGGGATTTACCATGCTGCTGCGTGGCAGCCTCGTGGTCAAATCCTTCCAGCCGTGGTAAATCCCCCCCATAACCCACACCCCCGAGTGGTTTATTGTGATTATACAATGGCCTTTTACAAAAAAAAGTATAAGATTAAAGTGATTTTATTTGAAAAGTTTTTTTTTTTTATTGGTTTTCCTGTAATATACTTCCACTGTGTGTTTAAATAGTTCCTTGTTGCTAGGTAGAATATATTTTTAGATGGCTCTCACCAACCCTTCCAAACCCACATCACTCCCCAAAAACATAAATTTAAAAAAAACAGCGAGGTTATTGGTTTTGGGTTAAGTTACAGTTGCTAAACTAGAAAATAACAAGCAAAGCCTTTATGACAGTATTGTCTGTAGCTGTGTTTCTAAGGTCCTTTTGATGATTTGACTCATAGTAAAAAAACAAAAAACCTTCTCTCTGTGCCTCGCGCTGGAAAGAGTAATAGTCCGTAGTTTGATTTTGAACTCTGTACAGTTTTACATTTACTTTTTTTAAAAAATCAGAAAAGACCAGACTCTCCCTCTGTTTCAGTGCTGACAGACTGTGATGCGAAAGTGCTTACGGGGGCGGCAATCAGCTTGTTTGCTTCGGGTGCAATTTTACGATGGGGAGAATGGTCTTATTCTGCAGCTTTTTTAATTTTGTTTTTTATTCGCAGCTTTTTTTAATTTTGTTTTTCTTTTATGCAACGGGAAACTGCTTCCGGAGGGTATTGGCCCATGTATAATGACTGGATCTGTGATCGTGTGGAGGTGAGAGCCAGTGATTTTCTGGGGGCAGAGTTCTTTCTGTGGGCTACGAAATGGTGAGACTAAGTTGTTCAGGTGCCTGCCGAATTCCACCGCTCCGTGTCGCTGCTCCTGAAGTTTACTACATGTTTTTTTTTTTTTTTTAATATACGAGCCCTAGTCTGATTTCTTAGCGAGAGGAAAAATTGCGACTCTGCGGTGTCGGAGACCGCTGCTTAGCGAGCGTTTCAACATGGCGGATCTCCGGTTTGAATTTCCCGGGTTGAATGATTTTTAAGAGATGCGGCTGGCTGGCACCTTTTGCGGTGATTATCAGAGGATTTACAACGGTGGTAAGGTGCCAGTCAGCCGTTCTGATTTGTTGTTGTCCAAGGTCCATGGTATAATATAAGATAAATAACAGGATTAACACCTTTAATACCAGATGGGGACTATGGGTTGCATATCAGTTAGAGACCTACCCAGACTTTGTACCATGAAACAAAAAGATTATCCTACGATTCTCAAGTGTATCATAGTTAGGTTAACATATTTTCTAGGGGTCTCTGATGCTAAGGAGAAGGGGCTCAGATTGAGAGGGATGTTGATCTGGAAAGTATGGGAGGGGGAAGCAGGGGATTATTATTATTTATTTAAGACTACAGTCTATGAGATCTTATTTTGGTCCATCTACCAAATAGAGAAAGTTAGTAAGATGTTACTACAGAGATGTGTTAAACAGTCCTATGTGTATAAATTACATGCCTGTAAATTAATTGCCTGTATAAGCTGTAACATGGAACCTCAACAATTAATATGTTGCATAGAATGTGAACATGTATGTGATATTCTACCTCAAAATAATAGAAAAAGCTATATTTAAAAAAAAAAAGCCATTCTTCGTAACAGAATGTTTGCTGCACACGCATGCGCCCACAAACATAGAAATCACAAAACAGGTTACATACTATCATTATTTTAAGAGGTGCCCTGTAACAGTGGCCAGGGAATTCCACATAAGATTAGCATAAATCAGTCATGCCTTTGTGTGTAGTTTCATAGTACCCAACTTATTCCATTTAACACAAATTGTACTTACAGTTTTGCTGTCATGTCCATCTTATCTGTAGTGTTTTTATGTTGTGCACTAAGGCAGCAGAACTGAGCAGTCATGCTTACCTAGCCGAAAAGAAAAATCATTTGGTAATAAGCAGCTTCAAAGTTTCATCAGCAAAGTTGGTGTTGCTGGTGACTCAGTCAGAAATTAAAAAAGCAAAGTGACTGTCGGACTAAAGTCTCATACCTTCGTGACTGCTCTTTTGCTTAGTACTTCTCCACTGTTTCTTTCCTGGCCAAGTCTTATGTTACAAAATGTTGTATTTTTTCTTATGTTTACAGTTCCCCGTTCTCCCCCATCTACCCAGTTTTTATTAAACCATTAAAAACCTGGCTATCATGGCAAACAGACAGTGGCAAAATCTACAGGTTCAGTGGAGTCCCTGGGTGGGATGTTTTTTTGTCTTATTCATGCCATTACTTTCTCCTGACCTCTTGAATTTCTCTCCTGCCAAGTACTTCCCCTGATCTTCTTTCCTGCCCAGTACTTCCCTTGACATTCTGTCCTGCCCAGTACTTCTCCTGACCTTCTCTCCTGTCCGGTACTTCCCCTGACATTCTCTCCTGCCCAGTACATCTCCTGACCTTCTGTCCTGCCCAGTACTTTTCCTGACATCATCTCTGCAGCTTCCTACTTAAGTGACACTGAAATAGCAGAATGGGGCTGTAATTAAATGGATACCCCCCCCGTAGCGTTGGAAATACTTTATCCTTTCTGTTCTTGTCCCATTTTGATTTCATCAGTACAGATTATTGGAAACTAAAAAAAAAAAAAATTCACATTTTTTTTTTTTTTGCTTCTTTCTTTCTCTCCTTCCAAACAGGCCCCCTTCCACTTGCCCTCCCAGCCCTGTCACCCCGGTGTCTACTGGACTCACTTCTGGCTTCCACGAGGTGCCAGCTGGCACCTGCGAGGGGCCGGCATCATCTTGCCAGTTGGGATTTTCGTCCTGTTTATTCCGTCCCAGAGTGTGGTTGGTGGCGTACAATGATGCCAGTGGCCAAGCTGTGCATGCTTCTGCATGTGGCATGCTGGGGCGTCTGCCCCACATCCACCCCCTTCATTTGTGGGTCCATTGCACCATTCCCCAGCAGCTGCTAGGGGCCAGGCAAGCAGCAGATTCCATCCCCACCCCTCCCCAGGAGAGGAGAGCTGTCCTCCAGACGCTCGATCCTCTCCCTCCCTGGCCGACCCCCGACGGCCCGCTCACACCATGAACACAGGTTGCTGGCATGGCAGGAGGTAAGGCACGGATGCCTCAGCCCACCATGTCACTGGGCTGGCCAAAAAATCTCAGCTTTAATTATAAAACATTACTTTCTGCATTGTCTAATGGCCTTAAATTTCTTAACTGCTGGGACAGGGTCATATTGTCCAGCTTCAGTTCCTTGGGCTATCTGCATGAGTTTGCTTACAGAGTCAGCTTTCAGAGAACTTCAGCCTTTTGTTTTTGTTTTGTTTTGCACAAAACAAATCCTCTTTCACATGCTACTGCTGTAACAAGAGAGACAAGTAAAATGTTGGCCATTGTGACAAAGTCTGGAAATATATCGGAGTAGTTTTCAATGATATCCTTGCAAACTCTGCTGAGTAGACTCATTACTTTCTTTGATTTAAGTACACGTTTGAATTGTCTGTGGGATTTCCTCTTTAAAGTCTGTATCTTGGAAATAAATGCAAACATCACTTCAGTTCCTGCTGTCCATGGTCAATGGTCGTGGCGTCATCTGGTAGACGTATAGGATTCCAAAGAACATTTAAATTATGAAGCAGCTGCACAGAAGAAATCTCAAATCTTGTGGCTGGAGTACGGATTGGAAGTGCATTACCTGTCTTCAGAACTCCCCAGGTAATGGAAATAATGATACACAGGAAGATTTGCAGTACTGAAAACAATGTTGGGAGTCTTGTACTAACCATACGTTTTGTGTGCCCAACTCTGCAGCAGTACTGGCAGGAGATGGGCACTGCCATGCTGACTGTTTCCCGCTATTGGCCCGCTTACCCCAACTAGTCATTTTATTAATGCTACTAGAGCAACTTAGAAATAAACTTTCTCTTGGCATACTTGCTGCCCACAGCAAAGGATTGGGAAGATATAGTACAGGAGATATATACTGGATGGAGAAATTTACAGCAGACTTGAATTTAAGTATTGACAGATTTAATAACTTTTGGAATACTTGGCTGTTCTGGGTAAAGCACCATCATTAGGATATAGTCCCACAAACATTAGGGAGAGCGAGACGTTCAATTTCATCAGAGAGCTGCACAACCAGCACCTGGATGGGAGGGGATGTCGCATCTGAACGCTGTTCACAATCCGTGTATTCATTTAAACTGTTAAATATCACTGCTATCCTGTGTAAGATGGGTCTTTGCTGATGACTCTTTGTATAACTGATGTAGTGCTCCAGAAAATTTCAGTAAAGTTTAATGAAAAAAAAAAATCAAATCTTGTGGCTGTTTTCAATGAGCTATGTCTCATATTGCTGAGATGTGGTCGGGAATTGTATACACAGTGCTGGTCAGTTATTCACTTTTTGTTCCTCCCACATGACACAATGTTCATCAAGTTCTTGAAATGTCTTTTGAACCTGTGCCTCATTCTGCTCTTTGAACTGCTGTAGGTTAGCAGTTCTGGCTTCTGCTGTGGTGCTGGCCACCGAACTGTCAACACTGTTATGCTGCATGACTAGAGAAACTTTATTGACCACATCTAAGATATCCATGATGTGATGGTTTAGATTACCCCGTTAGAAATAAGGCTTATGGCATTTCTCTCTTAACCCCTCCAGTCTACTGCAGTAGCATTTCTAAACTTTTCTGAATAACTCATTTTAATTTTTCTACTACTATGGGTAGGCCACCCACAGTAGTACCTCTTCTTCCTTGTCTAGTCCCTCTTTGTATTACTTTTCCTCCACTGCCATATGCCCTTATGAGAACGAGCACTAGAACAGTAAACTGACATAAAGAATAAACAAAAATAAATAGTAGATGAAATCTACACAGAGTTAGTTGTGTCCTTGTTTATTATGTTATGCTCCGTTAAAGAATTGAATATAATGCTTAGTCAGAGACAGGACGATGTATTTGTGAGCACTGTTGTGTTGTATAATGTGTAATAAATTTATGTACCCTGCAGAAATATGAAAGCAGTGAATAAAAGTTGTTTTTGATGGCCTAAAATTGCAGCCGTTGGGTGTGTCGAATACAATTGTGGGATTTGTCTTTTTAAAGCATTTTGTATATAAACACTCTAAAGAAGGCATAACTAACGTGTAGAAACTAAATATAGGAGTGCGCTTAC
Organism: Neoceratodus forsteri; assembly: GCA_016271365.2. Lineage (NCBI taxonomy): Eukaryota > Metazoa > Chordata > Ceratodontiformes > Ceratodontidae > Neoceratodus > Neoceratodus forsteri. Next base: position 226,961,370 of record CM057456.1, read on the forward strand.
CTGAGCTAAGCCTTCTTTTGGGGGATGTACTTAGGAGCCAGCAGCCCCATGATGAGGCTATTATATAAGAAACTCCTCAGCTGAAAAGGGGCAGAGTTTTCTTGTTTACAGGTAATTTTAAGACGTCTTTCTCAACAGCTTCAGTGACAGAGTGTTAAAGGTAGAATGAAATAACTCCATATGATTGCATGTTTTCCCTCTGTATATACAGTCAGTCTGATCCCCCATATGTTTGTACTAGCCAGAATATTCCCTGTATTAGAAAAGGGGTGGATCAGCTGACACTAGTTTCCTAGGAGGACTGCACTATAAAAGCGCCACTGAGCTAAGGTTAGTCAGATCATCCTGAGAGGCTGGTCATAGAGCACAGAAGCTGGTAGAAAATTGTACTGGTTAAAGTATTCTACACTGTGGCAGAATCACTGGAGGGAAGTGATTCTGGAGCTTGAAAGCTCATTTATTTATTCATTGTTTTCTTTTGTTTATAATCTGAAGTTTGACAGTACTACTTTATTATTGACTTGTTTTTATTTTTGTATAGCATGATTTGCTCTATATTATTTTTACAAAAATAAACATCCCACAGAATTTGTGTGTTGAATAAATCTCTGAGTACCGTGTATGCTTTAATTACCCTACCCCACGAACCGTACCACAGAATTTGGTGTGAGAAGAGGGATCTGGTTGTCTTATGTGGTGGGAGAAACCAGTATCCAGTACCAGACCTGGTATTAAGGGTAATAATAAAGCATGTCAGACGAGGATGAAAAGAGTGATATGGCAACAGGAGGAGTGAAGAGTCGGACACAGGTGTTGAAATCCGGAGAGATATTGATGTTGGGAGTAGAGTCTGTGGTGCAAACTTGAAGAGCAAAGGAGCAGACCGAGGAGTTTCCAGAAGAGGGAGAGAGGATGGAAGAACAACAACTGAGCCACTTGGAGGAACCACCAGAAGGGCTTCCAGAGTTGATGCACTGGCTAGCCATACAACAGTTGGAGATGGAGAAAGAGAGAGAACAGGAGCAACGAAGACAAGACACCAGGTGGGCAGAAACACTAAGGACATTTCGGGACTTGGGGGCTGGTTGAGGGCAAGATGGAGGGCCGATCAGATCAAAACCTGAAAGATATAAAACTAACAAAGATGATGCCATCAGATGATATTGAGGGTTGTCTGACCATCTTTGAGAGAGTGGCAGAAGCATGTGGGTGGCCTAGGACTCAATGGGTAGTATGCTTGGCCTCATAATTAACTGGAAAAGCACAGCTGGCATACACAAATGTGGACACTATCTGCCCGTACCTGTGATTTGGTTAAGAAGGAGATCCTTAAAAGGTATGACATTAATACGAAGACGTACAGGCACAGGTTCAGGACCCTCAAATACCAGAGTAATGATGCCCCCAGAGAGGTTTTCACATGCCTCAGGGAGTTGTGTATGAAATGGATTCAGCCAGAAGGAAAGAATGTTGGTGAAGTGATGGACTATTGTAGTTGAACAGTTTCTCCGGATATTGCCCCAGGAAGTCCAGCTATGGGTTCACGAACATAAGCCTGAGTCAGCAGAGAGAGCAATCACATTGGCTGACAAGTATCTTTCTGCCCACCAGAATACCAAGAGGATAGTCAGTAGACCCCCGGAAAATACCACTGCTAGAGTTAATACCCCCGCACGACAAACCAATGAACCAAGGTATGGGAGGTGTAATGCTAGGAATGATAACAGAGGAGGCACGGAGAGGACCTTCCCACCTAACATTGTATGTAGGAATTGTAAAGGACTGGAACAGATTGCCAGGTTCTGCCCCACTAAAAGGAATGATTCAGTACATCTTGCTTTATTAAATCCTGGTTATTTTTTTACTGATGTCCAGATTTAGGACAAAACAGTTGCAGATCTCATTGACTCTGGGAGTAAGCAATCCCTGATAAGGCCAGAATATCTAACCAGTAGAGAAAGGGGACCTAGTATGAGCGTGGTGTGTGTGCATGAGGATACACACCGTTATCCAACCGCAACTGTTGAAATGGTTATAAAGGAACGCCCTACCTTGATTACACTGGAGTAGTACCACATTTGCCTGTACCCATGGTGATTGGGCACGATTACCCAGAATTTACATCCTTCATTCCAGAAAAAGGAACTATTGTGGCAGTAATGAAGAGGGCACAGGAGAAGAAGCAGAGAGAATTTGGGGATGTTTCTCCTTTTCAGGGAGATGTAGTTGAAGAACCGGGAAAGTCAAAACTCTCTCATAATGCCAGGAAGAAACTACAGAGAGAATGGATTGGATCAAAAGGGGTTAACCCCAGAGACTATGTCTGGTATCTTTAAAAATGCCAATGTGATTATGGAACAAAAAGCTGATGAAAGTTTAGAACCTTTCTTTTCACAGGTGGGACAGTTACCCTCACCAGGCAATCCTGAGATTATACATCAGAATGGGTTATTATATCATGTATGTAAGAATCCTGTGTCTCAAGAATGTATTGAGCAATTGTTGGTGCCCCAGTGTTTTAGAGATTATCTTTTGTATCTCAACCATGACCTCCCTTGGGCAGGCCATGCAGGGAGAGACAGAACTCTAGGTTGGTTAACCCAGCATTTCTTCTGGCTGAGGATTCATGAAGATGTGGCTAATTACTGCAGGGCCTGTGAAAGCTGCCAGTTAGTCGCACAGGTGGGAAAAAAGGATGTGGTTCCCTTGATGCCCTTACCGTTAGTTACAGACCCTTTTGAGAGAATAGGGATTGATATGGTGGGGCCCCTGAACAAAAGTATGAAAGGCAGTAGGTTCATCCTGGTCATTTGCGACTACGCTAGCAAGTACCCAGAGGCCATTCCCATGAGGGTAGTTATCACTCCTAAAATAGCAGAGGAGTTGATCAGAGTGTTTAGCTGGGTAGGAATACCCAAAGAGATAACAGATCAAGGTAGTAATTTTAATGCTGCTTTATTAAAAGAGCTATACCGACTCCTGGGTATTGTGGCACTGAGAACTTCCCCTTACCATCCCCAGACAGACGGACTCGCTTAGAGGTTTAACCAAATCCTCAAGAGGATGTTGAGGAAGTTTGTTCATAAAGAAGGTAATGACAGGGATAAGTACCTCCCTTTCGTTTTATTTGCTTTTCATGAAGTCCCTCAGGCATCCACTAGATATTCCCCCTTAGAACTACACTATGGTAAGAATCCCTGAGAACCACTGGTAGTAGTGAAAGAATGTTGGGAGGAGGGCAAGGACTGAAAGCACATGGAAAGAGCTACACCAGAGATTACTGCGGTATACCCATAATGCTCATGAGATGGGAGTTCAGGCACAAGGGAAACAGAAACAGAAGCAGACGTATGATCAGGGGACACATGAAAATAATTTTCTCCCTGGGGAATGGGAATTACTATTGTTGCCTACATCTAGTCAGAAAACGCTGATGAAATGGCAAGGACCCTTTATTATGTTAAGATGCACAGGGCCAGTGACACATGAGGTTGGTACCCCAGAAAAGAAACATCAGAAAAAGATATACCATGCAAATTTGCAAAAAAAAATAAAAAAAATGGCATGAGAGAGAAACACCTATAGCAGGCTGTTGGTAATCCCTGAGAGAGAGGAGACCGTGACGGACCTAGCAAATAGCTGTCTAGAGAAGCCTAAAGAGGGTCTGCAAATACTGATAAACCCTTCTTTGGAACCAGAGAGACAGGAAGAATTAAAAGCAGTATTGAGAGAGTATCCACACACATTTACCAGTACACCAGGTATTGCTAAAGGTGTAGAACATACTGTTAGAAGTGACCCCCCCCTCCCAATACGAAAGAAGCCATATAGATTGGCTGAACGAGTGGTGGTTGAAGAACAGAGGGAATTGGACTAGCTATAGCATTTGAACATAATTGAGCCATCTAAGATTGCTTGGGGATCCCTGATTGTAGTGGTGCCAAAGAAAGAGGGAGGGATTTGCCTGAGTCTTGATTTTAGAGACTTGAACCAGGTCTCCCAATTTGACGCCTACCCCTTTCCGAGGATAGATGACATCCTAGATAGAATTGGAAACACCAGGTATATATCAACCTTAGATCTCACCAAGGGCTATTGGCAGATCCCTTTAGAAGAAACATCAAAGGAGAAGACCTCGTTTAGTACACCAATGGAATTATTTCAGTTTAGGACTATGCCGTTTGGTTTGCATAGCGCGCCAGCCGCATTTCAAAGATACATGAATCAGATACTAGCACCTCACCAGAATGTTTGTGCAGCTTATCTGGATGATGTTATCATGTATAGTCCTGATTGGAATACCCATTTGCAACACTTGAGGGCGGTTATAGAGTCAATAAAAGCAGCTGGTGTGACCATCAACCCTGCCAAATGTGCCCTGGCAATGTTTGAACCCCCATATTTAGGATTCACATTAGGCAATGGTGTGGTAAAGCCTGAGATTGACAAGGTACAGGCTGTAGCCAGCTGTCCCCAGCCAGAAACCAAGAAACATGTGAGATCTTTTCTAAGGCTGGCTGGATATTACTGGAGGTTTACAACCCAGTTTGCCACAATTGCTACCCCTCTTACAGAGCTGACCAAAAAGAGATATGGAAATAAGGTAACACGGACGGAGGAATGCAAAAAGGCTTTTAGAGACATAAGAGCTGCATGATGCTCATCACCAGCTATAGAGAGTCCATACAGATGTGTCGGGCACTGGACGTGGGGCAGTATTGAGTCAATTGACATAGTGGAACATCCCATTTTATATATCTCCCATAAACTACATGACCATGAGCAGAGGTATGCGACAGTTGAGCAGGAGTGTTTGGCTGCCAAATGGGCAATTGAAGCCCTGAAGTTTTATTTGTGGGGTGCTCCTTTTACATTGATTACCGACCATAATCCGTTATGCTTTCTACACCAGAAGAAAGATGGTAATAACCGAATTATGAGATGGTACTTAGCGGTGCAGCCTTAGAAGTTTGTAGTAAAACACAGAGCTGGAGCACATGTGAATGCTGATTTTCTGTCCAGATATGGGGCCCCTGTTACTGATGGAAATAAAAATGTTTGTACTTAAAGTGCCTTGATTTTTCCAGAATAAAGAGTTGTTACAAATTAGACACCCCAGGGTTGTATTTGAGTATATCAGGTATACTTGGTGAAAAAGTATAACCTGTGTGTTTGTATTTATAAGGGACCCCGGGGTGGAGCTACCATAGCGAGGGTGGGCAGTAGTTCCATCCTGCCCAGACAGAAATGGGTAGGTTGTCTTGGAAACAAGACTGGTAAAACCTCTAGTTTCCGCTTGTCCATGGGGGTGTGTGATAGTTTAGATTACCCCGTTAGAAATAAGGCTATGTCATTTCTTCTTTGTACCCCTCCGGTCTACTGCAGTAGCATTTCTAAACTTTTCTGAATCATTTTCATTTTTCTAGTACTATGGGTAGGCCACCCTCAGTAGCACCTCTTCTTCCTTGTCTATTCCCCCTTTCTATTTGTTTTCCTCCCCTGCCATATGCCCTTATGAGAACGAGCACTAGAACAGTAAACTGGGTGGGGAGGTAGTAACAACAACAAAAAAGGAAAGTGACCTGGGGGTAATCATATCAGATGACCTTAAGGTTAGCAAGCAATGTGAGAAGGCAGTAGGGAGGGCTGGGGGTATACTGGGATGTATAGGGAGAGGCATCATCAGCAGAAAACAGGAAGTTGTTATCCCTCTGTACAGACAGTTGGTGAGACCCCATCTGGAGTACTGTATCCAGTTCTGGAGACCCCATCTCCGCAAGGACATAGACAGGATAGAGGCAGTCCAGAGGAGGGCAACTAAAATGGTGCAGGGTCTGCAAGAGAAGCCGTATGAGGAGAGACTAAAGGAGCTTAATATGTATACCCTTGAGGAAAGAAGGGAGAGTGGGGACATGATAGAAACTTTTAAGTACCTCAGTGGAATCAACAAAGTCCAAGAGGGTAGCATCTTTCAGAAAAAAGAGACTTGCAAGAACAAGGGGACACAATGTAAAGATAGAAGGAGGGCGGTTCAGGGGCAATGTGAGGAAGTATTATTTCACAGAGAGGGTAGTGGATGCATGGAACAGCCTTCCTGAGGAGGTTGTGGGGTCTAAAACTGTGGGAGAATTCAAGAATGCATGGGACAGACATAAGGCAATTCTTGTGGGGGGTAGGAAGAAATAGGCTGTTGGTTAACTGAGATCTGCGGCCTATCCTGTAGGTAGGGAAATGGGCAGACTAGATGGGCCTAGCGGTTCTTATCTGCCGTCAAAGTCTATGTTTCTATGTTTCTAAACTGACATAAAGAATAAACAAATAAATAGCAGATGTAACCTACACAGTTAGTTGTGTCCTTGTTTATTATTTTATGCTCCATTTAAATAATTTAATATAATGCTTAGTCAGAGACGGGACGATGTCTTTGTGAGCACTGTTGTGTTTTATAATATGTAATAAATTTATGTATCCTGCAGAAATATGAAAGCAGTGAATAAAAGTTGTTTCTGATGGCCTAGAATTGCAGCCGTCTGGTGTGTTGAATACAGATATGGGATTTGACTTTTTAAAGCAGTTTGTATATAAACACCCTAAAGAAGGCATAACTAACGTGCAGAAACTAATTATAGGAGTGTTTTCTTTAGTATTCTATGCAGAGTGCTCTTACCTGAGCTAAGCCTTCTTGGGGAAGAAAAATGTACTTATAGGAGCCAGCAGCGCCATGATGAAGCTGTTGTATAAGAAACTCCCCAGCTGTCACTCAGTTAAAAAGGGGCGGAGTTTTCTTGTTTACAAGAAGTCTTTCTCAACAGCTTCAGTGACAGAGTGTTAAAGGCAGAATGAAATAACTCCTTATGATTGCATGTTTTCCCTCTGTATATACAGTCAGTCTGATTCCCCCATATGTTTGTACTTGCCAGAATATTCCCTGCATTAGAAAAGGGGCGGGTCAGCCGACACTACTGTCATGGGAGGACTGCACTATAAAAGCTGCCACTGAGCTAAGGTTAGTTAGATCATCCTGGGAGAGGGTCCTGAGAGGCTGGTCTGAGAGCACAGAAGTTGGTAGAAAATTGTACTGGTTAAAGTATTCTACACTGTGGCAGAATCACTGGAGGGAAGTGATTCTGGAGCTTGAGAGCTCATTTATTTCTTTGTTTTCTCTTGTTTATAGTCCGAAGTTTAAAACAGGATTACTTTATTATTGACTTTTTATTTTTGTATACCATGATTTGCTCTATATTATTTTTACAAAAATAAACATCACACGGAATTTGTATATTGAACAAATCTCTGAGTACCATGTATGCTTTAATTACCCTACCCCACGAACCCTACCACACATTAAAAAAAGCAGTGCATGAGAGAAAGCTGACAGATTTTACTTTTGTGTGATGCCCCTTTGCTTCTGGGATGCCTTTTGTTCATCATGTTATAATGTTTGTAACAATGCAGGATAAAAGTCCAATCTGTATATCAGTTGCATTATCAGAACAAACATTTAGAATTTCTGACACAATAGATACTGCACTTCTATCAGGTAATGCAATGCAGTCTATGAAATGAATGTTTACCTCTGCATTGAGTATACATTTGACATATTTATTTTTTTGTGAATGGTTATATCTGTGGTTTCATCTACTATCGCACCAAGAAACAGAGAACCTGATAAGTGGGATTTGATTTCTTCCTGTATGACATTTATGGAGTCTAGCATGTCATATCCTGTATCCCAGCCAGAGTATATTGTACCACTGTCTTGCAGCCCAGGACAGCCACTTTTTCTGTGAAAACATAAAACAAAATTGTATTAATAAAATCCAAATTCTCGCCCCCCACAAAATATGTATTTACCCTTCTTTCTCTCCTGATTTCATAGTTACCTGTAGAGACATTAGTGTATCAAACTGGTTTAGTGATTAGCGCTGCTGGGTAAAATTGTACATAGTCAATATCTGGGCGACCTCACTGTCATCATTCAGATCAGGACTTCTTATTTGATTCTCAGATGCCAGTGGAAGAAACAATTGGTCTGTTGTTTTCCTTTCTGTGTAGCAGCAAATGTTCTCTATTTCTTTCATGTCTGTAAAAAGCAGGCAACTGCAGATTGGTTGTGCCAAATTGTTTTTTCCAGATTTTTTACACCAACTACATTTCCCGACAGTGTTTTCTTCTATTTCATCCTTTACCAGCTATGGAAATAGTTCTGTCCTGCAGTCCCTCCATAATCTTTTCTTCTTTCTGAACTTGCAGCTGCTGCCTGATCTTCAGATTTCTGAATATAATCAGTCTGAACATCAGCAGCTTCTTCAGATGTTTCTAAAACGTCATGCTCTGAAGATGTGGTGTTCCTTTTCCTTTTGATGCTGAACCTCTACCAAACGAATCGTTTAGGCTTCACAGATAAATTTTTCTCTTCGCCGGTGTCTGGCTAACCACAAGGCATGCAGACACTGTAGCTGTCTTTTTCCCCTCCCACTGACTCTGCAGATGAACTCATACTGCCTGATGCATCCTACAAAAAAAATAAACTGAGCTAATTAAGCTTATAAAAAAGTTGAAACAATAATTGTGCAACCCTGTCTATCTGTAGCTGACACTAAAAAGTATAAACATTTTCCACTTGATGAATTTGTTGCTGTGTTTTCAGTGGACTGCCCACTACGTCATCGACGATCTGACTGTAATCTCAGGTCAGCACAACTCCAGAGGATGATGAGAATGGCTTTTTTTTCCGTTAATAAAAAGAACATTTGAAGTTAAAGTTCAGTAAACACCTTGACCTTGCTGCACCCCTCTAAAATGTCTAACCTGGTGCGAGCCACAGAGTGTCTGTCAGATAGTATTTTCTGTTGCTGGGGGGAGGGGGAGAACAAAACACAAAGATTAAATCAGGCCCCTGACTGCAGTGTACTGGTTATTTCAAACAACATGAAGTCTTGCTGTATTCTGACAATATGCAGTTAGCCCCAGCACTTGAACTGCTCCGGAGATGAAAGAGTTAACTCTATGCTAAGAGCATAGAATGTTGTGCTTGTGCTTGGTTGAAACCTCTGTCTGCTGCACTTTCAAGTGTGACCATCAGATTCTTTACTCCACCTACCTGAACAGTTGCTCCGGAGTTTCTCCTGTCGCTTTCGGTTTGTGTTGGTGAAAATCATCGGTTTAATCCGAAAATGTTATACTTTTCCTCGGTTCAGATCCCTGACTGTGGTACAGTAAGTAGTATAGGTAGTGGACTGTAGTAATTTCTGTGGAAATTGTAAATTTTAAAAATTGTTATGGTTGGTTCGGCTGAACCGATCACTCTTTTGATTCTGTGGTGATTCCGGTGCTTATCGGTTCCCAAAAAACGTGTTTAATGTTTTTTTCCAATACCTGTGACACGGTTAGGAACCGATAAGTTTGTCTTACCTGGCCTGAAGCCGTGTAAAGGTTAAGTTTTCTGTTTTACTGTGGCCATGTCTGAGAAACCCAAAAGAAAAACCAGGCCTACTGGGTTTCAGCACTGTAGTGTGTGTGGGGAGGCCTTTGCTAAGGCTGATCCCCACACCACCTGTGTTTATTGTCTGGAGTTTGACCACCTCGATTCAGACTGACAAACATGCAAAAATTTTTCTAAGGCCACCCTAGAGAAGAGGTTATGCAGGCTTAGGGAGAAAGAGGCCGAGAAGTCCGCTGATCCGGATGGCCAGCCCGGTTCTGTTCCGCCCGAACCCGAGGGAGTGCCTTCTGACCAGGGCCAGACTTCCTTGGGCAAGAGGAGAGACGACCCTGAGGGGGTCAGTTCCTGCAAAAAAAAAAAAAAAAAGGATAAAGTCGGCCAGTTCGGATTCAGATCCCCACCATCCAACCACCAAGGAAATTGCCAGGGCGATTAGTATTGTGGAATCGCTCCGTTCATTCCGACCGATCCGGCACCTCTCGGTAGGCGCTCGATTCAGTTGGTTCCTCTGGTTTCCAATTATTCTTTGGAAGAATATTATAAGCTGGAATGGGAGGGGGAAGAAGAGTTTGAGGATGAGGACGGTCTGGATGAGCCCATTGAACAGAACATCTCACCAGACAGACCTTCAGGAGTTTCCCCTCCCAGACTTTCTGAGTCCTCTTCCCACTTTGTTTTACAGGAAAGTGGCTGATACCCTCCAGCTCCCTGTGGATGAAGCTGTTGAAAAGCAGGAGGAGCCTGATTTTGTAGAAATGATGGACATCGCAGAGTCCAAGAGACTGCCTATTCCCTTACACAAATGTTTTGGGAAACAGACTCACAAGCTTCTAAAAACTCCAAATTCATTGCCTCCAATGGACAAACGAATGGACAGGAGGTACATGCTATCAGGCTCAGCTATGGAGTTCCTGTACCAGCATTGCAGCCATGTTGGGGTAGTGCAGGCTGCAGCCTGTGACAAGGCTAGCATACCCTTGGCTTCACACCCCCCAGATAAGGACTCCAGGAAGATAGATGCCATGGCTAAGAAGCAGTACTTGGCATCTTCTCTGGGACTCAGACAGGCTAATTACATGGCCTATGCAGCTAGATACCAAAACTCCAGGTGGGAGTGTGCTTTGGATCTGGCTAAGCAGGCTTCCCCGCCAGCTAGCCAAGGAGCTGGAGGAGGTGGCTGCTGTTGGGATAGAGGCATCTAAGGTTGTTTAATGCTGCTGTGGACTCCAGTGATGTTTCATCATGAGTCATGGCTACATCTGTGGCTCTTCGGAGGATGGCTTGGCTCAGATGTACTAGCCTCTCGCAGGATACCCAGGCTGAGGCTATGGATTTCCCTGTTGAAGTTGATTCCCTGTTTGGGGAGCAGACAGAGAACTACATGAAAAAGATGGATGACTACAGGTCCACCTATAGGAGTGCACAAGCCAAGGAAAGGCAGTTAACTCTTGAGAAGCAGCAGGCTAGGGGCAGGCCTTTTCACAGGCCTTTCTACCAGGCACAGGCCTCCCCTTCTTTTTCCCAGAGGGGATTCTTTAGAGGGAGAGGCAGGAGGGGGATGAGCAGGGCTGTATCCACCTCTCAGCCTAAGGCTCCTGTCAAGCAGATGCCCTGCGGTGTCAGCCTGGGTTGACTCCCCAATCCCTGTAGGAGGCAGGCTGGCTTACTACTTCCAGGCCTGGAAGTCTGTTACCTCAGACAAGTGGGTCCTTGAGGTAGTAAGCCAGGAACTGGCCCTCAGTTTCAAAAAATTTCCCAAAGCTGAGGGTCAGGTCTCTTCCACCTGCAAACGTCTCTAAAACCATTGTCCTAGAGGCCGAGGTTTCCTCTCTGTTGGCTCTCAGAGCCATAGAGAGAGAGTTCCTACATCCCTCAGGGGCAAGGGTCTGTACTCCAGATACTTCCTTACCCCCAAATAGACAGGGGAGTGGCAGCCCATCCTAGACCTAAGAAACTTAAACAAGCATCTACTAAAGCCAAAGTTCAAAATGGTGAGACTGGGAATAATTCTTCCCTCTCTAAGGCCAGGGGATTGGTTAGCGTCCCTGGACCTCAAGGATGCCTACTTTCACGTTCCTATCGGGTGCTCCCACAGAAAGTATCTGATTCGAACTGCCCTCAGGCCATTATCAATTCAGGGCAATGCCTTTCGGGCTAACATCAGCACCAGGGGTCTTCACAAAATGCCTAGCAGCAGTAGTAGTAGTAGCCTTTTTAAGGAGGCAGAACATCTCTATTTTCCCACATCTCAACGACTGGCTCATTGTGGGGCAGTCTCCAGACCAAGTCAAGTCAAATCTACAAGTGATCCAGCAGGTGCTCACTTCCCTGGGATTCCTCCTCAGTCTTCCAAAGTCTGTTCTCGAACCAGTGCCGCTCCTCACCTTCATAGGGGTGGAGTTGGACACCGTCCAGGCAAAGGCCTTTCTTCCCTTGTCAAGGGTAAGGGCCCCTTACAGACCTAGGTCTCTCATTTCGTCTCCTGGTTTCTCGCCTAGCAAGACATTTTCTCCAACTGTTGGGCCACATGGCAGCTGCCACTGCAGTGGTTCCAGGGGCCGGGTTTCAGATGAGGGGCATCCAGTTTCACTTGAGGGCTTTTTGGTCCCAGAAAAAAGACCTCTCACAAACTGATTCCAGTGACTCAGACCTTGATCCATGCTCTCTAGTGGTGGTTGGATCAGGACAACCTCAGACAAGGAGTCCCATTCATCTCTCAGACTCATTCTGTGGTTCTGACCACAGATGCTTCTCTCCTGGGATGGGGGGCTCATTTGGGAGCCCTCACAGCACAAGGAGTGTGGTCCCCTCAGGAGTCTCTCCTCCATATCAACCTTCTGGAACTCAGGGCAGTATACCTAGCTTTACAGGCTTTCTCGAATTCAGTACAAAACATGGTGGTTCAGGTTAGGACAGACAACACCACCACCATGTGGTTCATCAACAAGCAGGGAGGCGCTTGGTCGACGGTCTTGTGTACGGAAGCCATGAAAGTCTGGTCTTTGTCCTATACTGTACAGACATCCCTGGTAGCAGTCCACCTTCCAGGGAAGGACAATGTGTTAGCGGTCGCTTTGAGCAGGATTTCTCAGGGCCATCACAAATGGTCCCTGGATCCTCTAGTGCTAAAAGTGATATTTCTAAGATGGGGCACTCCTCGGATAGACCTCTTTGCAGCCCCAGACAATCACCAACTTCCTCTTTTTTGTTGCACACCCCCAGTATTGGGCTCAGTCCCCCTGGATGTCCGACTGTTGGATTGGTCGGGGAAATTTCTGTATGCTTTCCCCCCTTTCCTCTTTTGTTCAGAGTTCTGGTCAAGATAAGGTCACGATCTTGCAAAGTGATCCTGATTGCACCAGGCAGCCTTGGTATCCTCTCTTGCTGTCTCTGGCGGTCCATCTTCCATTGGCTCTCCCCAAAAAACACCATCTGTTAACTTCCTCTCGGGAGAATTTGGATCTCAGTCATCAGTCTCTCAATCTCAAAACGTGGCTCTTGAAGAGCTAGAATATGCAAATATGAATCTGTCTCAGGGGTTCCGGACATACTCAAGGCTTCTCGTAAACCTACCACTAGAAAAACCTACAACTCCAAATGGAAAAGGTTTGGTATTTGGTGTTCTAGTAACAGATATCACCAGACTCTGCTGACTTGTTTGCAATTCTGGATTGTATGGTTCATCTCAATATGTTAGGCCTCAGACCAGCTACCCTCAAGGTGCATCTGTCTGCAGTTTCTGCATTTTTATCAGTGTGGGAGTCGTCTTCTCTAGCTTCTCACCCTGTGTTCTGTAATTTTTTTAAGGGACTACTTCATACTAATCCTCCTTTTAAGGATCCTAATCCTGTTTGGGATCTTAATGTTTGCATTGCTCAGCTTATGCAACCACCCTTTGAGCCCTTGGCCTCAGCAGAACTTAAGTACTTGACTTGGAAAACTGTGTTCCTGGTAGCTATTACATCCTCCAGGCGTATCAGTGAATTACAAGCTCTGTCAGTGGAGCCTAATTTTATTTCTTTCCATAGAGATAAGGAGGTTCTTGCCCAAAGTGGTTTCAGATTTTCATCTGAACCAGTCCATGTCCCTTCCTGTGTTCTTCACTGATCATTCTTCTTCAGGAGAGAGAAGATTACACAGTTTGGATGTTAAGAGGGCACTTAGCTACTACATTGAGCACACTAAGGCACTTAGGTTTGACTGTCCTCAGTTGTTTCTCACTTATGGTGAAGTGGGAAAGGGTAAACCTGCTACTAAGAAGGACCATTGCCAGGTGGATTGTCTCTTGTATACAATTCTGCTATGAAAAGCTAGGCAAAGTACCCCCCTCAGGCTTGAGGGCTCATTCGACTAGAGGTACAGCTGCTTCTCTGGCTGCGGCCAGAGATATACCCCTCTTAGAGATCTGTAAAGCAGCCACCTGGAAAACAGTTCATACTTTTACCAAGCATTATTCTCTGGACATCCAGGCTAGGAGTGATGCTAGGTTTGGTACAGCAGTGCTGCAGAGCCTATTTCCTAAGTAGGTTCTGTATCTTCCTCCTGGGAGGTACTGCTTGGTAGTCTGCATATTATCAGAATACAGCAAGACTTCGTGTTGTTTGAAGAAAAAATTAGTCACCTTAGTAATTGTTTCTTCTAATGGAGTCTTGCTGTATTCTGACCTCCCCCCCGCCTCCTCTCTCAGAACCTGTTTTTTGGGAAGTGGGCTGGCAGGTACAGTGCTGCACCCCAGAGGTGCATTGGCTCCCTCTCTTTTGGAAGGGGCTGTGCATAGTGGCTCTCTTGTTTATTTATAAAGTTATGTTAAGTTCACTACCTGAGGTTTTTGTTTTGGGGTTCTTGACTTGAGTCTTTGGGATTCCAAAAGTTTTGGTTGCCCTTATGGCTAGTGTTTTTTACAATTTCCACATTATAAGTGTACTTGGTTAGTCTTGGCTCTTAAGAATCTGATGGTTACACTTACAAGTGCAGCCGACAGAGGTTTGAACCGAACCCGAGCTCAACGTTCTATGCTCTTAGCATAGAGTTAACTCTTTCATCTCCGGAGCAGTTAAAGTGCTGGGGCTAACTACATAGACTCCATTAGAAGAAACAAAATTACTAAGGTGAGTAATTCCCCCCCACGGCTGCAATCCATAGAACAGCACAAAAACACCCAGCCTGTGTGATGTGCGCCGCAGACAGTAGCTTGGTGGAGGAAATTTCCAGATTATGTACCACACATGTGCACTCATCTTGCCACTAAACGGAGGACTGTTCCAGACTTGTTGGAAGAGCGTCTCAGGGATATGCAGCCTTAATTCACGTGCATCCCCACACATAAACTGTGCATAAAGGACATGGGTACTTGTATCCCTGTAAGCCTGGCTGAGCCCTATCCTGGTCATGGAACAATCTCCTTTTGGAGGCTGGCTGCAGGGGGTGCTCATAGCCTCCATCAGCAGGTCCATATTCCCTTTTTTTTTTTTTTTTACACTTTATCACCCCTCGACACCAGAACTCTCTCAGGCCCGACTCATCCCCCCCCCCACTCTACCGCCCGCTGTGACCTCCACCTACCTCAAAGGCATTACTCTCTCCCGCAGAGCCGGAGGGGGGCAAGCCCCATGGGCGATCGAAGGGGCGGAGGTAGAAGTCCAGCGTTAGGCGTGTGTCAGGTGGACACTGCGGAGCCGTTGCCTATCCGGGCCGGAGGGGTCTTTTTGCCCTTTATGCTGGTCCTTGCATGGGCACGGCCTGACGTCTGGCACACATGGCAACTCTGCCGACGTCAGCCTCGCTGTATGGTGCAGTCCGCGTTCTGCAGCGCACCGGTCTCCACCAGGGGCCGCTGGGAGCCGGACGGTCCTTAACCGGGTGAGAGAGCAGCCAGTGGCGCTCAATCCCCTCCACTCCTGCCGACCCCTGGTGCCGAGTCAGCCCTGAACTCGAGTCGCCAGCTGGCGGTGTGGCGCCCAGCGCCTAACCTCAACGCCACCGGGCCGGCCCCATATTCCCATTCTTGCACTTCTTTCCATCCCCTACACCCTTTTACCCCCTTCAGAGCCCCCATGGGTATAGGTGTTAGTGGCATTCCAGCCTCTCGGATATCTTCTGACTCCTTTCTGCCTCCCCTGCTCCCTTAGCTCCAGGGATACAGATGGGAAGGATCTCCCTCTTCCTGTCAAAATGGAGGAAGATCATTACAGGCAGCTGGTTTCTGGAGATTATAGAACGGGGTCATGGTCTGGAGGTGCTCTCCGTCCCTCCAGTGCATCCTTCGCCATCCTGTCATTACCCTCCAGGACACTTGTCTTTTCTGCTGACGTAAGCACAGTCTCGCATTCAGAAACAGGCTGTAGAACCCACTCCTGTTCAAGAACTCGGGGATTTTATTCCTAATACTTCCTGGCCCTAAAATGGATAGGAAATACCTGCATTTTCTAGACTGCGGGGGTTTGAACGAGGTCATCAAATACAAAACGAATTGCATGATCACTTTACAGTCCTTCATTTCCCTGTTGCAGCTAGGGGACTGGATGTGTGCTCTGGATATGAAGGATGTGTTCTTTCCTATCAAGATGTGTCATAATCCCAGGCAGTGTCTGGTTCATGTTGTAGGGCAAGCACTTTCAGATTAGTGTCTTGCGATTTGCCTTGTTCTCTGTGTCATAGGTCTTCACTAAATGCTTGAAGCAGTGACAGTGTCCCTTCAGAGGGAAGACCTATATGTCTTCACTTATCTTGATAATTGGCTTCTGAAGGTTCCATCTAGGGAGGCCATAGTGTACACTCTGGCAAGGACCCATCCACTCTTTGATTAGTTGGGCATCACAGTGAATGGACCAAAGTCAGCTCTGACTCTTTTTTTTTTTT
Organism: Neoceratodus forsteri; assembly: GCA_016271365.2. Taxonomy (NCBI): domain Eukaryota; kingdom Metazoa; phylum Chordata; order Ceratodontiformes; family Ceratodontidae; genus Neoceratodus; species Neoceratodus forsteri. Next base: position 226,977,673 of record CM057456.1, read on the forward strand.
TATCAGCATCTGCAGTATACAGAAGCAGTACCGCACACTTCTGTGGCAAGAGCCTTCCTACCAGAGCACTGAATGAATGCTCTGATTGCTGATTCTTATCTGGTCTACAGCAGCTTGCATGTCTGTCTCCACAAAGTTGATGCTAAGACTTCTGGGTTTGATGGCTGCGGCCATCATTACTGTTCCATATTACCGTCTCCACATGTACGTGCTGCGGTGGGTGCTTCCTTTACAGTGGGACCAGCTGTCAGATGACCTGGCCAAAATGGTTCTGGTCATGTTTCCTCTACACTGTGCCCTCCATTAGTGGATGGATCAGATGAATGTCACGCTAGGAGCTCCATTCTTCTATCTGATACCGATGCAAATCCTGACCACTGGCACATCTGGTTTTGGTTGGGATGCACATCTAGGTCTGCTCAGGCCATAGTCTCTGATCCGAGTTTGCTTTCTCCTTATCAATATTCTGGAGATGAGGGCTTTTTTTCTTGGCCTGCAAGTATTTACAACTCATTTTGGGGACAGTCAACTCCTGATTCGCACAGACAGTGCCAGTGTAATGCACTACATAAACAAGGGGTGCACACTCTTATCCACTGTGCAGAAAAGCAATGCGCGTGTGCTACTGGGCTGTGGAACATGGCATATTTGCTGGCCATGTTTCTCCCCAGCTCCCAAAGTATCTTGGCAGATCACCTCTGTCGATTGCATGCACTGGTACCGCTACAGGTCATCAGGGTGCCGGCATTAGGGTGCAGAGTAACTGCCATGCTGAATGTTGGGTTCGCCACCTCCTCCCCCAGGTCTGCCCCCCCAGAGTTAGTATATACAGTTGGGGGTGTGTGGGGAGCTCAGCCCCTATGGGGGAGGGTGTGGGGGGCACAGGGGGTCGGCACTGAAGACATTTGGTGCTGTAGTGACTCGCTGCCCTAATGCTGGTGCCTTGTGAGGGTGGAACCCACTGATACAGGAGTGGGAACTCCTGGACTCTGTAGCAGATGACCTCATCGAGGTGGGGTCATCCAGAGTTGGGCCTTTTTGTGTACCCACACAATGCAAAACTTTAATGTTTCTCTTCGCTTGCTCCAGAGTCTGGAGGTTTTTGGTGAGATGCGTTATTCCTGTCTTGGAAAAGGAGATTCTGTAGTGCCTTTCATCCAATCCCTCTGACTCTGTGGGTGTTGATCAAGCTTTGAGCCATGCCAACCACTCAGATACTAGTGACCCCCAGACAGATTTGGTTTCCACTGCTCCAGCAACTGGCAGTGGACCCTTCTGTTTCACTTCCAATAAGGAAGGGGCTCCTGTCATAAGATCAAGGGTCTCTTGTGCATGCAGATCTCAGATCCCTGCATCTCCATGCTTGGCTCCTGAGGACATAGAACTGGCCTGCTTTGGATTTTGTTCCAAGGTGGATGATGTTCTAATTGCAGCTCATAAGCCATTTTTAGGCACACACATTCCTTAAAATTGAAAGATTTCTCTGTATGGTGGGCTTCCTGCACCCTTTATACTTGTCCAATGAACTTGGTCCTGGTTTACCTACTGTCATTATCAGATACTGGCCTCCAGTATTCTTCAGTGAATGTTAATTTAGTGACCATTTTGGCATTTTAATGCACTCATTGAGGGGAAAAAGGGTGGCAGAATAAGAGGGGTTTCATAGATTCCTTAAAGTGATTCTGCACACGTGTCAAGCTACAAAGGGTGACTTGTCACTCTGAGTAGCTTCACCCTCTGTTGCTCATAGGCAGGAGACCAGACTTGACCTTCCATGTGATGTCTCTGGGGAGGCTTTTGTAGCTCTTCAGTTTGTCTCCTGCCTTGTATGGTGCAGAACAGGGTTTTGCTTGTTGTTTTCCTGCCCTTCCTATTCCTATTCCTAGCCATGGCCCTGTTGCTGTCTGGCAGGTGGAGTCCTAGGTGGTGGCAGTCTGGTTCTTGCTGTCATTGACAAGATCATCACTTCAGACTCTGCTCTGTGATGACCATCAGGCTTTGAACCATGGAACAAGATGGTGAAACTACTTCCAGCTACTGGACCCTTCTGTGGTGGGCTTGTTTTGCCAAAGCTGCATCCAGGAATTCTTCATTTCCAGCAGTACTGAGACAGAAGACAGCAACCAACTCTAACTGCAGCTGTAAATGATTTTTCTATATAGTGGCATACAGTAATATTTATGCAGTAGGCATGGACACAAAGCCCACTGCATAAATGCTATTTGACCTACTGTGTACATAATATCGTTTATGTACATAGTGCATCTTCATAGGTGACATTGCAAAGGGTCTGGAAGGGAAGGTGTGTCTGCAGATGACACGAAGATCTGCAACAGGTTTGACAATCCAGGAGAGGTAGAGAAAATGAGAAGGAAGCTAAGCAAACTTGAGGAGTGGTCAGGAATGTGGCAGCTAAGATTCAATGCAAAGCAGTGCAAGATCATGCATTTTGGGAACAGAAATGCAGGGGAAGAGTACATAATGGGGGGTGGGGTACTGATGGTCATCAAACAGGAAAGGGACTTGGGAGTAATCATGTCTGATGATCTAAAGGTTACCAAACAATGTGAGAAGGCTGAGAGGAGAGCCAGTGGAATGCTGGGGTGCATAGGGAGAGGTATCTCCAGCAGAAGAAAGGAGATGGTGATGCCACTGTATAGAACATTAGTGAGACCACATCTAGAGTACTGTGTCCAGTTCTGGAGACCACATCTCCAGAAGGACATACAGAGTAGAAGTGATTTCAGAGAAGGGCAATAAAATGGTGCAGGGGCTGCACCAAAAGTCATATGGGGGAGACTGGAGGATCTCAATATGTATTCCTTGGGGGGGGGGATATGATAGAAACTTTCAAATACCTCAAGGGTGTAAATAAGGTACAAGAGGGTAGCATATTTCAAAAAAAATGTTCAAGAACAAGGGGCCATGATAAGAAGATAGAGGGGGGATAGACTTAGGGGTAACGTGCAAAGTATTTTTTCATGGAAAGGGTTGTGGATCCATGGAACAGCCTCCTGGCAGAGGTCATGGGGCAAAAAAAGTAGGGGAATTCAAAAATGCATGGGATAGACACAAAGGAACTCTAGCAATAGGAAAGAGAGGGTAAGCTGTAGATCATATAGGATCTGTGGTATATAAAACAGGTAGGGAAAATGAAGACTAGGTGGGCCAAGCGGTTCTTATCTGCCATCAAATTCTGTGTTTCTATGTAGTAGATACATCATCAACATTTATGTACATAGTAGACACGTAATGATACGGTTATGTACGTAGTAGCTACATCATCATGGCGTGTCTCCCCCACCCTGCTGGCACTACTTGCATGCTTTCACATTTCCATCACTCTGTACACTGCAAGCAACTTCCCTTCCCCAAAGCAGTACCAAACATATGAAGTAATGCAGAACATACTAACGGAAATGCCAAGTTTACTCTCTCTCCCCCCAACTCTTCTCATGTTTGTGCAGTCCAATTCCACCAGCCCACTATCCCACTCGCTTACTTGCCGGCTTGCTCACTAGCTCTCTTACGTGCTTTCTCTTTACCACTTGGTCCTGCTCGCTTCAGTACAACATTAAATTGTGTACCTTTTTTCCCCAGTTCATTGTTTAAAAAGCCAGCACTCTAACGTCAGTGATGACTGTCCACCTCTCCTGACTTGTCAGTACTCAGAACAGTTCATGTGCTCCCCAGATAGCATTTACAGAACAGCCACTGGCCACTCCACTCCCTAAGGCACAAAAGTTCTCTGGTCCTCTGATGCGCTCAAAAGAAAAAAAAAATTAATTAATTCTCCTGGCTAATTCTCCAGCACCCCGACAGCTGCACACTACAATAGCAGGACATGACTGCTTGCTGTAACAGAGGCCACTGCTCGTACCCTGCCATTCAAAAAAACGTAAACTTATTTTTTTTTTTTAACAAAATTAATGCTGGAGAGCTACATACAGTAGTGTCTGTCGTCGTAAGTACTAACTCTGCATAACTGCTAGACAGCCTTGCTAAAAGTTTGCATTTCTCCTGGCCACTCACTCCACCAATGAGAAACCACGTTCCAGCATCAGTACATTGTGCCAACAGTGCGTCTGTAGCAGTGCCACAGCAACCACTACAAAAAAGATGCATAGATATGGCATAGCACAAAAGAAACCCATACATTTTCAATAAAAATCTTCATCTTTACCAATAATGTCCCCCCCCCCAAAAAAAAATATATATACACAAAGTCCCTGCCAATTGCGTAAATGACATATACAACAGGGACCTTGTGAAGTAAATGATTTATTTTCACTTGAGCCGTTTGACCTTGGGCACATCCCTCATGGCTTACACCACTCGAGAGATTACTTATGGTCAGACAGCTCTTGTGAAAATAAATAATTTATCCCACAGGTCCCTGTGGCGTATCCCAAATAAGCATAATTTCTACATCTGACAGAAAACAAGATCTGTTCCTTCTTTGCTTATTAAGAAAACTGAATTGTGAAAGGGACACACTTGTTTATAGTTAGAGATACATAATTACAGTACGACTAATCCAAACAATGAGTTATTAATAGTTGTTTGGGGAATAGATGGTTCTGCTTCATCGATGCACAACTAAACTGCATATAAGATCAGTATTTTTGAATAAAACTCAGTGATACTCAATGTTAATTGCTATTGCTAGCCACAGTTTCCATGGTTTGGGGTAATTTGTATAAAAATTTGATAGTGATGGAAACAAAGGGAGGCTTAAAGATGAATGGCTTCTTACACAGTGCTTGGATATCTCTGCCTGTGGTGTGCTTGTTGTACTTTTTTCCCCCACTTCCCCATGAGTTGCACCTGGAAACTAGCCTCCGCTTAGTGTGCCTTTCCTAGTTACCAATTTTCAAATGAACAAATCGATGCATAGGCCTCAAGAATTACAGTACATATATTCAGTAAGGTTCCTTCCTTTTGCCTGGTTTTAGTCTAGTTACTACAACACTGAATTGTGAAATGGGAGATAGGCTTATATCCCACCACAGCCACAGGTTCACTGTGTGATCTTGCACAAAGTCATATGTCCTACCTGTGCTTTAGTCCTGTCAGTTGTAAAACTGGGCTGAAATAGAACCCAGTGAAAAGAGTTTGCATATTAGTGGCGCTGTACTTAGTAAATGAATGTTAAATTAAAATGGTAATGTTAGTTTTCCAGGTCATGCATGAAAATAGGCATACAAGTATGCTCGTCTAGTGATCTTATCTGGTAAATAAAAGCTAAATAGTATGGGCTGCTTGTTAGAAAAATTGCTCCTGAACAAACATAATGACCGTCCCTGAAGGTCCTACTGTTCATTGGAACCTCAGAAATTAGTGTTCTGTAGCACAGTGCCAGTAATCATGACCACAGTCAGTTCCCATTTTGAAGTAAGCACATGTAGCATCAGTGTCCTGCTTCATTTGTGCGTGACACTGACGCAAAATATATGCACCAGATTTGAGAAAGGAAACTTCATGTAGGCTGTTCAAATATTTCACATATCCTTAGGGCTGATCTGCTAGAAGGGTCTAGTTGGATGGATAGTAAAAGAATACCTATTCCACAGATGACCGTAAATCTTTCTAGAGTCCATCTTCTTCGTAGAGCCACACTTTTGGTCTTGGGACTGGAGGTTCTAGGGCTCCCAGAGAACCAGAACATTTGGGACTGGTATGCATGTGCATAGCACCAACAGTGTATATATAGTAGTGCCAGCCCACAACTACCTTAGTTTGTTCTTCCCCCACTATCGAGAGCTACAATTGTGTGTGTTAGGACTTCTCATTGTTCGGAACAGTTTTCCTCTCTTGTTCGTGCTAGCTTGTTTTTTTCTTTTTATAGTATGTATTTATTTTCCAGCTACAAGTCATTTTTTTATTGTTAAAGTTTTCTCTTCACCAGCATAATTTTACTTCACTGAAGATGACTGTGAGGTATGTACTCTTTCCTCAGCCTCCTCTTTATCTCAGTAGGGCAGTGTTGGCTCATGGAACTCTCGGCAGACTCTGAGTAACTATCAGTTCTGTGCCAGGTATTTCACTCTCCGATGAGATGATCTCATTTTGTCAGCGTTTGGTCCCTCCAGGCATCTGCTGTCAGGTGCTAATGGCACCATCCCTTGGTAGACTCTCCTCCAGCAGGGGTATACTCCTGGACACTGGGGTCTGCAGTGTACAGGCTCCATCCACGCTGTTCCTTTGGCACCATCTTCAATTCAGAGCATGGCACAGCTTCCATTTTGGACAAACCTGTCTCTGGTGAGGTTTCTGTAGTGGAGACTTCCAAGGGTATATTGGTACGGTCTTGGTAACAGCCTTGATAATGATGTCTACACTGCGTCTGGGCATCCCTTGGTGCCAGTCTCCTGGGTGCCTAGTGTACATCACACAAACTGTCTTTTTTTATACAGAGTGAATCATTTTCATGTATCTTCATTTCTTCCATGCAGACGTGCATTATTTATCATTCAATCAGTCAATTTTTTATTTATAAAAAGGCGCCTTTCCAAAACCAAGGCACCTGTACAATAAAATGAAACAAATAAAATAAAATAATACATACATTATATAAATTCCAATAAATATGAAACCACATAAAAACACTTCAGTTACCAAAAGCCACACACGTCTTGTGTTTTTTCACATGAACCTACACTGTTTTCACACTATTAGTGTTAGGCAGTTTGTATTTTTTTTCACAAATCTTAAGCAGTTTTCCATGCAAGTCTGCATTGTTTACATTCCTTAATGTTGGGCAGTTTGTGTCTTTTTCTCCACATCTTGTTATGTATAGCAAGCTGGGCTGAAGTGCTGTATGACTCTTGAGTTTGGGCGAGATAGTCTTGGCAGTTTAAGAACTAGGGACAACACAGGTCCCATGCCAGATGTCTTGAGGTCGCTGGCGCCACAGTTTTTGGAGATACTGATATCTTCTCTACCACTCCGTTGACTTCCCGATGGGGAAGGCTAAGGCTCTGCATTCAGTAACTCCAGGTGGGATAGGGCCTCTGTTTCTGACTCCTCCGCTGCTTCAGTTTTTTTTGGGGGGGAAGCATAGATTTTTGCTGGGGAACCATTTGCTCCTGCTGACTTGAGGCTGGACACATGCCATACAGTGCATGTCATAGCTGATAACCTCCTCAGCTGTTAAATGCTCTGGTGAGCTTACATCAGTGTCTCTCAAAGTCATGGTCTTACAGTGCCATGGCGCTAATCGTGAGGTCCCTGCAGTAGATGCTTAGCACCTGTAGTCTCCTGCATTGCAGTTCTTTTCACCCTATTCGAGTTGCAGGTTCTCTAGTTCTATCACCCCTTGGGTTGATCTCGTAACAGAATGCTGTCTTCCTGGATCCACATTGATCAGCTTTGGCTATCTCTCCACATAAATCTGTTTCAGATTATAATAGTCCTCTTTGACTTACTGTAACCCTTTCAGGGTCGTTCTTCTTTTTTCCCTTCTCCTGTTTGGGGAAGCAGTACTTTTGTGATGGTGTCTAGAACATAGCCAGTTTTTAGTCCCAGTGCAGGGTTCACACTTTTTTGTTGTACACTGGTCCAGCTGGCAAAATGGTATCGTTTGCATGGCTCCCCAGATTGACACTGCTCCCAGTCTATAATGGAAATTACTTTGGGGGACTCCCTTTCCTGTTACTCTCTGGTTTCCAGTGGCACCATCCGTCTCCCTTTACCCTTAATTTCTTCCTGGTATCCAGTGGCAGTCCTTCCTCTTCCCTTCCCCATAAGCCCTCCCTAGTGTCCAGCAGCACCCTTCCCTCTCCACATTCCTGTAAGTTCTCCCTGTTGTCCAGTGACACCCCTTCCTTGCCTCTTCCCCTTAAGTTCTCCCTGGTGTCCAGTGGCACCCCTTCATCTCCCCATTCCCAGATATTTACCTTGGTGTCCAGTGGCACCCCACTCCCCCAGAGCATCCAGACCCCATGACCCTGGTCCCCGATGTCGGGTGGTACAAATACTCTTCCCACGTCCATGGCCAGCTGCCATCTATCTTGTGCAACAGCAGTACAACAAAAGAAACCTATTGTAATTTCTCTCCTTCTCCCTGTCATTTCCAGCACTATTTCCACACCTGTGTCCCTGTAGTCAAAAACTCACCCCCACGGCGATCAGTATTAATATTAAAAAGTTCTGAAACAGTGCACCACCAGTCTCACCACTGGGCCCAAATGCTGGCAAGCTCTCTCAATAATGCTGTGTGATACTGCATGAGGGAGAGGGTGTCAGCATTCAGGTCCAGCGGTGAGACTGTTAAGATAGGATTGTCGGTATACTGCTTTAGGACTTTCTTCCCCGAATACTTGTTGCTCTGTAGGTGAGTTTTCTTACTAAGGGAACATGAGTTGAGATAGGTTGGGAGAGTATTTTTCTTGGTTTTTGTTTTTTTGCTTAATATAAAACACTAGCCTGAACAGGAAAAGTTTTTTTTTTGGGGGGGGGGATTGCATTGGCCTGAGGCGGTATGCACTATGCTATGGACCACTAAATTAATGTTAAAATCAACCCCTGCAGTGGATTAAGCCAGTGTGGTCCCAGGCCTCGGGTCCTCAGTACTTTCTTCTTGCCTCCTTTCATCATGTTGTAACAAGTATTACTTTTTCATTTAGTGGCCAACTTTCTAGGCACTCTACTAGCATGGTAGATCATCTTGGGCTTTCATGAGTCTGTGACTTTTGTTGCTCCACAATGCTAGGGTTTGTCAGAGTCCTTCCCACTTCAGGGAGGCAAATCATACATTGTTTTGGAGGAAGTAACCCTGCTAGATAGCTCCATTTAAGGTTTTTACTTTATTTGAGGCTGTCCAACCTGAGACCGTCTTGATTTACAGATTGCAATACCACTTATTTCTGAACATCAGGGTAAAACTTTCAACATTTTTACAAGCCTGAGTAGGACTCAGAAGTTGCATGGTGGTATTTCCTATTAGTATCTCTCTTGCTGCATCACCCGGTTTGAGTGACAACCAGTATTCATAGTATAGCAGCAGGTTTCTCAGCTCCAGTCCTTTAGTTTTTGTGCCAGTGGAAAGGGAGTGGTGTTTCTTTGTGGTATTAGGAGCCGTCTGGCACAGGGCTGGGCCTCTAGGTCTGGCCTTTACAATTTTACAACATACTCGTACTGCTAAAGGGCACAAATAGTTCACTTTGAAGTGTGTTATTCCTCTGCGAATGCACTACATTCATATTGGTGTACCACATCTTAGTATATGTTCAGCCGTACAGCACAACTGTATGACCCTGTGGGCTCAATCCTAATTGTTTGTTTTCAAGATGTAACAGCACGTTTCTTTTGCGTTTCCTTGAGAAAAAATACAGGAGTTTTTGTTGGAATCTAATCAGCAGTCCCTTGTTGAAGCTCCAGTTACAGAATTCTGTTTTTATCTTGGGAGGTTCTGTAGAACTCTTCTCAGCCTCTCTCTTTTTATAGTACAGAGCCCCTCCCCTTTAGGGGAATACCTTCAAAGTTGGGCTAATTTTGATTCCTGTACTACTTATGCAATGTCCCTGGGTACTCGTGTGATGGCATTCTTGTCCTCAGATATTTCTGCCTACTTCAGGCTGTAGGTACTTCAGTGGCTTCCCTTAGCATGGTCCCTATTACTAGTTGGGGGGAGCGGGGAGGGATGGGGGACATTTTTTAACCAGGAAAGGCACACTAAGCTGGACAATGTTTCCAGGTGCGACCAGGGAGCACATGGAAGTTAAGTGACTTGCTCAGGGTCACACAGTATGAAAGTGGGGGCTGGTGGGATTCAAACCCAGGTCTCCAGGTTTGTAGCTCAGTGCTCTTAACCACTACACTATACTGCCTCTACATATTTCCAGGATCATAGGGCAGTGCTGTGTGGCTGAACATATACTAAGATGTGGTACATCTATATGAATGTAGTGCATTCACAGAGGAATAACACACCTCAAAGTGAACTATTGTGCTCATAGCTGACAGTATATTGTAAATTGGAAGAGCCAGCCCTAGGTCGACCACATGACAGACGGCTCCTAACAGCACTCCCTTTCCATTACCGCTACATATTTCAAGTTTTCAAACAGTCTCTCCAAACTGAACCAGAGAAACATAGAATGCTAAGGACAGAAAAAGGCCCAAGGCCCATCCAGTCTGTCCTGATTCAACCTGTTGACTGGATTGTCAATCACAACTGGCTTTTGTGCAGCTTCTCCATAGAATGGTATTCCAAGATTTTCATCATCAATGTCTTTCATTTTTCCTTACAAAATCAGCATTTTAGATCGAAGTGATGTACTTGAATAGTACGTTCACTTGTGTGTGCATGCCATGCAAGTTTCATGCATTTTATTTTGTTTATATGTGTGTACTATGGTACATTGGGTGGTGCCTGACAGAAGAGGCTTTGGCTCCATTACACTTTGCTATCAAAACAGAATCTAAGCTAAAACTAAATGACATTCAGTACGTCTGCTCGCTAGCAGGAAAGCAGTTGAAATGTTCTGTTTGAGCTCTTTTTCATTTGGACTTCGCCATTTTGGTGACGTTACGCAGATGGATACCTACTACAGGAGATAGTGGAGTGGTGTTCACACCTTCACAAAACACCACACCCTAGCTGTACAGTCTCGGAAATCGGCAGAAATTGGGCTTGCTAGACTGCAAGGCTTGCTCCTTGTTTGTGAATCCTGTTGTCTCCAAACTCCCTAGTTAGGGGGAGGGGGGATCGTACTGCTGGTCACTCTACTAAAGACTGTGGCTCAATGGATAAGATTGACTCTAAAAAGATAAGAAAATTACTTAGCATATCTCTTATCTTCTAGAGTGTCTTTTCCGCAGAGCCACACTCATCTGCCCCCAGGCACACGGGCCTTCACTGTGCATGTATGGTTTATCTGCCCTTTTTAGTCACCATAGGTAATGGGGCTGTGCTGGCCCTCAGAAGTGCAATTAGAGTCTTATGATGTCGTTTTTTTTTTTTTTTTTTAAATTTTATGTTGTCATTCAGTAGCTTTTCCTTTCTCTTGTCCCGGTGAAAGGGTACTGAGGTTGTTGGGGATGGCAGTGGTGCCATTATTGATACTATCGATATGTATGTGTGTGGCACCGCGTGCTTAGCACCTGCCGGTCCCAAAAGTCCTGATTTCTGCAGGGTTCTAGAACATCCAGTCTTGAAACCAAAGACTGCAGCTCTAAGGAGAAGAGTAAGAAACTTTATTTCTTTTTGATAAGAGGAAGATTCTGCATTAAAGGAGCACGAGTAAGGGCATGCAGAGGCTTCTCAGTGACTGCCTGTGCAGGATTCCCTGCGTTATATATTTAGTACCTGGGGACTTGTGTAGCAGCACAGATGCATGGCCTGTTTTTTTTTTTTTTTTTCGTAATTATTATTGGTGGAGAATAACGCCAGCAACCCAGGAGCAGCAGGAGTGGGTACACATTGATTTCCACAGGGGTGGGGGTCTTCAAAGAGGCGCTAGTTGGATTTTGAGAGTCCCAAATGTACACTGAAGCATCAAGAAGTTTTCTTGGTCTCTTCCTCATTTCAGGTAATATTTCACTGTATCACAGATAATGAGTAGTAGTTCAGACTGTGGCTTTGAGCTGCTCTAGATGACTTCCTTGGCCATGTACTATTTGTTGTAGTGTGCTTTATGACAGAACGGTCCATACAGTAGTTCATTCCATCGATCAGAATGTGGTCAGTGTTCAGGAGATGGTCTTTTCTGAAGTATATTCTATGGGGTTGTGCTTCCATAGTTGGGTAAGATATTAATTTGAGAACATTTTACCTCTTTATGTAAAGCCTATAGGTAAAATGTTTCCACTGGTTTGAAGTTTGACAGAGTGTAACAGGGCCTTCTATCTGCAGGTCCTCATGATGGGTGTTTAGTCTAGATGAGATTATTGTACATGTATGAGACAGTACGAACAGCCATTTTACAAAACCGATAAAGTAAGGTTGTGCGTAACCAATAGATTACTAAAGAAACTGCAGTATCCGACTGGGACTAGGATAGAAAGCATTCTCTGGCAGCTGTCTAACAACAAATGGGAGTTCCCAAGTTTTGAGATGCATAAAAAGACACATTTTATTTATTTATTTATTTATTTATTTGTATTTCGGATGACACCTTTGAGCAGAGGGCTCTTTTACAAAGGTTCCACATCAAGGCAATAAGGACAATAAGGTACAACACATAACATGATCATTACAATGGAACTTACAAAAAAAAAGACAAGTAAGGTTACAATAATAGCAGCCAAGGGCATTGTCAAGGAATTGTGTTGTGAGTTAATTATACAGTACAAGTCATAGGTGTCTCAGTGATGCTTTGTTAGGAGTGGGTTAGTGGGGAAAGAGAAAGAAGAGTGGTGGTGAGGGGGTGGTATGGGGGGGAGAGAGAGAGAGAGGGAGAGAGGGAGGGAGGAGGGGAGAAATGGGGAGGGCATTGCTTTGGGTGATGTCTTCTTAGCTAGGACGCAGGTCTGGTACTTTAGCCTGCCGGATAGCTGGAGCCAGTTAGCCTTGATCTTATGCTTCTTGAACAGAGCATGAACATCGCAGGCTGAGTTGAAACAGGTGATAAAGTATTCAAGTGCTGTGTCTATGTCGAGAGCTATATCAATTGGTGACCAGCCATGTTCACGAAGGAGTGTTTTAAGTGACTCAGGATGACCGGGTGTCAGCATTCTCCTGTTAATAATTTGGGGGGGGGGGGGGAGTTTGTATTTATTGGTCCAGATACACAAGATAGGGGAATGATCACTTAAGGAGTCTGGGAGGACTGTTGCTTCGGAGATGTGCTCTGGACGATTAGTTAGCACCCAGTCTAGAAGTGTACAGGTCCCTGTTCGGTAGTTTACTCTAGTAGGTGATTTGACCATTTGTGAGAAGTTGGCAGCAGCTAGGGCATCCTTATACCTATTCGAGCTGGAGGCCAGCCAGTTGATGTTGAAATTACCAAGCAGGATAACTTCTGTATTCTAATCCAGGGAGTTGATACAGTCAAGGAGGGAGTGAAAGTCCAGATTGCTCAACTTGGGTGGTATATAGACAGAGACAACAGTCAGGATCTTGTTATGAGTTCCAAGGAGTACTTTGGCAGCAAGAATTTGTATATCATTTCTGGGGATGGGCATGGGCATGACATGACCCATGAGGGACTCTTTAAGGTAGAGGGCACAGCTCCTCCTTTCTTGGTATGTCTGTCCTGTCTGAAAACTACATCTCCGGGAATTGCTATTGTGGAGTCCGGTATCTTCGGAGACAGCCATGTTTCCAGCACTGATAGGATGAAACGATGTATGCCTTCTGTTTATATTGAGCCTTGATCTAGCCTGCCTAGAGTAGTGTGTGCAGTGTTAGAACCCTGGGAATGGTACAGCAAAGTGCTATAGTGATTATCAGGGGTTTGAAAGTAAAATTCAAAGATATACTGAAGGATCTGTGACTCCTCATTGGAACAGAGAAGACTGAGAGGGTATGATCAAGAAAGTCAAAATGACAGTGCTCAGAGATTAAAGATCAGCCAGGGATATTTGTAGTGGCACACGACAGCAGAACAAGGGGGTCCGAGTTTAAACTGGAAGGTAATCTGCACCCGAGGTTACAGGTCATCATAGCAGTACCAGTAGCAAAGATATTTGCAGATTCTCTGAGGAAACAGGTGTTGCAAGAAGACTGGAAACAGGAAAACATGATCCTTTAATGAGCAAGAGGTGAAGACAGACTTGCAGAATAATAGGCCCCTTTGTCCAGCATTGATTTCTGGTAAGATTAAAGACAATTGGCAGATACAGGCTCTGCATGCATCTGGATAAATACAGACTAGTAGTGGATAGTCATCCCAGATTTTGTACTCAGTGTGAGTATGTATAGTGGCGAGGCAGTGAAAGTTGTATACCTGTGTTATAGCAAACTATTTGCAGTGGTAGGTGAGTCTGATACGTAGGATTAGGAACCATGGCATTGGAGAGGGGATACTGAAATGGATAGGGCATTTACTAAGAAGCCCAAGTACAGAGGGTAGTAGTAAGCAAAGAATTTCTTGGGTTACAGACAGGTGAGCAGTGGTGTATCTCGGGGGCCAGTTCTGGAGCCACCGTTGTTTATTTAATATGTTGTTTCTGATCAGAAAAGGCACACTGAGCTGTGGCAGCTCATTTCTAGGCTGGGAGGGTCATGAACCCATTTTACTAATTTTATTTTTATTCTAAAGGTGATCTGGTAAGGCCAACTGGGTAAAAGGCGCAGGAGGATGTGGGAACACTTTGAGGTTAAGTGACTTGTTCAGGGTCACACAGTGTGTAAGTGGAGTTTGTGGGAATCAAACCCAAATCTGCCACATGTTGCAACCTCGTTTGCACTTGTTGATTGGGAAGTGTCGGCCAGGACACCAGGAGAATTCCCTACTTTTGTGATAAGTGCCATAGAATTTTTAACTTCCATTTGGACAGCAACCAGAGATGGGCAGAAGGGCCTCTGATTTAACATAACAGTGGGGAAATATCTCCAACCCATTGGCTATGTCACAAAAGAGAGCCAGTGGCTGCAGATGCCCAGTAGCATGTGTGTGTGCGCGGTCTGTATCAGTATTGGTTGGGACTAGAATCTTCCATATAAAGAGGAGAATATGCAACCTAGTGAGTCACTGACAGTGCTGTAGTTATAATCAATCAGTCAAAAATCAGTCAAGTCAAAATCTTTATTTAACCAGGTGGACGCCATTGAGCAAGCTAATTTTCAAGGTGGACCTGGGACAAACAATTAGGTGAATACAATTTTGGTGAGATCAACATACAATTACAAATTTGTGTACAACAGTTAGGCATAGGCAGTACAAACACAAGTAAAAGGTGCAGATTAGTGAATAACATTATTTTACAAATAAGCAATTCGTACAGCACAAAGTGCGGAACATACAGGAAAGCAGTAGGTACAGAGTAGGCTCAAGCAAGAATATCCAGGTGACACTTAAGAGGTGCTTAGAGGCGAGATGAGTTCAAAGCAAGGGGGGAGGGAGGTGGGAGGAAGAACAGATAGACAAAATAGTATAAACCGTCTGAAAAGAGCAATGTCCATGACTACTAAAGTTTAGATATGTTCTAGTAGTACAGTGGAATCTGCTTACATGCACACCTAATTTGTCAGGCCAAAATGTGCACTTAAGCAGAATTTGCGCTTATCTGAAATTACATTGTAAATATAGGGCCAGCATAGAAAAAGACACGAACACTAGTTTGTTATGTAAGAAAGTCGACCGGTGAGATCAGGGGTACCACAAGGATCCATACTCGGTCCGTTACTCTTCAGTGTCTTCCTAAATAACCTCCAAGCTGCTTGCAATAGCCACATGCTCCTCTATGCAGATGATGCGGTGATCTTTACTAGAAACCTGAACCCCACACTGCAGGAATACGACCTCCAGAGCGGCTTTGCAGTGGCTGAAAAATGGATCAAAGAGCAAAAACTGGTCATGAACTATAAAAAGACCAAGACCATGCTCTTCGCCACAGCCCAAAACGATCTAAAAGGCTATCCACTAGCAATTCAGAATGACTCTGGTAACACCCTGGAACTAGTCCTCCATTTCAAGTACCTGGGAATCACACTGGACACTGCCCTGTCTTACACACAGCATATTGACATAACGGCCAAAGCCTTTAACACCAGGATCTGTATCCTCTACAGGCACAGACATTGCTTGACCTATGAAGCTCTGAACTTTGCAATTAACAGCTCACTCATCACCTTGATTGACTATGGCCTAGCTGTCTGTGGCTCGGCTACTGACACAGCACTCCAGTGCCTCTCAACAACCTTAAACAAAGCCTGCCGCCTGCTCACTAATGCCCCAAAACTCACCCACACCTGTGAGCTTTGTGCGCGATTGGGCTGTCTTCAATTGAAGGACAGAATACTTTATCAAACTTGCCTACTCGCAAGGATAGTCTCACCAAACTTGCTTCCTCAAGGAGTTCTGGGCCTTCTATAACCACCTATACATGCCAGGCACACCAGAAGCTCGACTACACAAGTATTCCAGGTGCCGCACAACTATGGCCCAGCGATCCTTTGCTCACGGGGCCCCTCTGAGGACAAATGGTCTACCACCTGACATAGCCAGAGCCACAACCCTTGGCTCATTTAAGAGCAAACTCCATCAGCATCTTACTGACAATAATACCTGTAGATGCCCCTGTTAGTCTGCGCCCGCAGCTTAACTCCTGACCCACCAAGTTAAGTCTTTTGCCCTAGCACTTGCCTCCCACCCCCTATCCCTTGGCTGTTTTCTTTCCCTGTGTCCTTCCTATCCCAGCTCCCACTGCTCCTCCCTACCTCACCCTAACAGTCTGCCTCTGCCTTTCTCGCTCTTCCGCAGGACGCTGGCATACCATGTGCTATGTCTTAGCACAATTTGTGTAACTGTTTGTCATTGCAACCCATGTACTGTTGAATTTTTTGTACTCTATATATAATTTACTGTAACTATATTGTGTCTTCTTCTATTAGTGTATCTGATGTGGAACCTCTCAATGAGAATCTGCTCACAGGTGTCATCCAAGATTTCAATAAATAAAATAAAAAAAAGTAGTTGTTAATGTTGTGTAATTTAAAATCATCAGTTTGCTCATTTAAAATGCATTTCAGTAATTTCCAGTAGTGAAATAAGTACAGATTGCATTTGAAAGTTTTGCAGTAATGTTTTTTTAAAATTTAGGTATGGTAGTTGTCTCCGAGCTAGCACAGTGCCTCCCACCCTGTCACTTCACTGATAGCTGATCTGTTTTCCTTCCCATCTGATCACTCACATCGGGCAGCTGTAAACTTTGTACTGTGCCAAAATTAGGGTTTGTATGACAAAACAGGGCCTGATTGGGGCTGCAGGAGATCAGAAGGTAGGTCCGTATGCTCAGTATGCTGAAATGTGAAACAGTCGGGAGTTGCAATGGGCATTTCCACGTTGGCGTTTCCTACTTTTGTTCAGTCACTTCTCTCAGTTAAACAGTTTTTTGCAATTTATTGTTTCTGACTCCCTCTTGGTGAGACTCAAGACAGGCTGTTAATGTCAGGTACCAGTTACACCTATTAGCACCTTGTGGCACCTGTTGGCACTTCATTGTACACTCTCAAGAACAATTATTACTGGACTAATTGTATGCTGCTAGTGTGAAAGTGTGCTCTTAAACAACATTTGCACTTAACCAGTGTGCATTAAACTGAAATTATTAATATGGCTCTATGTGAAAAAATTGGGAAATGGAAAAAGTAAGCACTTATCAAGAATGTGCACTTATCAGGATTCCATTTAAGTGGACTCCACTGTAGTAGTACATTGCTTTATTTTTGTACAGGATAAAACTATTAGGACCCAAACACCCTATTTACAAAGTTGTCCTATTAAAGCATCAGTTACAGTGCAGAACAGTTCATGATAAAATATATAAAATAAAACATAGTTTAAGTTTAACAAACAATAAATGTTACACCATAGGATCCATTTTTTTGAAGACAATTCTTGTCTTAAAGACCAGATTTCTGGGACAAGTAGCTACCAGAGGATAACAAAGTTCAAAAACAATCACAAGTATAACAAATTGTCTTGGAAATTCAATCCCTGAAGAGCTTTAGCTCGTCCAAAGGTAGAGTTCCCGGAGCCAACTGGTTCCATGTTTTAGATACCCAGTAGTTAGCAGAAATTATACCAAATCTTGTACTCGTATTTGGTACTGAATATCCCCTGTTACTGATGTCCCTGAGTTGATATGTACTAGGATTTGTAGATGCACTATTAAAATTTACCCCAAATACAAGTCCATTCACAATTTTATGGGCGATAATTGTTTTGTGTTTTTTCTCATCTGACAGAAAGAGGGGTCCCATTTAAACATATTTCAAAGATTGCAGTGATGAGTCTGCACTACGTTGGTTAAAATGAGCCAACTTATTATAGATTGTGTCTCAGGGTTTTAATGGTTGGTATCCTCACTTTGTGATGCGAGCTGGCAGCTTGTGCGATCCATTTTTACTTTAGCATCACAAAAGATGGGATGCATTCTATGACCCTCCCCCTCCCATCTCAGCCCCACCACCCTCCCTACTCATGTCCCCACAGACATTCGCCCACAAGTAATCCACTTTATAGTGCAGAATGCCACTGATAGTGTCCTAACAGTTTAACCACTGCAGCCCTGAATGCTGGCAGTTGCTCCCAGTAGTGCTTTGCAATCGCAAAGCAATACTGGGAGCGATTGCCAGCATGGGTGGAGGGAGGATTCTGGCATATGTGGGATTGGGGCTGAGCCTTTGGTTGGCAAGTGACATTTTCTGGCAGGGGCATACTTCTCAACTGTTGCTGATTATAAGGGATGGCTCTCATTTTACCCCTCAAAACTGTTCTTTCCCCCATGGAAAAGGTGCTGCCCACACAAAGAATGTGCTTAAATTCAGACTTTAAATGAGAACTTCGTAATAGGATGCAACATCAAAAATAAACATTCTACAATAAACGGAAGAGTTACACACTGTTCTGAACTTCATGTTTGAGGATGTGTCCCTCATTCTGATGGTCAGTGTCCCTCATTTTGAGTGTCCATGCCCCTCATTTTAATGACAAAAGGTTGAGAGGGCAGGGGACATGAGTGGTGAGCGGTTCCAGGTGATACTGCGCCTTGGGAATGGGCTGGTGCAGGTAAAGGGTGTGCAACCCCAGCAGACCAGACCTGGGTTTGAATCCCACAGCTTCCACTTGCATACTGTGTGACCCTGAGCAAGTCACTTAACTTCCTTGTGCTCCCATGTCGCTCCTGTAAAAAAGCTCTCAGTTTAGTGTGCCATTCCTGGTTAAACAACTAAAAAAAAAAAAAAAATCCCAAAGAAACAGAAAAAACGCACTCAGGAGCTATAGTTAAGATGTCTCGATCACAGATAGGCAGGTCAGTCAACTTGTATAAACCACAGTGTAAGTTTATTGATTAACGACAGCAAATATAGCATTGGTACAAACGAGAGAACTAACTACTATGACGGCAGTAACTCCAGTGCTTCGCTCTATGGAGCTTCCTCAGGGGGGTGCTATACTGTAATTCAGACCTCCCTTATATACCCAGAATACATAGCAACAAGTGACATCACAGTGGTTCGATACCCAGAGTGCTTTGCATGAAATGACATCACAATGGTACCGGAAGCATCAAACCATTAATATATAAATTTATATGGGTATATCTAAGTAGCATAGGAATTTAATGAGAGGCTGAAATAGATCCAAAAACAACATATAAAAGACGCATAAAAAATGACAATAAGCTATCTAGCAATTGTCAGTTTCATTCACTGACAAGAAACTATTTTACTTGCTTTAACACTATATAATGTGTTATACATTATGAACAATCAAAATATACTTGAGTAACAAATATGAAAAATAATAAAAAATGAAATTGTTGATGTGTTATAAACATCTGTTCTTGATAGCAGAAAGTCCAAAATAAATTTTGTTAGCTAATTTAAGTAAAACTGTTGACATAATTAGTACACCGGAAGAAAACATTGAAGTCTTCGAAGAGACAGCCAGAGTAGGGAGCTTAACAATTAATTATTGCTAGTGCACTTGACCATGCTCAAGTCTGTAAAGAGAAAGAAAGAAGAAAGAGATAAACATCTAGAAACAGCCATATAAAGCATATTCATAAATATTTCTCATTACTGTGTTTTAACATTTTAACATTTATATATTAAGTCCTAAAAAGAAAGAAGGGTAGAGGAGGGGTTGGGGGGAACGAGAGATGGGAGGGAACAGGAAGGTGAAATCGGAAACAAAAACAAACAGTTATTCTAAAGTAACATGTTGCTAATCACAAAAAAAGGTTAAAGTCAATCTCTATGTTGAGACCATCTGGTGTCAGAGCATCTAACGTGCATATCCAGAAGGTCTCGCGCTGTAACAAACGCTGAAGCCTGTTGCCCACCCCTTCTGCTAACCCAAACTTGTTCTAGACCCATAAAGTTAAAGCCCTCGACATCACTTTGGTGGTGATTGAAAAAGTGTTCTGCAACAGAGTTTACAAAGTTCAGATTTTTGATATCCTTGATGTGCTCCTGAATTCTTAATTTCAAGGGGTGTGTAGTACGTTCTACGTATAGAGACCGACAGGGGCACCAAATAGCATACACAATGAAGGCAGTAACACAAGAGATAAACTGGCGAATACTAATCACTTTATCCCCATTAGGGTGTTTAAAATTCTTCCCATGTTGGCAAAAGCAGCAAATATCACAATTGCCGCAACGATACATCCCAGGCAGTCTTACGGGCAGCAAAGTTTGGTTGCCCCCTGTGGTAGTATAAAAATCACTCTTCACCAGTTTATCCTTAAGACTGCTACTCTTCCTGAAAGTAACTAGAGGTTTGGAGCCAATGGCATTGGCTAATACTGGGTCATTAAGAAGTATTGGCCAGTATTTGTGAATGATTCCTCCAATTTTACCAGATAAATAATTACACTCCGTGCTGAAACACACTTGTTCAGATGACCCCTGCTGATTGTGTTTTGGAGTTAAGAACTGTGTTCCATGTTAGTTGCCCTATCAATAGTATTCTCTAGTACTTTTTCAGAGTAACCTCTTTCCAAAAAACATTTTTAAGCTCTTTTGCCTACATGTGAAATTCCTCCAGTTCCAGCATAACTTTAAAAAGTGACTAAATGGAATTGATTCCTTAAGTTTTCTTGGGTGACTGCTGCTAGCTAATAAGCAATTGTTAGTGGCTGTTTTCTTTATATATCCCTTGGTGCTGACTTTGGGGCTTGTTTGCCATGACATAAACATAATATCTAAGACGTCAATGATTTCTGGATGGGTATGGCTAGTAAAATGTAAATTTAAGTTTTCATTAGTCCAATCCAAAAAACATTATGCCTTCTGGTTAGTACCATCCCAAACACAGAGTACATTGTCAATAAAGCGAAACCATACTGTAGCGTGTTTGTGGTAAGGATTGACTGTGGGATTGTAAATGAAATCCTCTTCCCATTGGCTCATAAAGAGATTGGCAAAGGAAGAGGCCATTGAAGCTCCCATGGCTGTAGCACATGTCGCCTTAAACAATTTCCCATCAAATTCAAAAAAGTTGTGACTGAGAACAAATTCCAGTCCATTTTTAATAAGGTTAATGGGCATGTCCCCCTTCAAAGGGTCCCTGTTAAGAAGTGCATGCAAGCTTCCATCCCACCTGCATGCCGTCCGATTGATGTATACAGTATAATGATTATACATCAATCGTGAGCCAGTGATATTGTGGGGTTGCCAGATGAACTTGTTAAACTTACTCCGAATGTCTGTTGAATCCCTAATATATGAACTAAGACACGCTTCGTTATAAAAATTAATCAATGAAATGACACATGTAACCCCCCTACTAATGGGGGTTCCTAAAAGCCTTCTCGGAGCTGCTTAAGTGTTCCTTGCCTAACTGGTGTCCGGCATAATGCCGCTTGAATGTGGGCGCTGTGAGTGCTTTTAGAGCCTCTGGTACTGTCTCTTTAAGAGCTGCCTGCTCACAGGCTGATTAGTTTTTATAGGGGGATTGTGGGTTCACTGCTCGAATCCCACTCGAGCTGCCATTCAAATCGCTCCATTTCTGCAGTCGTTAAGAGAGCAGAGGGAGCCTAATTGAAAGATGTAATTGTTTGCTGGGAAATCTGTAGTGTAACAGTAAAAATGTAGTTTGTTTAGCCTGTCTTTGTTGCAGCTGGGACTCTGTGTGTTTGGCCCCTCCATTTTGGACCCAGACTACTGAGTTGGGCCGTTTGGGGAAAGGGGGTCTTAAAATGGAGACCGCTTGAGCCAACCAGAACTTGGACTCCCATGGGGAGCCTGCCAAAAGGGGGAATATATGGTAGGTGCCTCTGGGAAGCGTAGTCTGGACCCTGGCACCTTTTTTGCACCACTAGAGGGCGTATGAGGTGACTGGCAGGAAAAAGCAGCCAACCGGAGCCTGTGGAGCGGAGAGGAAACTGCCCTGCAACTAACCTGGAGGGGCAGAGTCATTTGTGATTGTAAAGAGAAGGAGCTCTGGCTCCTGCGCTGTGAAAGTCTTTGCGCGGGAAGCGCATGTGCAGGCCAAGAAGTCGGGCGGCTGTATCGCCAAAAGGAGCGGACAAGATCCGTGGAGGAGTGCAGGCGGAGGAGGCTGTAGTTTACAGCTACCTACCAGGCTCACTCTGTAGAGGACTGGAGAATCTTCTTCAATCGCGCTCGGTCTGGCAGGACAAGTGAAGCTGAGTGGTGTCACCCGGTTTGTGCAGTGAAAGCGATCGGGAGTGTAAAGCAGCTGCCTGGTATGGTACCCCTCTGTGCTACATATAAATGTGTGTAGAAGTGTCTGGATCACAGGCTAAGTCCCGCAGGTGGTGTGAGAGGGATCGTGCTGCAGGAGTCGTGAGTACTAAATCAGGGTAGCTCCCTGTCAGATGTTCACTCTGAGGGTAAGATTTGTCTGGCTGCTCCATTGGCTGCGTGAACTGAGCCTGCGGGCTCTTCTTAATCAATTTAGTTATCAAATGCTTGTTTTCTGCATCAGGGCCCCAACCAGCTGCACCTAAAAGGCTAGCCTTGTATTGCCTGGGTACCCAGAGACGATGACTGATAGGTTTGGCCTGTGCACAGTGTCATATATATATATAGATATAGATATAGATATAGATATTGGAGTGTTAAGCTAATCAACCTGATCTCCCCCATCCTTGTTATTTCCCCTTCAATAAATCAGATTTGTTGTTTGCAAGGTATACTGTCTGAACTGTGTGTTTGTGCTCCCCTCTTGTGCATGGGTTATTGTGTCACTGCATTTTATTCTACAGGGGGTCCTCAGCACCAAGGTGGTCATTCTAATCTGGGGGTAAGTGTAAGTCAGAACGATCATGGAGGAAGTGTGTGTGGGCCACTAGTGGAAGAAAAGGGGGGTTGCAGTGACCCAGAGGGCTGTGACAGAGTCGTGCTAGACTGTTCCAACCCCGACCTCTGAGTGGAGGCACCCGCCACCGGATCCAGGCCCCTTAACCTGTTAGTGGCAATGCAGGCAGGGGCAGTAGCCCTTGGGATAGCGCCCTCTGGGGGTTACACACAAATTATCAGTTACTGAACCCATGCCAGACACAATTGGTCAGCTGAGTGGGTCTGTAGGATTTTTGTGCACTTTGGGCATAATATACAATACAGGTGTGCTAGGAAAATCTGGGAGCAGGTACCTAAATTCTTTTTGTGTTATTTCCTTATTATAGAGTGCAAGATCAAGCAAATGCGAGAGCTCACGTTTGTATAGAGGACCTGAGTCAGCTGGCAATGGCTAATGGCTATTACAATTCTGCAGTAGCTCAAGTATTTTCCCTCTGTAAAACTCTTTTTTTGTCATAACAAGATCGCCCTTTATCTGTGGGTTTAAATACTAAGTATGTTTTACTCTGTAATTCCCTTAGTGCCTTACGTTCTTCGCTTGTTGTTGTGAAATTTCATTCCATCATCCGTATCTAAAATCGCATTAATTTCTAAGGAAACTGATTTTTTGTACACAGTGATAAGTGCGTTGCTGTATATACTGTTATTCATCAATAAACTTACATTTTGGTTGATACATGTTGGCTGACCTGCCTGTCTGATTGAGACAGCTTTACTACAGCTCCTGTGTGTGGTCATGGGTGGTGAGAGTGGAAAGAAAGTTTTTTGCTATAGCTGGGATTGGGGTGGTCATGTGTGTGTGTGTTGGTGTACTGAAACAGACAAAGCAAAGACATTGAAAAGGATTTTATTCAGATTAAAAAAAAAAAAAGTAGGCATACATTTTTAATTTTGCTAATCCTATTGAGGCAAGTGCTATGCATTTTCACAATTGATTAGCACTTTCATGTGCAAAACTGCCAATCAGTTTTCACACCTTATTTAAAATCCTGTTGTCTAAATGGTCAAGTATGTATTTGGAAGCATTGCTACATACTGTGCTGCTATATTCCAGTACTGATATGAGCGGGGTTGTTGTATTTGCTCTAGTGCTTTTGTTTAGGGCTGATGCATTTCTTCTTAGTACACCTATTCTACAGTTTACTTTTTTAATGGTATTTGTCAGATGTTTGTCAAATTTCAGAGAATGATCAATTAGTACCTCATAGAGAATAATGGATGGGTAGGTGGTTATAATGAGGTTTTACACCGGTGGGATGCTATAAACCCGAGGTGAAGCTTGGGGTTTATTAAGGCATCCACCCGAGGGGTGTGTAAATCAGGGTTTACACCCACCATCCTTCCCAATACAATAATTGCTGAGGATAGTTTTTGCCACAGCAATTATACAAAATAAATGTATTTGTCTCATGAGTCGGAAATTTAGACTGTTGTTTTTAGTGTTGCTCTTCCGTATGCTCCTAAATCTGAAGCTATTTTTTTTTTTGCACACACATTAGTGAAGGCTTGCTGTGCCCAGTAATAATTTTTGTTTTTTCAAAAGAAAAAGAGAGAACTTACTGCTGACTTCTTCGGTCGGGGAAGTTTGCAGGTGTCGCTGAGGAGCGGAGACGGTGGGGAATGGGGCAGAGAAGTGGAAGATCGTGTTTGGCGTATGCCCTGCTCTACGGAGGTTATAACGATGGAATTATAACCCGGTTTCCCAATGGGAGAAAGCGTTCCCCAGTTGTTATATATAGGATAAAGTATGGGGGTGCAGTGTGTTAGCGAGACTTTAACACACACCCTCGTTGGATGGCACATAATTGCCCTCAGGGTTTGTGATAGCCATCCAACAATGAGGGTGTGTGTTAAATTTGAGTTAACACACTGCACCCCATATTTTGTTATCTATAATTGAAGGGTTCCGTTTTTTTCCTCACAGTGACATTTGTGAAAATGAAGAAAGTGAAGTCTTGCCTTGCATAGTTAAATTTGTTTATTTTTACAATGTATACCTTCAGTTCAAAAAATAAATGGTAAATTAAATGCTTTGGTAAATGAAAGTAACTGTAACAAGAAAAAACATCCGTTTAAATCTTCCAGGTGATTTTTTTTTTTCACGTTGCTATGGGCGTTGCTGCCTGGTTTGAATCTTGTGACCTGCAGAGGAAAGGGCAGAGTTGAGAGGGAGATTCCTTAGGGATTATGGTAAAAGAGGAGGTGAGTGTTTATGGCTGAGTGAATTTGGCACAGAGTGACTTTCACAGTCTCGAGCTGTATTGTGTTTCAAGCAGTTTTCTATGGAAAAAGCTGCGTAAATGCCGTAATACCTACTCGGGTATTACAGTATTTAATGCACGTTTTTTTTCCATAGGAAAAAACGGAACCCAGTAATAATAAGGTATTCATATTCATTTACTTTTGTGATCAGATCCCCATTTAATAACCCGGTGTTCAATACACTGTCATTCTATTTTTTTTGCCAACATTTGATGAAAACAACATGGACTGAGTTTTCTTGTGGCTCAGCACTAACTTAGTTTCTAAACCATATTTCTAATCACTTAGTTTCTAAACCATATTTCTAATCTGTTGAAATCCTCCTGAAGTTTAGCTTCCATTTCTTATCGTATGATGAACTTATCAAAACAATAGCACCTAAGCAGAGCTTTACGTCAGAATGTTTTATTTATTGCTTTAGTTATTTATGTATACCAGAAACATCAGTGGGCCCAAAATGGACCCCCTGGGGTACCCCTTTAGTTATTTGCCCTATATTTTGCTTAATCAACCATTACCGATTGTGACTTTCCGATAAGGTAACTCTGGAACCAGATTAAGGTCTCGGGAGCCGCACCAGTGTTAGTCATTCTTTTGTACAAAATGTCTTGATCAACAAGTTTGAATGCTTTTGAGATGTTGATGTACGCCGCACCCACAGCCTGCCTCTCATCCATATAACCCACTACTTTATTTACAGATTCAATTACCCGCTACTTTAGTTACAAATTCAATGAGTGAGGTGTCGGTTGATCTCCCAGCTCTAAATCCTGACTGTTTTAGCAACAATGAGTATTGCTCCAAGTACTTGGTCAATTGAATACTTACAGTCGTGGCCAAAAATATTGGCGCCCTTGCACTTTTTCAAATAACTCACAATTTCCTCTAAACGTAAGTTGAAATTAATAACAGTACAGTATTTGGTCTCCACAATTCTTTATTTCTCTGTTAATATTACAGAACCTTTGTTTTTGTTCAGAATTTAATATATCCTTTTAAATCAGAAAATGAAAAGAAATGGCATTGACAAAATTATTGACACCCTAGACGTAATATTTGGTAGCACAGCCTTTGGTCAAAATAAGTGCAATCAACCGCTTCCTATAGCTATGGATGAGCTTCCTGCACCTCTCTACTGGCAGTTTGGCCCACTCTTCTCGTGCAAACCGCTCCAGTTCTCCCAGATTTGAAGGGTGCCTTCTCTCAAGTGCTGTTTTCAGATCTCTCCATAGGTTTTCAATGGGATTTAGATCTGGACTCATTGCTGACCACTTCAGAACAGTCCAGCGTCTTGTCTTGAACCATTCCTGGGTGCTTTTTAAGTGTGTTTGGGGTCATTGTCCTGCTGGAAGACCCATGACCTTCGCGGAGACCCAGCTTTCTGACACTGGGTTCAACATTGTGCTCCAAAATGGCCTGGTAATCTCCAGATTTCATGATGCCATGCACACGTTCAAGGCACCCAGTGCCAGAGGCAGCACAGCAACCCCAAAACATCACTGAACTCCTCCATGTTTGACTGTAGGGAAGGTGTTCTTTTCTTTGAAGGCTTCATTTTGTTTTCTGTAAACATAGAGATGATGTGCTTTACCAAAAAGCTCTAATTTGGTCTCATCTGTCCACAGGACATTCTCCCAGAAGGATTTTGGCTTGTTCAGGTGTGTTTTGGCAAACCCCAGTCGGGCTTTCGTATGTCTCTCTCTCTCAGCAGTGGGGTCCTCCTGGGCCTCCTACCATATAACCCCCTTTCATTGAGTTGGTGACGGATGATGCGAGTTGAAACTGTTGTACCTTGTGTCTGAAGGTCAGCTTGAATCTGTTTGGCAGTTGATCGAGGTGCTTTCTCCACCATTCGAACAATCCTGCGCTGCAATCTTCGATGAAGTTTTCTCTTGCGGCCATGTCCAGGGAGGTTGGCTGCAGTGCCATGGGCCTTAAACATCCTGATAACATTATGTACGGTGGAAACAGGAACATCAAGGTCTCTGGAGATTGATTTGTAGCCTTGAGATTGGCCATGCTTGTCTACAATCTTCTGTCTGACTTCCTCAGACAATTCTCTGGCTGTCTTTCTTTCTCCATGCTCATTATGGTACACACAGTGACTCAAAACAGGAGAATGAGTCCTTTCTCTATTCAGACTGGTTGAATGAGTGATTTTTATATTGCAGGCACTCTGCAACTCACCACAGGTGAGTTCAGTTCCAAAGTGAAGGAGAATCACCTGCTTGAAATGTAATTATTTCTAACTACTTCTAAAAGGTGCCAATAATTTTGCCCGGGCCATTTAAGGATTTCTGTGTGGAACAAGCGAAGACTTAGTAAATGTTCTGCTTTTTTGTGTTTTTATTCCACTGCAAACCAAAGAAATACATATGTGGATACCAAAATATTTTTTAATTTAAACAATTTACTGGAAGGAATGGTGCATTATCAGAAAAAACTGCAAGGGCGCCAGTATTTTTGGCCACAACTGTATTTGATTTAACAAAGCCAGTCGAGTCAGCGCTGCGCAATAAATGCTACAGTAGGCTACAGGGAGACATGGACAGTAGGGGACTGGTGAGATAAACTGCAGCTTGATGGATAAATCCAGAGTTATGCATGCAAAGGAGTGACAACAAGGTAGAACATACCTGATAAAGGGGGTGAAATGTATGGTAACAGATTGGTGTTGTACAGATGACATACATATACTTCACAGGTTTTAGTGATGGCCCAATAAGGTGCTTCTACTGTAGCCCCAAAAAAACACCTGATCTCAAATTTACAGTTTGCATTTTGGTAAAACCCATTGTCTTGATATTGCTTGGGAAAAGACAAAACTAAAAATGTATTACATCCATAGTAAAAGTGGTGAAATAGTGTATCTCACCTCTACTTGCATGCCCTTTATTAGACGCTGATTTGAAAATTTATAAAATTATCAGTCACTGTAATACTGGACTCCGATAAAAACAAAATATTAGTCCAGTACTTGCCTATGCACTACTTCATGAATCAAATATAATAATGTAGGTTTCACCTGGTAACAAATACTGTCATAGTATTAAAGCATTCGGGGGTTATGCATCTTATCTATTACTGAAGGGAGCTGACATCAGTCTTTTCACACATCTGTAGTCTTAGTGCTTTCAGGAAAATAAATAAAGTCAAGTACGTTTGGAAAGCTTCCATCTGGAAAGGAGGCTACATTACCCTGCGCTGCACGTGGCCTACTAACTCCTGCACACTCCCCTCAGAATCTGCTTGGACTAATGCATTAGGTCTCAGACTTTGTCCATGGTGAGTCTCCCCCCAAATCATTGAAAAGATCTTGACCCCCCATATGGAAATAATCTTGGGCCTCCCCATAGAAAAGAAAAAGGTTGCACTTTACACAGTGAATCAATGAAATGCCATTAAGTAGCCGGCTGGATTTATTCTCATTCTATTCAACGTATTGTTTTCCCCTCTGTATAACCTCTGCACCTCCTGTATTGTATTTGCTTCACTCTTCTGACTCAGTCTTGTTACCCCTTGCTGCAAGACATCCATGGGTTAGACTGATTTCTCAGTCTGTTTCACCTCTGTCTGGAACCGTTCTAGTCCCTATGCGTCTCCCCCCCACGGTCTTGGAACACCTTTTCATGGATCATGTTGCTCCATCCTGCTCTTGCTCCTAGTGCATCCCTGCTCAGCCCTTGGATTTGCATTGTTCTGTCACCAGTCTAATGGGTCAGTTGTTATTTCTTGAAATATGCATATTTATTGTTCCTGTTTGGTTGCACTGGTATGTATCCTGAATTGAATTTACTTTTGAATAGCTTTCCATAGGGTGCATCAGCCTTGTCTCAGTATGGCTTTTCTAGTCATAAATTCATTCATAAGTCGCCTGGAGATGTGCCTTTGCCGGTCACAAATTGGAAAATGCATAAATAAATTCACCTGCCCATATTCATTTTCAGCCTGCCTAATCTTTTTTTTTTTTTTTTACACAAAACACCCCAAACTCAAAATGTACAGTGTATGTATATTTTCATTTTGCTTGAGGCTCCCATGGAACAGGTTGGGGCCTCCCTATTTGAAAAACACTGGATTAATGGGTTTCATGCCACAGAGAAAGAACTCTGATCCACTGCACTAAAACTAGCAACTGTGCCACAATCACTCAGTGCTGCTGGACAGCAGTCTTTTGTAGCAGTGGTGTCTAGACTGTAGCATGATCTCCCTCATAAAGTCCTGGAATGGCAGATCTTCTTAGCCTTTAAATTCTCCCCTTCTGTACATGAGAAGTCCTTGTGACTGCTACAACTATCTATCTACTATCACCCTGTATTTCTACCATTGGTTTTGTCCATTATCTTGTGAGCCAATATGACAATTGTGTATTTTTACCTGTAACTAATACCTGACATGTGCACAAGTACTTGTTAATTGTAAATCCTGTGTATTCACTGTATGAAAATTGCTTGTTCTAATGTTTGTAATTAACTGTGCGTTGCTCTTGCAAAGGGTACAATTTGTGTCAGTGAGCCTATCCGGCTACCAAAATCTAACAAATGAATAAATAAAAATAAGTGTGTTGTGTGTAACCCCCAGGTGGCGCTATCCCAAGGGCTACTACCCCTGCCTGCGTAACTGCTAGCAGGTTGAGGGGCCTAGGCTCTATGGCGGGTGCCTCCACCCAGAGGTCAGGGTTTGCAGTAGTTAGACTAACTTGGTCACAGCCCTCTGGGACACTGAGACCCCCTTTTATCCCTACTAGTGGCCCACACAATACACCATGAGTATCTTCGCTATTTACACTTACCCCCAGGACTGGTTCGGTCAGCTTGACTCTGGGGACCCCCTGTAGAACAAGATGATGCAATACAAGCTACAGTACAATACTTTAACATAAACGAATACCTCAGTCAGTCTAACTTTGCTGAAACAAACAGATCTGATTTATTTAAGGGGCTGTAACAAGGACAGGGGGAAATCAGGTTAATTAGATTAGACACATTAATAATCACAGTACTGTGCACATACTCAGAGTCCCAAAATGTCACTTTCACTGGGTACCCAGGATGGGGGCTAGCCAGGATCAGTGCAGCTGGTTGGTGCCCTGTGATGGAAAAAAACACTTGCACAATACCCAATTGTAATCTGGAGCCGGATGGCTCAGTTCATGAAGAAATAAAACAGCAACAATTAGATGACACACTTGCAATTTGATAAACAGATGGCAGGGAGCTACCCTGCTTGTACTAACAAACTCAATGCTGAAAACTAGATGGAAGGCAGATTGTCCTGGATTGTCAGGAGGAGCAGACCATGTGGACAAGGTCCTTGTGACTGGACCACACTGCAGTTTATAGCAAATGGATGTAGTCCGGATTAAGCTGGAGTTTACTTCCAGCTTCATGCACTCAATTCACTGTACAGGGGATTTGAAATGTGATTCCCCACAAGCACTACACACATTTTTATGTAAAAGGAAAGTACTATACCAGGCAGGCTGCTTCTTGATCCCGACCGCAATTACTGCACGATACCCGGGAGAACACACAGCAGTTCAGTTCCTGGTAGACCGAGCGCGATTCAGCAATTTCTCCAGTCTTCTGCAGGGTGAGCCTGGTTTCTACTCTTCAGATCTCCTTGATTCTCCTCACAGGTCGGATTCAGTCCAAACGGGCGCGTGCACAGGCTGCAGACTGAAACTCAGGGCCTTACACACACTTCCTGCGCGAAACTATACACCGCAGAAGCACAGAGCTCCTTGTCTCTTCACTGCGAAAGCTGATCTAATCTCTCCAGTCCCAGAGCAGTGCATTTCCTTTAGCTCCACACTGTTCTGTTGGCTGGTCCGGCTGTCACTCACAATAAACTCCCCCTGTTGGTGGAAAAAGGCGCCAAGGTCAAAACTACATTTTCCAGAGTCACTGCCCATACAGTCCTCTTGTGGCTGGCTCCAATTAAGAGTCCAAATTCTGATTCGCCCAAAGGCTCCATTTTAGGGCTTCCTTAACCCAATTGGCCCAGCACAGCAGTTTAGGTCCAAAATGGAGAGGTAACACACAGAGTCCCAACTGCAATAAAAGCAGGTTAGACAAACTACAATTTTGCTAATGCTTTAAATGATTACAGGCAAACAGTTACAACTTTCAGATGGGCTCCCTTTGCACTCTTAGCGACTGCAAAAACGGAGTGATTTGACAGCAGCTCGGGCAGGATTCGAACATTAAATACACAATCCCTCCCATACAAACTAATTAAGTCTGCAAGCAGACAGCGCTTAAAGAGACAGTACGTGGAGGCTCAAATAGAACTCGCTTGCAACCACAGATAAGCAGCTCAGACGCCGAACACCACCCAGGCTTGGAGCATTCAGGCAAGCTCCTGGAAGGCTTTTTAAGAACCCCCATTTGTAGGGGGGGTTACATGTGTAAATATAAAGATATCTCCTACTCGCTCTACTATCCAGGGTATCTAGTGATTCTCTTGAGAGTAGAAATCTGCCTCAGGCTTACTTTGAAGACCTGTATTGTCTTCATGTCCAGTGTTTCCAGAGGTAAGCTATTCCATAGGTTCCCCATCCTCTGGGAGGAGTGCTTCCTAATGTTACTCTTGAATTTACTCCACCTGAGCTTCAGGGCATGTCACTGTGTCCTGTTAAAGGACATCAGATCAAATATCTTTGTTTGATCCTTTTGATGCCCATCAGTATGTGGAAAACTGAAATCATGCCCCCTCATGGCCTCCTTTTCTCCAGTGTGAACATTTTAAGAGCCACCAGTGTCTTCTCGTTGCATTTGTCTTCCATACCCGTTATCTTTTTGGTGGCCCAGTGCTGCACTCTCTTGATTACCTTGGTGCATGTTTTGTAGTAGGGAGTCTGATGGGGCCTGACATCGGCCTTGTAAAGAGACAGGAGAACTTCCTCTGCATCCTGTGCTGAAGTATTAATTGAAATACAGATTCAAAATGTGTGCTTACTGCAGCTGTGATGTACTGAAGACTAACAAGAAAGGAGCCCTGGCTAGGCTGCATTATAGAGCTATGTGCATAAATAAAATGGGCAACAAAAACATTTTTGTAAAGTGCATTGCATGCAGATGTATCACAAAACAATTTACAATAGAATGCTCACAGTTATGTTTTAAACCTACAAAGTAGTCATTTTTTTTAAGATGCTTTTTCTTTTTTCTTTTTTTACATTTCTTGGTACTAACAATACTATCGTCTTCTACAAGTGTTACTGCTAGTGAGTTGGGCTTGGCATAATTCTGCAACTTGGTTTGCACTTCAGAATGTTTGTTGGTTATTAACCATTTTCATTAGACTTAACCTCAGGACAAGTATTTCTTTTCTTGACTTAAGTCTACTGACCTGTGATCATTGTTTCCCTTCGCAGGACCGAGTTTGTAGTGCTGTTTAGTATCATGGCTAGAGTAATCTGGAGGGTAAGGTAATGGCAGGAAGACATTGCTTCCAGGATCCAGCTGATCAATCTGTTCTTCACTGGACACTCTTTTTTTCTGACAACTTTGGTGCATGTCTCCAAAATTTAGCTATCTTAGTCCAAGCACTGGTTTCCTTAGTCCTTGAGATCCACTTTAGCACAGTTCCTTTCCTTTCAGTCCAAGGATCCTCGTGGTCCCAGATCAATAAAAGCAGTACCCTACCCTTTTGCAATGCATAACACCCTTTCCTTTGTCATTCTTTGACTCTGAGAGCTCCATTCTATTCCAGACACAGACCGTTTCTTATGAATAAAGCTATGCATTTTATCATAGTACATTTTGGACAAAATCATGACATTGTCTTGGTCAAATTGCCTGGCCTTTGAAGTCCTTGTAAAAGTCATGAAAGTTCTCCAATTCATTTTGTATGAACCACACTAATATATATATATATATTAACATATTTTTATCTTCCGAAAGGAAGATTAAGGTTTGCTAGAAGGGAGACTTAAATAATTATAGTGCCTTTAAAGGTATAAGATAAGCAAAGGTGTTGAAGGTTAAAAATAACACCATTCCTCATAAAACAGGCTGAACTGGAAACAGAATATAAAAAATGTGACATTTTGAGGGATGTGGATATGTTCTATCCACACTTCTTGGCATATCCTTTCCCTTTAAGAATCTTGCCGGAAGGTCTAAAAGCTGGCTCCTCCCATCTACCCAGGTGGTATAACCCTCGGCTCCACCCCTTGACCTCAGATCTTCCTTTCCCCTGGAAGATTCGGGTTCCCTCCTTATCGCTCCCACGTTGAGTAGGCCCTGGCGCTTAATTCTTCAGATTATTTACCTAAACTTAAACTCATTAGAATTTCTCTGCATCGTTTTATGATCGTGACCGCAGTGGAGGACAAGTCCTCACCCAGGTTCTGCCAGTGCTCCTGCGGGTAGAAGATGTCTTGCACTAACCCTCATGCCACATGCGTCTATTGCGGGGGCCATGATCACGATACCCAGCCCTGCAACTTTTGTTGCTCGTTCTAGCCGAACGTGTTGGACGATCACCTTGCACACTTACAGCCTGGCTGACTGGAAAATTGAACCCGCCACTCAAATCTAAAGAGGCCCACTGGGCGGTCTCCGTGGCTGCGGGTTCCGCTGAGCAACTTCAGCAAATGAAGGCTTTCGAGGAGGAGGCGTCTTGGGATGCCGATCAGTCCTCTTCAACATTGGTCTTCGTGCTGCTCAAACTGGGCTCTACCTTTACAGGCTTCTTCAAGGAGTTGTGCCAGTCTCTCCTGACCAAGGAGAAGGGCCAGATGGCTACACACAGCTCCCGTTCCTATAAAAAGGAATCCAAGGAGTCGAGAGAAAAGTCTCATCGATGTCGTTCTTGGGATCAAGAGAGGTCTTGTTCTCAGGAATCTCCTGTTTCGACTTCGGCCGGAATTGCGGCCTCGGCCGCTGGCTTCATGGTGTCCCTGTCAGGCCAGCCGACTAAGATGCAGGCCGACGACCCGGTCGAAATTATCGACCCGTCGACCCATTTTCGCTGAATGAGGCTGACAATATCTTGTTCAGGACTCCAGTCCTGACTGGACCTACCGAGGAGGAAACCCAGCTTGCTGGGAACCTCCTCACGGTCCTTGTCCCTGACCTGGATTAGCAGCGGGTTTCCCTGGCTCCTTCTGAGTGCCCTCATCTGTCCCACTGACAGGTGAAGTCTCAGTTATCGAGGAGAACTCACAGACGCCATTCTGAGCGTTCAAGAAGTGGCGCCGCTGCTATTCATCCTTGTCCTCCTCTGAAGAGGAGAGGCTTCAGCACAAGTAGCATCGACGCTACGAGGATCTCATGTGGCAGCAGTTGGCATTGACCAGTCCGAAGTCGACAGAGCCTTCCACACCAGTCATCACATGGCTGTCGCCCTCTAGGCCGACTCCTTCAGAGCCGGCCGCCACCATCCCTCCACTCACTGAGCCGGTGAAGGCCTTCCCGGCTCAGTCGAAACCGGCCTCTCCACTGATTGTGGTGTGGGGGCTCCTGTTAAGGAGTCTTGGCCTGCTAAGGGGCTCCCGCATAGGCTGTCGGTCACCCTTACTCCTGACTGTCTGTGGTTGGTTGAAAGTGACTCAGGTGATCGGCAGAGGATTTCTTCTTGTACTCTCGTCAGTTCGACAAAGCTTTGATGGGGAGTCTCCCAATGGAGGAAGGTCCCATGTCCTTCATGGGCATTCTCCATTTCATCACCGAATCCACGGGGATGAAACTGGAGCCTGTCCAGAAATGGGCTCAATATCCCCTAACAGATATTCTGACCAAAGGGAATTCTCGGACAGGCCTTCCCAGTAGCTGAAGCTATTGTTGGCCCGGCTCTGGAGCTTTGGCAGCACCCTGCCTCCTGCGCCGCACCATCTGTCCGGATGGCCCGCGAGTGTCACGGTTCCATCGGCACCTTATCTGGGTTCACAGAGCACCCTTGGCTGAGGATTGGTGACCAAATCTATGTTTCGGCGCTGGGGCAATTCAGGAGACACTGATAGACCTCCGGACAAGGAGTCCAAAAAACTGGACCACTCTAGCAGAAAAGTCTATGCTGCCTGTTTGCTCGGTCTCCATCAGGCGAGCTCGGCTGTCATCATGGCACACTTCTCCCATGCCCTCCTGGGCTCTGTAGACGAGGTGCTTCCTCAGCTCCTTGCGTACCTTCAGACTACGGTCAAGCAGGTCCGGGACCAGGGTCGGGCTGTGGCAAAACAGCAACTCCAGATGGCTCTGGACATTGGGGATTCCTGTGCCTGTTTGGTGGCTGCAGTCGCCATGCGCCGCAGGGCCTGGCTGAGGATCTCAACCTTTACAGTGGACACTCAGCACAAACTGGTGGACGTTCCCTTCCTGTGCACTGGTTTGTTCAGTCCAGGAGTTGATGGTCACCTCCAGAGCATCAAGAAGTCCAGTGCCACCTTGGACTCCATTGCCTCTGCCCAGAAGGAATCTCAGGGTTCCAAGATGCAGAAGTGTAAACCCTTTCAGCCTTCTGCCCCTGCGGCCAAGCAGCCCCAGTACCAATCTGGGCAGCAGCAGGCTCAATCTTGGCACCCTCGGCCCAAGTCGGGGGCTTTGGTGGTCCGTAAGTCCAGAAGGAAGGGTCCCGGCAGTCCTGCGGCTGGATTGTCCTCCTGCAAGCCTGCTCAGTGATGGGATGGGGTGACCACCCCCATGCCTGTCACGCCTACTCTGGGTCTTCCCATGGGACCTGGCTCTGCCACTGCCTCTCTGCCTGGTCCGCTGTCACAACAGACAGGTGGGTATTTGAAGTGGTTGGCCAGGGTCTGCTTCTGGAATTCAAGCAGTACCCACCAAGCCAAGTCCATGCCCCACGGGAGGAGAAGGTATCCATAGACACTCGGTTGGCTCTCTGAGACATCACCACCCAACTCCTCTGCAAGGAGGTAGTGGTCAGAGTTGCGGATCCCCTTGTCAACCCATGGTTCATTTCCAGGTACTTCCTGGCTCCAAAATGGATTGGGGGGGGGCTGGTGCCCCATTCTAGATCTGCATGACCTGAACAAGTTTCTCAGGTCTCTCACCTTCAGGATGGTAATTCTGTCTCAGATCATACCATCTCTTGAGCAGAACATGTGATTTTACTTTCTAGATCTGCAGGACACGTTCTTCCACATCCCGATCCATCCGTCACACGGAAGGTTACTCTGCTTCCAAGTAGAGGGAACCCTCTACGAGTTCCAAGCCATGCCGTTCAGCCTGTTGTCGGCCCCCAGGGTCCTCACCAAATGCATTGCAGTGGTGGCGGCCCATCTTTGGCGTCAAGAGATCAGGGTGTACCCCTGTCTAGACGATTGGCTCATATTGCGGGTCCCTCCAGACAGGAGGTGGAGAGGTCAAGGGATCTGGCCCTCCAGGCCTGCATAGACTGTGGCATCCTAGCAAGCGAGGCCAAGTTGGAACTTGTGCTTTTGTAGGTGATTTGCTTCATTGGAGCAGAGCTCTACTCTTGCCGAGCCAGAACCAGGTTGCCAAAGGACAGAGCAGAGGTTCTCTCCTCCTTTGCCCGATCAGTTTGGGTTGGGCACTTGGGCCCTGCCCGGGACTTCTTGCGACTTCTGGGCTACATGACGGCCTGCAACTCCGTAGTCCGATGGGCCCAGTGGCATATGCACCCCCTTCAGTGGGAGCTGGCCAGCCAGTGGACTCAGCGACTAGGTCATTTCGACCAGCTGGTCACTGTAACCTAGAAGATGTGGGACGCTCCCCAATGGTGGACTGTCCCGGAGCATCTTCAGGAAGGGATCCTGTTTGTCCTTCCTGAGCCGATGGCCATCTTGATGATCGACGTCTCTCTCATGGGCTGGGGTGCACACATGGGGGACCACAGAGTCCACGGGCTCTGGACCTCCGAGGAATCCTGATGCCACATCAACCTGCTGTAGCCCTGAGCAGTTCGGCTGGCGCTGACTGCATTTGCTCCGTTCCTTTGGGGTCAAGTGGTTCAGGTTCCGACGGACAACACCACGACCATGTACTATCTCAACAAACAGGATGTCATGCACTCCCAGCCTCTGTGCAGGGAAGCTCTCTGCGTCTGGACTGTCATGAGCGAACTGGAGGCGGATCTTCTAGCCATTCATGTGGCAGGAGCCTCAAATTGGCTGGCAGATGCCTTCAGCCATGTGGGCGAGGCATCCCACGAGTGGTCTCTCCATCCAGGGTAGTACACAGCCTGTTCTCCCAGTAGAGCACCTCTCAAGTGGACCAGTTCGCCTCCAGGGAGAATGCAAAGCTAAGGCTGTTTTGTGCTCGCCACCCTCAGCAGGGCTCGCTGCAGGGGGATGCCTTCTCAAGGCCATGGACCCCTGGCCTCTTTCATGCCTTCCCTCCGCTTCCCTTGATCCACAAGGTGCTCCTCAAGGTGAGAAGGGACAAGGCACAGGTGATCCTGGTGGTCCTGGACTGGCCCCCGCCAGTTTTGGTACCCCGATCTCCTCAGCATCAAGCTCCCGAGGTGTCTTCCAGCACACCCAGACCTGCTGTCAGTCAATCAGGGGATGGTCCTCCACCTGGACCTTCAATCCCTACACCTGACAGCCTGGTTCCTGATCGGCTAGAGTGCTAGGCTTTGGGTCTCTCCGAAGATGTACTCACTGTAGTTGAGGCATCTAGGAAGGAATCGACCAGGAAGTGCTATGCCTTCAAGTGGAAGAGATTCTCCATTTGGTGTCAGGGCAAGGCCTGGAACCTTTGTCCTGTCCAGTGGCCAGCATTCTCGACTACCTTTGGTCTCTACCCAAAGGGGATCTGCGGTCTATGACCCTTAAGGTGCACCTGGCAGCCATCTCTGCTTACCGGACGTGGGCCGGTCAGCAGACGGTGGCATAGGAGAAGGTGGTCTGGCATTTCTTCAAAGGCCTTGACCATATTTCCCTTCCGGTGCATGAACCACCACCACCACCATGGGATTTACTGCTGGTACTGGCAAAGCTCATGGGCAAGCCATTTGAACCAGTGCACAGGAGTGAGATGTCACACCTGTCATGGAAGACCACCTTCCTGGTTGCTGTCATGTCAGCCAGAAAGATTGGGGAAATCCAGGTGCTCTCTGTTGAGTCTCCCTATCTGGCCTTCCACAGGGACAAGGTTGTCCTGTGCCCCAACCCGAAGTTCCTTACGAAGGTTGTGTTGGATTTTCACCTGAACCAGGTGATAACTCTGCTGGTGTATTACCCCAGTCACACCTTGGCGGCCAAGTACAGGTTCCATACTTCGGACCTGAGAACAATGCTCTCTTATTATAAAGAGTGCACAGCCGGAGTTTGGGGAGAGGTTCGTCAGTTGTTTGTCACCTATGCTGAAGCTGCACCTGGCAGACTTGCAGCCAAGTGGACAAAAATTGGCAGATGGATTCCATCATGCATCGATCTCTGCCATAGGTTGGCGGGTAGGGAGCCTTCCGTAGGGCTTAAGGCTCATTCCTCCCGCCATACTGCTGTATCAGTGGCTGCTTCTAGGGACGTCCCTGTCTAGGATATCTGCAGGGCTGCTACCTGGAAGTCAGCAAACACCTTATTTTTCCATTACAACATTGACCACGAGTCATGCTGGGATGCTGGATTTTGGGGCCTCAGTTCTCCAATCTCTGTTCCCTAAGTAGGGGGTGTGTGCCTTGCCTCCCTCCTCCCGAACTGCTAGGAGTCTGCCAAGAAGTGTGGATAGAACAACATATCCACATCCCTAGAAATACAGGTTACTTACTTGTAACAGTAGTTCTAAGAGTGGTATATGTTGTTCATCCACACTGACCCACCTGACCTCCTGGCTTCGATGCAGAACCACTGCTTCCAGCGGGCAAGATGTGGCGTCAAGTGGCAGAGCCGAGGGTTATACCACCCAGGTGGATGGGAGGAGCGAGCTTTTAGACCTTCCGGTAAGATTCTTAAAGGGAAAGAACGCACCAAGAAGTGTGGATGAACAAACTTATACCACTCCTAGAACTACAACCAGCATGTTAAAAAGTGTGCATGCATGTTTGTACACGTGTGTGTGTGTGTGTGTGTGTGTGTGTGTGTGTGTGTGTGTGTGCGCACGCGCGCATGTAGTGTGTACATATATTATGGTTGAGTAAGCATTTCTGTGTTACACCCCTATTTCTAGGGACGTGGATATGCTGTACTATCCACACTTCTGGCAGTGGCCTTTCCCCCTTTAAGGCTTGCTGAAAAGTCTTCAAGCTGGCTTCTCCCACCTGGGTGGTAACTCCCTCGGCACAGCCCCGTGACGTTCGATCTTCCATTCCACTGGAAGAAGAACCGATTACCACTCTCGCACTAAGTAGGCCCTTGGCTTCAGAAAAACTCTGCACTTTGCGAACAATCGTCTTCAGTTGATTTGTTCACCTCATCCACGATGGACAGCTTGAAGTCAGTGCCAGGATTTTAAAAATGCATATGCGGGCAGAAGATCTTCCTGGACTAAGTCTCCATCACTCATTCACACTATTGGGATAGCGCCGGAGGTGCTAGGACCAAGCGGGAGCCAAAACTTTTCAGAAGGGTCGGCGCCGAGACAGGACCATGCATGCGTGGCCGCATGAGACTAGCTCACGCCTGTGTAGGCTTTCTCTCGGCGTCGACCCTCCAACTGCCTCAGTTCCTTTTCTCCCACCGAGTGCGCTTGGATGTCGACGTCACTCGTCTGCCGGAGTCAAAGTTGCCATCTATACGGCAGCAGCTTTTAGTGTTTAATTTAATATTTTAGTAGTATTAATTTCTTATTTTACAAACAAGACAAGAAGATTATGAAGAAGAAAAAGAAATTCTCACCTGCCATCAACGGAGTCGTCCTTAGATGGTAGCGGTGACGGTAGGAAGACTTCGTTTGAAAGTTATGGCAGAGGGGCTGTGTCTGGTCCGCCGTTCTTTGATAAATGGGGAGGGGTCTGACTACGGACAGTCCTGTGCTCGGGGGGAGGACAACCACGCCACAATTAGTGATTCCGGATCCGGCTCCAGCTTAACCACGAGCTCTGCCTCCTCATTGGGGGAAGAAGAATCGGTGCTGCTTCAGGTTGCCCTCTGGTACGTCTGCACGAGGATTGTTAGTCGGGAGGGATGTTAGGCCTGAACCGACTTTGGTGGGTTCCCCTTGGCTCCACTCCTTACAGCTGCATTCTTCGACTCCGGACTCCATCTCTGTCCTCATTGGAGCTCCGGTGAGCAGTTTCACCTCTCGGCCGCCCCTCTGGAGCAGGGGGTTCGACTTCTATCCAGTTTTCCTGGCCACTGTTCCTGATTTTGGGGCTTCGGAGCCGCTGGACCGGGGCTGGGTTGATTCAATCAGGATGAGCATGGTGCCTTCTTGGTGCCTTCGCCATCGTGTTGACCCCTCGTACCTACCCCCTCTTTCTTTCCATGCAGGGACGGCACGGGCACCACCTTTTTCCTTCTTCCCTTCTTCTCAGGATTCTCCATTGGCATTCCCATGGTGGTGGTGTCCTGGTGCTGTGCCCAACGCCATGGGTGGCGCTGCAGGTCTGGCACTGTGGCTCTGTGCGGTGCCGTGGGTGGTGCTGTTGTTGCCGGCGGTGCCGTGGGTGTCTCGCAGTGCCGAGCACCTGCAGGTGCCATGGGTGGCACCGGGCACCGGTGGGTGCCGTGGACACCCATGGTACCATGGATCATGGGTGCCCTCGGGTGCCAGTGCTGCCATGGGTTCCATGGGTGTTGGGGTGCCCACGGGTGTATTGTTACCATGAGTGCAAGGGGTACCTGGGGGTACCACTGGGTGCCACCCAGGTTGGCATAGGCACTGCTTGGTGCCCGCCTGTGCCACGAGTGATGCTGGTGCCGCAGGGGTGCCAGTTGGTGCTGTTCGGCAGAACTAGTGACTAATTTCCTTCTGCAGACCTCTTCTTCCACGGAATTTGTGGCAAGATGTTTTCCACAAAATGAAGTCCTGTTCTGCGGATTATTTTTCCACACATCTTAGTGAGTGGCGGTCTGCATGGGATTTTGTGACATCCAGTGGTTTTCCGCTGATGGAACTCTTCTGTACTGTTCTGCCAGCAGAATCTCTCATTCCGCTCAGCACTTTCTCGGCTCCCTACGTGGTGCCGAGCTCCTCGACATCCTTCCTGGTGGCGGAGTCTCGAGTGGCTCTTACCTAGACCTCCCTTGGGGGTCCTTCTGGGGTAGAAGTGCATCTAGATGAGTCTCTCCCTGTCCTTCTGGTCAGTAATGCAGTGGATGACTCATTTTAAATACTGAAGGGCACGCCCTCTCTATCATCAGAGTCCATGATGGAAGATCTTTTCAGTAGTTCCTCAGTGATGGGGTCCACCATAGTATTCAGACTGCATCTGTGGACCATACACCTCTGCGTCTAGACTCTTTCAGTTGTCAAGACAACTACACTCTGTGGAACATTCTAATTCAATGGTCTGGAGCCACAAAGACTCTTCTGCTCCTTTGATGGGGTACATAGCCTCCTTCTGATACTGCCCCTTCGGTGGCTTCTTTGGCACAGGTGGTTAACATTTCTTCAGCTGTGGTTATTAGTTTGGTCACGAATTCAGTTATGGACACTCGGGCTCCTCCTGCCCCTCAGAGGGATGACATCTTTGTCATTTTTGTATCGGGCAATCCTTGCGAGATAGCAGCCTGAAACCTTGTCCGGCTCGGACTAATGGTTTAAAAAAAAAAAAAAGGTTAAAATTATTACAGCACAGGACCTAACCAAAATTACCCGATACCATACTTTTGGATCTGGTCAGGTTCTGCCTCAGCCCCTGAGGCGGTTGTCTCTAAACTATGGTAAAGAGTACCTGACGACTTTTGCCCCTAGGGGGAGTCCGATCCAGCGGAGGTATGGGTCATCTCTTTTCTCCAAGAGAGATTTCTCTTATTCCAAGATATTTCCTAGACCTAGGCGACTGCCCAGTCCGTTGGTCCTCCTTTTTTTATCAGGCTTTCTTCT
Organism: Neoceratodus forsteri; assembly: GCA_016271365.2. Taxonomy (NCBI): domain Eukaryota; kingdom Metazoa; phylum Chordata; order Ceratodontiformes; family Ceratodontidae; genus Neoceratodus; species Neoceratodus forsteri. Next base: position 227,019,796 of record CM057456.1, read on the forward strand.
CTTGATCAGAGCCTCACAGCAACAGAAGTGACTCTTCAGCAAGTCAGAACTTAGGTTCTTACTTACTTGCTTGCTTCAACTTAACAGACGACATGCTCCTTTCTTGACCATAGGTCAAGTAGGTTTTTTTTCTGAGATGGCTTCATAAATGTTCACACCTTCGGTTCCTGTGCACTTGTTCCGTGCCAGTTGCACACAAAACTGTCCTCTCTGAGAGCGTGATGGAGCTGTGATGTTTGTTTTTCAGCAAAGCAAACTGGAATCTTTCCTACTCCCTTCAGGGAGGCCAGAGTGAGTGGTGCCTCACGGCATTGAGTCACTTATGCCACTGTTCAGTCACTTTCAACGAATGGGCTAGCCCTAACTTGGTCCTGCTGTGTCCCTCCTCGACACACATCTGCCGCTATTAGCCTTAGAAATCTAGCCCTAGTTTTTTTCTGTCAGAATGTTTCCTTTCTTCCCTGAGTTCAGAGACTGCTACTACAGTTGTACACACGGGGCAGGATGATTCCTTTTTGGAATATACAGCGAATAGGATCTGGTTCTACTAGAACACCACAAGAGGCTTCTAAGTCGTGCTCGGCCATCCATCAGGAAGGTTTCAATAACTAAGTGGAAACCATTCTCCTTGATGGGCTAACCCCACCTGGACCTTGTTTGCTCACCAAGTAAGGGGTTAAAGTGCTCCTGGACCTGTCGTTGTAGGTCAGCCATACTTGGTAGTGGGGGTTCCATCTGCGCTTTTCGGTCTACCCTGAACCAGTAGACTTACCTCTGGCTCTTTCAGTTCCTGAGGTCCTTTTACATTAGATTAGTGCATGTCTTTGACACTATTCATTTTGGTCCTATACCAAATTGTGAGGCCGGGTTCTCGCCGCTCTCCTACAGTGGTTGTGGCTTCCAGGCAGAGTTTCATTTTGTGTCCATTGCAGTCATCTGCAAAGTGGTGAGTTACAACTCAAGCGCTTATCTTGTAAGCACTATATTCTAGATGCTCTTTCCAAGACAGCTCTTTTTATTAGCAGGACAGTACTTGACCGTCCTTTCTGAGTGAACCCTATCTCCTCCACACTACTCAGGGTTGTTGATTTTAGCTCGGTACTCTCCCAATGGTGTGAATGAGTAATGGAGACTTAGTCCAGGAAGATATGGAAATTATATACTTACCATAATTGTTGATCTTCTTGGGCAGTCTCCATCACTCATTCACATGCTCTCACGCTGTCCCCTGGGTTCACTCATTTTCTTTCCTGGTCTTCATGGTCCTATGGTTTAGGCTGTGAAGACATTGTTCTCTGACCCTTTTTGCTAGGGCCATCTGGGCCCTCTCAGGCTCAGAAACTCAGGATAAGTTATTTTCGTTAGTTGCGCTGCACCTCCTCGGTCAAAAAGGTACTGAGGCGGTTGGAGGGTTGCGCCGAGATAGCCTACACAGGCGCGAGCTAGTCTCGTGGTGCCACGCATGTGTGGTCCTGTCTCGTCGATGACCCTTCTGAAAAATTTTGGCTCCCTGAGGTGCTATCCCAATAGTGTGAATGAGTGATGGAGACTGTCCAAGAAGATCAACAATTACAGTAAGTATGTAATTTCCATATATCCCAGATGGACATGCACACCATGTGTGTCTACTGCCTAGGCCATGAACATGATTTCTAGGCATGTGGCCTGTGTTGCACCCTGTCACCTGCCACGTTCAGAGACTGACACGCTCGACTTCTTTTGGGGTGCCCCGATAAACAGGATCTTCCCGTTTAAATCTAAAGACAACCATCAGGCAGTCTCCATGGCTGCGGGGTCCTCTGAACAACCTGAGGCATTTGAAGAAGCTGCGGCTCAGGCCATGGAGCATGCTGCTTCGGCTTTGGCCTTTTTGCCGCTTCATTTAGGCACCGCCTTTTTGGGGGTGTTTCGAGATTTGTGCCAGGCCCTTCCCACTTTTGAGCGGGGCCCTGCTTCAGGCACAAAATCTAAGTCTAAAAAAGAGACTAAGAAAAAGTCTCACTATCGATTGTGGGATCGCGAGTGTGTCAGGCCTCAGATTCCCACGCTTATATGGAGGTTTCGACTAGGTCTATACTTTGGTCCAGGCCACTGGCTCAACGGTCTACCCATTGAGCCAGTTGGTTGAGACGCTCGTCAACCAACCTGTCAAGATTTGCCTCGAACCTGTCGACCTGTTATCGCCAGATGAGGCTTATACCTCCCTCTCAAGGACTCTGGTCTTGCCCATTACCACCCAGGGAGGATTAGACCAGAATGCTCCTCCTCAGTATCTGGTGAACACGGAGGATCCTTGGCTTTCGCCGTCTGCCTCTGAGACCCTCCGTCGGCACCCTAACTGTCAAGGTCACGATCCTGAAGTCCTGAGTCGAGCAGCTCATGTTGAAATCAGCATTCCTGCACTCGACATTCGGGCAAGCGATGTCGCTACCATGCCTCCTCTTACTCCTTGGATGAGGAGTGGCTTCAGCACAAAATGTGTGGACGCTACAAGGAGCTCATGTGGCACCAGCTCGTGTTCTTGGGAGTCAAGCAGCTTCCAGCTCCCACCCCCTGCTATTACATGGCTACCACCACCCAGGCCTCAGCCTGCTTCGGCTCGGCTGGATCCGACTCAGCCTGTCCCTGTCTCTCCACCGATTCAGGTGGAGCCGCTGCCCAAATGCCGCCTGTGGGTTCTCCCCCTAAGGATGCCCATACTGCCACTGGGCTTCTTGTGTGGCTGTCACCATGACTCCAGAGCGATCCTGTAGGGTCAGCGGGGACTCTGGTGGTCGACCACTCTTCGATGAATCCTCTGAGTCTGAGGGCTCCTCCTTACACTTCCGTCCATTGGATGCCTAGTCAGCCAAGGATTTGACAGCAGAGCATGGTGCCACCTCTTTCTTGGGCCTTCTCCAACTTATCTTGGAGTCGACGGGTCTCCTGATGGAGCCTGTCCAGAAACATGCTAAGTACCTGCTCACCAAGATTCTCACCCGGGATGACGCCCCTGGGGAAGCCTTCTTGGTCGGTGAGGCCATTCTTGGCCCCGCTCTGGAGCGTTGGCAGCATCGGGCTTCTTGCCCTGTGTCTTCAGCCAGGATGGCCCGCAAGTTCGTGGTCCCTACTGGTTCCCTCTCGGGATTCACCAAATACCCCTCGGTTGAGGGTGTGGTGGCCGACTCTGTCTTCTGGCATACTGGCAGTATCGGAGATGTGGATACGCCTCCCAACAAGAAATCCAAGAAATTGGATCACATGGCCAGAAAAGGTCTATGCTGCCTCCTCTCTCTCTCTCTCTCTCGGCCTTCGGCAGGCGAGTTCGGCCCTTTTGATGGCCCACTTTACTTGTGCCCTTTTAAGCATGCTCAGTTAGGTGCTGCCCCAGCTCCTGGCTGTCTTACAGACTATGGTCAAGCAGGTCTGGGACCAAGGCTGAGCTGTGGCTGAGCAGCAGTTCCAGACAGCCATGGACATTAGTGACTCTTGTGCTCAGTCCATGGCGGCCGCAGGGCTTGGCTGAGGATCTCGACCTTTACGGCAGATACCCAGCACAAGTTGGTGGGTGTCCCCTTCTTGGGGATTGACTTGTTCAGGCCAGGGGTTGAAGGGCACCTCACTCATACTGAAGTCCAGTATCACCTTGGATTTGGTGATCTCCGTCCAGAGGGATCCCAAGGGCTCTAAGGCTCAAAAAAAGAAGTCTTTTTGGCCCCTCTGTGCCTCTGTAGCCAAGCTGTCCCTGCCTCTTACAGGGGAACAGGCCCAGGCTTGGTGTCCCCAGCCAGTGTCCTTTGATTTGGTTGTCTGGAAACCTGGAGATCTTCGAGGCCCCACTGGTCCTTCAGCTGGTCCCTCCTCTGGCTCCAAGCCTGCCCAGTGATGGGATGGGGGTGCCTCCCTCATGCCCGTCCTGACTCCCCTGGTTCCTCCTGTGGGGGGACCAGCTCTGCCACTTCCTTTCTGTCTGGTTCACTATTACCATGGACAGGTGGGTCCTCGAGGTGGTAGGTCAGGGTCTGCCTCTAGAGTTCGAGGCTTGCTCGTCTTGTTGAGCCCGTGCCCCATGGGAGGACATGGTGTCCGCTGACTTTGTTTCAGTCCTTCAGGAAGAGAATTGCCCAGCTTCTCCAGAAGGTGGTAGTGGCTCCTGTCTGAGACCCTTCAATACACCCAGGGTTTGTCTCCAGGTACTTCCTGGTGCCAAAATGGATGGGGAGCTGGTGCCCCATCTTAGATCTGCATGACCTGAACAAATTTCTTTGGCCACGCACTTGCAGGATGGTCAGTCTGTCTCAGATTATACCATCTCCAGAGCAGAACATGTCATTCTGCTCTCTGAATCTTCAGGACACATTCTTCCATGTCCCAGTCCATCTGTCCCACCACTGGTTCCTCCGGTTCCGAGCGGAGGGAGTCCTATACAAGTTCCAGGCCATGCCCTTCGGCCTCTTCTCGGCTTCCAGGGTCTTCACCAAATGCATTGCAGTGGTGACAGCCTACCTGAGGCACAAGGGGTCCCGGTATACTCCTACATGGATGACTGGCTCATAGCGGGTCCCTCCAGGGAGGAGGCGGAGTGATCCAGGGATGTGACCCTCTGGACCTGCATTTCCCTTGGCCTCCTGGTCAACGAGGCCTAGTCGGAACTCTTCCCCCTTGCAAGTGATTCATTTAAATCAGGACAGAGTTAGACTCCTACAGAGCCAGGGCTCTGCTTCCGGCAGACCAGTCAGAGGCCCTCTCCTCCTTTGCCTGATAATTTCAGGTTGGGCAGTTGTGCACTGCTCAGGACTTCTACGCCTGTTGGGATACATGGCAGCATGCATCACCGTGGTCCATTGGGCCTGGTGGAGAATGCGCTTTCTGCGGTGGGAGCTTACCTGCCAATGGTCTTGGTACAAGGGCCAATTCAACCAACTGGTAACTGTGACCCAGCTGATGAGGGATGCCCTCCAGTTGTGGTTAGTCCCGGAACATCTGTAGGAAGGGGATCCCATTTCTCGGCCCAGAGCCGATGGTCATCGTGACAACCAGTGCCTCCCTGATGGGCTGGGGTACCCACCTGGGAGAGCAGAGAGTCCATGGGCTGTGGATCCCCGAGGAGTCCCAATGCCATATCAACCTGCTAGAGCTTCGGACGGTTCAGCTGGCACTGACTGCCTTTGCTCCACACATTCGGGGTCAGGTCATTCAGGTCCAGACTGGCAACACCACGATCATGTACTACCTAAACAAATAGGGCGGGACGCACTCCCTTTCTCTGTGCAGGGAAGCTTTCTGCATCTGGACCCTCATGTTCAGCCTGGACGCCTATCTCCTGATCATCCATGTGGCCGGTGTCTCCAGCCAGCTGGTGGATGCCCTCAGCCATGTTGGCAAGGCGTCTCACGAGTGGTCCCTCCATCTGGAGGTAGCATACAGCCTGTTTTCCCAATGGGGTACCCTCTGGTGGACTGGTTTGCCTCCAGGGAGAATGTAAAGCTGAGGCTGTATTGTGCCCACCCTCTTCAACAGGGAACGCTGCAGGAGGATGCCTTCTCGAGGGCCTGGACCCCGAGCCTTATCTGTGCCTTTCCTCCATTTCCCTTGATCCACAAGGTGTTGCTTAGGGCCAGGAGGTAGAAGGCACAGATGATCTTGGTGGCTCCGGACTGGCCCTGTCAGTTTTGGTACACCGATCTCCTCAGCCTCAGCAGTAGGCTCCCGAGGCGTCTCCCTCTATGCCTGAACCTGCTCTCTTGCAGTCAGGAGAAGGTACTGCATTTGGACTGTCAACCCCTGCACCTTGACAGCCTGGTTCCTGAGCAGGCTAGAGTTCCAGGCTTTGGGTCTCTCTGACATTGTCCTCACTGTCTGCTGAGACTTCTCAGAAGGAGTTGACCCAAAAATGCTATGCCTCCAAATGGAAGAGGTGGAAGAGGTTCTCTATTTGGTGCCAGGGCAAGGGGTTGGACCGTTTATCTTGTCCGGTGGCTTGCATTCTCTACTACCTTTGGTCCCTCTCTGTCGGGCCTATGGTCGATGACCCTTAAGGTGCACCTGGCCGCCGAGGGCTCTAGGGAGCTCCGTCCATGGGAAGAGCATGCACAGAGCAGCGTTCTGAATGAGGAGCAGGGCTGAAGCAGTCTGACCCCCCACCAAGCAACACGTAAGAAAGCTGTGCATAAAAGTTTAAACCACTACGGTCTTGGTTTTGTTCCTTTTGCTAAAAGAGAAACCGTTTACAATGCGGCTAAAATAAAAGAAAGGAGTCTTACCTGAGTCATTGGACGAATGTGAATGGAGCATTGTTGAACGCTGGTCAGTTGTATATACGGTTGCTGAGTAGGTTTTTTCAGTGGAGATTTGGCTAGCTACTGCGGCGACATTGAGCCTTTCTTTGGCAAATCGTAATACTACAATAAAAGAAGGATGAAAAGGACACATAAAGGGGATAAAAGAGAAATGGAGGTCTGAAAGGGAATGCGTGATGTTCTTCCGAAGATGCCGTGTGCTTCCTTTAATCCCAGCATTGTGTTTTGCCTTGCAACTCCCTTTTAAAACGGCTACAGGTGTGTACGAGACTTTAAACATTTAAAGACATAAGAAATGGCTACAGTAGCTGTTTGAATGCCAGGAATAAAATTGGAGACTCTGGTATTTTGCTGTTTGGATCTTGTACTATAGCTTACTGTGGCACTGTAGCGGCAAAAAGTTTGCTCTTTGGTGGATCAAGTGGTTGTTTTCTTTGTGGGCATCTTTCTATGGGAAAGTAGCAGTAAGTTATTTTTAGAACTGGGACTGCAGACTTTTATAGAGGAATTGCAGTGAAATTGAAAAAGAAAGGTCTGGGTGCATGTAGGGAAGACTGAGGCCTGAAAAGGAATGCAGATCTGGTTCAAAGACACTGTGCAATTTTCCCGACGCTGATGCTACATTTAGGCCTGGCGGCTACCTTTCAATAAAGCACTGTAGTCACGCGGTTGTTGTAGGAACTGGAGACTTCTGCAAGTTCAGCAATCACTCTTCTGTTTGAACCTAGTTGAAACAAAGCATAGACATATTTTTTTTTTTTTTTTTTTAAAGCTAAATCTGGCCATGTCTGCCAGGAAGGAAAGAAGAGAAAAAAACACAGTTGACTTCCCTGAGCGAAAACAAGAGGCAGTGTAGTGCAGTGGTGTAAGGCTCTGAGCTGCACATCTGGAGACCTGGGTTTGAATCCCACAGCCCCCACTTGCATACTGTGTGACCCTGAGCAAGTCACTTAACTGCCCTGTGCTCCCAGGTTGCACCTGTAAACAAGCTTTCAGCTTAGTGTGTCTCACTTGGTTAAACAATTTGGGGGGGGGGGGAGATAAAGCCCATAGAGACGCTTAAATTAAAGGGAAGCAGTAACCTAAACTACTCTTTAAACAGGACTTACTGAATTTTTTTGGTAAAGTTCCCACGCTTAACATTGTTAATCCTTTAAGCCCTATTTCTCCCCCCCCCTTGAAATACAGAAACTAAATAAAGCAACAGTGGAAGAGGGGGTTAAGGATAACAAAAATGGGGAAAAAGCTACATTTGTCACCACATACAAATATACAAGGAGGAAAAATATACGATGTGGAAATGGGAGTAGGGGCCTCAAACAGTCAAGAAAATGTGTGTTTCTGCAGAATCAGATGTGGAATCAATAATAGAGGATAATGGAAGGGAGTCAACTATAAATGAACCAAACAAAACTATATTACGAAAAGAGGCTCTGTGTCAAGAAAAGATGTCCTCTTTGAGTTCAGAAAGAAATGATAATGTGGTGACCTCACAAGAAAAGGGAAAGATGAAAGCATTCCTGTATGGGCCGTAACATTGATGGGGAATATCAAAGATATAAAGGAAGACATGAACTTTATTAAAATAAAATCAGAAGGCATGGATAAAATGATATTTGAAATGGAAGGTATTAAAACTACAATTCAGCAATTGGATGTATCAGTTAACCTTAATAATAAAATACCACAAATTGAAAAGAGAATTTCAGAATTTGATGACAAAAATCTATTAATGGAGAGACAATTAAACAATCATGACAGGCAATTAACGGATATGTCCACAAAAATTACAGACATGGAACTGAGATCTAGGAGGAAAAACCTACGTCTAATCAGGATTCCAGAAACCTGGGAACAGTCCCAAACTTTAAAAGAAATTGTCTTGAAGATATTTGCTAATTATTTATATATCCCAATAGAGGAATGTAAAATTTAAATAGAATACATCATTCTTTAAAAATGAAACCAGAGGATGGACTTCTACCACGATCTGTTATTGTTAGACTGTTTAAATCAGAGGACAAAAACAGAATTATGAATGTGGTATATCAGAAAAAAAGAATTATGATTGAAAGTGCTAATATTGCAATTTATCAGGACTTGCCTTATGATGCCATTGAAGAAAGAAAGAAATTTGGTGTTTTGAGGAAATTATTATGGCAAAGGGATATAAAACTTTATTGTTAATACCAGCAAAACTAAAAGTGACTAACTTTAAACCCTACTTTTTCCTGTCTGTTGAACGGGCTGATGTGAAGCTATCTAAGATTTTTCCTGACCTTTTTACTTAATATACACTAAAGGACTGTGAACGTGTTTTTTTTTTGGGGGGTTGATTGCACCTGGATAAAATGAGAACGCTTGGTATCCATGGTGGGTTGGATACCATTACTATGCTGGTTTAAGTATTAAGTGGGGATGTGGGTTAGTCATATTGTGGTGGTATTCTCTCTTGTTTAATTTTTTAGAGAAACATTTAAATAAGTGTTTATCTAAATTATAATTGCTCTATTAGGAGCTAATGTCTGAGAGCTATGCTCAGTTAGACATTAGGATTGCCTCCTTAAATGGAAATGGATTAAATAAATATAATAAAAGGAATAAGGTTTTACAATATGCTAAAATGCATGATGTCAAAATATTGGGTTTACAAGAGACCCATTTATTGGAAAATAATGCTAAAAGATTAAGAAAATCATGGGTGGGCCACATTTGTTTTCAACAGGAACAAACAGTAGTCGAGGTGTGGCAATCCTGATGTCTAAAGATGTTACTTTTAATAGCTCCCAAGTGATTATAGACCCAGATGGTCATTATGTTTTAATTAAAGTTGAGTTATTTGGTACAGAAGTGGTAATTGGTTCAATTTATCGGCCCTTTCTTAATTACTGGGGATTTTTGCAAGAGCTGGAACAGGATTTAATAACTCTAGCATGTCAAGATATGATTTTAGTCGGTGACTAGAATGTTTTACCTAACCCTAAATTGGATAACACTACTAAACCATCTAGTAATGTTCATATTTCAAATATATTAAAAGATTTCATTAAGAGGAATTATCTAATTGATATATGAGAGAAAGAAACTTATTAGAACTAGAGTTTACTTATAAAGCTATACCTTTAAATATGTATAGTAGATTGGATTATTTTTTGATTAATCGAAGTATGGCAAACAGAATTAGAAAGCCTTATATTCATAGCATTCTGGTCTCCGATCATGCGATGGTATCCATTCAGTATATTCCGACGTACGATAGAACTTTTGTCTCGCAGTGGAGATTTGATAATGCATGATTAAATAATCCAGACTGTGTGTCACACACAAGGTTTCATTTAGAAGAATATTGGAGGCTAAATAATACGCCAGATATTTCAATGGCAACAGGCTGGGATGCATGGAAGGTGTCTTTAAGAAGTTACATCATTTCATTTAACATTAAAAATATCAGGAATAATAGGAAACAATTTCACAAAGTAGAAAAAATAAAAAACTTAAAAAAAAAAAAAAGTAAGAGAAACAAATACTGAAGAGAACTTAGTACAGAAACTAGCAGAATGTAAATCTAAGAAGAATGAATTGATCCTCCTACAAGTGGAAAAAGATATTTGGAAAGTGAAAAACAAATTATATTTTCAAGGAGGCAAAACAGGAAAACTTTTGGCATATGCGCTTAAAAAACAAAAAGAACGTAATATTATTACAATGATAGATAATGGTCAAGAAAAACTTTATATAGACAAATTAATTGCAAAGGAGTTTGTTTCATACTTTACTAAGATTTATAACAAAACCTATGATTATAATATTGAGATGAAAAAATATATTGAAGCATCAATAGACACAAGGTTTAATATAAGCAATGAAGAATTTTCTATATCTGAAATTGAAATAGCTGTAACACATCAAAAAAAGGGTTCATCACCTGGGCCAGATGGCTATACATGTGAGTTTTATTTAATGTTTAAAGATCAACTCAAACAATGGCTCAAACTACTTACTGAAGAAATAATTGAAACGGAATACCGTCTTCTTTAAATGAATGTATTATAATCCTGCTCTTGAAGGATAATGACCCCAAGCAAGTGGGCAGTTATCAGCCTATTCCTTTATTAAACTTAGATTATAAAATTATTATGAAACTAATAGTTTAATACAGGATCAAATTAATAGTTTTATAGGAGAAGAACAAAGGGGATTTGTAAAAGGTAGGAACATTTTCCAGGGGTTGGAACAAATTGAAACCTTTATCTATGCATGCTAAAAATAAAATAGTAGATAAAGTAGAAGAAAAAGTAATGGTTGCACTAGATGCAACAAAATTTAGGTTAATGTGGAATTTACGTTTTACTTTACAAGAGCAGGACCTCCCTGACTTTATTACACATTTATTGTACAAAATGTATGCACAGGCTACAGCCAAGTTAAAAGTTAATTCCTTTTTTCCATGCCTATTAGAATTACAAAAGGGGTAAGACAGGGTTGCCCCATTTCACCTACAGTATATTACAGTATATTGTTCATATTAAATTATATCAGAGTTAACAGTGATATTAAAGGAATTGACACAAAAAAGGAAATATTAAAATGAATGTCTATGCTGATGACATGTTATTAATTCTTACAAATCCAGCGGTGTCATGGCCTAAGGCACTCCAAGAAATTCAGATATGCGTTTTTTTCTGAATATGAACTGAACCAAAATAAATATCTTGCTGTGCCTATCACGGTAGTATGCGAAGAAACAAAAATTTTGTCTCGTTAATATTGTACATAATATAAAATATCTAGGAATAATATTAAATGATATAGAGGTGATGATTAAAGTTAATACCAATAATACTTATAGTAAAATTAAGAAATTATTAGAGAGTTGGGAAAATATGGCATTTTCATTATGGGGGAAAATTGAAACAATAAAAATGGCAGTACTTCCTCATTTGATATTTTTGTTTCCATCTCTCCAAGGTGAAATCCCCGAACAATGGTTTTCTAGGATTAAACATGTCTTAGTTAAGTTTTAATGGAGGGGTGCTTCTCCTAGAATTGCTTGGTCTGAATTAACTTTACCTAGAACAAAAACAGATATGGGCTGCCCTGACCCTATTTTCTATTATGTTGCTGGAAGAGTTAAAGTAGTTTTTTCGTGGATAGACAAAACCCAATTTGAGATTGATAGCAAAGGTAAATATATGTCAGGAATTCAAGAGATACTAGTTAAAGAGCATCCAAACTTATGTATACAAGATATGAGTAATTATAAGTTTTTTGTTAGGTTGGAGATGAATTCTATACTAAAAGGGGTGGCCCTAGCATGTAAGGAATGGACCAAGAAAAGTAAAGGGAAAAATTTATTGCATAGTTTCATACTATTTAATAAGATTTTTTAAAACAAACATGGAAAGATGCTCTGTTAAAACAAAAAAATATTAATTGGTTGGACTTATTAGAGGAAACTGAATTTATTTCTTATGAGTAATTTATGGAATTATCTTTCATAAAACAGCTAAAAGATAACTGGTGGTTATATTCCACACTTAAAACATTTGTAGCGTTAAAAAAGAACATATGTAAAACAGACATTTTGTAATTCGAATATATATTTAAATCGGGGCTTGACAAATTTTAAAATTAGGTACTTGTCCACGGACGAGTGGCTTGTCAAAAAGTAGTTGTCCTGGTGCTTGAGTTGGTAGTCCAGGTATAAAATGGCCTATTTTTAGTGGAAAGTATAAAAATACAGAAAACCTAAATGGATTTATTGTAGTATCAGTTATTTAGTGTTGTAATGGAGTATAAGGAGAATAATATGATTTTTTTGTTGTCAGGATGAAGAGGATTGTGCCAGAATTAGCAGGTGGCGCCAGCAGCACAGTCAGTGAGATCATGCAGCAAGACAGTACAGCATCAGCAAAAGTTTTAGTAGGAAGCCTGAACTTGCTCTAGCTGGGCAGAGCATCATCATATTCAGGGTCATCATCATCAACAACACTAGTAGTGACAGCTTCGGGGACATTTTCATGTGAATCAGAATCAGTAAACTAGTAGTTGAACTAGCATGACCATGAATGTGGCATGTGCCAGGACCAGACAGTAGCCAGTGGTTGATAGCTTGATCTGGATCAAATATTGAAATATATTGTTGTACACAATAACATTTTATTTTATGTTATCTTTGTGTGTGTTGTGTAATTTTTTTATCTTAAGCTGTTGTGCTTATGTGTACAACACTACAAGGGCCTGGGCAGAAAGGAGCAGGTGGGAGTAGGGATCGGGAGCCAAGTACTTGTACTCTGTTGCAGTTGTAACCTAAGTTCCTCTACCCCTCCCCTCCCTCTCAGGGCAGGTTAGGTCTCACAAACACAGACACACACACATTTTTTTTTTTTTTTATGTAGCACAATGTTTTTCCCCTTTAGTTTGTGTAGTTTGTTTCTAATAAGTCCACAGTTGTTCCCCAAGTTCCTCTACCCTCTCAGTGCAGGTCACAGCCACATACACCCACACTTCCGCCAAAGTAGGTAGGCAGGCAGCTACTAGGTTTAGTTATTTTCTGTATAGCACGAAAAATGCATCCCCCCCCCTTTTTTTTATAGTTTATTTTTTTCTAATAAGTCTGCAGTTGTTGTTCTCCCAAGTTTCCCTACCCTGTCAGGGCACTAGGGCAGGCATTCAGTCTCACAGCCACATGCACACACCTTCACCAAAGTAGCTGTTTTTTTTTTTTTTTAGCTCAAAAAAGATTTTTCCATGTGTGGTTTAGTTTATTTCTAGTGAGGCAGACTCCTCCTCAGTTGTTCTTGTTCCCCAAGTTCCTCTGCCCTCTCCTCTCAGACTCAAGCTTTTTCTTGTATAAAATAAATCCCTTTAACCCAGGTTTTAGTTGATCCTGAGAAGGTCCTCTGTCTTTAGTACAACTCACTACCCACTACGGCAGGCTGCTTGGTCTCAAAGCCAGACACAGTCACATATCCACTTCAATAACAAGTTAGATTTTTTCTTATTAGTAAAAAAAAAATGCTTAATAATATACTAGGTTGTTAATTGTTTTACTTTGTTTCTTTACTTTTTTGTTAAAGCTTCTCTGTCTCTCTGCCCTCCCAGGACCACCACACAAACACCTCCCCTAACTCTCTAAGGACAGAAATGCTCTTAGTTTAATTACTGTATAGTTTTGTTGTAGTGGTCAGACTCACTAGCCTGGGTATCATGAGACCAAAGGTTCAGATCACACTTAAGCCAAATACTCACTGAGTGACTTTGAACAAGTCACTTAACCTCTCAGTGCTCCAGTCTACCAAGTTGCAGAAATGAATAGAAGCAGATGTTTCATCTCAGCTGGGCTAATCCTGGATAAACTGCAAACCTCTCAACTTCCTTTCTTGCAAATTAGGGGCAGAGTTGGAAAATAATAAGGGCCAAATGACTAAAATCAGGGACACATCTCATAAAAAGGAGATATCTGCTCAAGAAGCCAGTTATATTATGGGGCTTGGTGCGAAAAGCATTTTGTGAAGGAGAATAGGACAGACTGTAGCAATAATGTAAACTTTAATTATCAAAGAACTCTGCTTTTGAGCACAGTGACAGTGTATTATTGCTTGCCAGGATTTTATTCTCTCCAATAACCTGGCTGCCACGATGAGGGATTTGTCTGCCTACTACTTGCTGGTGCATCCTCTACTTTTTTATGGGTTGAGGGTGTGGGGTGGAATATCCTTCTGCCATGTAGTGTTCCATATTTTGGCAGTGGTTACAAATATCTATGATCTGCCACATTTAGATTTCCATTCTCCAAATGTAAACACAGACATACATATTGTAGTTCTACAGGCAGTTACACAACATGTAGGTAGGATCTGCACCAGTTACAGGAAAGTTGAGACTGCAACAAGGGCTAGGCTAGGCTTGCATGCTGTACAGCACCATTCAGACCCTAGAGCTAGCTCCCCTTCCCCTTCTCTGTGCTGCATGACTCAGCCTGCTCATATTTCAACCCTTCTCCTCCCATAACAGGATCAGGAAGCTGCTTGCAGTTCAAATACTCCTCCCACTGTTTATCACCCTCTTATTCTCCTGTTTGTCTGCTTACTCAGTTCCCTACCTCTCTTTGTATGCACTAGCTATGAGTCTCCAGTTTCAGCTCTCTCCATATATCTCTTGCTCTCTCCAGCAACTTATTTTAATATTATAACGCCCTCTTCCTTTGCTGCTCTAACTCATCCCCAATTTCTGTCTTGTGTGGTTTACTCACTGCGACCCAGACCTTGTCTTTTCACATGCTCTTGCTCTGCAGCTCAGCTGTCTCCAGCAATGTAATTTGCATATTTCACGCCCTATTTTCTCCTGTCGTTGACTCCTCGACTTCAGTTACTGTCCGTACTCACTGCGGAGCTCTGTACTCACTACTGCCTCTGTCACAAGGAGCTAATGTAAGTGCCATTGACCTGCAAATTCTTAAAGCAGCAGGCACCAATTTTCGAAACAGAAGCGCAAATTAGCACTCAGCGCCTCCTTATTTCGAGCCCAGTTAAACTGTGACCATCAGGTCACATACTCTACTTCAGCAGCCGATCAGCAATTCAAACGGAGTGCCGTCTAGCGGTTCTGGGATGGGAAGCAGGTAAAATCTACATTAGAGAGAAAATACAGGTTTAGTAGTCCATGGGACAAGCAGCACGTGGCAAACTGCTTGTCCCCAATTGAGAAATGGTTGTCCGGGACGTCGGGCTGTGGTATTTGTCAAGCCCTGATTTAAATAGTGAACTGAACAAGTTCAGTGTTATTTCACAAATATACAGCTCGTTCTTTGACCTTGAAAAGGTTACAACTATTAATAAAATAAAATTGATGCAAGATAAATGGCAATTCAAACTGAATCAAACTTTTTCATTTAGAGAATGGCTTAAAATTAGAACTGACGCCAATAAATTGTATACATATGAAAGAATAAAAGTATTCAGTATAAAATAATAGAACAAGCATACTTTACTCCTTCTACTGTGAGTTTTATTCAGAAAAAAGCAACACATTCCTGCTGGCATTTGTGTGGCGGTGTTGGTAGCCATGGACATATGCCTTGGTTTTGCCCCAAAATATTTAAATGGTGGCAACAGTTACATGCTAAATTAGAGAAGATTTTGAATAAAAAGCTCCCCTTCACTACAGCATTTTATATATTAAACACATATGATGCACATACCTTATCTAAGGCAGAAATGAAAGTTTGTGCGCTCGCTTCCATGTCCCTTAAAAGACAAATTCTGGCACAATGGAACTGGGCAGAGGTAGGGGAATGGAACCATAATCAATGGCTTTATAAATTGAGGGAGAATTTATGGTTGGTAAAAATAAGTATGGAGATAAATAATCTTGAGACTACCATAGAGGAATTGTATATTAATTGGGCTGAAATTACTCATATTCTTCCCTCTGTTTTTAGATTAGATGCGTGAACAGTTGCCATATTCTCCTTTTCTTTAATTTGATTCTGTTTTTTTTTTGTAAACTGGAGAGAAATTGCACATGTGATATAATGATTTACCATTTGTAAACATTGATACGTTATTTGGCTGTATTTTTATGCATATGAATGACGCTATTTATGCACATATAATATAATCAATAAAATATATATATTTATAAAAAAAGGTGACCTGGCAGCCATCTCTGCTTACCGGGTGCGGGCTGGTATGCAGTTGGTGGTGCAGGAGAAGGTGGTCTGGTGCTTTTTTAAAGAGCAACTTTCTCAAGCTTTTCGATGACACCCCGCCCCCGAGAAGCATAATGAAAGCTTACCTGGGCAGAAGTCCTAGGATGCCCATATTTTACTTTTTAATGGCCCCCATTTTATCCTCGTTAGTTAAGCATTGGCCATAATTTGTTCCAAACAGCCATCTAAACAACATCAATTTAACTTTAAAAACAGCCTGCATTAATTTCTATAGAAGTGTGCCCCCACACTCTACAAATCATGACATCACAAAACTTGTGAGCGTGGGGGAGCAACGGGGTGGATTGTGGACTGAAGTGCTGTCAGGAAGTGAAAGGGATCAGTGTGGCTCAGCTCTATGGAGCCAAAATATGATCCCGTCCCTTCTAAAATAGGGTCTATTAAAAAATAAAAAAAAGGGCATCGTAGGACTTCTGCTCAGGTAAGCTTTCATTGTGCTTCACGGGCCAGGGACCTAGATAGTTGCTCTTTAAGTCGCTTGACCACATTTCCTCTCTGGTGCGTGAACCACCACCACCTTGGGACTTATTGCTGGTGTTGGCAAAGCTTGTGGGCAAGCCATTCAAGCCAGTGCGCAGGTGTGAGAGTGTTGTGAGCTAGCCATCTGTCAATCATTATTTGTAAGATATTTATTTTATATATTGTATTATGTGATTTCTGTGTATGCCCATGCCAGTGTTAATTCAAGGCATAGGGAAAAGCCTAGAATTTTTTTTATAGGGGGTGACCTTTTGACTCTTAAGGCCACCTGCCTGACAAGAAGGGGAATTCTCCTTCTCGGGTTCTGTTGACAGTGATGTGCCAAAAGCCATTTCCTTGCCATAAAGATGTAGTACAGAAGCAGATTGCTTGTGATCTCGGGAACTATGATAGGATATCACATTTTATGAGGTAAAAGAAGGTTTGAGCCAGGAATTGGATGGCAAATGACCATGATAGCAGTACTATGTGAAAATTCACTTCAGTGTGGTCCTGTGGGAACCTAGACTTGAAAGCTTAATTCTGAACTGTCATAAACCATGCTGTAGGTTATTGTTGGGGGAAATAAAATAAGCTGTTTTCCTTATATATGGAAAACTGATGACACTGCAAATTTCAGAAAGCTGGGTGACATCACGGGGCAGCTAGGACTGATAATCTCATCCTTGCTGAGCCCAACTGCCATTCTGGTTTTAGACATTCTCCTGAACACAACAGAAAACTGCCAAGCTGCTACACAGAAAAGGGACTTTGAACATTTTCATCTTTAAGGTAGAGAAGTAGTTAAAACAGTTTTAAGGCGTTTATCCTGTATACTTTCTCATTTGTTTCTAATACTGGTACCTAAATTGGTATATGTTTTTTTTTACTTATAACTGCATTTATTTAATTATTTTAGTAAAATACTTTTTTTCTAAAGAAATCTGCCTGTGTGAGTTTCCTTATATTGTATGTGTGACTGTAGAAGTTTTATTACAAATCTATGACAACTGTTTATAATTAGGAGGGTCACCAAATAGCAACCATCTTGAAAAGGGTCAGTGGGGACATCTGGATGGATTTTGGGGAGAATACCAGAGTCTCATACTAGTCTGTGAGGGGTATGAACTGGGCTATTGCATGTCCTGTAGGGTGAAGACCAAATCAGGTGTTGTGCTGCTACCCGAAGAAGGCGTAACACTTGGGCCTTCCTCCTGTGTGTAATAGCCATGAAAAAGGGTTCATATTTGGCCACAAGACTCGAGACTGGTGTTGTGCCCTGATCCAAAGTATAGAGGGATACTGTGGGACCTGGTGGTGTGTTCAGTTGTAAACCTAGCGAGCACTCTGGATGCACACAAGGAAGGTATCCCTGTTTTCCCCCTCCCTGTCAAGGATTGCACTTAGGGGTAGGCACTGTGAGCTCAGTGATCTGACCCTCACAAGTGGGTTTGTGACAGATCTGGTGCGCAGCGTTGGGATCCGATAGATTTGGTTGCATTGTGATTCGAGAGATTGGTGGCCACAGGCGTAACAGTGTGGCTCGATTCCAAGTCCAGTGTATCAGATTGTTAAACTGAAAACAGTCCACACACAATCAAGGCAGAGATTTTAATATATACAGTATCAAGTTCCCTACCTGTTTTGTTTTATTTTTCTCAGGAGCAAGCTAGGGTAGTATTAGGGAAGAAGATGGCTTCCAACTATAACACATTCAATGCATACTACCTAAGCCAGTTGTGTCAGGACAGAGGGGTCCAGTACAAGGGTCTGCCCAAAAAGAACCTTGTGGAGGCTGTTGTGGTAGCCGATGAACTAGCGACTGCCCAGGATCTTGAGTCACAGCCAGTGACTGAAGGGGATCAGACCTTGAGCGTGGGGATGCCAAGGGATGTCTATGTCCAGTCCCAGGGAGGAGGACAGCGAGACCAGAGAGAACCTAGAGCCACAGCAGTAGGGGAAGGTCACCACAATGCTGGAGCTAGAAGGGATCAGGCTGCAGATAGAGTTGAGGAGAATGGAGCTGGAATTCGAGCAGAGGAAGTTCCAGATGGAGTTGAAGGAAAAGCAGCGGCAGTGAGATGCCGAGAGAGAAGAAAGCGAGTGCCAGAGGGAATTCAAACTGCAAAAGCTAAAACTCCAATGACCAACACCAGAGGAGGTAAGTAACAGGGGTGAACCTGGACCTCCAGGACTGGGGTACAAGTTAAATTCAAAATTAATAGCCTAATTAAAGAGGGGGAGCATATGGATGCATTTTTGAATTTGTTTGAAATTGTCTGTATTCAGGCAAAAATACTCAGGGAGTCCTGGAGCCTCTAGCTGTCCCCGCTGCTTACTGGAAAAGGTTGTGAGGTGTTGGGTCAGATGGACAATTGGGACAGTAATGATTATGAGAAACTTAAAGCTGCATTGCTTAAAATGTATGAATTAACTCCTGCAGCATACAGGGATAAGTTCCGTAAGCTCCAAAGAAGCCCTGGCATGAGCTACGAGGAACTCGCCACAAAGCAACGTCAGTTTTTGAAACGGTGGAGGGAGTGGAAGCAAACTCTGTAGAGAAACTTGAGGTTGTACTGTTGGAGCAGTTCTTTTGTGCTTGCCCAACAGAGTTAAAAACCTGGTTGGAGGACCGAGGCACAAAAACAGTGCAGTAGGCTGTTGAGCTTTCTGACCACTATGCCAGGAGCAGGCCTGCTCTGAAAGGGAGTGGGGCAGGTGTGGCAGCGCAGAAGGGGAAAAGCACGCCTTCAGGTCAGTTAAAACCCTCACTGCCTCCATAGAAAGGGGGAAGCCCAAGGTTCCAAAAAAAAAAAAGGATTTCTCAGACAAAAGAAACGATGATTGTTGGTTTTGCAAACAGCCAGGGCATCTTGCAAGTCAGTGTCCTAAAAAGGCACAGAGCGGACAAAGTGGTGCTCAAACAGAGTTGGGTGCACTGTGTATCCCTGAAAGCATGCCTACAAACAATAGGGAGTACATACACCTCATTACCAAAGACGGTCGCCTGCAGGGTCCCAGCACGAGGTCATCTTGAACCCCTCAAATCCCTCCTTAGATTGCAAGATTGGACTCCCATCAACAGTGCAAAGGATGTCAACAAGGCAGTTGATTATTTCATCAACATTTTTTTTTATCCCTCCTTGGCCGCCTGGCTGCCCCCCCTGAGGACATCCAGCCACCACCTCGTCTGCCGGATACAGACTCTGCGACTCCCCCCTCCCATAGCAGGGGCTGCAGGGAGCCCTGCTCATAACTCCTGTGGGGCACGGATCAAGGCGGATGCCGCAGCAAAACTCCGGACGGCCATCAAACCGCTCGCCTCAGGTGCCATTTTTCTTGCTTTCTCCCTCTGTCCAGTCAGTGCATTCTCAAACAGTGCCCCCAGTCTCCACTGAGGGCGCTGCTGGCGATGCATTCGGATCCACCCGGAGGGAGAGCAGTCCTCCGGGCGCTCAATCCTCTCCGCCCCCTGCCCTGAATCCGGGTTGCTGGCGTGGGTCGAGGTAAGGCGCCAGCGCCTCAACCCTCTACACCACCGGGCTGACCATTCATCAACACCTTTAATGCTGCCTGCGACTCCCATGCACCCCTAAAAAAGCGGAAAATCAAAGGCCCTTGCAACCTCTGGCTATCTGCTGACTTATTAGCTCGTATGACATCTAGGGACCACCTCTGGTATCGGGCTCGAGCCACCGGCACACAATCGGACATTCAAAAATACAAAAGAGCATGGAATGATTGCACAAGGTCCATCTGTCTTGAGAAAAATAAATACTACAAGGAAGTGCTTACTGACACATGGGGCAATGGTAAAGCTTTCTGGAATAATATCAAAGAGGTTACGGGAAAAACACCCGAAAACATCACCCACTTTACTTGATGTTGATGGAGCTACAACTCTGGACCCCCTAACTATTGCCAATACCTTTAATAACGCATTTATGGACCTTAGTAGCGTTCTTCCATCTGACTTTTTTTATGCAGATGTCACCCCGGCCAATCATGCAATCTCTACCCCAATGACCAGTCACCCGCCATTCTACTTCAAAGAAGTCTCATTGCATGAAGCCCAAAAATACACCCGTAAAGCAGTTAGTAAATCTAGACACAGTGGGGACTCCCTTGACCTCAAACTGCTGTCCCTCACCCTTGAGGAAGTGTTAGCGCCTTTAACCTCTCACTGTGACTTGCACAGTTCCCCAGTAAATGGAAATCAGCCACGGTTACCCCGGTCTACAAAAGTGGAGACATGACTCTTCACGTGAACTACTGGCCTATCTTCACATTACCACCTCTCTCTAAGGCTCTTGAACGCATTGTAGTTGACCAGCTTACCGAATATCTTGACAAACATAAGATCCAATGCACCCAACAACATGGGTTCAGAAAAGGGCATAGCACCACCTCGGCCATTATGGAATTCACCCGGTTCTATACATAGCTCCCTGGACCATGGTCAGTTAGTTGGTGCTGCCTTCATCGACTTGACAAAAGCATTTGACATGGTCCATCACCCTCTGCTACTGGAACAACTACTTAATGCAGGGCTCTCCTCTGACTCTACTGCCTGGTTTAAAAGTTATCTGGACAACCGCACTTAAGTCAAAATTGTCGACGTCCTCTCTGACTCGAGACCTGTTTGCTCTGGGGTTCCTCAAGGGTCCGTCCTGGGCCCACTCCTATTTAGTCTTTCTAAACAGTCTCCCAAGCGCCTGCCCTGAACAAATACTACTCTACGCAGATGATGCTGTAATTTACACAACTCACCTGGAGCCTATACCCCTTGAGAACCAGCTACAACTCTGTTTTGCCTCGGTAGAGAAATGGTTTAGTCATCACAAGTTGATACTAAACTATGAAAAAACTAAGCTTATGCTCTTCAGCAGCTCCCATAACAAGAACAGGAAAACATCCTCTGACTGTCAATAACTGCCTTGGTACTGCCCTTGAACAGGTACAATTCTTTAAGTATCTTGGAGTCACCATAGACAGCAACCTGCCATATGGGGTGCATATAGATAACATTGCTAAAGCTGTAAATATTCATATTGGTCTACTTCACAGACGTAGGTGTTGACCCCTGAAGCCTTAAGGATAGCTGTACAGAGCTCTATTATTTCTATAATTGACTATGGACTGATCATCTATGGCTCTGCGACTGATACCACCCTCCGGCATATTTCCACTGCTCATAACAAGGCATGTTGTCTCGTCTCAGGAACCCACCATCTCACCCACATGTGTGACCTCTGTGCCGTAACCGGTTGGCTACAGTTTAAAAATTGCATCAAATACCAAACGTGCCTGATGGCCAAGAAAAGAACCTTAGGCCTCTTGCCGCCTGGAGTACAAGATCTTATAAACCCTCCTCGTAATCCACACTCCACCTGTGGTTCTGAATCGCTGCTCCTAGAGGTGCCTCATTGCCGAACCACCCAGGGGCAAAGATTGTTCACCTACAGGCCCCCCCTCCCCCGGATGAATGCTTTCAACAGTGACATAGCCTCTGAAACTAAGCTGAGCCCATTCAAATCCAAGCTTCGGTCACTACTCTCCATAGCTAGCACCTATGACTGTCTCCCTTAACCATATTTTGCCAAACCTTGACCTTAGCACTTGACCTCTTTCATAGTAACTTAGCACTCTTGCCTCCTACCCCCCCTGCATCCCCCTCTCCACCCTCTTCCCACTTTGCCCCACCTCCTCTCTCCTCCACTCCCACCCCCTCTTACTCTTCCCAGCCCACCCTCCCACATCTCTTCCTACACCTTGTGCCCCGCTTTGTCTGGACAAAGCCTGCTGGCCGATATCAATGTACTGTATGCATTTTCCTGTGCCTGAAACGGATTAGCATAATGTATTTGTTATTTTATGTTGACTGTCCATTATGATTTTGTGTCCATTATGATTTTTGTACTTCCTATTTACACTTTTTGTACTGTACTTTACTGTCCTGTTTAATCTGTTGTCCTTTCTACTGATGTGGAACCTTTGTAAAAGAGTTCTTGGCTCAAAGGTATATGTAATCTGAGACTTAAATAAAAAAAAAAAAAAAAAATATACTGTAAATGGTGTGCACACCCATGGGTTAAGGAACACGGGGGCGTCTCTTTAGTAAAAGGGGATTTGGTTGAGCCTGAACAGCTTATACTTAATCAGTTCGTAACAATAAAGAGATTCACTGGGGAGGAGAAAACTCTGCCACTTGCTTGCGTTCTCTTGGACTGGGGTGAGACAGGAGAAATGATGCAAAAAGTGGCCGTGGCAGACGATCTCTCCCTGGATATGATACTAGGTAACAATCTCCAGAAGGGGGTGGTATGTGTGGTTACCCACAGTCAGACGGCAAAAGCCAGTTGTAGTTCCCTGGGCCCCATAGGAGCCCCTGTGGAAAACAACGGGAGGCTGGTTTCCCAGCCTGTGTCTCCTGACATGGAGAATAGTGAAAGGGGTGTAGGACTTCCACGCATAGCAGTTCACAAAACAGCTACAGAAGGTTTCTCTGAGGAGGGAGGGAGGGGTAACCAGTGGTCAAACGGTTAGGGATGGCAGTGACCCTGAATGCCCTGATGCTAGAGCTATGGACTCTAGATTAGAAACTGAAGGGGCATGTCCCATGCCTTGGGAAAATGTATGGATTTTGCAGCTGCTCAGAGGACTGACTCTAGTTGAGAGGCTGAGGGTTTGTGCAGAATCTGATGGGACACAGGGAGGTGACGGGAGATATAGGGTATTTTGGGACAATGGACTGTTGTATACGCAGGACATAAGAAGAGAAGGAGGGGTGATGGGCAGGCAGCTTGTCGTTTCCCAGGGGTACCGTGAGCGGTTGCTCAAGATTGCTCGTGATTTCCCCATGTCTGGACATCTGGGAATCGCGCGCGCCATGCAGCGATTAGCCCAGTTTTACTCAGCAGGTGAAGGAATATTGCCGGTCTTGTCACCGGTGCCAACAAATAGGGAAGGTGGATAGTAAAACCCAAGCCGCCCTATTCCCATGCCCACTGTGGAGGAGCCATTCCAGAGGGCAGGAATGGATATTGTGGGACCTTTGAGTACCCCCAGCTCCTCTGAGAAGAGGTTTATCCTGACGGTGGATTATGCCACCAGATACCCAGAGGCAGTCACCCTTTCCTCACTTAGGACAAAGTGGCCGATGCCTTGCTAAGGATTTTCTCCCGTGTTGGGTTTCCACAGGAGGTCATCACCGATCAACAGGGTTCCTTCGTGTCGGACCTGATGAAGTGTTTGTGGGAGAAGTGTGGGGTTGTGCAGAGATGCATGACACCTTATCACCCACAAGCCAGTGGGCTTATGCAAAGGTTTAATGATACCCTAAAATCAATGCTCCAATTGTTTGTTGAACAGCATGGGAGGGACTGGGAGAAATACCTTCCCCACCTGTTGTTCGCATACAGGGAGGTGCCCCAAGAGTCGACAGGGTTTTCCCACTCGAACTCTTATATGGACGCAGGATGCATGGGCCCCTAGACTTGGTCCAGGAAGATTGGGAAGGCAAGCATGCCATCCAGGGAACTCCCATAGTGGAATATGTCCTGAAGTTTAGGGAAAAGCTGAAAGAGCTGATGGGAGCCGCCCAGAGCAACCTGTCTGCCACCCAGCAGAAGCAAAAGGTCTGGTATTATTGCAGAGCCAGAGCTCACTCGTACAGTATAGGTCAAGAAGTCATGGTCCTAATCCCAGTCCGGAAAGATAAGCTGCAGGCTGAGTGGGCGGGACCAGACAAAGTAGTCAGACAAGTGAATGACGTAAACTGCATTGTAGAACTGCCTGACAGCAGACATACCCATAGAATGTACCATGTCAACATGATGAAGCCATGTGCAAATAGAACTGACATGGTATTTGCAGTGTGTAGTCCTGGGGAGAGGACTGATGAAGCAGACCCCCTACTGGACTCGCTGGAGGAAAGCAAGTGGAAGTCATCTGTGGAGGCAATTAAACTGTCGCTCCAGCTGACCCCAGAACAGTCCCAGGAAGTGAGGGAGGTTTTAGAGGACTTTGCCCCATTGTTTACGGCCAAGGTGGGATGTACCCTCTTAGCGACACACGACGTAGACACACGAACGCAAGCACCCATCCGACGGACAGGTGACTGAGGCTGTCCTAAAGGACATTAGGAGGGAGGTGGAGGAAATGCTGGATGTAGGGGTAATCCAGAAATCCCACAGTCCCTGGGCCTCTCTTGTAGTTCTTGTTCCCAAGCTGGATGACTCTACTCGCTTCTGTGTAGACTGTTGTGGACTCGATGCAGTCACGAAGTCTGATGCCCACCCAGTGCCACAGACGGATGAACTACTGGACAAGTTGGGAGGGGTGACATATCTCACCACCATTGACATAAGAAAAGGTTATTGGCAGTTGGAATTAACTGACAGTTAGGGAGAGGTTGGCCTTCATCACTCCAGTAGGATTATTCGAGTTCAGGGTAATGCCTTTTGGAATGAAGAACGCCCTGCCACCTTCCAAAGGTTGGTGAACCAGGTGTTACATGGTACTGAAGAGTATGCCGTGGTGTACCTGGATGATATTGCCATCTTCAGTGCCAGCTGGAGGAACACCTGTCTCACCTGAGGGAAGTGTTGGGCAGGATACAGAGGGCAGGGCTCACTGTCAAGGCTGAAAAGTGTCAGGTGGCCACGGCGGAGGTAGCAAACCTAGGACACGTAGTAGGGCGGGGGCAGCTTCACCCTAATCAAGCCATGGTTGAGGCGATAGAGGCGTGGCTCAAGCCAGAAACCCAGAAGCAGGTTCGGAGTTTCCTAGGGACTGCTGGATACTATTGTAAGTTTGTACAAAATTACAGTACCCTGGCAGCTCCCCTGTCTGGCCTGCTAAAGAAAAGAATACCTAAAAAGGTAAAATGGGAACCAGTCTGTGAATGAGCCTTTACACGGCTAAAGGAGGCACTGTGCGGTGCTCCTGTTTTGGCCAGTCCAGACTACAGTAAGCCATTTGTAGTCCAGAGAGGTGCCTCAGATGTGGAGATTGGAGCAGTCCTTAGTCAGACCTCTAACCAAGGAAAGATCACCCAATAGTGTATCTTAGTAAAAAGTTGCTTCCTCCAGAGCAGGCCTATTCCACAGTCGAGAAGGAGTGCCTTGCGCTGGTATGTGCCCTGAAGAAGTTAGAGCCATACCTCTATGGGAGGCAAAGGATGAGCAGACACTGGAATCCTTTATCACCCTGCAGGCTAGATACAATTTATGTGAATGTCCTAGGTGTAAACGTGATGGGAATCCCACCAGCAAAAACTTCCCAATCAGAAGATGGTTGAAATCCAACAGAGGCATAGCAGGTCAGATTTACAGAACTATGAGCGAGAGAGTGCCCCAGATTCTACATCCTCAGCCAAATTGATATGGCGAAAAAGGCTTTAAATTCCCATTACCAATGAAATGTGGAGCACTTGCTGGAATCTAGCACGGCGGGCTTGTGGTGATCCATGTAGTCTCCTGATTCAAAATAAAATACAACACCTCTGGTACCATACCCCAGTTCAACTCAGAGCTATGGGGCTGATGCAGCAGGATAACTGCTGGAGATGTGGAGCATTGGAAGTGGACTTGCTACATATTTTATGGCATTGTTCGCTCATCGGGCCACTATGGGATCTAGAATAGTGGAGTGTTGCACAGAAATATTAAAATGTCAAGTACCTACCTCCCCCAGCCTTGCTCATGTTGGGGGTAATGCCTGACAATTTCGCACTGAGCTACCCTCAGAAATGATGGTTAATACAAGCCACAGTTGAAGCAAAAAAGTATACTAAGGTAGCGTATGTCCGAGGCCCCAACCTTTAAAGAGTGGCTTTTAGTCATGGAATAAAAGCCACATTTTCTAGAATGTCCCACTTTGTTTTCCCACACCACCCAGAACTTTCTAGATAGATGTTCCCCATTTTTACAGTATATACAAAACAAAACTATGTCCCATCACAATTCACATAGTAAGGATCTGCTATAACCCCCCTGGAAGGGCCCCTGTGGTATACTGCTGAGCTCAAGGATTCAAGAGATATTGATGGGAGAACACTACCTGCAGGTGATATTGCCTCCAGTGGAACTATTTCTGTCTAAACAGTGCAAAAGATCTCGGTACCTAAATGTTGCCACAAATGTTAGTATAATGTATGTATTTGAAGGAATAACTGAAAACCATAGTAAAAGATGTGTATAAGTAGTCTTACTGATACATAACGTAATTCTGAAGTGATTGTGCGCAATCAGAATGCATACCTATGTAACTCTTTGTTGCCACAGCTCTAAGTGACTACATATGTTTGTTGTATGTATCTACAGCTCAGTAAAAAGATTATGGGTATTTTCTGTTTGTTTTTTTTTTAACTGGACATATGATTTTTTTTTAAATCATGCATGCTGAAAGCATAAATATGTTATGGTTTTGTAAGTTTACCTTTGTTACTCGTATACGCTTTCTTTCTTATGTTATTTTTGCAGTGCTGGCAAACAATTTGCACAAAAACCATCTATTTGACAACAAGGTGTTTTTCTTGGCTGTAACGTTTGTGATAACCATTTTAGATGAGTGAGGGATACTTTTAGATGTTTTTTGTCAACATATGGTCTTTAAACTAAAAATGAGAATCTGCAGAGTCATAAGCAACAAAAGCAAAAACAGATTTATGCTTTCAATAGATAGCTTTCAGGAGTTTTTTTATTTTAAAGGAATTTTGGAAAATGTTTTAATCAGGGGTATTGTATCCTGGCATGGTGATCTTTGGTGTGTGTGCCTGCGTCCATGTCCTGCAAGCAGCAGGATGGACCTTTGTATTGGTGTAGGGCCAGGAAGGCCAAGGGCATCCTGTCATGGTGGTCTCTGCCTGCATGCAGCCAGATGGATCGTTTTCCTTGTGTAGGGCCCGGAGAGCTGTGCACATCCTAGCATGGTGATCTTTGGTGTTGGCCATTGTACAAGGTGGCAGGGCCCTGCACACAGCCAGATGGACCTTTGTCTTGGCACGTCCTGGCATGAAGATGGTTAGCGACTTAAGGCCCAAATTATGTCAGATATTCTGTTTATTCTGTTTCACGCAAGTCCCAAATGAGGCTAGGATTCCACTATCTCAGAAAGGAAGGACTTTAAATTCAGACATTAGGGTTGAAGAATGTAAAGCGCACAAAGGAAGGAAATGAAATAGTTATGGTTCGGAGTCTCTGGTTTCTTTCCAAATCGGTGCTGTGATGTTCCTTGGGGTTTTCAGGACTCTGTGCAAAGAAAGTTATATGTTATCTTGATCTCCTGCTTCGTGCAGGGCTCTGTTCAAAGAAAGTTCTACATTATCTCGACAGGTCCCAGCACAAAGAAAGTTATGACTGATTCTGCAGCCCCATGTGGAGAGCCATAGTTGTCTAGCCAAGCACTAGACCTGTGGGCCACAGGCCTGGTTCTGTAGCTTGTGCTAGGGTCATGAGGCTAGGGGCTGGGGGATAGGGTTATGCATTTACAAAACAATACAGATTGAACATTGGGAGCTCAGCTGATGCTGACTTCGGGCGTAAGATGCTTCAAGTGGCAATAAAGTGAGAGGCAGCTAAAACTGGAGGAATATTCTTTCCCTCCTGAGTACTTTACTGCTTATTAAATGACTAGCCCAGTGACCTTGTGGTATGATGCAGAAAAGAAAGTTCTTTAAGTCTTAACACAGTTGTGTTCCAGCGTTGTCACTGGGACCAACCCTAAAGTATTACTGTATAGAAGATCTTCTGAAAGTGAGATTTGATTGGATTTCATTAATTTCTTACAAAGCAAGTTGATGATATTTGTTAGATGCATTATTTTGTTGTGTGCTCTCTTACTGAGTTTCTCTGAAGAGATGTGCACTGTTCTTTTACTCGGGTTTTTCCAACGAGAGTTCAGCATTCTTTTGTTTTTTCTGAAGAGAGTTAAGCGTTGAAGCTGCCATTGCAGAGAATATATTGGAGAAGTTGGAGATATTATTAATAATTAAATCGCAAAAGACATGAGGATGGAGAGTTTGATGCTGCCTACACATTCCTTTAAGATAGGGCTGTGATTGTTCTGTATCTTTTAAGGAATGTATGAATTCACTGTGACATAGTTATGTTTCTGTAAGGCTCTGAAAGTTTTATGACTGAATATTCTAAGTTGATTTGGAATGTGGAGGAGCCAGGGCTTTTGTGATGCTGTCATAGCCTTGCAATGTGTTTACCTCTAGAAGGTGAGCATGCAAAATGGGCGTTTTATTTGGAGGCATCTGACTGGCTGGTATCCATGCGACAGGGTACATTAACTTTCAATAGATGCCCACCAAATAAAAAGTCCCAGCACAAACCTTTCTTATGCCTAGCCCAAGTATGCTTGTGGCCAGCCTACTTCATCATTGTCTGAAGCACTGAGCACACAGTTTGAAACTGCCGCCATTTTAGTTTTACCAGTTAGCAAGAGAAACTGAGTGACCCACCACACACACACACACACACACACACACACACACACACACACACACAGAAACAGGGGCACACAGACGACTGCCACATACACTGCACTGGCAAAACGTTTTCTTTCTTTATTTTTATTTACCAGCATTGTACCTTAGGTCAGGTATGCTCCTATTCAAAGTCGCCTGCACCATTGTGGCTCTCCTCTAGCTGTGCGCGCCCCACCCACCTGTCAGTGCCCACTACTTGAAGCCACTATATTCACTTGTTAAAACAAAACAAAAAAATACAGAGATACCAGAACAGTTAGGGCTGCCAGCATAACTTCTTTCCCGCTCCGTTCTGCTGCCGATATCTTGACCCTCCTTTCCCTGGTGCCAGTTCTGATGTCCCTGTCTCTGTGAAGTTCAGCTAGCCCACAGAGCACTTGCCAGAATGGACCCAGTCACAAATAAATGTAAAGGGGATCCACTCCCAGTCCTCATGGAAGGCAGCAAGGAATAGGAACTTGTCCAAAAATGCAAAAAAAAAAAGGAAAACAGAAATAACACTACCCTGGTAGTCACAGCAGGCAGCGAGGACCGGGAAACTTAAAAAAAAAAAAAAAAAAGCAGCCTGAACAACTGCCTCCTGACCACGCTCACTCTCCCAAACGGCGATCCTTTTCCTGATTGCAATATCTCCTGGCCCCAGTATAAAAAAAAAAAAAAAAAAAAATGCTCAAAATTCAACATTAAAGAGAAGCACAGAAATATACCTGAATTTCACAGGCTCTGGCTCAGCTTTGTTTTTCCTCCCAGCTAGAATGCCCGCCACCACCTCTCAAACAGATTTCCCGATCCATAGTTTAAAAGACAATTATTGAAAGAAAGAAAGGAATGAATGAATAATTTAAAAAAATGAAAGCGTCTTAATTCAAACCCTGGTGTGTGTGTGTGTGTGTGTGTGTGTGTGTGACTCTGACCATGGTGACCAACTCCACAGCAACTACAGAGGCTGCAGTAGGACAAAAATCCTTATGTAAAAAAAAAAAAAAATGTCAATGCAGACGGAGGAACGATTTCATTACAAAATAGATGTATGTGGTAAAACTTTTAACATAAGAATAAAAAAAATAAAAACATAAATAGTACAGTGGCCCATTTTCTAAGCGCAGTAATACTCTCCAGGGTTTTGCAGTATGGGCTATACCGGACCTTCCGGGGCTATAAGGCCCCTCCACCTGTGGCGTCTGGCTTCATTACGCCCCTGGGCGGTCCAGTATAGCTCAGTACCGCTCACCCTTTTGGATATTATTGCTTACGTAGTAAATAACTGGCCCAGTGACAGTGTTGGAACTTACAGAAAAAGAAGATTATGGTAAGTCTGATAGAATTTATTCTATTCTGCAGAACATGTCATCAGCTCAGTTAATGGAGAAGAAAGTGTGGTCAGATTTTCCATGACCAGTTAAAAAAAAAAATATATATATGAAGAGAAGCTACAGGCTGATTGGGGGGGGGTTATTAATTGTGTAATCATTTTTGAATTTGAGAGCAAGGGTAAATAGTTTTATTTAGTCCCAAGAAAATATGCTGGCATGCTATGTACAGAAGCAGCAGACTCGACGAGAGCTTCCACCTTGAGGGCACCACTGATCTACAAGCGCTGGAAAGCAATGAGACTGTAGTGAGTTAAAGCTGTGACCACACAATTCCCAGTAAATAGAATGAACAAGCTACACAGTGGAATGGTGAGCAGTTCTGTTGGGAAATCATGAGCAATATCACGTTTCATTTCACCTAACATTTGTTTTATACTTCTTTACCTCCAGTATTCTGTGAATGACTAATATTTTGATAATTGTCCAGGGATTTTCAGAGCTAGTTTTTCTTTTTAAATGTAACAGTTGTTTCAGTGCTTTTTGTTTTATTTTAAAGATGTGCAGAAGTAAGTATTTCATCTGGCTTATTTGCCAGGGCTTTCCCCTTACATGGCAATCAATGATTTTGAAGCTGGTTTTCCTTTTCCATGTGGCATTAAAAAACAGTCTGTTTTGTATATTTCCTCTGTCCTTGATAGGAATGTGTTAAGTATCCTTTTCACACCCAGCATTGTAAGCTGAGGGTTGTTTTGTATTTTCCCCTGAGGGGGTTCTGCAGATATTTCAAAAGTTTGGTTGATGTGGACTGTCAATGATACTATTGGTCAGAATGACATTATAGGTCAAAGGGATAGTCTGTCAGTGTAGAATGTTAGGAAAGGTAAAGGGAATTTCAATTTACAGCTTAGTGCTTTAACCACTAGGCTACACAGTCTGCAAGGGTCTGCATGAGCGTGCCTATAGTTCTCCTCCACGTCTGGCAGATGTTTGTGCCATCAGGGAGGGTGAAAGTGTTAATGTCTGTGCCAAGCCTATGTCATGCACTGGGCCCTGTTTGCTCAAGAATGGTACGAGAGGTGTCATGTTGCACTTGGCCCATGGCACTATGTCTATCAAGGATGACATTACTTCCAGTACTTGTGAAACTGCTTGAAGTTCTGGATTTCTGTAATTGTGTAGTCTGTGCAATAATTGAGTGGACTTGGGCATTTACTGGGTTGCCAAGACCTGAATTTGTGTCTGTCAGTGAGCCTAGACTATCTATAGGCTGACTGGGGATGATGGGTAGCTTTCTGATAGGTTATTACACGGCTGTGATTTTGTAGGCAGTGTACTACTGCATTTGTTCTCGAACAGACTGTTGTACTGTTCTGGTCTTGATCAACTGGTCGTTCAATAGGGTATTACTTGTATGCCCTTGACTCTTTTACCATCGTGAACACGCTTGGGGTTGATGGTAGGTTGAATGGTAACACTTGTATTGGTATCGTTTTGCCAATATGTGAAATCGACGGATTTTGTAGTGTGATTTATGTGTCCTACAAATGTAGTGAAGTTTGGTAATCTCCTGAGCTTATAACCGTGAGGGTGGACCCGATTTGTTTCCATTTCTATGGTTTGAATTGTACAGAATTGTTAAGGTCCAGAACTGGGCGTAGCCCTCTGGTCCCCTTTTTTTTTTTGGTACCTTGTCAAATATGGAGTATCCTCCTTTTCCCTATTTTGTAATATGTTACCCTTTTTATGGTCTTGTTGTGCAGTAAGTCTGCCAGTACTGTTTGGATTGTGTCGGGGTAATGTGTTTTTCGGCACAGGGAGTAGGACTAGAAGGTTCTTTGTTGGTATGCGAGAAAGTTGTATAACATATCCTAGTGTTATTACTTGTAGGACCCACCTGTCTTGTGTGGTTTGCTCCCATGCTTGCATGAAGAGTAGTAGTTGGTCACCAACTGGAATGTTTTGGTGTTGCTTGTAGCAATAGTAGTTCCTGTTTCAACTGGGTTCTCCGGGGGGAGTAGTTTCCTCTACCTTGCTTGGGAACCCTTCTAGCTCGATACCTGATGCAATTTTTTTTTTGTGTGTGAGTATGGCTGCCTGTAGTAGTGTGGCCTGTAGTTGTAACTGCCCTTGTTTTGTCTTGAAAGGAATGAGAACAGTATGTTTGTCTAGCTGGCAGATAAGTGGATTTGTTTGACTGGTCTTTGGTATCTTATCCCTTGAGGTATCTTTCTAGACCTTAACTGAACAGTCTGTCTCCTGTTTGTGCTTGGTGGATTTGAAATGTTGCTGTATTTCAGTGTGCTGGGGACATAGGCGGTAGTTATCGCGGGATCTCCGCGATGACGAGATCCCGCTGTTTTGCCCCTCAGAAAGATGGCAGCCGAGATCTCGCAAGAGTTGGAAGTCAAAGGGCTGCCCCCACGTTGAGCGAGATCTCAGACTGGAAGAGACGAGGGAAAGAGGAGCGAGTAGTTTGGGCATTTCTACGGACCTGGGGGTCATAAAGACATTTTGGTTGGCTCCATGTTGGTCCGCAGCCTTAAATACCCTGTATGGGGTACACCAGTATCGTTGAGGTCGTGGAAAGCTGCATTTCAGTCAGGTTCCACCATGGAGCTAGAGGCTGTTTGAATGGTGATGTGCCACAGAGACTGGGATACCTGGAATGGAAGAAGGGCTTGTGTCCTGCACGGAGACACTGCTCTAAGGGGTGCCAGGTTGATATTTGCCTTGCTGTCCTTGTATGGGTCATTTAATGAGCCTTTTTTTTGGGGTGGGGGAGGCGTTTGCTCCTGGGACCGCTAGCAGGGGTATCCAGGTAGTCAAATCTCCTTACATTATAAGACCCAGTAGATACTTTATGGACGTTTGCTCCTGGAACCGCTGGCCGGGGTATCCAGGTAGTAATTTTCCTTACATTATAAGGGCCAGTGTATACTTAGTAGTTTGCTCCTGGAACTGCTAGCAGGGGCTTCCAGGTGGTCAGTCTCCTTACTTGTAACTTGCACTGTTCTACTTAAAAGTCTTGTAAACCGATGTTGTGATATACTCAGAAGCTATACATCATGCATTAGTTTTCTATACTTTTGCTAGGTATATTCTAGTAGTATAAGCACAAACTGATGACCAGAGTGCTGGATTTTGATAGCATCCTGTATTTAGTGGCAATTGTCCTATAATTCTTATATGTATGGCTTATAGTGAAATATCATGAGTCTTACCTTTGCCTCTAGATTTAGTTAAATATGCTGGAGATGTAGGGTATGCTGCAACCTTCGTTCAGCTGCGGCTCTTCACTTTGGCCCTGCAGTAAGCTGAGAAAGTACAATGAGAGGGTGTATTTTGATTCTTCCCCTGCACAGTAATCAATAATGTTCTGCACTGTGCAAGCTATTGCTGAGCATGTGCATTAAAGTGTGCACTGTCCCTTTAAATGTGATTAGAGTGAGTGAGGGGCTCAGTGTTGTGCTACCTTGCCCACAACTGTGGTAATGGTGCTGCCCCCAATGTATTTTCCCCATTGTTAATTGATTTTCAAATCGTTGCCCTTACATTTAATTATTCACGTTGTGGTCTGCTGTTGGTGATTTTAACAAATGTGCTCTGTACTGGTTGAATGTTTATGAGCATAGTTACGCTCTCCGCAAGATGGCAGCAGCAAGTCTCAGTCAGTCTTCTGTCTGGCAGCCACCTACACCCTTAATCCCGCATGGTAAGGGGTGAGTGGAGAGCTTTTCCAAGATCACAGCAGCAAGTCTTGCGATATTCTTTCTTGCGGCTGCCGATCTGGATAGGCAAGTTAGGTTAGTTTCTCAATGCTCCTCCTCATGAGACCTACTTGTTTACGGTGTTTTGGTCAGGTAGATTATAGAGGAGCTTCCTCTACCTTTTGATAGAAGAAGGTGGTGAGTTTAAAAGACATAATGTGCCATAAAAAAGGGCTAGAGAACATGTCATTTTGAGGTGAGGCACAGAGGGACTGAGAAATTGCTTCAGAGACTGTTGTTTAGTGATGTCTTGAGTGAGCACTTCAGGTGTTGATATGCTTGTAATGGGGAACTGTGACACATTAGTTAGTATTTTAGAAGTCTGGGACGCTGGCAGGTTACTCTGGACGATCTAAAGTGGCCACTTGTTCATTTAACAATGTATAGACTCTGGAGCCGCTGGCAGGGCTCCAGGTCATTAGACGTCTTAGTAAGGTGGTATGCTTGTTCTGAACAGCACGTAGGGGAACTCAGATAATATGCCCAAGTAAGGAATGAGAGCCTTTAATTATGTAGTAGTCCCTGATGTACTGAGCTCCTGGGACCGCTGGTAGGGGTTTCCAAGTAACAGTGGCTGTGGAATCTGTTTGGTCATCTGAGACAGATCTCAAACAATACATGACTCTGTTAGCATCCTTTAAATTTCAGAAATGTGATAAATTATCTTGTTATGGCCCTTTTTCATTAAATTAGTAGGACCAAGTCATGCATTTACATTGGTATGCATTACTTTTGTCACCCACAGTACATAGGTAGCAGCTCCTTAATTAATATGTGATTGTGCCTTTAAGAGAGGAAAAAGCAACTGAATATTAGTGAAAGAAATGACAATTAAAGTTCACTATTTCCCAAATAGTTATTTAAAAAAAAATTACTATAGTTAGTTGTAGTACTTTCATATGTATTTCATCGTCCATGATTTTATCGTTTTTAATGCTTATTTAAAATGTTATTTGTACAGCGCTTTGATTTTCTGAAATGTGCTTAAAAATATATTTTACTTAATCAAACCTCCTTGTATGTTCACCCAATATAGTACAGTGCTGTGTATCATTTTTGGCCCTTTTTGCATGCCTTGGTTATCTAAGGGGGGGCAGGCTGCTTTAGCTAGACCTTGCCTGGGCTGTGGTAAACTGAGTGAGTGAATTCTGCATTGCTGGGCCGCTGGCTGCTATTGTAATAGGATACAGTTTGTTCTATAAAAAACATTTTTTAAGTTCTCTCTCATGGTCAGTAAGTTAGGGGACTTTGCCTTGAGAAACTGTAGCAATTGCTAGCTCCATTCTCCACTGCAAGATATGCTGGATTTAGTCAAATCTTGTTTGTTTATCCTCATCTAAGATGGTGGACGAAATCTTGCGAGAGGTGAGAGCCAGTCAACTTGCAACTCTCATATAGCAGGAAATTTGTAAACTAGAAAGAAGTGGGGGGATGGTCATGCTGCTAGCAGCTGTTTGAGAAACTGGGGCTATAAAAAAACATTCTGATGGCTCCATTTTGGTCCATAGAACTTCCTTTTCTCTGTGGGACTGTTTTTGTGTAGAAAATAGCGCAAGGTGGTTGCAGGTGCTTTGATTTAGTGCCACTGAACTCCAGTAATGTCTGAATCTAGCTGAGGCATTTTAAGCATTTTCCAGTGCAAGGAAGCTTTTCTGGGTGAGTTTGAGAGTACCCTTTTTACAAGTTAGTGGGGCTAGCAGGGTCACCAGATTCTTGTTGGTGATTAATACAACTCAGGAACCAGATTGATTATTATATTACCTCATGTAAATCACTGCATAGATTCTGTGTTCAATTATGTGGGTCAGACATTATTTTAGTTCCTGGCACCGCTAGCAGGGGTGTTCAGGTAGCTAATAATCTCTATAGTTGCACAATGCGATACTGTTCATAATTTGAATACTGTGCTGTCAGTTTCTCAGCTAACATTGTCCTAGACAACCGACGCTAGTAGAAGCCACAGTGCTAACATTTCTAAGACTGACAGTTTTGCAATTTTAAACAGTTGCATATCTGCAGAAACATACTCTTGTGGTCTTGTTTGATCTTTGTTGTAGGATATTAATAAATGGCTTAGCCAGGTGGCTTCTTACCTTAGTAATGAAGTTCTTCTTTATAATAAACATGTGTTCTTTACAAGAAACACACTGGAGCTCTAGGGTGTGCTTGCAACCTGTTTCGATGCACATAAGAACTGATCTTAGAAGAGCAGACCCCCCTCTCAGGTATCGGATGGACTTTCTTCAAGTCACATGTGCATCAAGCAACCTATCAGGTGTACACAACCCATGATGTCATGAATATGGAGTGCCTCAGAGATTATCCCCCACAATCGGCATGACTAATGCAACTGTTGCCCGGAAAGATTGTCCTCAAATACTAGCAAGGCAATGCATTTTGCATCTATTTGGAAATTGTAATCTCTGCTACTCCCTTAAGCTGTAAATTGCTGAACCATATTGAGCACTACAATAAAACATCAGTTCATTAAAAAAAATAACCTTTACAAAGCAAATACAGCAGAAAACAGGCTTGCATAGTAACACAGTAGTGTGATGATGGAAGAGATTCGAGGACATTCCAACCCAAGCAATCCCTCACTTAAGTTCATCAGCAGCAGTCATGGCTCTGGAATGAGCAGCCTCAGATCTTTTGGAATTTATGGAAATTCTGGAACTTGGAACTAAAGTCAACCCCCCCCCCGACACACATGCACACACTCCGAATGGAGACCATCCCTCATAAGTCTCTGCTTTTTACCTGTCGGCCAGTACACTATCTACTTTTTGTACCCCATTTTTATTCCTTTACAATACTGAAGTCAAAAGTTCAGTTGGACCACGCTGCTCTTCCACCTACCCAGTGAAACTGAAAGAACAGAGCAGAGCAACTCAGCTTTATAATTTCGTATCATAAATGTACAAAACATGGCAGGATCAACCAGGAAAGTTATTTCATTAAAGAACTGTGGGTTGGGGGCTGACTGTGTGTGTGTATATGTAGGAGGAGGATTGAGCATTCCAGTGGACATCGGCCTCCTTTGGGAAGGGAAGGTTGCACTTCCCACAAGTACACTGTCATTTAGGTGACCACATGTGGAACTGCAGTGGGTGAGTGATGGGGGGAGGGTGGGTGGTTACCTGGATCTGATGTACAGTCATGCACATATGTGCGGATGGGCTTATTAAAGCCCCCTGCTGACACTTGATGTGCTGGAGAGGGCAGCTGAACAAGATTACATCCAGTGGAGGAGATCTGGAGACAGGTATGCACAAGAGAAGGGTAGAGACTGGGCTGGGAGTTGCCTTGGGTAGATAGGGGCAACACAGGTGACAGGGAGAAGAGGAGTATTAACAAAATGGGGGTTGAATATTTGCTGGAAAGGAGTATTGCCAAAAAAAATTGGGGGTTGAATATTTGCTGGAGGAACAAAAATAAAAATTTATGAAAATGGGGTGGGAGTATTGGGTAGCAATTAAAGTGGGAGGCGGTTACTTTATTTGGTGTTTCACTCATTTTGTTACACTTTTGGGTGTGTAACAATAAAAAAAAAATCATAACTTGCACTTCCCCATACATTATCCTGTATTTATCACACCGTCTACCCTCCAGATAAACATTTATATAGTGGTTAGATATATCATAGTCACTAGCCACAACCTTAGAACCAGAGAGCAGCTTTCACGATGCTGCTGACATCACATTGCCATGTCCTGCCCTGAAGCCAGCTGCTAAACTGAGAAACGGTGAAATCAACATGAAAACAGCTGACTTAAAAGTTATAACTTTTAAACTGATGTTGTATAAGTTGAATACAGAATGGCTTGACCTGAAATAAAATTCATCTCCACTTGTGAGGGGCCAGGACTTTAATAATTTATATATATTTTTTTGCTATTCAGTATGCCTTTTGGGGCCAGGACGGCGTCCCCCATAAGCCCAACTTTGCGATGCGACCACCTTTGCCATTTTCCTGTGGGCCAGCCAGTACCTGATGTTCCCCCTGGATTAACCCCCAAGGGGTGTGGCCTCTGGGACCTCCCCCTTGTCCCTTCGGACACCATGTCTGGAGTTCAGACAGAGAGTCACAGGTGTGTTAATTGGGGGTGGTGGCGCAGTGAGGGCATCGCGCAGCCCTTCTGATGAGACGTTTTTCCACAAAACTGTGGAGGGCGTGGCATGCAGTGACACAGTGTCACCCGCCAGGTGTCCGATATGCCCCCCCCCCACAAGACCAATGCATGTGCCACCGGGAACTGGACAGCTTGTGGTCACCAACCCCCCTGGGAGGCAGAGAGCGTGCAGAGGCCACTCGATCCACTCCCTCTCTGGCCATCCAGCCGCACAAGTCCACTCCCAAACATGGAGTCGCTGGTATCGTAGCATTTGAGTCAGAGTCATTTTGAATCCCTTTTGCAAGTTAGTAGTTCAAGACAAATCACGCTAGCCCAGTGGCGCTGAGGATTGAGGTGCTGGGCGCCCACCTTACACTACAGCCGGCCGGGTTGGGAACAGACTCGGACGTGGGGGTCGGCAGGGAAAGGGATTGAGCATCAGAGGACTGCTTTCCCTTCCCTGTGAAGGATCTGGGCCTGGCGCTACTCCTTAAGCGGCCCCTAGGCGGAAATCAGGGTCAGCAAGGACAAGTGGTGCCAAAACAAGGGGAGGAGCAGTGGCAGATTTTGTCACGTAGGTGCCATGACATCATTGTACATCCGTGCTCTGTGGGGGAACTAATGGTAAAATCCACGGAGGACTGGGGAGGGGATGAGGGCCCCAGGGAACTGGACCCACATCCTTGATGCTGTACCCTTCCTCCGATGGTCCCAGGTGCCACCCACACAGGATAGACCCTCTAATTTCAGAAGGAGCCGCCAGGTAGTTAAGGAGGGCCCTCCCCTGGGGGTGATCCGGGGGGGGGCTGGGAAGTCCTGGTGGGAGGGACCACAGGAGGAGGGTCTCATGGAGAATAAAGGTTCAGGTTTAGTGGGCACCTCTGAGAGATGCCCAAGGCCAACAGAGCCAGAAATAGAGTTAAAAGAAAAAATCTCCTTGGGGTCAACCAATAGCCTACTTGTAAATATGCTTGCTATAACCATGCAGCTGACTTAGGTTTGCACCCCAAGCCCAGGATGCTGCATATTGAGTGGCAGAGCAAGGCTGGCTTAGGAATCCTGGCTTCCCCACTACAGCTTACTGTACAAGTTTTTGTTCACAGTCCTGGCAGGACTAAGTAGGAATAGTCTTCTGAGGCTTCTGAGAATAGCCTTCTGAGATTCTGTGGTGGTGTTTGTGGTGGTGGGGGCAGCCCTCGGTGGAACTAAGGGTAGAGGAGACTCCAGCAGGGAAACGGGGGTGTTGGGTGTCTGGGGGCTGTCTCTGGCATGAGAGAAGGAGACCAAGTTAATAGAAGGAAGTCCTGGTGGGCTGAGGAAGAATGAGGTAAAAAATCAAACCAATAGTTTTAAATTTACAAAAAACAGAAAAAATATGTGAACATTTTTTTGTACAATTTTTTTTTTTTTTTAGCAAAACCAGCAAATTTGTAACTTGCCAAATTTTGCAGGGCATTAGGTGTTGGCTTAGAAATTGTGCTTTTGATATAGTCCACAGATTTAGTTTGTTTTTATAGCACAGAAGATCCTTTAGGTAAGAACAAATTTAAGGCTCTAGAGTCATGCATAAGTTATATGTGAATACACAAAACAAAACTTACAAGGGATGTAGACATACAGAATAGCATATTGGAATACATTGTCCGAAGTCAACAGATGCCTGAAGCAGTTATAAGTGTTTGAAGCAGTAAGTACATCCAGCAGTTGGTTTATGAAAGAGGAGATACAGTCACAACCCGTAACAAGTCCGTTGTCAGTCTAGGTCTAGGATTTAGTAAATCTGTAGAAAAATTAGTTTTAACCTAGTGTAGATTTTCTGAGCAGTAGTAATAGTCACGTGCCATACCCTGAGCTAAGTATTTATTGTCATTAAATTTGAATTTGGACTGCAGCCCCAGAGTAAGTAGCCCAAGTAATGCTTTTTTGCCCATAACCATGGTGTGGAATTACTCCCAAGTTTAGTAATCCTGCGATAATGTAGAGGACACAGGTCTGGGTGTCAAGCTGAGATCCAGTACAAAGCAACAGGCTGTGTTCAAAAGACATTTAGCCGTGATAGTGCACTAACACTTCCCGAACCATAAACCACAAAACCATAATCAGCAATGCTAATGATAAAACATTGAGCCAAGAGTTTTTTGTAAGCCTTGGTGATTTGCGGTTGTGGGCACTGCAGGCAGGCTGCACCAAGGTGGGAATCATTAAAGTGGAAAAAAGTATTAATAGAATTGTGAGGTGCATTAGCAGCTGCATGTGAATTATTGTTGTGATGTTAGAGGGTTGCCTCTGGATTGGGTAGTATAGGCAGTGCCTGTTGTAAGTTTTAATGGTCAATAGGTGGACATGGGTACCTTTGAAGGAGT
The DNA here is from genome assembly GCA_016271365.2 of Neoceratodus forsteri. Classification (NCBI taxonomy): domain Eukaryota; kingdom Metazoa; phylum Chordata; order Ceratodontiformes; family Ceratodontidae; genus Neoceratodus; species Neoceratodus forsteri. The sequence goes on from CM057456.1 coordinate 227,060,320, forward strand.
TTGTCCCGATGGGGTGGCGGTAGCCTGGGGAGAAACTGCCCAAGGAGGTTGGAGTGCTCTTTTAAGCGGAGGGTGAGCTTAATCCCAATTAATTCAGTGATTGTTCCTGTATTGGGTAGAGCTGAAGGTAGGCAGAGTTTGAAGAGGAAAGAGTATTTAACAGAGGCCGAGGCCGGGGTCGGGGAGAGTGGGTGGGACAAAATATAGCCTTCAAGTGAAAGATTAGCTGACTTTCCAAATTCAGGCGCTGCACTTATAGAGAGAGAAAAGCGCCTCTGCAAATTCAGCTTGAGAAAAACCACCGAGAACTAATTGTCCAATCAGGAGTTGACTGAGGAAGTATCAGCCGATGGCGGTGAGGCCCGAGTTCAGTGAAGGCCAATCAAAGGTGCGGCTTTCATGGCTGATTTTCTGTGGCTCTGCTGGCTAGGGCTACTATACCTGGTCGCTCAGTCCCTACAGAGCGGGATCCTAAAAGAGAGGGAGGGAGAGGGTTAGAATGGTAGTAAATAAAGGCTGGAAGCTGGCAGGCTTGATCAGTGGGAGGACCAAGAGTCCGAGGGGACAATGGGTTATGGCAGGGGCAAGAAAAAGGTGTTACTGTGAGCGCAGGTGGAAGGTGGGGGTAGGGGCTGGCGCCAATACTGCCAGTGGGAACAGCAGGGGTTACAGAGCCGAAGGAGCTAAGTAGATTAAGGGGGAGTAGTTAAATGTTGAGCTTCACGTTTAGGATGGCGTCGGGAGGTGCCTCGAGCAAAATGGTGTGCGGTGGGAGAGACACCGAGAGGCCTACCAAGCAAGAGGGAAACAGAAAGAGGGCTTAGAAATTAAAGAGAATGTGCCACTGTGGGAGGGGGTGGCAAGGTCAATACAATGCCCGGAGGGGCTGTAGAAGAATCAGTTGGGGCAGGGAGTGAGAGCTGTGGAAAAGTAGCAGGATTCAGAGGCAACTAGGAGCCGACATAGAGTAAGGTAGAGGTAGTGTAGGGGTGTAAGGAAGCAAGTTAGATGGGAGGTAGGTTAAAACAGTGCAAAAACAGTGCATACAGAGTCAACTTTTTTGATTCAACAATTAGCAGTATTTTATGGGTACTATTTTAAGCAGCTTAAACAAAATCTGCAGTTACGGCAGCAATATCAGTCCTGGCTCACTATATTAAATTAGGAAGTTAACGATTAGCTCTACAGTGATATCAACTAGCCCTAACCAAATATAGCCTTCAAGAGAAAGATTAACTAGCTTTCCAAATTCAGGCGCAGTGCTTATAGCGAGAGAAAGGCGTTCCTGCAAATTCAGCTTGAGAAAAAACACTGAGGACTAATTGTCCAATCAGAAGTTGACTGAGGAAGTATCAGCCAATGGCGGTGAGGCCAGAGTTCAGTGAAGGCCAATCAATGGTTCAGCTTTCACGGCTGATTTTCTATGGCTTCGCTGGCTAGGGCTACCGTACCTGCAGTGCTTGCTGGGCAGGCGGGTTGCTGGAGAGGAGCCGCTGGCAGAGATCCGCGCTGATCGCTCGGGCCATACAGGGCAGTATCCTGGGGTGCTTGCTGGGCTGGGCGGGTTGCGGAGAGGAGCTGCCAGCAGAGATCTGCGCCGTTCACTCGGCCCGTACAGGCGGGATCTGGGGTGCTTGCTGGGCGGGCAGGTTGCTGAAGAGCCGCCGGTAGTCTACATAGTTGGTGAATGACCACATACTATCAAAGAACACAAAGTATTTAAAATTGTTCACCTGTTAAAGGGCAAGTCCAGTTAAGGTGCAGATGTCTAGAGCATGGGCGGAATCCAGCTTGCTGCGGTTATCAAATAGCATACTATTTCCTTTTCATTCATGATTAGAAGATTTTGTGAGAACCAGTTCTGAATTAACCCTTGAAATCTAGTTGGAGACTCTGTCTCAAGTGATGTTGGTTTTTATCACTCGTTAAGACTGCAGCATCATCTGCTTATAGAATATATTTGTTGATTGCCCAACTGATGGTAATTGGTTCAGAAACAGGTTGAATAACAGAGGTCCCCTGGGATTGTACGTCTCCCAAGGAGGACAGCAGGACCAAAAAACAAAATATCAGAGTTTATAAAAACTCCATCATGTACTGTAGTGTATTGAATCTCCTACTGCTGCAGCCCTCCTCTGATGTTAGCTGCAAGGGATTGTGGGATTTGTTGTTGTTCTAGAAAATTTCAGTTTGCAAGTAAGCAAAATGAGTCTGCTACAATCTACAATACTATAGTAAACAGTAAGTTTAAAAAAAAAAAAAAAAAAAAAGTTCTGCACACAAAGTGCAAATTGGGACCAGCCCCACACTTAGGTGAGTGCCTCTTAGTGGTGATAATGTTCCTCCTTAAGGATCATTAGCAATCCTCCATTCTCCCAGAGTTACCGAGACTGCAGCTCACTTTTTATGCATAGATAATGACTTCATTTTTAATCATCCAGTTTCTGTTTCTGTTAAACTCTTAGCTGTGTTGGTATCTAGCTCCAGAGCACACATCCACTAAACTTCGGGATCCCAGGATGGACTGACACCACTGATCGTAGTTTGTAGTTAAGGTGTTTCTGCCTGGTGTCAATTAGTACGCAGACAGTAAAAAGTAAACGGAACGTGAGATTTATTTACAGGCATAACATTTCACACTGATAGTTTTTTCAGGGACAAAGATACCTAAACAGACAGAAGATATGTGGGCAGTGGACCACTGAAGATGAGGAAATTGAAAGCATATTAACATTCTGAGAGTCTCTTGGGTCCATCTTTATTCTAACTCATCTATTCCATTGGGATGGAATGTGAGAAGCTGATGTATTCAAAATGTTACTGCATTTAAAAGTTCAACTGAATCACTGATATTCTAAATTGCTATGAGACTAGCATCCTCCAGTTTATTATGGCCAGGCTGATTAAAGTGCTCGGCTACAGACACGTCTACGCTGTTAGTGACTGGATATCTGTGACTGTTGAATCTTGTTATAAGGTGGGTGTTTTGATTGTCCTGCATAGTGGGTTTTTTTTTTGCACTGCTTACAGGTAATTCAGTATATTACTTTTTTTTATTATAATTAGTGAGTGATCTTGTAAAGAGCTTCTATTGAGTGGCTTTGAATGGTGTTAAGATTCCTTTTTGTACTTAACAAGTAACACATTTCCTAGTAGCACATTTTAAATATCCTGGGCAGGCTGTTTGGATTTAATTTTGCAGAGGGGGTAAAATGACTCGCACAAGTATATTCTGAAGTTGTGGTTTCTGTGGAAAGCCGGGAAAGTAGGGCAAGGAGTGCATCTCCAGTTCTGTGACACTGCTACAGTAAATTGCTTGTTGTTAAGTTATTAAAAAGGGGTAGTCCTGGATGGTATTTTACAGCTATAAGTACCCAGCTGAAGTTTGTTCTTTTCCTAAATTGGATAGATGCTTCTCTTGATATAGTTTGTATGGTTTATTTGTCTAGAGACCTTCTGTCTCCAGTATCCTCTTTGTGTAAGAGTATCCATTAGTTCTGTGCAGCTCATGCCAAGCTAGAGTGTGTTGAGTAAATGTGTCAGTCTTATACCTTGGTTGTAAGGGATAACTTAAATATGTTTTGGATGGCAGGAATGTGATGCCAGGTACACATCTGTTTTCAGTTTTGCCATTTTACACTGTCACTAGAACATCAGGAAAGCTGATGTGTGTGATCAAGTAGTTCACTGTGAACATCATTGTGGGATGTCCATTATTCAGCCAGTTGTAGAGTTGCTTCAGTTTTTTTTTTTTTTTTTGTCTTTGTGTTCATATCATAACGATACCGTCGGTGTACCTCTGCCAGAGTTAGGGTTGACCATTTGTATTCTTGAGTATGTATTGTTCCAATCTGATATAAAAAGGTTTGCTATGCTGGGGCAGCTGTGGGGCCCATTGCTGTGCCTTAGATCTGCGTATAATTGTTTCTGAAAAATAAAATGAAAGTTGGCAAGTATAAGCACCATTTTCAATAGATCAATAAGCTCATCACTGGGGGTTTGTCATGGTGGTACTGGTGGAGACACCATGCTGCTGCATCAATCCTTTTTTATTGTGAAGTGTTTGTGTATAGTGCCTGAATGTCAGTGTAACCAGAAGTGTTTCTTGAGCAGGTTGATTTATATTTTTAATCTTTATTAAAAAGTCTGTGGTGTCCCATATGTAGAAGGAGATCCAGGTTTGCACAGTGGGTTTTAGATACAGGTCCACAAACAGATATTTTCTGTTGGCCCCCCCATTTGTGGAAATATAGTCACCCAGGGCAGCCTCGTTTATGTAATATGAGGAGATAAAAATGTGAAGACTCACGATTTTCTGTGGGAAGGAAGTCTCTTTGGTCTGTTGCAATGTGGTTAGTTGTCCATGTAGTACTGATTTTTTTTCTGGCTATTTGTTTTGTATTTTTTTTGTTTGGGTCACTGTGTAGTTCCTTGCAGTGAAGGGCATTGGAGAGTTGCTTGTATGCCTCCTCTATGCACTAATACCTTTGTCTGCTTGTTTAATAATTATATCCCTTTGCTGTTGTAACTGGGATAACACATGCACACAGGAAGGGGGTCACTCAGTGGAAATGGCAGTGCATTACATAAGATAAGAAACTAGACCAAGAAACCCTGCATTTGCCAAATACACAACAAATCTGACAAAGCTCAGACCAGGAAAGTAAGTTAAGTAAGGATTAACCCACGACAGAGCGTGGCTTACTGGGGAATTAATCCACAACGGGTTGGGAGGGCTGTCTCACCAGGCCGAGTGCTTACAGCCACCCAGGCGTGGATTAATTCCCTATGTAACCCATGCTCTGTTGTGAGTTAATTCACTTGTAACCTGGCCAGAGAATATGGGGACTGTGCGGTTACAGATGTGAGAGATGTGCAAACTCAACACCATTTCCCCAGGCCACGTTATACTTTTTTTTTTTTTCAATTGTTTGATTTTTTCAGATTAAAATCAGGAATGAGGTACATCTGGAAAGATACAGAGCATTCACATAGCTTAATTAAAAAAGCGTATCTAAGTAGTTGAGTAAGGGTTACAGCCAATAAATACAGATGAAAGTGCAATTTGATGTTGGGTAAAATCATACATAGTGCAGATATATAAAGTGTCAATTCGAAGGAATGTCCATTATTCCTGTATAGACAAGTACTAAATGTCCAATTTTCTGGTACAGTCCATACAATACATGAATGTTTCTTAAGTGCTTTCTTGTATATATTTAAATAAATTTTCATGGAACAAAAGAAGGATCCAAAGGAGTTGTATAAAATACCCATTTTCTCCATCTTAATTCAAACAGATCCACTTCAACTCCAGCCCTGGCAGTCAACCATTCTAAGATATAAATCTCTAAGCATCCCATGCCATTCTTGTAATGTGGGGGGGTGAGGTGAATCTCTGCCCCATCTTCTGGTAATAACTTATATACTGGTGGCAAAGTTATCAATAAGGAGCCTTTTGAACAGGTAAACACTCCAGAGGTTGTCAGAAGAACCAATTCTGGGGTTAAAACCACTTCTTCTCTAACTAATTCAATCAGAACCTGTGAAATCAGGCGCCAAAAACTCTCAGGACTGGGCATGACAAAATATATGGAGTATGACCAGCTTTATTCCCACATTTCCTCCAGCATTTCCAAGTAACGGTAGTTGTAAATTTAGACAATTTGGCAGGGGATAAAAAAATCTGTTTCTGGTTTCCCATGCAAATTTCCTCCAATAGGGTGCATTTAAAAGGCCAAAAATAAGCTTAGTATATTTTTCCCATTCATCTATTTGGATTGGCATGAGAAGCTCTCTATTCCAGGATTCTAATATACCTCTAGTGGATTCTCTAGACATTTCCTGAAGACTCATAGAGTAATCCTATGAAATGTGGCCAAATTTGGCCTCCTCTAGTAGTTCTAGCAAAATGCAGTATCAGAGGAAGGGGTTTAGGTAGAAAACCTGTGCTAATCGCTCTCTGACTTATAATTTCATTAAGTCGAGTGTATAGTTGATGGTCCTCTGGGGTGAGCCTATAGCTTTCCTGTAAGTTTTGGAAAGGGATTACCCCCCTCTCATCTGTTATTTTATAGATTGAGGTAAGACCTCTGTTTGCCCAGCTGTGCAAGGTTTGTTTTTCTTGTGGCAGAAGATGGTTTAATAGTGTTAGAAGCAAATCTAAGTGGGGAAAAATATGTTTTAAATCTGGGGAATTTCTAAGATTACGCCAAACCTGAAGTGTAGATTGTGCTCCTATATAGTCTGTTTTATCTGTTTTTGGGGCTTTACCATTGGAGGAGAGCAGATCCAAAAGATCCTGGAAAGGATTCAAGGACAACTCTGTTTTCTTCCAGGGAATGTCATAATTTGGGTTGCACCAATTAAATATATGGGCTAATACTGTAGCTTGGGCATATTTATAAAGATAAGGTAAGTTCAACCCTCCCCTCCCCTTAGGAAGTTGTAAGAATGACCACTTTATTCTAGGCTTCTTTTCCTCCCATACGAATCTAGCCAGAGATCTATTCCAGGAAATAAAATACATCTGTGAGGGGAATTCTGGTATTGCAGAAAATAGGTATAACAGGCGAGGTAAAATGTTGATACGTATTAAATCTATTCTAGAGTAAAAGGGCAGATGGAGTTGAGACCATCTATGAAGGTCTAGCTCTATTTGTTGAGTAAGAGGTTCATAATTAAGTAGTATAGTATTTGAGATTTTTTGCAGTAGTTGTATACCTAAATATTTTATTTTAGTCTTATTCCATCTAAGAGGAAGATGGGCTTTCAGATTTAGGAAGGGTGAGAAATGGAAGTGAGCACTTCCGTTTTAGTGAGGTTTGTCTTGTATCCAGAAACTCTGGAGAATTGGTCCAGGACACTCCATAAAGCTGGGAGGGAGGTTTCAGGATTAGTGACCATTAGGAGGACATCATCTACATATAAAGTAAGTTTCCAGGATTGATTCCCTATCAAGACCACAGAAATCTCTCTATCTCTAATAGTCATGGCCATGTTGTACTTCAACTTGCACCCGCAACTACCTGCACGGAGATGTAAACTTTGCCTTGCTTCTAAAATGTACACTGTTTACTCAGTAACACAGTTTCAATTAACTTAGCAGAGCTTGCCTGTCGTGGTGCTGTTTACCTTTGGAGTTGGGTTTCTAAGTGGGACTGTATTGTTACACGCACCACATGCATACACCAGGTGCCCAGTCAGCTAACCGGAGATTAGGGTAACTTTAGCATCCCACCTCAGACTCGGTACAACCAAACGAAAAGTGTGCCCGTGATGTGTTGCTGTGCTAAGAGAGCTGCTGCCTGGAGGTAAGACTGAGGAGGGAGGGTAGAACAGGTCAGCAGGCGGGGACCGAGGGGAGAGAGGCTACAACGTAGACGGCATGTATATGCAGACAGGATGTAGGTTTGACTTCAGACCCCACAGGTGTGCTTAACAACGGAGTTGGACACACAGATGTGGAGTCGGGAAGGTAAAACTAAGGAGGCAAGGTAGATCGTGTTGGGAGGCGGGGAGAGAGGACTGAGGAGGGAAGCTACAACTCAGATGGGATGTAGGTTTGACTTCCGACCCCAGAGGTGCGCTGAGCAGTGGAGTCTGACTGCAGCAAGGTGAAGAAATGCATGGAGGACTGCATTCAGAAATACAGTTCAACAGCAACAAACTGTAACCTTGCTAGCTAATAGTTCGACACTGACATGCACAGTTCAGTTCCTCTCTGCTGCTACTGGTCACCTGTTACAATGTCAGACAACTGTATGAATGCAAGTGCTGGGTCTGCTCTATGCAGGGAGCAACTGTGGATTAATTGAATTAATCCACGGTCAGCTGACTGCTCCTGATGAATGGGAGTGGGCCATTTCCCTGGCCATGTTCTAAAAAAGCTGTACATAGTATTTAGGTAGCACAGTACAGACATGTTAAACAGTAACTCTCAGTGGCGATAGATAATCACCCAACAGCCTTTTATGCCCAAATGGCCATTGGGTATGCAGCGCCATTGAGTAGTTATCTGTGGCTCTGTGGGAATTTCTTCTGTTTAAGCAGTAGCCCAGCACTATACACTTTCAGAATGTAGTCATAAGCTTTTTGAACTTATTTCCTGGTCTGAGCCTTATCTGATTCACGGGGTATTTGGCAAGTGTGAGGTTTCTTGGTCTGGTAACTGGGATAATGCCTTTGATTCAGCTCAAGTCAAGTTGTCTGGCCTGTCTCTGCCGGACCCCTAAATGTCTTGCTCTTACAGTATGATTCCATTATAGTACATCTAGCAAAGGAACTCATACCTCTCAACTGTCCCTGATTTTCAGGGATGTCCCTGATTTTGCCTCAAAATTTTACCCTGTCCCTCCTAAAAATTGTGCTTCCGTGACCAAACAGTGTGGGTTGTAAGCACAACATAATGTCAGCCATTAAAGTTACAAACTTGTTCTTCCTTAGAAAATGCATTTTACACTATGCCCCTTATTCTACCAGCTTTCTGAGTGGATAGCACCTATTTTGAAGATGTGTCCCTGATTTTGGTCCTTTGTCCCTGATTTTTTTTTTTTAAGCCTTGTCCCTGATTTATGAGGCAGGAGGTTGAGAGGTATGAAGGAACTTGGGCTTAGTGGTGGTAACATCTTCAGCTCTGACAGAGGTCTTGAATTACCTCGAGTTGGTGCTTTCATTGAAAGAAACAGAAACGTTAAAAGTAGCTGCCTGACAAGTTCAAGTTTATTGCAGGAAGACTTAGTTGAGCAAGCTCATTCACAAGGAGGTCCTGAAGCATGTATACAGTCAAGGAGACATTACATAAAAAAGGCATCATAGAAAAATAAAGCAAAGACGAGCAGCCAGCTGGTCTGAATAAAGGAATAGGATATTTCATGGGGTTGGGCTGGCTGCTGTCACCACAGGATCTCACATGTGTACATACACTCAGCAGTAGAGTTAAGACTTCTGTTGTGGGTTTACTTTCAAATATTCATGGCATTGGGGGGCAGAAACAAAAAAATAAATGAGTCACTTCACATCTTACACATATTTTCACATTTTTACATATTCTTTACATTTTGCAAGGTTGCTGCCTTTAGTTAATAGGACATGTGTTGCATAATTTGTTTAATTAGACAAGAAAGCAAAACCTGCACACTACCAAATCCACCCCCAAAAATTCTTGGAAAGCACATCCATATTTTGTTTTTACTAATAAAAATAACTTTTCATTACACAGATCGTTAATGCTGTAATATTTCCACTGATTCAGAATCAACAGACTGAAAAAATAGTAATGAAATTCATTACTACAATGAAACAATTCTGGTACTTAACTGTTAGCTCATTTGTGAAATTGATATTTGGAATAGGGCGCTAGGGCAGGTAATCTCATTCCCTCTGGAGTGGTGAGATAAGTTTGGGTCATAGAAATAGTAGCAAAAGGGGTGGTGGAGGGAAGGACAATGACAAAATAACAGCAACTCATGGGGGGTCCCTCCATAATGGTCAAAGAGACTAACATATTATGGAATGTAACATAATTAAGGAACAGAACACAGTTTTTGTTGTAGTTAAGGAACGGCACAGGTCTAGATATCGCATATTCCATAGTGCACGTAAAGGGCTGCCTCTGGTCCATGGTGCTCTCGTCTGACAAAATCAGTGATCCAAAGAAAAGACTCTGCACGCACTGCTCCTTACTGTAAAGAACTCTGCAGGTATACCAATAGCGGCACATTCTCTCTGATGAGTACCAGGATATCACAGATATGGCTGTGTCTTCTGACAGGGATACAAAGAAATTGAGCAGGAGGTACTTGGTCAAGAAAACAGGTCTTGCAGAGCTGGCTCTGGCCTACTTAGCTGATTCAACAAGAGGAATTATGGCTAACATTGCTAACAAACTGGCACTATGGCTTGAAGTAGTGGATTGTGGACACATAGTCCAAGACTGTAACTATAAGCTCTGTATGGCAGCAAATTCCTTTTTTGGAACACTTTACTGAAAGCAATTAAGGACTCTGCTGATATCCAAAAGATGAAGCAGCAGGACCAGAAAAATGTCCATTTCACAGCAAACAGAATTATGGCAACTGTCTCTTTCAGGATCCTGGTCCTCAGGCGTGAGGTCTTAATTCTGGTTGATTCAGTCTTGAGGAGGTAGAGCAAACTGTAACTAAGGCAGAGGTGAACTGTGTTCGCAGATCCTCTTCTTTCTGAAGGTACGTCGGCTGGCCCATCCCTCACAGCTCAAAGAAGGCTAAATAAGAGATTTGCAGATACTTGGGTGAGGGGGAAGCTGACTTGCCATGCGACCAGTGCCATTTCAGGACATTTGTCCTACCACATTACATTTGAAACCTCGATAGCTAACTACCAAAATAAAATATAGGCTGTACACACAGTGATAGTTGTGTTATACTAGTCACTCTGTCAAGGGGTGATCACATTTAGAGCAATGGGGAGATACCCCATGCAAGCATTTAACCCGCCTCTCAAGCAGCGACCCATGAGTCAGTATTAACAGAACCCCCAACCCCATCTTAGTCACTCACAGTAAAGCAATGTCAGGAGGAATCAGCCGCCCACCAGAAACTATTTCAAATATACCTCAGTTTATAGGGTGAAAAGGAACTGTGATACTCGCCAGGAATGTATTAAGCACTCCAATGAGCTGGAAAAGCACTTTCTAAATAGGGGATATACACGTAGATGTGTGGCAGAAGCAAAAAGTGAGGTGGAAGAGATGGATAAAGAACGGCTCCTTATGTTTCAGCGGAGTAGGAGGCAAGGAATTCAAACTGAAGATGCATCACAAGATATGCAATCAGGACAGAATGGCGTGAGAGATATTGGAACTAGGCCCCTTACTAGGGAGGAGAAAATACCCACCTTAATGTGAACAGATTTAGAGTCAATTTTGTGACATATTCTGAAGACGCAAGTTGTATTAGAAGGATAATAGAAAAACATTGGGAGGTAATAGAAACTGAACCGGTCCTTAAAGAGATATCAGGTGTGACTCCTAGGTTTGTTTTAAGAAGTGGGAGAAATATGAAAGACTGTGGCCAATAGTTATGAGGCCTGTAGCTCAGGATACATGGTTACCTAAGTTACAGGGGGGTACTTTTAAATGTGGGAAATGAAAATATTGTCCCTTTCGTCACAAAGTCAGACATTTCAGGTGGATAATGTTACCAGGATTTTGAAATAAGAGATTTTATTAATTGTGATTCTAGTGGAGTTATCTATTTGGCCACAAGTGTGTAATGCATATTATATGTGCAAAACTAAAAGAAGTTTGAAACGGAGGGTGGGAGAACATGCAAGGTCTATAGAAAAAGGAGAGCTAGATAATGCCCTTGCTAACCATGTCAAGAAACAAACTATGGGTGACCACTGTTTCTCATTTCACGGTATAGAAGGAACTAGAATTGGCCCAGTTGGGGGGGGGGATTGGATAATTTTTTATTAAAGAGGGAGGTCTGGTGGATATTTACATTATGTGCTACTGAAGCCCCAGGCCTGAATGACGGATTACAGTTGTCTCCCTTTTTAAAAATGAGGTGTGCAATATATGTCTTGATACCTGGGTTCTGCTTTTTACACAAAACCTTTTAGGTATTAAATCTCTTGTGGGAAATAACTGCCCTTATTACATCTATCCATAAATGCGGGGACCATACATTGGCGGGTAACTACTGGCCCATATTAACACTCCCACCTCTCTCCAAAGTCTTAGAAAAAATCATTGCGACTCAACTCTCTGACCACCTAACCAAATACAGCCTCCTTTGCCAGGAACAACATGGCTTCCGGAAGAGCCACAGCACCACCACTGCACTTCTGGAATTCACCAATGCTTTACACACATCTCTAGATGCCAGTCAGCTAGCAGGTGCTGTATTCATAGATCTGTCAAAAGCTTTTGACACTGTTCACCACTCACTGCTACTATCCTCCCTTACCCACCTCAGCCTGGCACAAGATGCCCTCTCCTGGTTCCATGACTATCTTACCGGCAGAACGCAACAGCTAAGAATTACCAATACCCTGTCCTTTCCCCTCCCAGTTACATCGGGGGGTCCCTCAGTGGGGATCCATTCTCGGTCCTCTTTTATTCAGCCTATTTCTCAACACCCTCCCAAGTGCGTGCTCTGGTAAACTCCTTCTATATGCTGATGATGAGATGCTATTCCACACCCACCCTGACCCTATCACCCTCCAACTGTCGCTCCAAAAATCCTTCACTGAGGCTGAGTCATGGTTCACTGACCATAGACTTGTACTCGACTACAAAAAAAACAAACCAATGTTATTTGTCCACCCCCCAAAAAAAGCACAGTTCACACTCCCTGCTCATAAAAAATGTCTGTAATGAAACACTAGAGCAAGTCACTTCTGGGGGTTACACTCGACTCAGGGCTAACATATCATGAACATGTCCGCCTCCTAACCTTGGCTGTTTGCACACGCATTGGGCTCCAACACCGCTACAAACACTGCCCCCGATGCCCTTAAGATCTGTGGTGCAGCTGACAACACAGTCCTTAATAAAAGTCAGGACTGCTCTGAATAAAAATGCTAGCTGGCCATTTGCTGTGACCACCTGACCCACACATGTATGCTTTACACCCGCACCATCTTGCTCAATTTCGATGGGTGACTGAAGTACCAGACCTGTCTCTTTGCCCAAAAGATTAGAACAGGCCTCACTCGCCCACCCAGTCTAACATCCCTACTGAAACCGGCTCATTTCACCAAAAACACGTGCCACTCTGAGAAATCCCCCTTTCCTGTCCCCCTCTCTACAAAACCTCGATGGGGCAGAGTACCTTCCGCTATAGGGCTCCACTCTGGTCCAATGCACTCCCCATGCCCATACTCTCAGCCCCCAAACTTGGCCATTACAAATCCTTCCTTCGGATCCACATCGAGCAGGAGGCTGCCTGTGCCTGCTACTGTCCCCCTTAGATCGGCTGATAGGCCATGTCCTTTGACAAAGCACCATTCTCTATGCTGGTCCTGCTGAAAATAACACACTGTTAGTGAGAAGCTCTCGCCTAGGCTCTGCTGGTTGCCCCAGCGGCCTGAGAATTTGAGGTCTCTGTATTTTTTTTTTTTCCAAAACATTCATTGTAAACACTTGTTGTTCTTTTCTACTCTATGTAAATTGTCTTATGTAATTACACTGTACTCTCCTGATGTGGAGCCTTTGTAAAGGAGTCTCTGGCTCAAAGGTTGTAAATTCTGATATATATCAATAAATAAATAAAGTCTTGGAATTACAACCTATGAGCATGAACTTCCTTACATAGGTTCCACGTCAAGCGAATAACAAAGAACACAAAGCAGAAGGTAAACAATACGATATAAAATGCAAGAAACATAAGTTGCCATTACTAATTACTGGCATGGTACAGTGTATGCCAGGACAAGAGTTTAATCAAAACAAGATACACTAGAACACAGGGTAGTTCAGCCGGTAGGCCTTGTCAAGTGGCAGATAGAAAAGATAGTTGATGGGGGAGGGGTGAAGCAAGGAGAATATAGATTAGGTCAGCCAAGAGCCTTGGTGGGCAGCAGGGAGACTGGTAGGGGAGTGGGGCAGTTGGAAGGACAAAAGGGGGAGGGAGGAGACTATTGGGGAGGGAGGGAGGGAATAGGAAATACAGAAATAAGTCAGCCAAGGGGCCTTGTCAGAAGGTAACAGGAGGAGTGGTACGGGAGAGAAGTGGGGTAGGCGGGGGCAAGGGGGGATCTGATTGTTGTTGGTGTATTTCTTGTTGTGTTATTGTTGTTCGTGGATCTTTACTCACACCAGTTATAAAAAAAAAAGTGCTGGTTTTGGTTCATCTTTATGCATGGCACACTGCATTCCTCAAACTGCCCAACTTCTGTAACGCTGGGAGATTCAGATGGTGGATCTGACATTAGTCACATATACTGTCCGGGGCTTACATAGCCCAGTGAAGAGGATGAGAATCCTGCAGGAGCTCCAGCAGAAAAGGGCCATTGTGGCCTTCTTATAGGAAACTCATTTAATGGCCGTGGAGCACCTATAACTTTGTAGAAGCTTGGTGGGGGAAGTGTATGCTTGTCATTTCGACCCTCACCCACATCGGAGAAGGGTGCCAATTTTAGTCTGTAAGAATACACCATTGGTTGTCTACATGGTGTACAAGGATTTGGAGGGCAGCCTTATTCAGGTTGGGGGGGTGCTGAGGCTAGGCCTGTGTTTTCCAGAACATCTGTGCTCCAAATGGAGTTCTGGAACAGCAACCATTTCGTCATAAAGTACTGGGAGATACAGTAATGGACTCCCCGAGTTCGAGTTTAGTGGGGAGAATTTTAATGCTGTGCCCAACCCTTACTGGACAGATTTGGACATAGTGGATTGCTGCATTACCACACTGGTAAGCTGCTCTCTCACCTGGGCTCGGAAATGTGCCTAACGGAGGCCTGGCATTTCCTACACCCTATTGTATGTGATTATTCATAGTATGCACCTAGACACAGTGTTCTCCTGTATAGAATACGTTTATATCTCATCATCCTGGCTGCATCAGGTAGTGGCCTGTCAAACTGGCTCCATTACTGCCTCTGTCCATGCACCGGTGAAGCTGCAGCTGCCCACTACAACCTTGCGTAAAAAATCAGTTTGGTGAATGAATGTTAGCCTTCTAAACACAGAGGATTTCCAAGACCTGGTCTGCCAGCAGAACAGCAGACTATATGAGCCTGCGTAGTCCTGCAAACATCTGTGCCAGTGTACTGCAGAATGCCCTGAAGTGAACATTATGTGGGGAGATCATTAAATATTCTTCTCAAGTGAAAAAGGAAAAGGTACAACATAGGCTAGACTTGGCAAAAGCTATTGCAGAGCTGGAATTTCAGCACAAGATAATGTTGAATGCAGAAGTGAAGCTCCCTGGAAGAGAAGTGTTGACAGTTCTATCCTTTTACTAATCAGCTATGGTATTTGTAGCAAAGGTATTTCAAGTATGGTAATTGGGCGGGCAAATTGCTCACGTGGCAACATAGGAAAGAGGCCACAAACAGGTGGTCACCAAGATCAAACATCCATGGTTGGGGGTTTTCACCACCCACCAACCAGACATCTCCAAAGCTTTTGCCTAGTTTTCTTCCACTCTTTACACAGCGGACAGAGGCCAGGAGCATGTCCTGAAAAGCTAACAATATTTGGAAGGATTACACATACCACACCTGACTCCTAATAAAGGGGCTCAACTGAAAACTTTGATTACCGATCAAGAGATTCTCAGTAAGTTCAAGTTTATTTAATCAGGAAGACTCCATTGAGCAAGCTTATTTACAAGGAGGTCCCATGTGGGCAAATTACATAACAATACAGTGTAATATATAATAAACAGAGCAGGTGCAATTAAAAAGAGCAAGAGTTACATATAGGTACATAATGATAGACAACACATAATGTGATAATGCTAAACAAGTAACTCATAGTAATGATACCATCTAAGCTGATTGTTGAAGCACAGAGAGAAAAATAGGGGCCAAGGGATGGAACATGAGAGGAAAGGGAAGGGGCATATATTATATAGGGAGATTTGAGGGAGAATAGGGAGGAGTTACATGATAGGGTTAGAGGGAGGATGAAAGGGAGATAAAAGATTAAAAGATCTAGGCTGAGAAACAGTGGCAAACATTTTGCATACTTGGCAACAAGGCTTTTAAATGCATTTAGTAAGGTTAAGCTTCTTAAGAAAGATAAATCACAGAGGTGACGTCTTCCCTTTGGAATTCTTTAACTCCTGGCTGATGTTTTTAATCACATAATCACATCCGGCAGGGGGGGTGTATGCCTGATATGTGACACCAGGCACAGATGTCAGTGCTTTTAAAACCAGATAAAGATCCTGAATCCTGTGGCTCCTACCCACCGATTTCACATCTGCTGGTTGATCTAAAAATCTTTACAGGTGTACTGGCTGATAGATTGCCGAGGTGCATCGGTTTGCTGGCCCACCAAGATCAACCAGGTTTTATAGCAGGGAGATTGTCATAGGACAACATTAGGAGATTTTTGAACATCATAATTTCTCATAAAAGGATGAAGACCTTCTAGCTGGCCATTTGTACGGATGCTGAGAAGTCCTTCGACAGAGTGGACTGGGCTTTTATGGCAGCCACTCGGCAGAGGTTTTTCCTTAGGTCCCAAATTTATTATAGCTGTCACTTCTCTATATGATAACCCTGAAGCATATGTGAGAGTCAGCAGGCAGTCATCCGACAGATTGCCAGTGGGTAGAGGCACGAGGCAGGGGTACCCACTGTCACCTCTTCTCTTTGCCTTGAGCCTTTAGCCACTAGCCATATGGAGTAACATAGATGCACAGGAGTCATGGCTAGAGAGAGTGAACAGAAGGTGGTGCCTTATGCCACTGATCATTTTTCTGGGGATCCAGTGCACTTCTTGCCCTGTCTCCATGACTCCCTGTTGGAGTTTGGTTCCATGGCCAGATACAAAATTAACCTGTCTAAATCAGAAGCCATGATATTAAGTGGTGCACCACCCACAAGGTTCCAAGTGACCTTTCTCTTTATGTTGGTGAAGCATAATACTTCTCGATATTTGGTTCTCTGCAAGCAGATATGACCAGATGGCACGTAATACCTTTAACATTATATGGGAGAAAACAGGTTCTAAAGATGAATGCCCTTCGTCACCTACTGTTCTTTTTCCAGACCCTCCCCATTTCTGTCTCAGTTTAGTACTGGAACAAAATTCCCCATCTTTCGGATGAGATGTTAAACCGAGGCCCCATCTGCCTGGATTGATGGTGGTTCAGGTGGATGCTAAAGATCCCATGGCACTTATCGAAAAAGAGTAGGGGAATTTCCCCGATGTCCTGGCCAGATTTCTCCCATTCACTAAAAATACCACCAACAGCTTAATCTGGTTCATTTTCAGTTGCTTACCATCTGTAACCCCGCCCGGTTGCCCCTGAAAAAGGGACTTCTAGGCCCAGTGGGCTTAATGGGTCAACAAAATTAAATAAACAAAGTGTTGAAAGACATTAAACATTTTGTGTAGGTGTGGCAAACGCCCTAGGATAGTGGAGAAGATCCTCCAGCAGTCGTTGGAGAGGTGGGTATTGAGCCTTCCCTGCCTCAAAAAGTACTGCCTAGCTGCTCAGGGGGTATGTCTTTGTGCCTTAGCTAAATGGAGGAGCTAGTTGGGCTGATATCTCATAGAAGAAGATTCTTTACCAGGGAGGGCATTGTGGACCCTTCCTGTAGTAGGAATAACACCACAGATTTGACCTACTATTAATAACCCCTGGACAAAACGCATTCTCCAGATCCTAATCAAACTTGGGTATCTGACTGGAACTTCTGATGGATTGGGACCCTTTTACTGACGAGACATGAGTCTTTCATTCCACCCACCCTGGACAAAGGTTATACCCACTGGGAAGGAAGGGAGTGCATAAGATTTGCCCAGTGCTTATCAGCACAACTTTATGCCTTATTTGTGCAGCTCAGAGAACAGTTAGGGCTTAGCAGGGAAGATCACTACAGGTATTTGAAGGTGAGATGCTTTATTCTTTCATCTAAAACTGTTCCTGACCTGTAAAGACCCCTCACGAACTTAGAACAATTGTTTTATGACGAGTAATCCTTGCCACTCAAATCAGCACTATATCAGGTATTGATAGCAAATCCTCCTCCCGCCACTGGAGGGATCAGACAAAACTGGGAACAGCAAGTAGGGGTGAACATATGAAGCAGTGAAAGGTCCGAATGGGGAAGGGTGGAAGGTTACATCTTCCCACCTGGAGGGAATACAGTTGGACAGTATTAACTTGATTTTTCCACATACTAGTAGGACACTACAACCTGGAACCCAAGCTGCTGAGCATTGGGGTCCCTGTAATCGCCAGACCAGTAGCCCAGCTCTTCAACAGATCCCTGGCGGAAGGGAAAATACCGGCTTTGTGGAAGGTTGGACTGGTTACCCCAATCTCAAAAAGTGGGCCACATGAAGACATGGCAGACTTTAGGCCTATCTCCATCCTCTGCGCCCTAAGCAAGCTACTGGAGAAGGTGGTATACCAGCAATTAAGCAGCTACCTGGAACTGCACCACCTACAGGCTGACCAACAGCACGGTTTTAGAAAAAAAACACTGGACCGAAACGGCACTAATAATCTTCACCACGGAAGTGTACGAGGCCTTGGACCAGAACAAAATGTTAGGGGTAGTGTTCTTAGACCTGGCCAAAGCATTCGATCTGGTTGACCACCAGCTTCTCATTGAACGACTAAGGGGGCTTTGATCTGGATGCAGCAGCCCTGAAATGGTTCACAGACTACCTCAGTGGAAGGTCACAAATGGTTCGGTGGAATGGAACTAAGTCAGACGAGTGCCCAGTACCCGCAGGTGTCCCACAAGGGTCAATCCTAGGCCCCATGCTTGTCTCCCTGTTCACCAACATCCTCCCCCAACACTGCGGAGGGGCAAAAGTTACACTCTATGCCAACGATGCAGTGCTGTACAGGACGGGTAAGGACACAGGGTCCTTAAATCAGGAACTGATGCAGGACTTCGCTGCCCTCGAAACCTGGTGCCAGGTCAACAGGCTGGCCCTAAATAGCAAAAAAATGAAGGCCATGCTCTTTGGTCCAAAAAAACTGGGACCACAGAGATCCAACTTTCTATCCTTCTCCACCCGTGATGGTGTAGGGATAGAAGTAGTGGACAGCATAAAGTACTTAGGTACGTACCTTGACCAGGAGGTCTCCTTTAAGAAGCACATGGACCACCTCACAAAGGTGGTCATCCAGAAGCTGGGCCTCCTATACAGACTGAACCCATTTCTAACCAAGGAAACAAGAATGGCGATCGGTAATGGAACAATCCTCCCCACCCTCTTCTATGCTAAATGCTTCTCTGCAACAAATATGGATGCCTGTTGGCACCGGTGTTGGGGAAGGGGTGGGGGGCAGGGACACATTTTCATATTTTTCAGTCCTGCCTGAAACTTTCATATTTTGGGAATAGTCCATCAGAATATGCAGCTTATTCTGGGCAGATAGACCCTGAAAACTTTCTCTGACCTGGTATTGGGTTTCCCTGTGCTAGTGCGGGGTCCTAGCAAGACACAGAAGCTGGGGCACATACTGCAGGTGGCTGGCCTAAAATGTATCCCTGTTAACTGGCCATCACTGATGCCACGTACGTTGGAGTAGTTAGAACGTAAATGACTTGGGCGAATGGAACAAATTACAGGTGAACTTAGAATGAACAGGGACAAATTTTTAGAGTACTGGAACCCTTGGCATGTATCTATCCTCCCACAGGAGGTTGCCAGCGATGAGGCTGAATCAAATAAATGGTTTGATACAGTTGCATTATTAACAAAGGGTACAGAGAATGGTCCATATTGGCTGGTCGATTTTTCTTATGGGGGCTACAAGATGAAGGGTGTCCACCACAGCCTGGTGCTGGGACAAGAACTGCATATATCTGGAACATTTGCTCTATTGAGTTATTTGGTGGACATTAACTGCCAGAGGACCCAAAGTGACCCTATGAATGAAACAGTAATGGAAAACAGGCCATAGACATTCTAGCTGACTGTTATTAGTTGAGAATTTAATATACAAATCTTTTCACTCTCGTTTACATTGTGCTTAACAGTGTCATGACATGTGTTATAAGGCTCGTTCACACATCGAGAAAGTTGGATCGCTGCTGTGTAGATGGCTGCAGTCAAGCAATCTGAAATGCTGTGGAGCAGCATTCACACGGCATAACTCTAGAATGCTGCAGGTGCTGCAAGAGAAGTTACGGCGTTTTGAGGAAGGTTCCGGTGGGGGTGCGGTCAACAATACTACAGTGGCGGGGTCTTCAGACCTGAGTTCAGCCAAAGGTAGTTTTAGGTACATTAAGCACAGCTGAACTCTGGCAAGTAGTTCTTTTCAAAAACCGAGGGCTGTAAGATGAGAAAACATGGTCCCATAGTGGAGCCGTGACACTGGGCAACATATTGGATGGTGCTGGCTGTTCACACAGCCAAGAAAACCAGTGCAAAACTCCTACTCCACTGCACGATCCCAAGAAAACAGGGATCGTGGGCACAACAGAACGCAAGTGGAAAACGGCAGAACGGTGGCATTCACATGTGCACAGGGGCACCGATCTGGGCACAGTGCACCACCAGCACCGACTCGGAACATGCAGTGTGAATGAGTCTATAGACAGGATCGTATTGTAACCATGGTCCACAAACTTTTTTTTTTTTTTTACTTTTTTTATTTTTATTTATTTATTGAAATGTTTCACCAGGAAGGCACACTGAAAAACAAGTTGCTCGTCTCCTAGTGTGACCTGGGGGAAGAGGGTACAGGGAGAATACACATAGTATAACAACTACATAACAGTCAGTATGCTGGGAACAAGTAATACATGTGAACAATGCATGAAATACAGCAAGGGCAGGAATACAGGATACAAAAATACAACAGGGTAATGTAGATAACAATTAGATTGAACAATTGAAGTGCACATTCTTAGCAACGTCTTAGCTCTCACAACTGTACTGTGCTATATCACGTCTTTAATAAAGCTCATGAAGTTTAAAAAAAAAAAAAAAAACATAGTCACAAACAGCATGCAAAGCCATGACAATGGACACCTTCAGTCTAGATTAATTGACAAACTGGTATTATTACACCTTCCCACCAACTCTTGTCTTTCACAGAGTGATACGGAAACTCATTCATGACAAGGCCATAGTGATCATGATAGCACCTTGTTATTCTTGGAGACCATGGTTCACGTTCCTGTTACGATTGTCTGTTGAACCACATTGTACTCTTCCTTGATGAAGAAATCTCACAGGGATCAGGCAGGTATCCCAACCTTGGAACTTGAACCAGGGCTCCTTAGTACAGTGTGGCTACACAGCAGAGGTCGTGTATAAACTTTAAAAATCCAGGAGTCTGTCATGACATATTTATCTATTGTGCCAGCAGTTGTAACCTTCCTCTTGAGAGGATTCTCAATGAGATGGAGTCCAGTGTTTCTCCGAGCAGATAGAAACATAGAAATTGTCAGCAGATAAGGACCACTAGGCCCATCCAGTCTGCCCATAGGCCCTATACATGTATGCATCCACTCATCCTAAGTGGTAAGTGGCTTTTCATCACTCCCTTGCTGCTGCTCTCTTCAGCGCTCCTTGTCTGTGCTTCACGGGGAAGGGGGGTGGCGGCAGATGGCCATATTGCCAGGTTTTCCAGAGTCATTCACTCCAACGACCTGCTGCAAAATCGTACTTACTTGGAATCTGAATCTCATCCTTAGTGCCTTGATGAAGAACCCTTGCACTGCAGAGCACCTACACTGGCTCACCCCCAAGGTGACCTTTCATGTGGCCATTACCTCAGTCAGGGTGTGTGTGTGTGTGTGTGTGTGTGTGTGTGTGTGAACTGGGTGCTTTGTCTGTTTCAAAACTCTGCATAGTTTTCCATCAGCACAGGGTGGTTATGCATGTGGCACCAGCATTCATCGGCAAAATGAATTGTGCTTTTTACTTAAACCAGGAAATGGTTGTCTTTGTGTTGCCCTAAACCCAAATGTGATATAGAATGGCATTTCTATACTTTGGACCTCACAAGAGATGTCAAGTATACTGTGTGGGACTGAAAGTCATAGACAGTTACCAAGCCTGTTTGTGTTACAAAGGTCCAGAAAAAGTGGTCAGAAGACATCGAAATTGATAATTTAACCAAATGTATTGTAGAGGTATATAAAATGAAAAGGTAATTGCAGCTCCACTCACCAGAGGTGCGATTCTTAAAAATAATCCAACAAGCATTGCAAAAGGACCGCACACTCGCTGCGTAGCCAAAAAAGTTATTCATTGATTAAAAAAGCATTGCCAGACACTACAAAAAACAGTAGCAGACTAAAACCCAGACCGGTTTCGTGCATAGCACGTCATTAGGGAGTGTTACACAAGGTGTATCAGTAGGACATTTAAATAGTAAAAATTCCTTAAAGGGACCGCACATCTTAATACACATCACAATTAAAGTGCTTCAGTTCATGTAATAACTGTCTTACACAATAAATTATTATATCATTACCCCAAAAATTATACACCTATAATAACCTAACTAAAAATAAAAATGCATGTATTTTACATTACCACTGGCTGAAGAAACAGTAATTTACAAACTTCCCTCATAAATTTGAAAAGTGCTAATCCTATTTCAGGTAAAGTAGCCCAAGCATTCCTTTTCATACATCTGAAAAAAAAAGCACACATAGAGAAGAGTAAATAATGATATCATAAAATGGTATTAACTCTCCATTATTAAGAGTCACATTAATGAGCATCTATTACTTCCTTCTTTTAATGCAGGGGAGCAGTTCTATTTTGTCATTAAGACCAGGTGAAACCAGGCCTCCCAATGTAAAAATCCAAAATGATTCCCTCTGGGCTAACAAATTCTCTAAGTTACCTCCTCTTGGTCCCAACTGGACCTTTTCAATACCACAGAATCTAAAAATATGCCTCCTTTTATCATTTTTGTGTAATTTGCAGTGATTTCAGAGAGCACTTCTATCATCCTGATTAGCCACAGATCTGATGTGTTCACCTACTCTCTGTTTTAACAGTCTTGTAGTCTTGCCCACATAAAATGCTCCACAATCACAGGTTGCCAAATATACTACATTTGCTGTTACACAATTAATAAAATCCTCAATGTTGTACACTTTCATACTATTATAAGAGGTAAAGGTCTTGCACTTAATCATGTGACTACAAAATTTACAGTTGCCACATGTATACATTCCCACTGGAAACAGCAAAGATCTTTCCCCTTTTGGCTCCTGTGCTGGCATAAAACTGTGGACTAACCTATCTTTCAAGTTTTTTTCCCCCTCTTATACACCATTCTGGGCTTATACTTAGTTGATATTTTCAACAGAGGATCCGACTCCAAAATATTCCAGTTCCTTAGCAACATATCCCATACTGCTTTGCAATGCCTTGTATAAGCGGTTACAAAATTCATCCTCCCCACATCTATATTTTGACTGTGAGTTTTTGGTCTCAACAAAACTTCCCTACCAATGTGGCTAACTTCCTGAAATGCATGCTCAACCGTGCTAGTACTGTAACCCCTATGTTTAAATCAATTGCACATATCTCTACCACATTTCTCAAAATCAGTCATTTTGCTACAGTTTCTGCGTACATGCAACAATTGGGCCTTCGGGATATTAACCACCATATGGTGTGGGTGGCAACTAGAAGCCAATAGCAAGGAATTCCTGTCAGTATCCTTTCTGTACAGACTTGTCTGTATTAACCCATCAGTCTTCTTAGTAATCTGGACATCCAGAAAGGACACAGACACGGAACCACACTGCACTGTAAATCTAAGATTCTCATTGCTAGATTCCAGATATTTTACAAAATTATCTAGCTCCTCACGTGTACCATGCCACACTGTATAAATGTTGTCTATAAAACGCCAGCAATCAGTCATATGATAATATGGGTTGCTCTGGCTATCATAGACAATTGTTGTTTTCCAATGGCCCATATAGAGGTTGGCATAATTCAGCATGAAAGTTGCCCCCGTTGCCGTCCCCTTAGTCTGCAAAAACCAACGATCCTGAAATAAACAGTTCTTAGTTAGCACATGTTCAGCACATTGAAGCAAAAAATATCTCTTAGCATATTCCATATCTGTATCCTGATCAAACCAATACCTTAAGGATTCAAGACCATCTTGGTGGGGAATATTGGTGTAAAGTGCAGTAACAATAGATTTCTTTCTATAGGAGTCTGTCTCATACAGAAAGAAATCTATTTCTTTCTTAAATCTCACAGTTGGATCTCCAGTCAAATGCCTATAAAATTCCTCACATCCCAATTGTCGCTCTATCTCCAACATATTTTACTGTTGACATTACAACAATAGAGCCTCCTTTATCCGCTGATTTGATTGTCAGTTCAGGATTATTTTGTAAGCGTTTTAAGGCCTCTGCCTCTTCTCGACTGGGGTTCACATAATAAGGTTTTTTATCTTGCTCAAAAAGAAGCTTGAACTGATCTTCACATGCTCTTTTGAAAATCCGCACAAAATCACAATATGGGGGCATAAAAGAGGAAGATGGCTTAAATGTTCTTACCTCACTAGCATTAGATTCCCCTGACTGTCCGTGATCATTTTCAGTTCCCAGCATCTCATTATTTGACTCCATCTTACCAAAAAAAGCCTGTAGGTTTTAATTCCTGGTGAACCTGTGTAAATCCACATATAGTTGGAATGGTTTACTATCATCAGTAGGAATAAAAGATAGCCTCTTCTGTAACACTTTAAGTTCTTGTTCATCCAGTTGTATATGGGATATGTTATAAACAATGTTTTCACCAGTCAAATCCTTCTGCCTCTCGTGCCCCTGCCTTTTCCACTGATGCCTATACCCTCCGCATCTCATCCTATGATTCCGTTTCCCTGCATTGCTCCTTGTTCCTGACGACTGCACTTCAGACTCCTGGATTCTGTCTTTATTGGCTCCTCGAATTGGACCTGTCGTTCTCTTTTGTGCCTGCCCAAATTGTACCGTCCTCTCTCTAATAAAAGATCATCATTTTCAACTTCAGACTCACTATTCGATGAGTAAACAGGTGAATTCCCGCAACTACGGAGTATAGACCTCAATTGTCCCTCTTCTGTTTCTTTTTCATCCATTCTATTCCTATTCTGGCTACAGTCTCTTTATTTATTCTTCTGCACATCATCCTGTTGGGCCATATAATCTTTGATCACTGTTTAAATCAGGGCATATGTGCCTACCTGTAACTTCCAATCCATCATGAAACTCTCTCCCTCTCTCTCCCATCCATATTCTGGATTGCGTGTCACTCTTAGACCATGTGGGGAACGTCCCACTTTTAAATAGGCCTCTAGTGTAACTCTGACCCAATGATGTCTCCAGCCCCTTAGGATTGCCCATTCCAAACTGATAAATGCAATCTTAATATCCATAGATGGAGACAAAGTAGCATTCTCAGATGTTTCTTGTCCAGTACTGCGCAATGTGACTTCAATTTCTTCCCCCAAATAAAGCTGCTTCCTCAGCGGTGCCAAAAATTCGATCTGCATATGAAACTGTCTCATCCTGAAGAGAAATACCCTCCATCTCACATTGTGTATCTGGGGACTTCTCCTTTCCGACCTACGGATTCTTCTTTTACCGCTGTTATGAGTCCACGCAGGGCCGCTCCCCCAGCACGGAAGTAAACACTAACCGAACGCTGGAGCTCCCTCTACTCAATTCGGGGAGTTTCATGATAGATTGGAAGGACTCCTTACAGGTAGGCACAGATGCCCTGATTAAAACAGTGATCAAAGATTATATGGCCCAACAGGATGATGTGCAGAAGGATGTTAGAAATAAAGAGACTGTAGTATTTAAGTTCAACGATGATGTTGATGTGGAATTTATTAATTATGAGAATAAGATGAAAAAGAATATACAAAGAGAGGAACAGAAGATTAAATGGACCAAGCTTAAGAAATGGGAAAGGGACTGTCAGGATTATCTTTACGATCAAGTGTTCACTTGGAATAAGAATAACATTAACAGATGTCAAAGGTCACGGTGGCGTGGCAGCCAGAATAGGACTAGAACGGATGAAAAAGAAACGGAAGAGGGACAATTGAGGTCTGTACTCCATAGTCGAGGGAATTCACCTGTTTACACATCGAATAGTGAGTCTGAAGTTGAAAATGATGATCCTTTTTTAGAGAGAGAGGACAGTACAATTTGGACTGGCGCAAAAAAGAACAATAGGCCCAATTCGAAGAGCCAATACAGATGGAATCCAGGAGTCTGAAGTGCAGTCGTCAGGAACAAGGAGCGATGCAGGGAAACGGAAACATAGGACGAGATGCGGAGGGCGTAGGCATCAGTGGAAAAGGAACGGACAGGAGAGGCAGAAGGATTTGACTGGTGAAAACATTGTTTATAACATATCTCATATACATCGTTTATAACATATCCCATATACAATTGGATGAACAAGAACTTAAAGTGTTACAGAAGAGGCTATCTTTTATTCCGACTAAGGATAGTAAACCATTCCAACTGTATGTGGATTTACACAGGTTCACCAGGAATTAAAACCTACAGGCTCTTTTTGGTAAGATGGAATCAAATAATGAGATGTTGGGAACTGAAAATGATCAGAGACAGTCAGGGGAATCTGATGCTAGTGAGGTAAGAACATTTAAGCCATCTTCCTCTTTGATGCCCCCATATTGTGATTCTGTGCGGATTTTCGAAAGAGCATGTGAAGATCAGTTCAGGCTTCTTTTTGAGCACGATAAAGAACCTGATTATGTGAACCTCGGTCGAGAAGAGGCAAAGGCCTTAACATGCTTATAAAATAATCCTGAACTGACAATCAAATCAGCAGATAAAGGAGGCTCTATTGTTGTAATGTCAACAGTAAAATATGTTTAAGATAGAGCGACAATTGGGATGTGAGGAATTTTATAGACATTTGACTGGAGATCCAACTGTGAGATTTAAGAAAGAAATAGATTTCTTTCTGTATGAGATTATTTGTGAGGGTATTATAACAAAGGATGTTTTCTTTTTTAACAGTTCAACATCCGGTGAAGGCATGCCTATATGTTTTACCCAAGATTCACAAGGATCTGCATAATCCTCCTGGATGACCCATTGTTGCAGGTATTGGCTCATTAATTGAGCCATTGTCTAGATATGTTGATTCGCATATCAAACAATATATATCAACTCTGAGGTCTTATGTGAGGGATGTTATGCAGGTACTTGACATTCTTGATGATATGCAGCATGAACCAAATTGGTTATTGGTATCTATGGATGTTACTGCACTTTACACCAATATTCTCCACCAAAATGGTCTTGAATCCTTAAAGTTTTGGTTTGATCGGGATACAGATATGGAATATGCTAAGAGATGTTTTTTGCTTCAATGTGCTGAACATGTGCTAAGAACTGTTTTTTATTTCAGGATCGTTGGTTTTTGCAGACTAACCAACAGCAATGGGCGCTAGTTTTGCGCCGAATTATTCCAACCTCTGTATGGGCCATTGGGAAACAACAATTGTCTGACAGCCAGAGCAATCCATATTATCATATGATTGATTGCTGGTATCGTTTCATAGATGACATTTTTATGGTGTGGCGTGGCACACGGGTGGAGCTAGATAATTTTGTAAAATATCTGGAATCTAGCAATGAGAATCTTAGATTTACAGTGCAGTGTGGTTCCGTGTCTGTGTCCTTTCTGGATGTCCAGATTACTAAGAAGACTGATGGGTTAATACAGACAAGTCTGTACAGAAAGGATACTGACGGAAATTCCTTGCTATTGGCTTCTAGTTGCCACCCACACTATATGGTGGTTAATATCCGAAGGCCCAATTGTTGTGTGTACGCAGAAATTGCAGCAAAATGACAAATTTTGAGAAATGCGGTAGAGATATGTGCAATTGATTTAAACATAGGGGTTACAGTACTAACACGGTTGAGCATGCATTTCAGGAAGTTAGCCACATTGGTAGGGAAGTTTTGTTGAGGCCAAAAACCCATACTCAAAATATAGATGTGGGGAGGATGAATTTTGTAACCACTTATACAAGGCATTCCAAAGTAGTATGGAATATCTTGCTAAGGAACTGGAATATTTTGGAGTCGGATCCTCTGTTGAAAATATCAACTAAGTATAAGCCCAGAATGGTGTATAAGAGGGGAAAAAAACTTGAAAGATAGGTTAGTCCACAGTTTTATGCCAGCACAGGAGCCAAAAGGGGAAAGATCTTTGCTGTTTCCAGTGGGAATGTATACACGTGGCAATTGTAAATTTTGTAGTCACATGATTAAGTGCAAGACCTTTACCTCCTGTAATAGTACGAAAGTGTACAACATTGAGGATTTTATTAATTGTGTAACAGCAAATGTAGTATATTTGGCAACCTGTGATTGTGGAGCATTTTATGTGGGCAAGACTACAAGACTGTTAAAACAGAGAGTAGGTGAACACATCAGATCTGTGGCTAATCAGGATGATAGAAGTGCTCTCTGAAATCACTGCAGATTACACAAAAATGATAAAAGGAGGCATATTTTTAGATTCTGTGGTATTGAAAAGGTCCAGTTGGGACCAAGAGGAGGTAACTTAGAGAATTTGTTAGCCCAGAGGGAATCATTTTGGATTTTTACATTGGGAGGCCTGGTTTCACCTGGTCTTAATGACAAAATAGAACTGCTCCCCTGCATTAAAAGAAGGAAGTAATAGATGCTCATTAATGTGACTCTTAATAATGGAGAGTTAATACCATTTTATGATATCATTATTTACTCTTCTCTATATGTGCTTTTTTTTTCAGTTGTATGAAAAGGAATGCTTGGGCTACCTTACCTAAAATAGGATTAGCACTTTTCAAATTTATGAGGGAAGTTAGTAAATTACTGTTTCTTCAGCCAGTGGTAATGTAAAATACATGCATTTTTATTTTTAGTTAGGTTACTATAGGTGTATAAATTGTGGGACAATGATAGAATAATTTATTGTGTAAGATAATTATTACATGAACTGAAGCACTTTAATTGTGATGTGTGGTCCCTTTCAGGATTTTTTACTGTTTAAATGTCCTACTGATATGCCTTGTGTAACACCCCCTGATGACTTGCGACGCACGAAACCGGTCGGGGTTTTAGTCTGCTACTGTTTTTTGTAGTGTCTGGCAATGCCTTTTTAATCAAAAATAACTTTTCTGGCTACACAGCGAGTGTGCGGTCCTTTTGCAATGCTTGTCTTGTTAGAGGTGTATGAAGCATAAGGTTAGGAACCTCTTATTACTGTAAAGGTACATTCAACAAGGGCAATGGAAACCTCTTGGTCTGAATGGAAGGGCGCTGCATATATTGACTTCTGAATGTGGTGACTTGATCATCAGTGCACACTTTTTCAAAGCACTATAAACTGGACTTAGACTGACCGAGCGAACGGAACCCGCTGGTCAAATTTGAGGATACCTGTTGGGTGGGTTCCGCCACTGCGCAGGCCGCTGAACAGCTTGCAGCATTTGAGGAGGCTGCGGCCCAGGCTGCTTCCCAGTCCTCTTCGGCAGATGCCTTCGTGCCACTCCAGCTGGGTTCAACTTTCATAGGATCCTTCAAAGAATTGTGCCAGTCCTTGCAAACCCTTGGTCAGGGGCCCTCTGGGCACAAATCCAAGTTGAAGAAAGAGTCCAAAAAATGGTTTTGCTGACATTTGTGGGATTGGGAGTGCTCTTGGTCAAGAGCTTCAGATTCCTGCACTTCCCCGAGTCTGACTTTGGTGGAATCCGTGGCACAGGCCGACGGCTCCACGGTAAGCCCATCAGGCCAGTTGGCTGAGATGCTAGTTGATCTTCCAGCCGAGATTTTTCTTGAACCGGTCGACCAGTTGTTGACTGAAGAGGTTGACAGTTCCTTATCCAGGACTCCAGTCCTGACTCAGATTGTTGGGATGGATCAGTCCGCTGACCTGCCGCCTCTGGTCAATGACCAAGACCCGGAGGAGCCTCGTTGTTCACAGACTCCCTCCGAGCTCTGCTGCTGGTCCCCCCCAGTGGTCGAGGTCTATGTCTTCTTCCTGTGGGTCAAGTGGTTCCCGCCAACATTGGCACTTCCGCCCTCGACACCACGGAAAGCTGTGCCGCCGCTACTCTTCATCCTTCTCAGGTGAAGAGGGGCTTCGATGCAAGTTGTATCAATTCTCGAGGGTTCTCATGTGGCAACAGCTGGTGCTCACTGGCACAAAGCTGGCTCCGGCTACTACGCCGGCCATCACCTGGCTTTCGCTCGATAGCCGATGCCTTCTGCACCTAAGGAGCTGACCAAGACGTTCCCGGCTTGGCTGACCATGGCGTCTCCACCGATTCTGGTTTAGCTGACGTCTTAACAGCCGCCGACCAGCATTCTGACCAAGGAGTCTTGGCCAACCAAGGGACTTCCCCATCCGCTGTTGGTCACTGTCACCCCTGACCGTCTGCAGAAGGCCAGTGGTGACTCGTGTGGTTGTCCCCTCTTTAACGACTCTTCAGAGTCAGAGGGTTCCTCCCTGCACTCTCATCCGGTTGATGTGAAGTCTGTAAGGGATGTGTTGATGGACGACAGCCCTTCCTCCTTTATGGACCCTCTCTGCCTGATCAGTAGTCCATGGGTATGAAAATGGAGCCCGACCAAAAACGGGCTCATTCTTACCCCAGGAATCCACTAATGTTATTAACTTCTGCAGTGTCCCTTTAAGGCGAAATCCACAATGGTTGTGCACACAAGGAATAGTTTCGCAAGCATGAAAAAATAAGAATCACAGAAGCGAAGAGCTTTATAACAAAGTATTTTACTAAATTCTATTCATGCTGCAATGTTACAGAATCAGTGAAAATAATCCCTTTTGACTGATTCTGTAACTGTTGCACAGCATAGTAAAGTCAATAAATACGTTATAAACTCTTCTGCTGTATTCTTATCTTCATGCTTCAGCTAATTCCTTTGCTCATAACCATTGTGGATCTAATTTATTGTGGAGGACAGCTACCTCCGGGAGTGCAGCACGGGCTGATTGCGACTGTTCGTGGTGTTCTTTTGGATCCCTTTAAGACAACACTGCCCCAGAGTTAATAATATTAGTGGATTCCCTGGAAGAAAGAAGATTACTATAGTGAGTAATTATTTCTTACCTGCTGACAAGAGATCCTTGACTGGGGAGATACTCCTTCGGAGGCCTTCCTGGTGGCAGAGGTCATTCTTGACCCTGCCCTGGAGCTTTGGCAGCACCTCGCTTCCTGCCTTGCGCCCTCTTTCTGGGTAGCCCTCAAGTATGCGGTACCTACTGGTTCCCTCTTGGGATTCACAGAACATCCCTTGGCTGAAGGGCTAGTGGCTGATTCTGTGTTTCCCCTCATCCCTGTCAAACCTCCCCCTGGGTCCTCCTTTGGGGGGCTGGCTCACCACTTCCTTTCCACCTGGTCAGCTGTCACCATGGACAGGTGGGTTCTCGAGGTGGTGGGTCAGGGTCTGCCTCTGGAATTCAAGTAGCACCCTTTTTGCCGAGCCTGTGCCCCACAGGAGGACTTGGTATTAGCAGACATTGTGTTAGCTCTCAGAGATGACATAGCCCAGCTCCTCCACAAGGAGGTCGTGGTTCCTGTTGTGGATTCTCCGAACACCCAAGATTTCTCTCCAGGTACTTTCTGGTGCCAAAGCTGATGGGGGGCTGGCAGCCCATTCTAGATCTGCGACCTGAAGAAGTTCCTCAGGTCGTATACCTTCAGGATGGTAACTCTGTCTCAGATCATGCCATCTCTAGAGCAGGACATGTGGTTTTGCTCCCTGGATCTTCAGGATGTTTTCTTCCACGTCCCAATCCGTCTGTCACACTGAAGGTTCGTCCACTTCCAAGCCAAGGGAACCCTCTACAAGTTCCAGGCCATGCTATTCGGCCTGTCCTCAGCCCACAGTGTTTTCAGCACATGCATTGCAATGCTGGCAGCTTAACCCAAGGCATTGAGAGATCCAGATTTATTCCTACCTGGACGACTGACTGATAGGTTCCTCTAGGCAGGAGGTGGAGCGGTCCAGGGACCTGACCCTATAGACATGCGTCAAGCTTGGCCTCCTGGTCAACGAGGCCAAGTTGGAACTTGTACCTTCGCAGGTGATCCACTTCATCGGGTCAGAGCTTGACTCTTGTAGAGCCAGAGCCCGGCTCCTAGTGGACAGGACGGAGGATCTCTCCTCCTTTGCCCGATCATTTCGAGGTCGGGCAATTGTGCCCTGCCCAGGACATCCTGTACCTGCTGGGTTACATGAGAAGGGATCCAAACAGCAGCCGCGACTAGTCCAATGTGCTTGGTGCTCAAAATGAGCGGCCAGCTCGTTCACAGAAGTACAGCAGCAAACAGACCAAGGTATGGTGTCACTCGGTTACTTCAATAAGGCTACAATGAGTCCAAAGTATCGAAAATACAACAAATAGGTTTATTGAAGACCAAACACTACTGTGCTTCCTCTAACCACCCAGTGCTTCGACTCCTCGCGAGTCTTCCTCAGGGGTGTGGTCTAGAGTGTGTGGTAAATCATTTAAGTGCAAAGTTCGTGCATATTCATGTTGTAGCAATCACATAATCACCCAGTGCTTAAAGGGAAAGGGTAAGGAAGGGGTGGGGGGGCTGCACCTCACGGCCTGGTTCCTGAGCAGCTAGAATTCCAGGCTTTGGGTATCTCCATCTCTGCTTACCGGGTGCAGGCCATTTATCAGTCGGTGTCACAGGAGAAGGTGGTCTGGTGCATTTTCAAAGGCCTTGACCACATTTCCCCTCTGGTGCATGAACCACCACCACCGTGGGACTTGTTACTGGTTTTGCCAAAGCTCATGGGCAAGCCATTTGAACCGATACACAGGTGTGACATGTCTCACCTGTTGTGGAAGACCGCCTTCCTGGTAGCTATCCTGTCAGCCAGAAGGATTAGTGAGCTCCAGGTGCTTTTGATTGAATCTCCTTACCTGGTTTTTCACAGCGACAAGATTGTCCTATGCCGCAACCCGAAGTTCCTCCCGAAGGTTGTGTCAGAGTTTCACCCTAATCAAGTGATTAATCTCCCAGTGTACTTCACCAGTCACACCTCGGAGGCTGAGCACAGACTTGGTTCTTTGGACCTGGGGCAAGTGCTTGCCTACTATTAGGAGTGCATGGCTGGAGTTTGGGAAGAGGTTAGTCAGCTATTTGTCAATTGTGTTGAAGCCGCTCCTGGCAGCCCGTCAGCTACTGTAAGTGGACGATTGGCATGTGGATTGTATCCTGCATCAACCTGTGCTATAAGCTGGCAGGTAGGGAGCCTTCCAGAGAGCTAAGGGCTCATTCCACCTGTCATACCACTACCTCGGTGGCTGCTTCCAGGAATGTCCCTGTCCAGGAAATCTGCAGGGCTGCTACCTGGAGGTCAGCACACACCTTCATTTCCCATTACCACATTGACCATGAGTCATGCTGGGATGCTGGTTTTGGGGCCTCAGTTCTCCAGTCTCTGTTCCCTAAGTAGTGTGTGTGTGTGTGTGTGTGTGTGCCTTGCCTCCCTCCTCCAGAGTATTGCTAGGAATCTGCCAGAAATGTGGATAGAACATCATATCCATGTCCCTAGAAAAACAGGTTACTCACCTGTAACAGTAGATATTCTATGGACTGGTCTCTTGCAGTAGGTTATTACACTTGGGAGTTCTACCAGAGTAGCCTCTGTTCATTTTCCCTCCGGCTTCCAGCCAGTACAGCGCTTCGCGCTCTTCTGTGTTGCAGTCTTGAGCGTGATCTTGAACCGAATTTTCTACCCTCTTCCGGGCCCGTGAACCTCTCACAACTACCCTGGCTCTCCCTTTTCTGCTGCGGGCCTGTGAGCTGCTCACAGTTCCCGTGCTGCTCCTTGGCCCGGCACTCTTGCTGGGACTTTGACCTCTTCTATGGCTGACAAGACAGCCCTGCCGTAATGGCCCTGTGGGACCTGTGCTAAGGGTTCTCCGGCTCAGGGCTCATGTTCCCAGCATAAGAGGGAAAGGGACTGTCACTCCTCACACTCTCTCCAACACTGCTCATTGATGGGGCTGCTTTTCCCATCGACTGAGCCTTCATTGCTCTCTCTCTCTCTCATATCGACGGGAATGCTTCCCCCATCAACGGAGCATTCTATTCCTCATCTCTCATCAACAGAGGCTGTTCCCCCGTCGACGGAGCATTACTCATCGACGGGACAGCTTCCCCCGTTGATGGAATGTCATATTTCTCACTCCTCGTCGACGGGGATGATTCCCCCATCGACGGACCATCATGTTTCTCGTTCCCCCGTCGACAGAATGTTCCCCTTTTGCATTCCTCGTTGACAGGGGTAGTTCCCCCATTGACTGCAAGGGCTCTTCACCCTGGGACATCCCCTGTTGGGGGATCCCCTTCCGTGTTCTCTCCCTGTCCTTCCTGGAACTGGCACTCTATTCCCGCATCGACGGGGTCCCACCTCTGTCGCAGTTCTTGCGCCCCTCGGGCACCTCTTCTTTTCTGCCCTTAGATGGGGTTCCTGGGGCTTGCCCCATTCGGTGCCTCCCTGCAGGAGTCGGGATGCCCTCCCCAGCTTTCTGGGACTGATGTCCCTGATGTTCCTCGCCCTCCCCCCGAGCACTGCCTTCCGGCGCCCTCTGATTGTGGACCTACCACCTTCCTAGGTGCCTGGCATTACCCTTGAGGTCCCTACAGTCTTTGGGACACAGTCAGTCTCAGGACCTGCCGCGGTCCTGTGCCACCATCCCCCCCCCCCCGGCCAAAGTGGCTTTGCTCAGATCTGGCCATCTCTGCCCGGTCTCCTCCTTCCCATTTCTGAGGAGTCCGTGTCTGGGGATCTGGACGTGGAGGATCCCTTTGTGGGGGCACCTCTGACATGGGCTTTCCGGATTATGGGGACCCGGATTCCCCATTCTGATGCCTCCACTTCCCATGACCCTTCTTTCTTGGATCTGCTGTTGCAGATCCAGGAGGTGTTAGGCTTCCCCTCTGCGGAGCAGGATACCCTCGACGGGACATGACTGCCTACCCGACCTGCCGAGGAACCTGTCTAGTCTCCCTCCCTTGATTCCTGCTTATTTGAGCGCCATGACTGCGGCTTAGCATCACCCCTCTTCTGCTCCGCCCGCCACGTGGGTCTGACCAGCTGTACAGGGCCCTCGTCTGGCCATCCCTATTTGTCTGCCGCTCCCTACGGCTGAATTGGTGGTAATTACAGCGACTCATGACCGGACTGCTCAGCCCCGCCACACCAGTTCAGTGCCACTGGATAAGGAATCCTGGCGTCTTGATTTTCTTGATAAGAAGGCTTAGATCTCTGGTACCTTGCTGCTTTGCATTCTCAACTATGTGGGCCATATGGTCCGGTACCTACACACCTTGAGTGCCTCCACTTTGGACCTGCTTTCCACCTTGCCTCCTTCCCTTGGGTCAGCCTGTTGGCATAGCCCCTGTCCGCCATTTGCTGTCTTTCCCATCACCTGCTGCGGTCGGGCTGTGATGCGGTTGATGCATCTGCCTATCTGTCTGCCCGACTCGCCTTGGCACCATGTCTGGCTTCAGGTATCGGGTCTTGCTCCCAATGTCCAATTGTTGTTGCCATGCCCTTTCTGTGGGACAGGTTGTTTGGTCCTGGTACCCAGGCCATTCTGGATTTCCTACAGGCTTCAGGGCATACCCTGCGGTTGGTTCAGGACCTCTGCTGTGCCCCTGGCCGGTACTCAACCTCTGCTGGCAGGGCCCCGTTCCCAGCCCCACAGGTGCAGCTCGGGACTGCAATAGGGTTTCAGAGGGCTGTCATATCTGCTCCTCTGTCCCGTGCCGTCCCTCTGGGGGCCAGGCCCACCCCTGCACATTGCAGCACCTTTGGGTTTCTCCCCTGCCTCATCTTTCAAGCCTCGGTGGCACCCGGGTGTCTATCTGCCCTTTCTTTGGAGGCTTGCTTCCCGATCATGGATGCTTTGCTCCTCCTTGTAGATCTTTTGGAACTCCTGCTAGCCTCTCTCTTGGGGCCCTTCCGGTGTTCCGTGCTGTGGGATTCCCGGTGTGTCTTGCCCTGGTACCTTCTTCCACCTCCTGCACACTCCGTGCTTTTGGAGCGCTACTGAACTTACTGTACGCCATGGCCTTTATGACCCCTGCTCGTAAGGTTGAATCACTGATATGGCCCTTCTACTCCTCTCCCTTCGTGGAGTATTCATTCCTTGCCCACCCTTCGCATGTCTGCCTTACCGGGTGTGGTGCGAGTTGTCCTGACTGTGGCTTGATATGGCCATCCATTTCCTGGGCTCACATGGTTGTCTCTTGGATATTCTGCAGCTCCTCCATGGCTTCCGCCTGGACTCTGCTCACCGCTCTTTTGCCGTTCTCACCGACCGGTCCTGTTTGCTTTGCTTGTGGCCACGGCTTCTCGTCTGGCTTCCTGCTTTGTCTGTCCTCCCTTTTTGGCTATGACTGCATGGTACTCTCTCAAGTGTGATAACCTACTGCAAGAGACGACTCCGTAGAAGATAGTGCAGTAATGTAAGAACTTACCATAACAGTATATCTTTGAGGAACTGTCTCTTGCAGAAGGTACAATCCCGCCCTCCATCCTCCTGCCTTTTGCTCAAGGTCCCCGGATCTCAGGACATTGGGTTGGGTCTCCTTGGACCCTCAGTTTCCCTTAGTTCTCGCCTTTGCGTGCTGAAGCCGGCAGGGAACAGAGGCTTCCTGGGACTGCCCACACTTGTACTGAGCCTAAGGAAGTGATGTCATATGGGCGGTCCCTGAAGAAGACTGCTGGAAGAAGCTGCCGTGTGATAGCGCTACCTTGTGGAACTCCCAAGTGTAGTAACCTACTGCAAGAGACAGTTCCTTGAAGATCTGCTGTTACAGTAAGTTTTTACATAACCGCACTTTCTAGGAGCGGTATATGATGTTCGTCCACACTGCCCACCCGACCTTCCCTGACTTTGACGCTCAACACTGCATCCAGTGGGCAAGATCTGGCATCATGGGTCGGAGTCAAGGGAGTTACCACCTAGGTGGATGGGAGGAGCCAGCTTGAAGATGTTTCCGGCAAGTCTTAAAGGGAAAAGCAACTGCCAGAAGTGTGGATGAACATCATATACCACTCCTAGAACTACTGTTACAGGTGAGTAACCTGTTTTTAAAGAGGTTCCTCATCAAAAAACACAGATGGTTACAACATATTTTAAGAGTACACAAAACAACAGAGATATCATAATCAGTAACAATATAAAGTTGGTGACATAACATTCGGTGTACAAAACCAAGGTTAATTTCAAATGACATAATAGTTTACCGTAACAGTGGTGCTGAATATAGGTAGCAGCCCTGCGGTGCATTGTCTGGGAACAGATTTGTGTGCATTATGGCACAAGGAGTCAATATAAGAGCAGACAGTCAGAGAGAGGTATTGTTAGGGATAGGTTGTGGTACTGGTCAAGTGCCATTGGGGGGGGGATCTTATGGAGGAAGCAGCCACAGTTGGTGTTAGGTAGGAGCATTCTTTTTAGCTCCCGTTTGAATTGGCCCAGTTTGACAGTTATCCTTTGTGACGCTGGCATCTCGTTAAGCCATTGGGGGCTCTGGTTGCAAATGAGCATCTGGCTAGACATGTTCTACTATACGGTACTGCCAGGGTACCACATGTCATGCATCTGGTAGAAAAGGTAATTTGGGTGGGGTGGGGGGAAATTTGTCAGACCCATGAGGGCTTTCTTACCCATCAGACAAGTCTGGTACTTAATTCTGTTGTGCAAAGGGAACCATTTTGTGAGGGAGTAGAGTGTGCATGTGTATGCGTATTTGTCGACCCCTGTTACAAAGCGACAGGCTTCGTTCAGTACTAACCATACCCTATTTAATACTGTATTGGAATCGATCCCATATGCTGTTAAGCCATAATCTACTGTGGGGAGGATGGAACTTGTGACTGCCACTTGTTTGGCTTCTGGTGTTAGGTTGTGCCTCGGTCTATAGCACTCCACTAGTTTCCTGTTAATGTTGCAGATGATTTGATCTATATGTGATGCGAATGTAAGTGTTTGGTCAATGGTTACCCCTAGGTATTTGAATGAATCTACCTGTTCTTGAGGCTCTCCCTTTTTGTTATGGATGTTGAGTGGATCTACCTCAGCCGTCTTTTGTGCACTAGAGAAGAACATTGTTTTGGTTGTCTTATAGTTGAGCACAAGCTTGTTCTGCAGGTACCAATACTCGAGGGATGCAAAGTTGTGTTGGAGGTCACGAGTGAGTACTTCTTGGCAGGGGCTACTTGTGCAGATGACTGCATCGTCTACATATAGTATGACCCTAAAGCTAGGGCAGGCTTTGGGTAGGTTGTTTATGAAGAGGCTGAACATTAGTGGTCCCAGGATGGAGCCTTGGCACTCCAGATGTGACAGGTCTGGCGTTGGATTGAAACCCACTAATCTTGACCTGTTGGGATCTGCCCATTCTGTTCAGTCTCCATTGTTCTGTTTTTTTTCTTTCCTCCCATACTTTTGGGACTACTGCTGCTAACATCCCACTTGTTAGGAGTGACAGATGCAGCCCCTGTAATAGAGAAAGGAAAATGTTTTACTGGCCAGTAGTTTCTTTGCTTCCAGCTATGCATCTGTCACTGCTTCTCTCCCTCCCTTCCCCATTTATTGTTCATCTCCATTTCATTTTCCTTCTTTCCAGTAGTCCACTTGTTTTTCTCCTCACCTTTGAGATGAGGATGTTTAGAGAGTATTTAGTTTCATGTATTAGGGCTTGGGACTCCTCAGACTGGAGTATATGACGGGTGCATGGGGACACCATGTGGTATGCCAGGATATTGCTCTCCTGACTTCCAGCAGAAGAGGGTAAAGCTACCTACCCATTAGGAATGACAGAGGCATAGCTGGAAACAAAGCAGTTACCCCAAGTGACAGGTCTTCCGTTTTCTTCTGACCATGAATAATTAGCACCTTGCATGCTCTACTGCTTATTTATGGGTTTTTTTTACATTTAACTTGCAGAACATATTGGATTCAGATACCAGGCAAGGGAAGCTTCACAAATCTTGAGAAGGCTGGACGCTTAATAACAGACTGGATAACAAAAAATAGTGGATACTACTTGATGGTTTCTCACTTCAAATAAAGTACAGTAGATACATTACTAAACAGTAACATTTTCAGTTATCAGAAAATCAGTTAATGTAACATAACCTTGGATCGAAGTCCTCAAAATGTGCTAAGGAATGATGTCCACTTCACAATGACACAATATTTTCTTGTATCTTGTAAATCCAGGCATAGTTGCTATATTTGCAGAAATGAATTAGAAAAACTGGACAGTGTTTTGTATTGTTGACCTACAGTTTTCATTGACAAGATAGTGCTACTTTAATACTTTGTTTAGCCGTAAACCGTTTACACAGAGTAGCATAGGGAGCCTTGACAGTGTTTCAATGAGGCCGTGTTGCAGAAAAATAGAAACTATATGCAGTAAACAATCTTCAATTTGTCTTCTTTACACTTTGGTGTTGAAAGATAAGTAAACATTAGTTCTGTAAGAAACATCATATACCTTTCTCATTTTAAAATTTATCCAGGTACATTAACCTTCATAGAAGCATTGACAGCCAATGGAACAGCGAACATTCAGGCATCTGTAACAGGAGTTACAGCAAGCAAACGGAAATTTGATGAAAGGAGAGACCAGCCATTTGATAAAAGGCTTCGCTTCAGTGTGAGACAAACAGAAAGTGCTTATCGGTATAGGGACATCGTTGTCAAAAAGCAGGATGGGTACACGCACATACTACTTTCCACAAAATCATCAGAAAATAACTCTTTGACTCCAGAGGTGAGTGATGCATTTCCATTGAGTTTAGTATTGATGTTTACTGTTTCATCACTTTTCACAGCATTTATCATGCTAAACACATGGAATTCTAAGTTATTCAGCAGTGAAAGGGATATAAACAATGCAAAACAGAAGAAAAACCTCAGTACATAAATCTCATCAACTCAGAGACAGCTATATTTTCATCTGCAAAGGAAAGCAGTACAGACATTGCAGAAGAAACCATAAGAAACAAAATGTGGGATAAAAAATAAACAGATCAGTCTGCGAAATAGTCCAGCAGTGGTAGATACCACTTGCCATGCTGGTGCCCCAGCTCTGCGTTCTGAGCCTGGGACATCCTGGTGTGCTGCTAGGAGGATGATCAAGTGTCCCGTGAATGTTTTCCTCTGGTTTGGGTGAGCTGTGCCTACCGCTGGTATACTTCCAATTGAGGACCATACAGTAGTTTATAGTAAGTCAGGAAGAGCATGCAGTGGGGGAGTGTTAGTGGTGCATCAGATGTGCCAACACCAGGGATGTTCCCACCTCCTCATCTGAAGGACACAAAATGAAAATCACTGATTTTCACATTGTTTTTGAAGTTTTAAAAGTTCCTAATTTCTATTTTAAACATTCTACGTATTATTCACTTGAAATGTTACTTGCTATGATAACCCCATGAGCTGAGCATCTTAATTTTTAGCATATCAGGGGACAGCAGGCAAAACATTTGTCAGTTATTCACATTCATAATATACAGA
Organism: Neoceratodus forsteri; assembly: GCA_016271365.2. Taxonomy (NCBI): domain Eukaryota; kingdom Metazoa; phylum Chordata; order Ceratodontiformes; family Ceratodontidae; genus Neoceratodus; species Neoceratodus forsteri. The sequence goes on from CM057456.1 coordinate 227,100,545, forward strand.
ATCATTAAAGAGCATTGGAAACTTAAAATAAATGTTTTATTTTTACTGGTAGCATGCACTTGCAGTAAAATCTTCAAAAATGCTGCTCAGATTTTATGTGGGGTTGTGTAACCTGTGCACCTTTTTCTCTGCTGCTCCTTCTTTGATTTCTCAGGCGGCCCTGTTCTAACAGTGTGATTTTACTTCTTAGAGTAATTATTGCTACCCCAGCCATTTATAAACTTAAAAAAAAAAAAGTAGCAAGATGTAAATCTAAAGTTACCGGATTGGTTTCTTGTACCAAGGGCTCAAAATGTCTTAATAGAACAGGAGAAAAAAAATGCTACTACCAGAATGTCGTCATGCTGTTTCCCAATTGTGACTTTGATCTCTCAGCTGAGAGAGAGCAGTGACAAAACCACAACAAAGTGATCTTTGTTAACTGTATTTCTTTTCAAAAGAAAATTGTTACAAATGCATCTTGGCAGTTAAAATGCAAAATACATTATACAGTATATTTCATTTTTCAGTTTTATTAGCCATAAAATCCTTCAGGCAAGAACTTATTTACAAAGATTGAGTCATATAAATTACACAAAAGTTACATAAAAGACAAAAGTATGTGAGCGATATACAAAGCAGCATGAAGGTTGTCCAAGATTAATACAGAAATTAAAAACAATTACAAATATTTCCAATGCTCTTTATGTAAACATGGCACAGAAACACAAAATTGAACCAGAACAAATAAGCAGCATGTAAAGGCACTCTGTAACTGGCAGGATTCACTCAAATGCATAGAAAGTTGTCTTTTAAAACTAGCTAAAGCTTAAGAGTGCACAGTATTCTCAGGGAGCCTATTTCAGTCATGCAGTGTGGTAAAAGTAAATGAGGGCCTGAACAAAATCTTTTTTTTTTTTCTTTCCTTGAGGCTGTGTGGTTGAACACAAGTTAATTTGGAAAATTGCTGTGAGCATATTTGTATAGTTGGTTGAGCCAGAGACATCGGCTACACGTGCCAGCTCAGCTTATTGTTCAAATGGCAGTATAGGGTGAAGCCGTTAAACAAGACGGCAGAGCTTCAGAGTTTGTTACAGAGCAGATCAAGAGACTGTGCACTAAATACTGCTGTAGCACAGGACAGGTAGTAAGGTGTACACTGCGATCTGTTTCCTTGCCCTTGCTCGCAAGCATCGCTTATTTCTGTGCAGCATCCCCAAGTTTGTCCCTTCCGAGTTTAGGACATGATCAGCACGCTTGAATGTCAGAGAGGGTTCTAACTAGATTCCGCAGTACTTAACGTGGTTTACTTGCTCAAGTATTGCACCTGTCATTTTGATTTTCAGTGGGTTGGCCATCCTTCATAGTAGTATTTGACAGCCAAAGGCTATTGTCTTGGTTTTTGTGGCATTGAGGAGCAAGGCAGTTTTGGACACACCATGACTCAAGCTTGGCAAAATTTGCTTGCAGGATAGAGGAAAATAAGGAGCATGGAAGGGATATTGTAATACAAGGCCATCATCTACATACTTATAGACCTAACAAAAGACTCATAAATGGAGATAATTTATAAATACTAAGGAAAGTAGAGTTACAAGGATGGAACCTTGAGGTACGCATAAACAGACCTCATGCAAATCTAAGCTGCTGCCATTAGCTTGCTTTTTGCATATGGTCTTGTATTTATAATGCCATTTATTTGTTCTCAGGTCTTGGAATTACTGGACTAGCATTATGTAGTAGCTGTCTGTTGTAACCCATTATCCAGCTGCCCTCTTACATGAACAATAATGTAGTAGGAGCTTACTAAAGTACTGTCTTAAGACTGGTGGTGGTGCAGCCTGGAGAACTGAACATTTTAGGAGAGGGCAAACAAGTGAGTCCAGTGCAAACAGTGAACAAGTAAAATCAAAGTACGTTTAGAATTCCAAAGTCAGTGTATGAGATAGCAAACAGAGATGCAGTAACAGTTTCTAGCCCATTATAGATTAGTACTGCACCACAATGCCTGTTACTGAAATCTGAGTGTACATTGAAAAGCAGGATCTATTTTTTTGTTTCAGTACCTTTATATTACTTTAAAACAGCAGGCCTGCTTTTTTTCTCTGAAGAGCCACATTTCTGATCTGTCTGCAGACAGTCTGCTTCCTTAAGTGAGCTCAATTCCAAGCAACTTCTTGAAGGAAGATCACTGGATTACCAGCTCTGACATTTTGGTAGCATTAGCAACTTTAAACACCAAATATACTGTGTGTACGTGTGTGTGACGTGTGTGTGTGTATATATAGCTTTTACACAGCAGGCGTGGGGTAAAACTGCTCAAGATATTACTCTCATTGCCTACTGTGAAGGTAGTGTTGCTGTCTTGTAAGTTAAAAAGGTCACTATGAAACAATGGGATACTGAACCAGTCAGAGAATGAGGACCTCACAGTAGCCATGTGCAGGACTGAAGCCAGCAGATGTAAGATGCTTTGAGGGCCACAGTCTAAATTTTGCACTTCAATGCCTTTTTTTAATTTTTTTAAAATTTGTTTTATAATTTATATCACAAAACAACCTAAAAACACATTGTGCAAATCAAAATGACATGGGTGAGAGTGAGATGCTTTGAGTGGCACAGTTTACATTTTGCACATTGTGTACTTTTTTCCTTTTTGTAAATTTCTGTCACAAAACTGCCTAAACACCAGTTGTACAAATCAAATACAACATGGGTGAGAGTGAGATAGTAAAAATATCTTCACTCACTATACTCAACCTCTTCTGATCTTGAGGTCAGGAGGGCAAGTATAGCTCATGAAGATATGTCTTCTATCTGACTCTCACCCACGTCATATCCCATATGTATTTCTCACGCTTTCATAATACTACTTTGATGCATACATTAGTGTTACAAAGTCACAAAAAGGAGGGAAATGTGGCTTTAGGGTGTTCAACCCTAATGCCCTCCCCATCCCCCAACCTCGTGTCACAAGACAGTGCTACAGGTCTGAGACCATGCCCCATAGATCTGCTGCTTCAGGCTATAGGTCTGGGACCATGTACCACTGGTGTCCCTTGGAGCTCTTATTTGATGAAGGGCCATACAGAAAAGAAATAGACTCACTGATCACTGCCCCAGACCTGTAACTTGCTTTGTAGGGTTGAAGGAACAGACCCATGGTACAGTGCAGTAAAACTTCAGATCCTGAGTAAAGCAGCAGACCTGTGTGGCACAATCCCAGACCTGGAGATTGCTTTGTGCAGGCCCTGTGGGCCCTTCACAAAAGCAGTAGACTCAGAGCAGAGCCTGGTTGTGTAGCTGGTTTTCCTAGGGTCCCTGGCATGGCATCAGATCAGTAGCTTGCTCTATGCAATGCCATGCATTCTTCTCGCAGCAGCAGACCTGGGGACAAGCAGCCAAAGACCTGTATCTTGCCTCCTATAGGGCTCTGCAGCTCTGTGTGATGCAGCAGACTGTGGGGCATTGTCCCAGACCTGTAGCTTGAAGCAGCGGACCTGTGCCATAGCTTAGAACCATGCTGCATGGCTCTGAACACGTAAGACATGATTCCAGTCCTGAAGCTTAAAGCAGCAGACCCTTGGAACATAGGTCCACACCTGTAGCTTGGCCTTGGGTTGTGAGGGGTATGGGATGGGCATTAAGGCTGAAAATCCTGATTCCCTCCTTTTGTGGCTTTGTAACCCTAATGTATGCATTAATGTGTTTCTTTTTTGCCAACAAATTTCTTTACTTTTTGAAAAAGTAAAGTGACAGGTGTATAACTTGGTTCGCGAAGGGCTCTATGGAAAGTAAAAACTTGCTTTGTGCAGGGTCTTTTGCTCCTCCATATCGTGTGTGAAGCAGCAGACCAGTCATAATTTGCTTTGTGCAGGGTGCATGGTATACAGGTTGTATAACTTGTTTTGTGCAGGGCCCTACATGAAGTAGCATAATAGGCATAACTTGACACAAGTGATAATCTGCTTTTGTAACAATAACAGATGAATTGTAGAGGACTCCTATTTTAATTGATTTAGGACTTTAAATATTTTGTTTGTGCATGATATTAATTGTAGCAAAAATGCCTTTTTGTGCCGTATTCTTGACTGTTTTATGTTGCGAGACTTTTTATTCATGTAGAACTTTATATTTTTCGTGGCTATTTTTGCATTTTGACAACTAACACATGAACCAAGAAAACTTGACTTGTTTCTCAATGTTTGCTTTGTGTTCTCAACTTTTTCTCATTTTTTTTTGTTTTGGAGGGTCGTGTTATCAAGTGCATGTACTGAGTTTGTTAAAGTTGGTCTCAGTGGTTTTTCAAGACTATTATGAATACTTTGTTTTTTTCTAATTAAAATGCTAACTTTATTTTTTGAGGGTAGCTCCAACATCTTGTTTAACTGTCTTCTGACAAACCATACAGCTGTTAACTTTTGCAGTTGTTTGTTGTTTTAATTTTTTTTTTTTTTCACATTTTCAGCTTTCAAAGTTTTTCTGTCAAAACTGGGGGGGGCACAGTTTTCAAGTAGTCCACCCATGCATGAGAACAAAGTAAAATTTTGTTTCAAAACCCTTAAAAGGCATTTCCTTGTAACAAACTCTTAACAAACATGTACGTTTCATAATTTGTATCTGCCCAGTATTTTCGCTACCTGTGAGCAAACTTAAAAAAAACAAAAATACCAAAAACGAGATTTTTATATAAAGTCAGTAATTAATAACTTTTAATCCACTGAACCGATTGTCGTCAGAATGGCCAAAACATAGCCTCCTGAGGACTGAGACTGCACTTACGATGTTTAACAGCTCTAGGGACTAAGAAAACCAAGATACAAGCTGTCAAAAAAACCCTGTTTTGACACAAACACTAAATCAACCCTAACATGGATAATATATATTCATACAATCCTAGTGGAGATAAAAAGATAAATGATATTTGAATATAACCACAAGATCTGCTTCGAGGCTATCTCCCTTCATTGAGCCACATCATGGAACTGTAGGCCGTCAACATCAGGACCAGCTGGAAACCTTTGTTAGTTGGGGTTGCCCACATCAGCGTACATCGTCACTGCTTATATAACTTGGGCGGCCTCATCATGCCTCAGTTCTGCTGCTGTCAACTGCTTGTCAGTTCAGTATTGCTGAGGAATGCTGCTGAACTTTGCAAGTATTATGCTTCTACTTTGTTTTTATTTAACGCTTATGTCGCCGAAAAAGGAAAAGGAATCTGAGTTTCACTGCTGCTAAAGCAGTAAAGTTAAGATTTATAAGGATGACAATCGTGACTTGTGCATCTGCTGCCTAGGCATCTCTGAGGATGTGAAAGGCTGCACCATTTGCTAGGGTTTTAACCAGCCTACATGAGATGTTAAAAGAAGGCTTTCAAGGTTTATTTGAAACTTATGGCAGTAGAGGACAAACAACAAGCATTGCAGGCTGCATCGCCATTGCCATCCACTCCTACCCCCCTCAGCTCACGGTCAACCCTCTGCTTCCCATAGTCAGCAGCACTTTCTGCGGAATTGTCAAAGAAAGAGAAGAAGGCTGATAAATCGTTGGAAGAACACTGCCATTCTGGGGGTGTGGTTTGATCTAGATTAAGATGGCTACTTCATTCGGTAGCTCATCCCTTAGTGCTTTAACGTTCCACATACTGTCCCCAAACGGTGGGTTTCATCCATTTAACAGTTCTCAATTGGTCGTTCAGCCCCTCTGGTGTATGTTGGTGAGCTTGGTTGCTTTCCTGGCAGATCTGGTGGTTTGATTTCTGTGAGTGCTGAGTTTCGGTTCAGTGTCTTAACATGGCGCCAGGCAGGAAGAAGACCCGGGAGGCTTCCACAATGAGGAAAAGTTTAATCAGCTGCTCAGTCAGGTGGCAGAGCTAACTGCAGCTTCATAGCAAACCACTTCAGCTATTCGAAAGGTGGAATCCCATCTTTCCCATATGGAACAGGAATTTGAGTCCCATGAAGTGGCCCTCCAAGAACTTAGGGCAACTGTTTGGGAGCAGCAACGGACAATACAGGCCCTACAGTCTAAGGTGGATGACTTAGAAAACCACTTCCGCCACAATAATTTGCATTTCGTGAGCTTTCCTGAACATACAGAGCTCTGGGACCCTGTTGGCTTTTTGCAGCACGTTCTCCCTGTCATCCTGTGACTTCAGGATAATTGTGTTCTGGACATAGAACGGGCTCACCACTCCCTGGCCCTGCCGCCAAAGCATGGAGAACACCTGCAAACGATTTTAGCAACATTTAGTTGTTTCACCACTAAGGAGATGATTTTACGCTGGGCTCAGGAGTTGGGTTGGTTAATCTGGCAGGATCACCCCATTCATATTTTTCAAGATTATTCCAAGGAATTGCTAAGCTCAGAGCCTATACTGAAGCCTGACGTTGAATGCACCGTATTGGTTTACATTTCTCCTCGCGGTACCCAGCGATGATGTGGGTGATCCACAGCGGGGTTCCCCTGACATTCTTCATGACGGTTTCACTCGTGGATTTTCTTAACAAGTGTGGTCTGATGTGATGCGGTATTCTTGGCTCTTTGCTTATAGATGTGGAAGTTTCAGATGCTCTTCAGTCTGATACCATAGAATCTCACTCCGTGGAGTACTCTCCCGGTATGCTACAGCTGCTAACCCCTAGGAGCAAGCCTCCCTCTAAATGGCGTAAAAAGGATTTTCTGCACTCTTCACCATGATCAGATAGCCACAGTGGGAATGCTGCATCTAAAGTGCCCACTGATCAGCATATAGCTCTGCTCTCTAATAATCACCCTGTTATGCTGTCCTTCTCCGAGACCAACCATACTTGCTGGATTGGTGTCTGCATCTTCTACCCTGCAGTCTGCAACTCTTATGACTTTGCCAGCTGTGACCTCTTCAAACTGCTCCTGGACTTCTGCTGCAGTTGCCTCTTTACCTACCGATCAGCCGCTTTCAGCTTCTGCTTCTGATGTTGCAACTGCATCTGACCCTGAGCAGTGCTTGCTGACCTCCCACCAAGAGACCGAACTGGGCTGAAATGTGCTTCTTTCCATCTATTTCTTGTTGCTTTTTTCTTTTATGAGGACACAGTTCAAGGGGGGGAAATTTTCTTACTTAGCCCTATTGCTTCACAACTGGACTTTTCTCATGACTTTAGCCATGGATTGGCGATTATTCTCGCTGCATGAGGATTGCTTCCACCACCTCATTTGTTGCCTTTCTTATAGTTTGTTATATGTTTGAATTATTTGTTTCTTGCTCCCCTTCCTGATGGCAGTCAGTTACTCCCTTATCTCCTTTTGGGCTACCTTCTGGGAAGACTTATTGTTTTGTTCCCCCTTTCCTCTGGACAGGGATGAGATGTTTCACCCAGGGTTGGTCTCTGTAGTTTTAGGGGACTTTGTCTTCCCTGCCCATGGGATTATGGTTTGTGACCACATTTGTTGTTTTCCTTTCGGATTGGAGTTGCTTTGTCACTCCTTTGGTTCTTGCAGTCAGATGGGTGACTGCTGTCGGAGGAGTATTGCCTCAGTAATTTGTTGATTTCCTTGGCTGTTGTATTTGTTTTTGTTTACTGTTTTTTTTATTTATTTTGGTGTGTACTGCAGTTAGTTTTATTTCTAGTCACAGTTCCTATGGGGGCGATTTGTCTGCATGTCATATTTTTTGTTTTCTTATGGCGCTTGCAGCCTCTCTCTTTATTTGCACTATTTATTTCTGGGGTTTTCCATTGCTGCCATAGTTTCCCTTTTTTATCCCCACTGGCCCATCTGGATTACCCCCCTTTGAGCTCCTGTTCCCACCAGTTGCTGCTCCTTACTCAGGGTAGAAGGTTGGTTTTGTGCTGAATGCTATTTCTTTTCTCTATGCACCTTATTCTTGTTCTGCTGATGTTTAGGGCCACTCTTTCGGTGAAGGGTAGGTGGGCGCTGTTTGGTTTTTTGCTTCCTTTCTGGTACCCGCTTCACCCATGAGACAATTGTTTTTTACTATAGAGTTTTTGCTGTTGACCTGGTTCTGATATGTTTCTGCAGCACAAGAATTTTTCTATGGAGATGGCCAATCACATTTGTGTTTTGCTACCTCTGTGCTGTTTTTCCCTGTTTTGATCGGGCAAGGTACCAGAGGAATCTGGGTTAGTCCAAGATATGAGTCCTCTGGCACTCCAGCTATTCAGTTTTTACTTTTCACACTCCTTTTTCTCTTTCTCTTCATATTCTGATTTATGACTGATATTGTGTGTCACACATGGGACGTCAGGGCTCTTAACTCTCCAATCAAAAGAAAAAAAGTCCTGTCTCATCTCAAAAAGCTCTGTTAACAAATTTATTTTTTTACAAGAAACCAAGCGTATTGCTGCTGATCATGCTCATTTGATGAAAGATTGAGTTGGCCAGGAATTCCATGCGGCAGCCCGACATGCAAGTGAGGCATGGACATTCTTCTCCATAAGTCTCTTAGGTGGCCTCTGATCTGTTCTGCAGGCAGTCCCATGGGTCACTGAGTACTGGTCCTCATGAATACTCAGACTGGTACTATTCTCCTTGGTAATGTCTATGCCCTGAATGATGACGACCCCACCTTCTGTCATCACTTGGCTCAGAAGACTGAGGAAATGGCCCAGCAGGTACACAGATTCTTTTTAGGAGGGGATTTCAGTCTTGTCCTTGCACCTGGTGTTGACAAAAAAAAAACACTACCACTCAGACCCACCCGCGTAGTGTACAGGCCCTTCTGCAGATGATACAGGATCAGGGTTTGGTGGACATTTGGAATACTTTCCATCCTCGGGTCGGGGATTACACTTACCACTCCATGGTACATTGATCCTGTAGTCATCTCAATTACTGGTTTACCTTCAGTGAACTTACCCCCAAGGTAGTGGACTCGACCATTCTTCCGTTGATCCTTTCAGATCACGCTCCGGTGCAATTGCACTTTATTGGGGGCAATCCCCTGCTTAAGTCTCCATCTTGGAGACTAGACCCCTTGTTGCTTAAGGACCCAGACTTCATCCCCTGGGTTCAGCGAGAATCCAAACAGTTCTTTACAGATAACCCAGTCTATGATACCTCCGCTGGTACCACTTGGGAAGCTTATAAAGCCTGGTTTCGGGAAAATCTATTGGTTATGCTGTGGCTAGACACAGGAAGTGAGAACAGTGTCTCTTCACCTTGGAATCTGCTCTTCAGGCTGCTGAGGCCCAGATCAAGAGCTCCCCGGACCCTCATTTGCCTCTTCTTTGGCATATTGCTATCTCCATGTGAAGTTGATACCCTCTTATCACGGAGGGCCGAGATCTCTATTATTAGACTTAGTCACAAGTATTGGGAAGGAGGGAGGTGGAAGCTGCTCACCTACTAAAAAACAGATGGAGTGCTTTACTGTGGATCTTAAGGACTCGACAGGTGTGGTACATACCATTTCCTAGGAAATTAATTCCATTATGTGCTGCTTTTATGCTTCCCTATGCTCCTCATCATCTTCACGGGATGCCTCTGCTATCCATCACTTCTTGTTATCCTTAGACCTCCCCAAACTTTCCTCACACCAGGATGCTAAACTAGATGCCCCTATTACAGTCTAGGATGTCTCCCAGGCTCCCCTTTCGCTTAACCCCAGGAAAGCCCCTGGCGGAGATGGTTATCCAGCAGAGCTGTGGCAAGCCCTGAGTTCTTTGATTTCCCCAGTCCTCCTCCATGTCTTCCAGGAAGCAGAGACTTCAAACCCCAGGAAATCTTACTGTATTCTGACTAATGCAGCATGGTCTCACCATAGGACTGCCCCGGAGCTGAAATGGTTAATAGAACCTATGCAAATGATGGAATGCTAGGCTCGAGCTCGGTTTTCAAATCACTGTCCCTGGTAAACAATCTGTAACCATCAGATTCATTACTCCGTTTGCCTTAGTAAGACGTCTCCGGAGAGCTCTCCTTCATCTCTTGAAGAAAGTTTATTTTCTCGGTTTTTATACCAGTAAATTTATTTTATTAGGTGTTATCACTGTAATTGGTTTTCAGGTAGTAATTGTTTAGATTTTAGTTTATAGAGGGTAAGTAGTCTTTTTTTTTTCTCCCTGGTTCCCTAACCGAGGGGAAACCAACAGTTCCCTTAATTTTTCTTTATATTGTATCTCTTAGTTTTAAGAATTTCCGACTCTGTATAGTCTGTAGTTATCTAAAAACTTACACCGGAGTAATTTTCCAGTCTATGGGTCCCTTATTTCAACCGAGGTAACTCCTGGACTTATACTTTTAAAAACTGGTTTCTTTTACGGTGTAACAGCTGACCAAAAAAATGAAAAGGGTCTATTTGTTTTTTCTGTATACCTTTTCTTATGTCAAAGAAACCAAAAAAGAGAATAGGACCCATGGGTTTCCAGCACTGCACAGAGTGCAGGGAAGTGTTAGCAAAGGCTGATCCCCACTTAATTTGTTTGTTCTGTCTGGGGTTTGACCACCTTCAGACAAACTGTGAGATCTGTGGTAATTTTCCTCAGTCCACACTTGATAGACGGTTAAAGAGACTAAGGGAAAAAATGTCGGATAAGGCTGCTAACCTGGCTACCGAACAGTCTGCCGAACCGGATGGACTGCCCTGTGACAGGGGCGATAGTTCCCCAAAAAAGAGAACCGCGGACAAGGTTGCTGAACCAGCCATCGTGGTTAAGAAAAATCGTAAAGAAACACCAGGAACCGCAACCGATCCCAACAGTGGTTCCTTCTGCTGAAGATACTGAGATCCGATCAGAATTATTTGGTCTTTGTAGTCTCCGGTTCCGGTTGATAAACAGCTGGTTCCGCGAACTCCTGGTTCACAAGTCCCCGGGTTAATAGACCAAGGTAGGGAACAGTTTGAGGATATTGGTCTTGCTGAAGAACCAGATGAGGATTATGGAGATGATGATTATGACAAGCCTATAGAGCCGGACATCTCTCCTCTATTCCCCCTAATAAGGGAACCGAGGATTTTTCGTCACACTTTGCTTTTATGAAGCAAGTTGCCATCTCTTGACCTCCCATCCCATGAGTCTCTGGAAGATGAGGAGGAAGAGGAAGACTATAAGGAAATGATGGATGTTACTCCATCAAAAAGGTTGCTCCTCCCTCTGCACAAGTCTTTGAGGAGGCAGACCATGAAAATTTTGGAGACTCCCACTTCTATCCCTCCAACTGATAAGAAAGTGGACAGGAAGTATTGGGTGGATAAGTCTGGGGCCGAATTTTTGTTTGGGCACCCTAGCCATGAGGGTGTGGTTCAGGCTGCAGCTTGTGACAAAGCTGGCATTCCTCTGGCATCCAACCCCTCTGAGAAAGATTCCTGGAAGATGGACTCAATTGCAAAAAAGGTTTATTTGGGATCCTGCCTAGCCATTAGTCAGGCATTCTATATGGCATATTTGACCACATATCAAAAATCTGTGTGGTCTACAGTACTAGAAATTGCCAAATCTGTTCCCCCTCCAATGGCTGCTGACCTGGACGAAGCAGTTAAGAGGGGCATTGAAGCTTCAAAAACCCAGTTTAGGATGGCAGTGGATTCAAATGACACTGCATCCAGGCAAATGGCTTCAGAAGTGTCCTTGAGAAGGTTTGCATGGCTGAGAACCACTAACCTCTCACAGGACACACAAAATAATGCCCTGGATTTTCCCTGTGACCCTGTGTCTCTGGACAACAAACAGAGGCAGATATGAAAAAGACGGATGATTACAAAGCTGCTTATAAAAGTGCAGCAGTAAAGGAGAGAACTGCCAACCCTCAAGGGTACCATTCTAGGGGTGGCAGGGGCAGGACTCCTTACATGCCTTATTTTCAGCCCCAGTATCAGCCTAGGGGATGCTTTCTGGGCAGAGGCAGGAGGGGCACTGGCCGCACTAGCCCCACTATCCAGCCAGTAGCTCAATCAAAGCAGACTCCCTGAGCAGAATGTCGGGGTCACCTCCCCAATACCAGTAGGGGGCAGACTGGCCCACTACTTCTGGGAATGGAAAAACATTACCACAGACAAGTGGGTTCTGGAAGTAGTGGGCCAGGGGTTGGTCCTCAGCTTCAAAGCCAAGCTAAGGCTAAGGTCAAAGACTTTCAAGCCCTCTTCCCCATAAGAAACAGCCCTTCTGGAAAGGGAAGTGCCATCCCTTCTGCTGCTTCAGGCAGTGGAACAAGTCCCTGCCATTCAAAAAGGCAAGGGTATATATTCCAGATACTTACTTACACTAAAGAAAACAGGGGAGTGGTGCCCCATTCTGGACCTCAGATACCTGAACAAGCACTTGGTAAAACCAAAATTCAGGATGGTCACTCTATTTACCATTATACCTACTCTAAGGCAGGGAGACTGGCTAGCATCCCTGGACCTAAAAGATGCTTACTTCCATATTCCAATCAGAAGGTCCCACAGAAGGTACCTCAGATTCAGGTTGCCATCAGGCCATTATCAATTCAGAGCAATGCCTTTCGGACTAACATCTGCTGTCGTGGTGGCACACCTAAGGTGGCTAGGGGTGTCAGTGTTTCCCTATCTGGATGACTGGCTCATTGTCGACTAGTCACAGCAACAAGTGAGAGAGGTACTCTCAATCACTCAGACCACCTTGTCCTCCCTGGGATTGCTAGTCAATCAAAAGAAGTCTGTCCTAGAATCTGTGCAGGTGCTCCAGTTCATAGGGGCAGAATTGGATACAAGGACAGGAATGGCTTACCTTCCTCAGGACAGGGTGGACAGCCTTATTCAAATAGCCAGGTCTTTCTCACTACATGTTTCCAGACCAGCAAGACATTTCCTGCAGCTGTTAGGGCACATGGCAGCCTCCACTGTAACCGTCCCAGAAGCCAGGTTTCAGATGGAGAGACATTCAGTTTCATCTCAGAGAGTACTGGTCCCAAAAGAAAGATTCCTTATCAAAACTGGTCCCAGTCACGGCCACCCTTATTCAAGCTCTGCAGTGGTGGCAGGTGAAGGAACATATCAGCAGTCCCCTTCCCTGGTGCTTACCACAGATGCCTCTGTTCTAGGGTGGGGAGCGCATCTAGGGGGATCATACTGCCCACGGCACGTGGGGGAAGCAGGAATCCCTTCTGCACATCAGTCTACTGAAGCTCAGAGCAGTTTTTCTGGCCCTTCAGTCCGTTGCCACTCAGGTGGTAAGAAAGGTTGTACAGGTCAGAACAGACAACACAACCACTATGTACTACATAAACAAGGGGGCACAAGGTCAACCCCTCCTTGCACAGATGCTGTGAAAATTTGGACACTAGCATACTCCCTAAAGGTGTCCCTTTCAGCTGTTCATCTCCTGGGCAAGGAGAGTGTCCTGGCGGATGCCCTCAGCAGGATAAACCAGAATCGCCACAAATGGTCACTGAACAGGTAGGTCTTACAGACCATTTTCAGGAGGTGAGGCACTCCAGAAGTGGATCTCTTTGCAGCCCCAGACAATTACCAGCTCCCAGAGTATTGCTGCAGACCTCCCAGCAGGGGTGCAATTCTTTTGGATGCACTCTTGTTGGATTGGACATGGAAATTCCTGTATGCTTTCCCTCCATTCCCTCTACTACTGAAAGTGCTGAACAAGATCTGGCTTCAACCAGCCTCAGTGATTCTCATTGCCCCAGACTGGGCCAGGCAGCCTTGGTACTCCATACTTCTCTCAGTGTCAGTAGCCAAGCTAATCAGTCTTCCCAGGAGGTACAATCTACTGACCTGTGCTCAGGACAGAATCATGTACCCCAACCCATTATCCCTCAGATTCGAGGCATGGCTCTTGAGGACCTCGAGTATGTGGACTTGCATCTTTCTGAAGGGGTTATGGACATACTGAGGGTTTCCAGAAAACCCTCCACTAAAAAAACATATGCCTCTAAATGGAAAAGATTTTCTTTCTGGTGCCAGGGCAGAGGCCTGGATCATTCTCAAGCTAACATTTCTGTTGTCTTGGACTGTATGGCTTATTTACACTCCACAGGTTTAACTATTTCCACTCTGAGGCTGCATTTAGCAGCTATTACAACGTATTTATCATCAAGGGAAAGCTTCTTCCTCCTCTTTGGCTTCAAAGCCAGTGTTCAAAAAATTCTTTAAAGGGCTGCTACACTTAACACCCACCACACAGGGAGCCCACTCCCATGTGGGATTTGAATATTTGCATTGCTCAGCTCATGCAACCTCCATTCAAACCCATGTCATCAGCAGACCTGAAATAATGTGACTTGGAAAACTGTATTTTTGGTTGCCATTACCTCTGCCAGGAGGATTAGTGAACTCCAGGCTTTATCCACTGAGCCAGAATATATCTCAGTTCATAGGGACAAGATAGTCCGTAGTACTAACAGAATTTTTGCCTAAGGTGGTATCAGATTTCCACCTTAACCGGTCAATTACCTTGCCAGTCTTCTTTACAGATCATTCCACTTCAGGTGAACATAGGTTGCACAGCCTTGATGTAAAAAGGGCAGTCAGTTACTATCTCAACCACACAAAGGGTTACAGGCAGAACCAAACCCAGCTCTTCCTTACCTTTGGAGAGGTAGGGAAAGGAAAACCTGCCACAAAACGATCCATTGCCAGATGGATTGTAACCTGTATTCAGTTCTATTATAGCAAGGTGAGTAAGGAACCTCCTGCAGGCCTCAGGGCCCATTCAACTAAGGGTACTGCAGCCTTCTTAGCAGCTGCTAGGGACGTTCCCCTAGTAGATATCTGCAAAGCTGCAACTTGGAAAACAGTGCACACATTTACAAAGCATTATTGTTTGAACGTCCAAGCCAGAGGTGATGCCAGGTTTGGCACAGCAGTCCTGCAGAGCCTGTTTCCTAAATAGGTTATAGGCCCACCTCCAAAGGCACTGCTTGGTAATCTGCATTAGTCAGAATACAGTAAGATTTCCTCGGGTTTGAAGAAAAAATTACTTACCTTAGTAATCTTGTTTCTTCTGAGGGAATCTTACTGTATTTTGAGCTCCCTCCCTTCCTCCCCTTCTGATACCTATGGTCACTGCATTACAGCTGTGCTACAGTTGTAAACCTGGGAACATATACAGTTTATTTTTTGGGCATCTGTGACTTGAGTCTTCTGGGAAGCCTAAGGTTTTTGGGAAGTATTTGATACGGGTAATTCCCATAATTTTCTCCTGCCATTTCTGATGCAGGGGCTCTTATTATTATTTATATTATTACTATTTTATTATTATTATCCTCCATTAAGAGGAAACTGCTTAGTGCATGCTTCGTAAGAATCTGACGGTTAGAGAATGTTTACCAGGGACAGTGATTTGAAAACCGAACTTGAGCCTAGCATTCCATAATTTGCATAGGTTCTATTAACTATTTCAACTCCGGGGCAGTCCTATGGTGAGACCATACTGCATTAGTTAGAATACAGTAAGATTCCCTTAGAAGAAACAAGATTACTAAGGTGAGTAATTGTTTTTTCTGGTACTCTACCTCCCACTCTTTGGGAAGCATTCATTATTGTGCTCCCTAAGATGGGTAAAGACGCTACTTTAGCAGCAAGCTACTGCCCTATTTCATTACGTAATGTGGATGGAAAAGTTTACACAGAAGTTTTGGCCAACCGTCTTGATCCTCTTCTTCCCTTATCTTGTACACCCCTCCCACGTGGGCTTTTTTAAAGACTAGCATAGCTCTGACCATATTCGTTCCCTTATTAATCTTGTAAATATAGCAAAAGGCCTTGCCACCTCAGTCGCTGCTGTGAACATAGATTTTGAAAAGGCCTTTGATTCCCTTTAATTGGATTATTTTCATTCAGTTCTAACCCATCTGGGACTGGGTGATCATTGCTGCACATGGGTTCGCTCTCTCTACTCTCGTCCCACTGCCAGAATTCTGATGAACTCACTTCTTTTGGACCCTCTTGCTTTAGTGCGGGCAATTGTCAAGGCTGCCCCCTTTCCCTGCTTTTGTTTGTATTGGCAGTTGAACCATTGGCGGCTGCAGTTCGTTAGCACAGGGGAAATCATGGGCATTCAGATAGGTTCCACTCATTACTCTACCCTTATGTATGCCGATCTTCTTGTCCCACTGGTGGATGTCCATACCTCCCTTAAGCCTCCCCTTTCCCTTCTTACTCAGTTCACCATGTTTTCTGGTTTAAAAGTTAATTCCAAGACAGAAGTTCTTCCCTTGAACCCCCTTTTTTGTACTTTTCGTCTTGTGACTCCCTGTGGCCTAGCTTGGTCTGCAGAAGGTATTACTTACCTGGGGGTTACAATCACTTCTGACCCGTCTAAAATATGGTAGGCCAATTTGTGACCTTTAATGTCCATCCTGCAGACTGAGTGTGATAAGTAGAAGTTGCTTTGGCTGAGTTCGGCTGACAAAATTGCTGCCCTTAAGATGGTGGTCCCCCTGAAGGTTCTTTTTATTTTCTTTTCCACATACCTCTCTTCCTCCTGGGTGGCTAGTTGAACTCAATGGCATCATCAGTTCTTTCCTTTGGGAAGGGAAAAACCCGTTGCATAGCCATAGCAAGCTCCAGGCACACTGTTCTGAGAGTGGCTGATGCCTTCCCTGGTTTGAAGGTCATCTTTGGACTTTTAAGGTAAAGCAAACCTTGCAGTGGTTTCAGCCTTGTACAGCCAAAATGCTGCAGTGGGTCTCCGTGGAGGCTGCTCAGCATGCGTTGCATTCCTTACCTCTCCTTTATACCTCTGTCCCCAGAGGTACAAGTGCTCATCCTATGATTGGCTCTGCCACCCAGTACTAGGCGCAAGTTACATGCTAAGCTATGTTTCAAACCCTACGTGCCCCCCCCCATATGTCTTTGTGGAGAAATCCTGGCATACAGATTGTCTGAAGCCCCGTTAACTGGCCTGCCTGGGAAGCCCGGGGGGTTCGCTTCCTCAAGGATTTACTGGCGCTGCAGTCTCTGGCTATAGATACCTTCCAAGCATTGCAAACCCAATGGGACCTTTCTCAGTCTGACTTTTGGAGATATTTTCAACTTAGAAGTGCGTTGCAAACAGTCGTCTGGACTTTGTGTTCTGCACCCGCACCTAACCTTTTCTTCTGTTGGTTTTCCTGCCAGGAGGGCCTAACTGGTAGGATTTATTCCTGTCTCAGGGATGCGCTCCCTACCCCCATGCTCACATTGTAAAGTGGCCTGGGATAAGATGTTATGTACCACACTGTTGGAACAGGATTAGAAGGCCTGTTGGAGGTTTGGGCAGCAGGCTTTCAAAGATGCCAAAAGTTGGCTTATTCCAAGTAAAATCTTGCACTCCTGGTACAGGACCCCTTACCTTCTGTATAAGGTGCGTCTTTTGCCTTCTGACTCCTGCTGGCATTGCGGCAGACCTGGAGGAGAACTCCACCACATTCTCTGGACCTGTCCTCCGATCTAGTCTCTGTGGCGGTGCATTTCTATATTTGCCATTCTGGTCTTCCATAAGCCTATCCCGTTCTCTCTCCTAAACTGGTCTCCGGGCTCATAACCAGTGGGAGGACCTTTCTGGTACCACGTGACATGCAGGAAAAAGATATCTACAGGAAACCAGATCCTTCCCTCTGCATCCTGTAGCCCTCAGTTTACTTCCTGCCTGTCATGAGGCAGGTTCTCTAAAGGGGCTCTGTCCTGTGGGACAGAGCTGAAGACATCAAACTGTAAGTACAGTTTACTTTTTCTAAGAGAAGAGGATTTTCAATGTGGGAAGCTTGTCCAGCGTTGCCTCTCTGATGGGACCCCAGTCTCAACCATGCATGCTGAACAGACTGGCCCCATATCTCCTCCTCCTCCTTACCACGCTTTGAGGCACGCTTCGCGCCCCCCCACGGTCATCTTATCAGGAGGGAGGTACATGATGGCTCACGACAGGATTCCTCTTTTAATGAAATTCCCAGACCTAGCACATGGATTCCAGTCTCGGCCTTGCATGCTGTACAGACTGGCTCCTTATCTCTGCTCCCGCCTCTGCAATCGCAGCTCTTCCCCATGCTTGAGCAGCTCTCTTAGTGCAGCAAGAGCCACAAGACAGGAGGAGATGTCCGCTGCACCCCTTCCCTCCACC
This sequence comes from Neoceratodus forsteri, assembly GCA_016271365.2. NCBI lineage: Eukaryota > Metazoa > Chordata > Ceratodontiformes > Ceratodontidae > Neoceratodus > Neoceratodus forsteri. Next base: position 227,118,535 of record CM057456.1, read on the forward strand.
ATTAGTTAGCTTCTTCAGTCTGGCAGGATGATGGAATAGGGGTCCCAACAGCCATGTTTATTTTGGCTCTGGAGAGCCACACCTCAGCCTCTTCGATGGCCACTGCTGCAGAGGCCATCGACGCTGCTCTCAGTCAATGAGCCCCCTGGTCTTAGCTTGTCGATGAACAAGGGGACAGTCTCTAGGCATGCCCCACAGCAGCAGGAGTCTTCTTCAGTTCAGGTAGAGCCATACTTCATCCTCTTCATCGATGCTGCAGCAGGAGTCTTCTTTAGCTCAGGAAGAGCCACAGTTCATCATCCTCATCATTGCCATTGATGCTGCTTACCATTGGCGAGCCCCCCATCCTCTGGCTCGCCGCCGATCGATGGAGGAAGCCTTTTGGAGCGATAGCGCTCCAAAGCAGCAGGAGCTAAATTTTGGCTCAGGAAGAGCTGCGCTTCATCCTCTCATTGATGGCCAGGGGTGCACGGGCAATCGAATCTGCGGCCTATGGCGGCCCCCTACCCCTCAGACTCATTAACGAATGACTAGGGAAGCCAGTCAGAGCGATCGCGCTCCCCTAATGTTACAGCTCGTTATTGACTGCTGCTTTCTAGTCCTGCCAAGGGCGATTGAAAGAGGGAGAAAGAGCGAAGCTCACAGTGCTTTCACGAGCTCCTGCTAATTCCGGCTCGTCAGCGTCTTTTGAAGTGCATTTGGCCACATGCGCTCTGGCTCCAGGTGGCAGTGCTAATAGGATTCCAGCATTAGGGACTTGTGCCACTCTCCAGTGCAAAGGGTCTTCAAGGGCTGTCGGGAGCATAGGACAAACCCTTAAGGGGCAGAAAGTGCCACAGATGTAGATTTCCTCCACTGGTCACCTTCCCCTGCTCACTTTCTCTAAGGTGTCACAGCTACAAGGTCGGACATGGTCTCTCAGGAGCACTAATCCCAGGTAGCGGAACCCGATCAGACATCCTCAAGGACAGTGTTTTGCTATCAGTCTTGGATCCAGATGTAATAGAAAAACCTTCATTTCCTTCCTGGATCATAGGGCCCACAGGAAGACCACCCCAATGCGCTCCTTCTCATCTTCAGACTGGTGGGGCATTCCTCCTCCCAGCACCATAGGAGATGACAGATGTCTTGGACTAGGAGCAGACTGTAGGTGGTCCATGGTGGTTAACGTCCGGAACAGGTCCCCAAGCCTGTCAGAGGTCAGTTAATCACCCCCAGAAGAAGGGGTGCTACCGGACAATGATTCAGTCTCAGATGGCTCTCCATCCAGAAGCTTAGTTGTGGATGACCTCAATTTCTTCATTAACCTGACTGAGGAGTTTCTCTTAGGGTCCCTGTGTCGGCTCCTAAACTCCCCAAGCCCTCAGGCTTGCATTGTCTGCTAGGCCTGTGATGTCATTTTCCTTTCCTTTCTTCTGGCGATAGAGGATCCCCTGAAAATAGAAAGGAGAAGAAGATGACGAGAGGAAGAAGTGAGAGGGAGAGAAAGGAAAAAAAAAAAAAAATCGATCCCAGCAGGGGGCGAGGCCTTCTCGGGGGATCCAGGGGATAGGAAGGTGCAAGCATCACTCTACTAGGCAATTCAGGCCACCTCAGCCTCCCTCAGGGCAGCTACAGCAACCTGTTCTCAGCATGAACCGAACCGTCAGGGGCCACTGTCCTGGCATTCCAGCTTGCTGATGAGCCAGATATAAACAAGTCCACCCCACAGCAACGACTGCTCTTGGGACTAGTCTCTGCCTTCTCTGCTGACAGCTCGGATAAGGCTGCCAGATGTGCAGTGAGAACCATGTTTTGTCTCTCCTCGGCTCGACTTTCCTAGGGCTGCAGGCAGGGCAGACTGACAGGTACTCAAGGCACACTTGGGAAATGCCCCCTACGAGGGGCCTCTCCTGTTTGGAGCGGCTCTAAAGGAGGCAGTAAAAGAATTCAGTGAAAAAATGAATGCTGAAATTCCACAATGTAGGGGCAGGTACAGACCCTGGTTGTCAGGATCCAGGCTGATTGGTCAGGCCCATAAGTTCTCTGAAGAAAATTTAAATCACCCTCAGGCAGACGAGCCTGGACCATCTCCTGCATACATTGTGGTTTCATTGGAGGAAGAAGCAGCATCTGAGAGGCCAGATAGGTCACAGTGTAGGCCCTGGTCTCATCCTCCAGTAAGGGGTGAGCTATCTAGTTTTCTCAAGGAAGGGGTTCCCACCACCTCGATCAATGGAGTGCCAGATAATAGTGCGCAATGGTTACCCCTTTGAGTTTGAAGCAGGGCTCTCCCTCCTCATATGGTACCCCCTTTTCCGCAAAGAGTAGATAGACACTTCAAGTGATCGCAGACCCTCCATGAGTGCCCAGCATGGCAAGGAACATGGGCATTTTTTGACTATTCCTCTTAGTCCCAAATCACTCGAGTGTTCAGGCCCTGGGGGTGTCCTAAAATGTCTGTTCTACCTCCTCTGCCATAGGACATTCAAGCTGGAAGCCCTTGCATCCATTGTCAGGGAATTCCATCGAGGAGATTGGTTGGTCTCAGTAGATTTGCAAGTGCTTTTTTGCATATCCTACCTGGGCATCAGTCTGATCAAAGCCCCATAGTGTGAGCAAACAATTTGGGCAGTGTCGGAGGTCCTCCAGGCCCCTCTTCTGTGGGATTCTTGATTCCCACAAAGAGCTCTCTTCAGCCAGCCCAGAGTCTAAATCATCGAGGAGTCATCTTCAAAACATCCCAAACTAAGGCTTTTCCCTGCGGACTATAAGTTCAGGGGCCTCAGGGCTCTTTTCAGCAAATTCTACACAGCCTCATGCCTTTCAGCATACACCTTCACACAGTTCACAGGGACGAGGGTCTCTCTGGTAGTCTCAGTTCCCTGAGCTCTGGTTCTCATGCGTCCCCTGCAGTCGAACCTACTGCATCAAGGGTCCCAGTCAAAGGAAAGTCTGGGTCAGCTGTTTCAAGTATATGGCCAGTCAAACCTCCATCAAGAGTCCAAGCCAAGGTCAGTCTGGGCCATCAGATTCAAGGCTATTGCCAGGTGGAAGCATCCCGGCATTGGGGGGACTCATGGCCCCATTGTCATGAAGGGTCTCAAGCTGGGGCATCCTCTCCAGGGGAGAGTTACTACCGATACCAGCCTTTGGGGCTGGGGAGCTGATCTGAATCGGCTCTCGACACAGGGCAAGGGGCCGAGGGTGGAGACCCGCTTCAACATCAGCCTGCTGGAGATAACCCCTGACCCTTCAGAGATTCGAAGCTCAGATCTCCAACCAGGAGGATGTTTTCATCCTCACAGACGATCGAACCACAATGGCCTGCATCTATCACCAGGGAGGTACATGAGCTCTCGGATGGTACAAGAAACCCTGTTCCTCTTCCAGTGGGCAGAGCATCAACTTGTGAGCATGTTGGCAGTATACTTTCCAGGATCAGGGAACTTCACGGTGGATTGGATAAGCCAGGATGTCCTCCCAGGAGAACAGGACCTAAGATTAGTGCCTTCTACCTCCTCACTGCATAGTGGGGTCTCCTGTAGGTAGTTGTTCTTGTCTGGTGTGGCTGCAGAGTTTCCCAGTCCTGCTCTCTAATCAGGGTCGAGCTGACCATAGTGCAGAATACCTTCTCCCTTGACTGGGATCCCAGCAATCTCCTGTTAGACTTTCCTCCAATTTTACTAATCTCAAAAATCCAATTCTAATCCCAAGAATGCTGCACAAGATCACCCTAGATCAGGCGGAGCTATTCCTAATATGTACTCGAACACTCCGGCCATGGTTCTCGTGTGTGGTTCAGATATCTCTACATCTTCCTAGCTCTGGGTGCACTCCTGATGGTGGAGTTAGGGGAGCCCTCAGGGGCTCCCTTTGTCTCAGTCAGTTCCTGACAGTGAAATGCTGAAGTGTCCAGCAATAAACCCATTGTCTCGCATTGGAAACTCGACCAGGTCCTCAGAGCCCTCTACAAGGCCTTATTTGTGCTTCTCAATGAAACATCCGTCGTCCTCCTCACGATGGAGGTCGGCTTTCTTATAGCGATCACTTGGACATGCCACATCAACAAGATGGGAGATCTGTCATCCAAAGAACCAGGCACCATGTTCCTCCAGAACATAATGATCCTATGAACATATCCATCTTTTCTGCTGAAGGTGGTATCTTCCTTTCCACTGCAACAAGGAATTGAATCTCCCTACCCTACGTCCTTGACCTAAAGGGAAGAAGGAGAGCAAATTCTTCTTCTTGGCTCGAGGAGAGCTCTTGAGCTTTACATCAGGAGATCAGAAGTCCATTATGAGTCTTTAAGTCTATTCATCCTCACCTCGGGGCACAATATTAAAAACTCAAAAGTCTCTTTGCCAGATGGATTGGTTCCCATGTCTGTCTCCTTCCAGAAGGCAGGGGTTGCCCTGCCAGGCCCATTGGGGGCTCATTCAGCTCGAACAGTGCCTGCCTCATGGGCAGAATTTAGGGAAGCCTATCCAGCAGTCTTATACAGGGCGGCCCTTGGACATACATCCATTCCTTTGCAAAATTCTACGATTGGATGCGCTCGCCTCGACTGAGGCATCCTTTGGTTGCCGGGTCCCCCTGTCGGTGGTGGGCCCAGTAAGGTCTACTAACATTATTCCCACCCGGGAAGCAAGGGGATGTACTGCTTTAGTATATCCCACTGGTTATAAGCCCGGAGACCAGCTTAGGAGAGAGAAATAGAAATTTAAATACCTATAAATTTTCTTTCTCCGACTGCTGGTCTCCAGGCTTCTCCCCACTCCGAATGTTGGACATTGGCCATCTGGCCTGAGGGTTTGAATTCGGCCCTTCCAGGCCGTAAGTGCAGATTAACATTTCTTCTTTATTTCTCAGGGATGTACTATTTCAGGGGACACATGCTTTGGAAAAACTGAGGGCTACAGGATGCAGAGGGGAAGATCTGGTTCCCCTGTAGAGATCTTTTTCCTGCCTGTCACGTGGTACCAGGAAGGACCTCCCACTGGTTATGAGCCCGGAGACCAGCAGTCGGAGAAAGAACATTTTACAGATATTTAAATTTCTATTTTTCAGCTTCACTGTATATTTTAGGCCTTACCTCTGAAGTCGAGCATCCTGCAGCTTTGGAACACAGATGGCTTGCATTAATTAGTATGCAAGTCAAGCGGTTCCTCCTCAGCAATTGGCGTACTGCCATCATCCCTTTGTCCCTTCCTCCCAGGGAAGTCCAAGCTACCCTGCCATCAACTGGCCACATTGGATCATCTTTCCCACCTGGCCACAAACTCTCTGGATGCTTATCAGAGGTGTTGGTGACCCTATATTTTTCTTCTTCATGCGCAGATGTAGGTTAACATCTTTAGATTGGACCTCTCCCTCCTTTGTGGACAGTTTTACCATTCTCCATCAGTTGTTCTGACTAATATAATGACCTTTTATGTTTCATTTTGTACCTCCTAGTTTCCTCTTTGTTCTTGCCATTACTTGTTGTGAGTTTTGGAGTTTAGTTTATATTTTTTATGTTTAGTTTTCTATTTTATCTCCCATTTATATTTAATTCATATATGCATAGCTTTGTGAATTTGTATCTTGCTAGTTTACTATGTTGTATCATTTTGTATTTAGAATTCTGTTCTTTCATTTGCATGCCCATAACACCCTCCTATCCTTAGTTCAAAGCTACAACCTGCACCAGGTAATAGCTGATCCAGCTAGGATAACATCCACCTCCACATCCAGTACCCTTCTTGACTGGATACTATCAAATCACATTGACAGGGTTGTGGCTGCTGGTACATTGCCAGATGCTATTAGTGACCATTCTCCTATTCTCCTATTTTCTACGTATGGAATCCCTCTACTGTCCCCTCCCCTATGGAAGATAATTTTTGGCAACTATGCTAAACTTGATCCTGCTATCTTCCTCAGTGAGGTTTCCTCTATTGACTGGTCCTCCCTCCATCAGACCCATGACGCCTAGGCTGCCCTGGATTTCTTTGACAGGTTTGCGTCCCTTCAAAACAGGCACACTCCCCTCACCATGTGGCATGTTTGGGTGGTGCAAACTAGATGGCTACATAAAGACCTTCTGGCCTCCCTTCGGGCTAGGGACAAAAGCTAGGAGCATTTTAAAAAGTCAGGCCTCCCCTCTGATTATAACACTTACAAGGCTCTACGGAATACCAGCAAAAGACAAATCAGACTAGCCAAAAGCACCTTTTGTAAAGGACTTCTATTACATGTGGCTGGGGACTCAAGAAAATTCTGGACACACGTAAAATCCTTTCTGGGTTCCAATCAGTCTTGCACAAAAAATGACATGATCCTAAACAGTGTCCATTGCAACAGTCCCATGACCATTGCCAACGCTTTTAACGTACAGTTCTCGGATCTAACCAAATACACTTCAACTTTCACTACCTCACCCCTCTTGTCAAATCCAACAACTGTGAACAACATGCCCTAGCCCCCTTTCTACTTTAAAGCCATATCCAGAATCTATGTCCTCAAGCACTTAAACGCTATATCGGATAGCACTAGCATAGGTGCTGATGGACTTGAGCGCAAGCTTCTCAAACTGACTGCTCCCATCATTGCAGCACCTCTAGCCAGAATTTTCAACCTATCACTATGCCATGGTCATGTTCCAAGCATATGGACCGCTCCTCTTCTCTGTTTTTATAAACCAGATTGTGCTGAACATCCCTCCTGCTTGCCATACTCTATGCAGATGATCTTGTGCTGTATTCCAGCTCAAAGCATGTTCAGGAAATCAATCTTAAGCTATCCTCAGCCTTTTTTCAGATCCAATCCTGGTTCACAAGAAATAAGCTTCTTCTCAGTGTGTCCAAAACACAGGCAGTGCTCTTTGGCTCGGCAGCCAAACTGAAAACATTCCATGGTCAATTTAAGATACCTAGCCCTTCTTTCTGGCTCTTTCCTGGAAATTGTGAGTACCTTCAGATATTTATTTTTATTTAGTTTTTGTTGACCGGGTAAGCGCACTAGACAAATCCTGCCTCTTTTCAGGCATGACCCGAGGGAGGGGGATACAGATGAATGCCAACTGACCTTGAACCAGATTAAGCTGTTGGTGGTATTTTTAGTGAATGGGGGGAAATTTGGCCAGGGCACCGAGGACATTCCCCTACTCTTTGAGAAGTGCCATGGGATCTTTAACATCCACCTGAACTACCACCAGAACAGGCAGACGGGACCTCGGTTTAACGTCCAGGGTTTTATTTAACTCTAAAAATTGTTTAGCGCTTTGCTCATAAAAGTTCTAAAACATTGTGAAAATGCATAGCACTTACCTCACTGTGTTTAACAAACATAACACTTATAGAAAACCTATATAAATGCTTTCTGTACAGTTAGTATTGTCCAAAGAAAAAAAAAGTGCTAATCAATTATTTAAAACCCTGACTTCTCATCTGAAAGACGGCACTTCAAGATCCGAACTCACTTAGTAAACCCTGCACCTGCTTCAGTCCTCCATAGTATGCCTGCCTCTACGACAATGCAACCTAATGATCTATACCGCACTCTCTGTCACCTTCTGTCTATTCCACCCTCCTCAATCACCTCTGTGACTTTCTGCCCAGACATCACTCCCACTGCCTTTTTCATCCGCTTGGGCTAAACTGTATACTTAGGCCTTTTTCAGTTGAGTTCTGCCTTATGCCTGAGGCTACTCCCTGCTTAACTCAATGCCCTGCCCCCCCCCCATGCCTGTTTCTACTACACACTTGTTCCTAATAACTCTATTCCCTTCCCACCCCTGTGCCTGAGTGCTATCATATCCTCTGTATCTCTTTAACTAGGTGCTTTACAAGCGGAGTATCAAAACTGTAAACATTTGTAAAACTGTAAATTTGCATATAGCACTTATATCTTATATTTTAATGCCATACACGTTGCCTGCTGTAATTTTTGTTATTCAGAATCTGTAACTTTGCTTTGTACTACTTGTTTTTCCCTAGCATTTTAGCTGTATTATTTTTCTCCTATGCCAAGCTGTTATTTGTAATGTTTTCTTTCTACAAGATGCTGTACAATTTTTTTTCAATGCAGTTTTATTTTGTTGCCACTTTGTAACCTCCAGGGTTGTGTCTGAAAATAGTCACTCTTGTGTCTAGTACACCTACCTGGTTATCAAAAACTAAATAATGCTTTACTCATTATTGTTTTTTGTGTCTCGCCTGTTTTTTGAAAATTTTAACAAATAGCTCAACCACAAAAGCACTGCCATTATGACAAGGAAAAGCAGTGGCATAATGACAGATGCCTGTCCTGCCAGGTCTCGCGCTTCTCTTAAAAGAGGTAAATCCACTCTAAAATACAGATCCCAAGCTAAGTCCTCGAGTTCTGATGTGCCCCCTCCCAACCATCTCTGACACCAAGGTCGCGGTATGACACTGGTTGTAATACCCCACCAGGGATCTATAGTCCTTTCCACCATCAGGCACTGTCCCATTGATGAATCAGTCGTTGACCCCGTTGGGATCCATCAATTTACAGATGCTGTTTCAGATTAGTTCTGAGCTGTTTCAGTGGCTCCTGCCCATGGTTCCAACATTGACACTAAACCCATCATCATCATCATCGGCAGGTACCCCGCCATCAGCTTCCCTGTGCAGGTTACTGATCTCGCCAGGGGCTTCCTTTGTTGACTCCTGGACCGGCAATGATACCTCTAGTGTAGTCTCCTCCTGCCGTCGACACTCTGCCTGTTCCTGTTGAGGAGGAGGACCTAGAATATAATCCAGACTTGATGGAGGGAGATATTAGGAAGAGGAGGAAGGTATGACCCCCTGATGTGGTGGGCTTCAGCTCTACTTTATCCTCCTGTAGTGAGGACAGTGTGCATCTTACACCTAGGTCACCTCCTGAGGATTCCTCTTTTCACGCTTGTCTGTGGCAGATACAGTCCAAGGTGGGCTTTCCTGCTGAGGATGAGGATTCCTCAAAGAAGATCCTTTATGAATTTTTAGAAGTTTCTGCACTGCCTACAGTTACTGTTCCTTCTAGCCATTGAATTTCTTCATAGATTTCTATTTGTTTTACTATAAGCTTTCCCATTGGCTTTGGAGGATGCCACTGTGGCTGCATCGCTCAAGCTCAGTGTTGTGCCTGCTGTTTCAAGTAAGGTGCACAAACAGTATCCTGTGCTCTTAGACAAGCCTTTTTATTTCACACAACTTGAAATGGATTCTGTGGTTATTATGGCTGCGCATGACCATTCTAAAGCTCTGAGCCTGACAGACTTGGACAAAACGTCAGTCCAGCAGATTGTTACTTATGGTCTGGAAGCTGGTAAGCACCTCTTAAGGTCGGCTTACGATGCCTCTGATACTGCAGCTTGTGTGGTTGCTTCTGGCATTTGCGTAAGCGACCAGTCATGGCTACATGTAGCTGGCTTTGCTAAGGATGTCCAGCAGTCAGTCCTTAATGCTCCCCCTTTAGAGGAAAGCAGTTTTTTGGTTACAGTGTGCAGTGTGCTTGCGGGACCTGCAGATACCTAAAATGACTTTAAGGTCCCTCCAGTCCCCTTAATCCAACGCCTCGGGTGGGGAAGGGGTTCCTTTCATATGCCTTTTGCCTGCCCAGGTAGAAGCTATTCCAGAGGGTCTGGTCATGGCTCCCAGCAGTCCCAGGCCACCCCTCAGGCCCTTTTTCCTCTGGGTGCCCATGCCATTGTCACCAAAGATGCTGGTGTTGGTGCGCCATATGCCCCCAGAACCTTCTGACTCCCTTCCACCTCCCCTTGTCCCTGCAGATCCAGGGTGTCATTGCAGGAGGATGCATCTCCCTTTTTCTCCCAAAGTGGAGGGAGATTGCGACAGATGCTTGGGTGCTGGAGGTGGTTCAGCTTGGATATGCCTGAGGCCTTCTTTTGTGGATTTGTCCTAGTTACTGCGGTACTACAAGCCCCCCCCCCCCAAAGGAACCCAGGGATCAGATTATTTACTTGAATGGTACACCTTTATGGAAAGTGTTTTTCCTATCCCTAAATTCTGAACACAGCAACAAAAATTTAAACACTGTTGTGATTATAAATTGAGGGAATTAATAAAAAAAATTATGCTACATTCCAAGGAATTGGGCAGCATGAGACAAGCTCGCTCCACAACTACAATTATAAGTGCTGAAGATGCCACAAGAATTATGAACTCAATTAAGAGTACAAGGAACATTAGTGAAGTAAATATTCCCAAAACTTCAATCAACAAACCTGAAGGTCTAAAAGAAAAAGTAATAGAATTAGACTGGCATGCTTTCACTTTATTGGAATACACTAAGCAGAAAAGGATACCTCGAGGACTCCGAGTATTGGTAGAACCGAAGCTGGGTTTCTTGCAGGATAATATGCAGTAGGTAGGGAAAAGGGCAGACTGGGTGGGTCAAGCGGTCCTTATCTGCCGTCAGATTCTGTTTCTATGTTTCTGAATGGGGTGGGGTCGGCAAAATGCTCATTTGACTTCATATTATTCTTAATGGAAGCAATAATGACGGAGAAAGTTAAATTAAGAGAAGAAATAAATACTTTAGAACACAAATTAAAAAGAACAGGAGATTTGAATGAATTAAAAACATTTTTTGGACAGGATTGACAAGTCTGTTCAAAGATTCTGACATGCATATAAAAATATTAAATTATGGAAATTCAAAAGGGACATTAATGATTACAAAAACAGCATGGTATATTCATGGAAAAAAATGGGAACACAAGAAATATCAGTCTGTAGCCTTACAGATATCGAATAATCATCTTCTACATCAGACACAGAAACAGGTCTGGAAAAAAACATACTACAGGGGTAGGCCAGCACATAGAGGAAGACCACACAGGTGTAGGAACAGACATCCCTACTATAACTATGGCACAGATGGCTTATATTCACCATACAGAGAACACATGGGACCCCTATTATGATATGGCTTGCAGAGACTTATCAGCGAAATAAAACAAGACAAAAAGAACCTGTTCTGGAGAAAAAAATTACCAGAACAAGCAACATCCAGAACAGATGCACAAGAAGGAGAAGGATGAGGAAGAGGAGGAAAACACAAAGTACATGAAACAAGATCACAGGTGCAATAAATCCTCCTGGACGACCCAAATATCAGGGATAGCTTCAGTAACTGAACCTCTTAGTCTGTATAGATCATATTAGCAAACATCTGGTATCAGAAACACAATCGTATATAAAATATTCGCAGCATGTAATTCAATTTCTGGATGAAATGAATAAAACAGGGCTAACATTGGATTTTATTTTAGTGACTATTGACATAAGGAATTTGTATACGAGTATACCTCATGATGGATGAAGAGCACTATATCAAACATTGGAATCAAGAACCGAAAAATTACCACCATTAGAATTTATTACAAGACTTACAGAAATGGTTCTGAAGAACAATTTAATTTTATGTTAGAGGGACAATGTTATCTTCAAACAATAGGGACTGCTGTGGGGCCATGTTCGCTCCGACGTATGTAAATATTATTCATGGCCAAATCTGAAGAACATGTAATTTGGGAGAAAAATATGTACAAAAATAGTATGGCATTCTATAAATGCTTTACTGATGATATTCTAATATTGTGGAATGATATGGAAGAATATCTTTTTACTTTTTTTGAATGTATAAATCAGTGCACCCCACAGCTGAAGTTCACCATGGAATACGACAAAGCATCCTTTTTGTTTTTTTTTTGTTTTTTTTTTTGGATTAGTTAATAAATGATAATGCACTCGTTACAAACTTATATACAAGAAAACAGATAAAAACACCTTATTACATGCCTCCAGGTACCATCCAAAAAAAGCTCAAAGATAGTATTTCTTATAGTCAGTATTTACATGTCAAAAGAAACAGTGGAACAACCAGAAAAAAAAGAACAATATGGTGACTAAGATATTCACAGACAGAGGATACCTAGTAGAGACCTTTGCAAAGTGCCGTGGAGAAGGTGGACAATATAGAGAGCAGTACTTTGATCACCAGCATTCCTACGGAAGAGAAGGAACATTAAAAACTTGCATTTTCAACAACATTTCAGATTACTCTGGAAAAATAAACAATGCAGTCTTTAAAAATTGGAATATATTACAAAGTACAGATGCTAGTTTAAGGGCGTTTTAAAATAAAGCCATGGATAACGGCCAAAGGAACTACTATAATAAGAGATACATTTATTAAAACTCCACATTGGGTTAAAAAACTTAGCATTGGAAACCTCTGGCAAGGACAAATACCTGGCTTCAAAGTAATCCATAAGGTTTTTATAGATGTGGAAACTGTGTTCATTGTGATAATGAAATTAGAATCAAGGAAATAAAAAGCACGTCAGGATAACGTTCTCTAAATGAGATTTAATAACATGCACTATGGATCATGTAGTTTACTGCATTATATGTTCCTGCTCACCCTACTGCATTGGAAAAACACCCAGAGCACTGAAAACTAGAACTACAGAACATAAAAGTGATATACGAAGAGGGGATGATAAATCCCCACTGCCCAGACATTTCCAGGAAAGAGGAATCAAATACTTTAGGATTCATGGGCACTGAGAAGGTACAATCAACTATCAGAGGAGGAGACTGGGGAAAAAAAAAACTATTAAGAAGGGAAGCATAACTGACCCGGTGGCGCTGAAGGTTGAGGCGCTGGATGCCACACCTCGCGACACACTGGCGACCCGAGTTTGGGAGCGAGCTCGGGCGCCAGGGGTCGGCAGGGGAGGGAGAGGATCGAGCATCCGATGGGCTGCTCTCCTCTTCCGGGCGCTCTGGGCTGTCCGGCGTTCAGCAACTCCCGGTGGAGAGCGGGAGCATTGCAGAATGCAGACCACACATTGGGGCGAGTGTGGCTGACGCCGGCAGGGTTGCCATGCGCCATGGCATCAGGGGGGGATGTCACGCTTGAGAGGGGAGGAGGGAGCAGGGATCAAACACAAAACAACCCCTCCAGCCCGGATAGGTGACGGCCCTCCTAGTGCCGTTCTGCCACATGCCCAACGCTGGTTCCCTGCCACTGCCCCTTCAGTCTCCTCGGGCCCATAAGGAGGCCGGGGCTTGGGGAGAAAGTAACGTCTATGAAGATGGCAGGGTCCACAGCGGGTGGTAGAGCGGACTCAGCAAGAGAAGAGGCCAGAGAGAGTTCCGGTGTTGGGGAGCAGAAAATAAGTTGGGGAGGGTCTCATGGTGGATTTTAGTTTGCTGACTATTAACCATCGATATGGACTTGATGAAAATTTGAACTGGATTATACTATCAAATGCAGTTTTTGTACTATATATGAATATATCCATTTTAATTGTGTATTGTGAATACGCATGAGCAAGTGCAGTAGTATGTTTACAATTTTGTTATGAAGAATTTAGATACATGTAACGTAATCCAGTGGAAGGGGGGATACATAAGAATAAAAAATGTTTAATTTAAAACCATTGAAATCTGAGGTAGGTACTGTAGTTTCACCTTACCACTATACGAGTATTGTGTTATTTAGGATTTTTTTTTAGTTATAATTAGATAAAAATAGTTTAAAATAAACATAGTTAAATATTAGAATAATTTTGGGGCTATTGTAAAATCTGGATTCTGGTTTATTTTTTAATCTTCAACAAAAACAGTCCAGTGACACACCCTTCCCTATGATATAAATCCTTCCTTTTAAAATCAAATAGACAGAAATCAATATTTTAATAAAAATGTCCTTTCAAAATCTCTCTCTCTGTACTCACGTCCAGCACTTTTGCCCATCTCAAAGATCACGCTGCTTCCTTTGTTTAAAACTGAAGCGCCCCTCCAAAAAAAAAATTGTCACCATCTGAAGTCCTCCAGTCATTTTAATAGCTGAAATTAATGCATTAAAATAATTCCCTCCTTGATATATTCCCAGTATAGTGATACAATACGCAAGTAAGGGGGACTCTGGTACCTGCATTCTCCGCAGTTGGTGAACCTCAGTCATAGCTTCTGCAGTGACCGGGACACCAAGCCATATTACTGTGATGATGTGGTCATGCACCTGGTGTGTGTGTGTGTGTGTGTGTGTGTGTGTATAATTTTCCCGGGCCCCTCTCACATGGCACAAAGAAGCCTTGATTTTGAAAGTTGGTGTCCTGACTAATGGTGCTGTTAATCACATGGTGGGAAATTTAATAACTTGGTTAAACAGGATGGCTCTTAAACACAATGGCTTTTATTGAAAGATGCACATGATGTTTTTTACTTGCTGTTTTATACTCCCGGCCACCAGCACGCTGACCCATCGGGAGTCACCAAGGCATTCCCACAGCTGTTGTCCCCTCCTTATCTGGAGCCCAGTGACCAAGGTTGGCCCTCATGAAGCCGTGGCTAAATACCCCCAACCCCCCCAGTCTGGGATGAATCGGGGCGAGCTTTGCCCTGGAAGGTCTGGAGTTTCGTTGTATGCCGAGCCATGGGACAGGCAGGGGAGATCTGGATTGGTGCCAGACACTCCGTCTTCCCGGTGTGCTGGGGCTATATTCCAGTTTTCTCTGGTGGCACGATGTGCGCTATGATGTTAAGGCACATATGCCGACATCCGTCACTCCTTCCCCTCCAAGTTGTGGCTGGTGCTTGCTGTGCCACTGGCTTCTGCCAGAGACCAGTCAAGTGCTGAGCCTCCCTCCCCCCCCAGGAGAAGGCGAGCAGTCCCTTGGATGCTCAAGCTTCCCCGGCCAACCTTCCGACTCCCTGGGCTTGTTCCTGAACCCAGGTCGTTCACTTCACTAGCTGTAGTGCTACTGCTGTGCTTGCAGGCCGGCTCACACATGATGATTTTTCAAGTACCTATATGGGGGTAAGTCTCTCCTTTTTATGATAAACTGTATCTCATATAAAACATTACTTTGCAGATCATACTGACTTAGATTTGATTTATTCACAGTGCACAAAGTCTAATTCAAAGAATACAAGCCATTGGAAACGAGACAAGTCTGAAATAAAATACCATTTCTTAGATATAAATCAGAGTATTTTATTAATGAGCTAGTTCGTACAAATATTCAATATATAAAAATGTTTTTGTTTCCTGTAGGCATTTAAATATCCAACGTAGTCATAAATAAAGTGTCGGGGAAATAGCAGCTTAATTTAATTGCAAGTCAGTTTCTCCTGCACTGTTGTTTCATTACACGAGAATTTATTTTGATTTCTTGAGGGGGAAAAAAAGGAGGCATTTTGTCTATGCAAATAAATGTACTTTATACAAGCTGTATAAAAATACGGGACTAATTAACTTTTGAAAATACTTTAATTTTTAGTACTCTAGAGCCCAAAAGGTCTGCTCAATAGGTCTGAAAAAAAAATCCCATTTGTTTTGAAACATTAGCAACAATACAAAAGTTTGAATGGGCCAAATCATGATTTTTTGCAAGTAGTTAAAGATACAAATATGAAGAAAGGTTCTATGGGGAAAAAAATAACATAAATGAAGCACTGGATTAAGAAATTAAAACCTGTTTAAAGTGTACTGAATCATTATTAAAGGTATTTCTAAGTGGGTCGAGTACCTTGCTTTTCTGGATTAGTCTCAGCTTGGAAAAGTCATAGGACTCCTCTCTGTCCTTCCCGTACAACCTCCCTTGCCAAAATATTACTGTCCAAGACATCTTGCCCTCCTGCTGGAGGAGGTTCAGTCCCTTCACCGCAGAAGGGCCTTGGAGCCTGCCCTAGTTGCAGAAATTAATCAGGGCTACTATTCCCAGTACTTCCTCTTACCAAAATGGACGGGAAATTTATGTCCCTTCCTGGGCCTTCAGGGCCTCAGCCTCTTTACAGATTACAAAAGGTTCTGCATGGTCTCTGTAGTTGCTGCTTCAAAAGGATTAGCTGTGTACCCTGGATACGACGGACATTTACCTCCATATTAAGATCTGCGGGTCCCACAGAAAGTACTTGTGGTTTATGCTCTATGGCTGTCACTGTCTGTTTTGTGTGTTGGTCTTTGACTTATCCTCTGCCCCGCATGTCTTCTTTACAAAATGCTTGGCAGCGGTTGGAGTCACCATCAAAAAGGAGGGCCTATATGTTTTCTCGTACCTCGATAATTGGCTTCTGAAGGTCCCATCACAGGAGGTGATCATATACACACTGTTCCATAACCAACAGCTCTTTGTACAGCTGGGCATTCTGGTGAACGAGCCACAGTCAATGCTCAGTCCATGTCAGTGTCTCTAGTACACAGGAGTGGTTCTTTACCTGGCTCTGGACTGGGCATTTCTTCTCTCAGACTGGGCTGCAGCGTTGGTTGCTCAGGCTCAGCTGGTCTCTTCCAGCAACTGTGTCTCAGTTCGTTGTCTATTACAATTAATAGGCCTCATTGCTGCTGCTATTCTCACTGTTCCACTAGCTTGTTCTCATGTGAGGATTTCACAGTGGTTCCTCTGTGCACAGTGGGCTCAGGATTTAGTAGAACTGGAGTTTATCATGCAGGTGTCTCCTCTGTTTTGCCACTCCCTGCTCTGGTAGTTGGACCAGTACAGCCTAGAGACATGGTCCCCTTCCTCCATCCGCCTCCTGCTGTAGTGATGACAGATGCCCAGTTTTAGGTGGATTGCCCATCTGGGCCTGTTTCGAGACTTGGGGGTCAGCGGTTCCTGTTAGACACAGTTCTACACAACAACACTCTGCAGATAAGAGATGGTCTGCTTGGCCTACAGGCCTTAGCTACCCTCCTTTGGGATGGCCAGCTGTTGATCCACACAGACATTATTCCGTGATGTACTACAGTAATCACCAGGGTGGAAGTCCTCTTGTAACCTGTCTGCAGAAAGGCTATTAGTCTGGCATTCAGTCATGGAACATATTATGTTTCTGCAGCCGTATGTAAGCGCAGTATTCTCAATTATTGTCTCCAGCACTTGAGAGGTTGTTGAACTCCATTGGCCAACCTCTTTGCAAATTGGGCTTGCCTGGACATTGACCTCTTTGCATCTCCATACAACACAAAACTGCCACTTTTCTACGTGCTTGATCCAGGGCCTGGAGTTTTTGGGCAAGACACATTGTCCCTCTCCTGGAAAGGGAGGTTCATGTATGCATTCCCTCTGATGCAGAGGGTTTTTGGTCAAGTTATAGGACTAGTCTGACATTTTGATTCTGGTGGCTGTGTACTAGCCCAGATGAATATGGTTCCCTCTACCTCAGCAATTGGCAGTGGAACCTCTGTCCTGCTTCCTGTACAAGAAGGAATTCTATCAGAGGAGCAGGGCTCTCTGGTGCTTCCGGATCTTCAAACCCTGCACCTCGACACCTGGCTCCTGAAGACACAGAATTCTTACTCCAGGGTGTCCTCTGCAGCTGCAGGTTTTACTGGTGGTTTGTAAGCTATCTGCTAAATACTCTACTTATAAAAATGGATTTTGATTTGGTGTGCTGCTCATCAGCTGGACCCATTTACATTTCCCATCAGTCAAGTTATGGACTAGCGCCTGTCTCTTTTGGATGCCTGCCTTGGTATTCTCGCTAAAGTTTCACTTGTTGGTGTCTGCTTTCATGCTCTCAGCAATGGCAAATCCGCGGGCCAGCTTGAAGTTTCCGTGGGTTCTTCAGAGGTATTCTGCTTCTGCACCCCACCCTGATCCAAGATCCATTTCTGGTGTATGGTTCCATATTCATTTCTGGTGTGGGACTTTAATATGATTCTGAGACCCTTACTGCACCTCTGTTGGAGCCTGCTGCTACTTGTAAACTGTGCTGCTTCTCTTGGAAGACATTGTTCCTTGTTGTTATGATGTCCGATTGCAACATTTCTGGAACTGCAAGCTCTGGTTGGAGCCTCCTTATCTTGTTTTCCCAAGGATCACCTTACCTTGCATACCAGTCCTCATTTTCTGCCAAAGGTAATTTCTGAAAGTACACTTAATCAGACTGTTGACCTTCTGGCTTACTTTTTGATTCCTATGTTTGCACATGCTTGAAGTCTGTCCAACGTTGCATTGGTACAGTGATTGTATTAAGGACTGTATGAAATCCTCTCAGCTGTTTGTGGCTGTCTTCCTAGGACAGTGGGCTTCCCTTTTACAATGCTCAAATTTCTATATCCTTGCCAATGTGCCTGGTTTGGCTATGGTTGCTTTAGTCTCTGCCACATCCGTGAACCTCCAAGCTAGTCGCCAGTGGGGAACTGAGGCAATATAAAGCCACCCACGTTATATAGGTAACAGTGCTGCAGCCCCAGCTGGCAAAGTTTCTGGTGGGCCCGACATCGACTGCTTACAGTTCCATGATGTGGTTCAGTGGAGGACATTCTCTCAAAGATCTACTGTTACAGTAAGTAACCATTCTATATCATGATATTTACTTACTATTGTCATGTTTGATATTTGAAGGATAGGTCCTTACAATGGAATAATGAACCAATGAGAAAGCAGCTTTACATTTTGAAATGCTTCTGCTTCGCTCTCGAGATCCTTGTCGTCATGGAAGACACTCTGTGTAAGAATAGCATTGTTGTGTATGGCCAAACATACACTATCCTATATATTGTATGGTCCCGAACAAACAGAAAATTGCTTACTTTTTGTTCCAGGATTGGTCAGTCTCTGCTGTCCTACACCAATGATTCACTGCCATCAGCCAGGCAGTGTGACCCTTCAGCCAACATCCAGCATGAAAGTGTGCTGATGGGAATGCTTGCATTGTGACATAGCTACTAACGCAGAACAAAAAGTCACTCTGTTAGTAGCTATGTCACTGCTGCAGCAGAACAGCTTTTTACGGTGTATGGTTTTCCAAACACAACAATGTTTGACCATACACTATAATATTGTATAGCACTGAAGCAAGCAGTTAAAATCAAAGGCAGTTAAATTTACTTCAATAAGCGCCTGTCACTGGCCCCCAGTTGGAAATAGTGACCATGAGTCAGTTACTTTTAAAATCAACTATAAGTATGAAACACATCAGGGTAGAACAAACAATATTCTTGTGTGAGAGGGCCAATGAAAAGGAAATCCAAAATGAACTGAAACAGTTGGACTGGGTATCATTACTTGCAAATAAATCTGTGCAACAAATATGGGAAATTATGAGAAGGATTATCTTGGGCCTATGTGAGACCTATATACCGCAAATAAAAACACCCACAAAAATCCCATGTGGTTAAATAGAAATATAAAAAGATTAATTAAGAAGAAAAACAAATGTTATAAAAAATTTCTGAAAAATAAGAACGAAAAGATACTTTCTGCCCTTAGACAGGCACAACAGACCTGTAAAAAAGAAATAAGACTGGCAAAAAGAAATGCAGAAGAACAGCTTGCAAGGAATGCCACAAAGGATAATTATAAATCTTTTTTTGCTTATATTAAATCATTAAAGAAAGCCCAAAACCCTGTGGGACCCCTTATTGTGGAAGAAAGGACTGTTACATCAGATGTGGAAATGGCCACTGCCTTTAATAAATATTTTTGTCAAACCTATGGCGCCAAATCTTACAGTAATCAGGCGGCTGTATTCTCCACTGCTGATCTTATACAGTTCGATTTATTGGAAATAAAACAACGCATTTAGATGTTGAAACCTAACACATCTCCAGGGCCGGATCGAATTTCAGCCAATATGCTGCAAATAATGACAGACTATATTACTCTCCCATTAAAAATTTTATTTGAGCAATCAGTAAAGACTGGAGAGATTCCGTGTGACTGGGAAATGGCCCATGTGATCCCCATTTATAAGAAAGGGACAAAACAAATGTTAAGAACTACAGACCTATTAGTGTGACCTGTCTAATTTGCAAGATAATGGAGGGCTGGTTAGGATAAACTTTTCCTTCGCTTGATTTAATTGATTCTGATCAACATGGATTTAGAAAGGACAGGAGCTGTACTACAAACTTGTTGTGCTTCTATGAAAATGTGAGCAAATCACTGGACAACTGGGTACCTGTGTATGTGATGTTGTTTATTTATTTTTATATATATATATATATATATATATTTGAGGGACTTCAGCAAAGCCTTTGATTTGACGCCACACAGTGCCATTATAGACAAACTAAAATTATTAAAGGCAAATCCTTATCTAATACTCTGGATAGATGAGTGGCTAACTGATAAGAAGCAGAGGGTTCAGATAAATGGATACCAATCAGAAATTGGAATGGTGTCAAGTGGGGTCCCACAGGGGCTCTGTGCTGGGGCCTGTGCTGTTCCAGATCTTCATCTCTGACTTAACAAATAAGTTAAATGGTTGGGTAACAAAATATGCAGATGATACAAAAATAGGTGGGCCTTGTAGCACTCAGGAGGAGGAAAGATGTATTCAGCAGCACTTAGTGTCACTAGCTGGGTCATCAAATGGGGTATGCCTTTTAATATGGATAAGTGCAAGGTTATGCATTTGGGAAAGCAAAATAGAAGAGTAACTTGCATATTATGTGGACATAATCTACACTGCTGTTCATCTGAGAAGGACTTGGGATACTATGTATCGGATAACTTAGATACCAACATACACACTCAAGAAGCCATTGAAAAATGTAATAATATCATATGGGTAATTAAAAGAAATATTACCAGGAGGGACAGCAATGTAACGATGCCCCTATTTCGAGTATATGTTCGCCCACAATTGGAATATGCATTACAGATATGGTTTCCATCCAAAAAACAAGGACGACAAAAATGAGAACAGATACAGAGGAAATTTACCAAAAGTATTGTAGGAATGGAAGGTTTGGTTTATCAGGAGAGATTGCAAAAGCTGAATTTATTGTCTATAGGAACTAGAAGGTTAAGAGCAGATCTTTTATGTATAAAACAATGCAGGACTATAGACTTTTAAGTGATTTAGGATCACATTCAAACAGGATGGATTTAATACTAGAGGACACCCATTACAATTACAAGGGCAAAGGTTTTTGACAAATAAGAGAAAATATTTCTATACAACTAGAGTTGTCAATCCCTAAAATGCATTACCCGTAAACATAATTATTAGTAAAAACAAATCTATATTCAAATCAAGACTGGATCAGCATTTGCTAAATGGGAATATCCCAAAATATTACTAGATGTATAAAATGAGCATATATGGACATTGCCTACTGGCTGCAAGTCTTCCTCAGTATGAACCTCAGTAAATTTTCAAGCAAACAGTAGATATAAAAGCTGACCTATTAAACTGATGGCGTATCAATCAAATATGCAGTGGTTTGACTCAGAATATGCAGTTTACCATCACTTGTTAGGGCAAGACTTTCATAAGTAACTCTTGACTGCCACTGATTGAGTATCACAGGTATATGTTTATGCAGTGCCAGAGAGGATAAAAAAACTGCAAATATCTGAGATATTTACAGGTGTTCAGACCTACAGTGAGAATATTGCATTTACCCTCACTGTAGGAACTGATTGACTGGACCCGGCTCTAGCCAATCACTTTCACTTACTTAGAACTTTACTTTTCAAGCTGTTGTAACAGGGCCACAACCAATGAAGGGAAACAAATCTAAAAACACCACACAACTAAAATGATTTCTGCCAAACAGCCCAAGTTTAAAAGGTCCCACCTTACACTTTTTTTAATCCAGACACCTCTCCTATCACTTACACTGCTGTGTGATGCCTCTGTGACTTCCTGGCTCATTCCAGCACTAGCAGCATCACCATAAAATTAAATATCGCTATTAAATTTATCTCAGAAACAGATGGTAAAACTTCCCAGCCCTAACAAATATTTTGATACTGCAGCTGGTACTCTTACCTCATGAATCAGTCCTTCACTCCCTGACTCGTTCCCAACCGACACACCCTGAGTGGCGACCTCAACTGACTGTCCCACACACAACGATTTCCTCGCCCAGTATCAAACAAGGTTGTAGCCAAGAGCGAGAATGCCATGATGCATGACACAGTGTCATGTGGGTTTCATCATTTGCGGAAGCACTTAGTCATGCTAAAATGCTGCTGACCAACTGAAAACAGCAGAAAATGTGTGTAAATCATTACAAAATATAATAAAACATCAAAAAAGGATGATGTATTGTAAAAATTGAATATGCAATGGCCCAAACTAGAAATATCAGTATTATTTTCCCATCAAGCAGTTTGACCTTTGACATCACTTATGGCTTCGCCACACATGATGTCATAAGGTCAAACTGCACCCTGGGAAAATAACATTGATATTTCTAGTTGTGACATGGCAAATTTCTTATATCTATAACTTATATCTCTATCTGTCTGAGGTATGCGGAATGAGAAGAGTCCAAATTTGGAATTTCAGTGGATTCCATGAAATTCCAAAAATTTTGTCAGAATTTGATGGAATTTTTAAATGTATTAATTTGGCCATAACTCTGCTGTCTGAGCTAGAGATCTGAAGTTTGTCAGGATTACTTGCTGATAGGGTGTGCCGAATATCATGGCATTAGGATGCATTTGCTCAGAATTATATGTGCTCAAATTCTGTCATTTTATTTTTGGTGGGAAATTTCATGAACATTTTTGTCTGAGTATAACTTGGACACCTTCGGAGCTAGAAATCTGAAACCAGGTGTATGTATAAATGTAATTCACCCATATACCTGCAACATTTTGTAACATTTCAATGAATGCTTTAAGAATTATAGTATAATAACTAAAATCTAAATTTTGGCAAAATGTTTGGCTATCTGTAGCACTGTCCCCTTTAGAGCGTGAGACATAAACCTTCGTGCACATACCCGTATTGCACATTTCTCTAAATCCTGAAAATATGGAGAAATTTGAATTGGACATTTTAAAATCAGATGGAAATAACCAAGTTAAATTTGGCTACATGTTTGGCCATCTTTCCATCTAGGACTCTGAAATATGGTACACTTATGAAAGCCAAAATATCTATATACCTGCCCAATTTAATATAATTTAGATCCATACTTTTAAAACAAGACCAGCATAACTAAAATTTAAAATTTGGTGACATTCTGTGGATTTTTTGAAATGCATTAATTCAAACCCCAGGAAATCTTACTGTATTCTGACTTTTGCAGTATAGTATCACCATAGGACTGCCCTGGAGCCGAAATGGTTAATAGAACCTATGTAAATGATGGAATGCTGGGCCCGAGCTCGGTTTTCAAATCACTGTCCCTGATAAACAGTTCTAAACCATCAGTTTCTTTGCTCCGCTTGCCTCAGTAAGACGTCTCCGAGAGCTCTCCTTCATCGGTTGAAGAAACTTTATTTCTCTGTTTATTCACTAGTAAAATTTATTTTATTGGTATCCTTTCACTGTCCTTGGTTTCAGGTAGTAATTGTGTAGATTTTAATCAAGTAGTGATAGTAGTCTCTTTCCTCCGGTTCTTCAACCAAGGGAACCAACAGTCTTCCTTTGTATTTTACTAATTCAGTTTGAGTAAAATTTTCTGTACAGACTGGTATAGTCATTTTTAGCATTTATCTGCGTTTTAACTGGGGTAGCTCCTGGTTTCATTTGTTTTGAGTTCGGACGGGATAACGCCTGGTATGTTACTCTATTTTTCTTTCCGGGGTAACTCCTGGTTTTTCTGTCTGTTCATGTAACCGGAAAAAAAAAAAAAAATTACTTTGGTGTGGTGATCTGGGTTATGTCAACAAAAAAATAAAGAGAACAAGACCCACAGGTTTCCAGCAGTGTTCTGAGTGTGGGGAACTTTTTGCAAAAGCAGATCCACACTTAATCTGTTTATTTTGTCTGGGGTCTGACCACCTACAGACAGATTGTGAGATTTGTGCTAACTTTCTGCAGTCCACCTTAGATAGACGGTTTAAAAGAATGTTAGAAAGAATGGCGGATAAGGCTGCTAACCCAGTCACAGACCAACCAAATGAACCAGGAGAGCTGCCCTCTGAAAGGGGCAATAGCTCTATTTCAAAAAATCGAACCACAGATAAGGCTGCTGAAATGGCCGTTGCGGTCAAGAGAAAGAAGGAAAAGTACCAGGAACCGCAACCTAAACAAACCGCGGTTCCTTCTGCTGAGGAGATCATTAACGCTGATTAGGATTATCCGTCATTACAGTCTCGGTCTCGTTGACAAGCAACCGCTTCCACAAACTCCCAGTTCAAATGTTATCCCTGGTTTAATAGACCAAGGTGGGGATCCTTATGGGGACAACGACTTTGGCAATGAGCCTGATGATGATGAAGATGATGAGGATTTTGGGGACCCTATTGATCCAGATATTTCCCCTGATCCTCACAGACCAGATTCCCCTGACAAGGGAACAGAGGATTTTACCTCTTATTTTTTTTTTTATGAAGCAAGTGGCTCAATCCCTTGACCTCCCATTCCAGGAATCTGCGGAGAATGAGGGGGAAGAGGATTATAAGGAGATGATGGATGTGCTCCCATCAAAGAGGTGGCTACTTCCTCTCCAAAAGTCTCTAAAAACCAGACTATGAATGTTCTGCAAACCCCCACTTCCATTCCAGTCGCAGACACAAAGGTGCATAGGAAATACTTGGTGGCTACGTCTGGGGCTGAGTTCCTCTTTGTGCACCCCAGCCATGAAGATGTGGTACAGGCTGCAGCTTGT
The DNA here is from genome assembly GCA_016271365.2 of Neoceratodus forsteri. Lineage (NCBI taxonomy): Eukaryota > Metazoa > Chordata > Ceratodontiformes > Ceratodontidae > Neoceratodus > Neoceratodus forsteri. The sequence continues at coordinate 227,143,066 of CM057456.1, forward strand.
GACAAAGCTGGCATCCCTCTTGCTTCTCACCCTCCTGACAAGGATTGTAGGAGGGTGGATTCCGTAGCAAAAAGTGTACTTGGGTTCTTCTCTGGCTGTCGGGCAGGCATCTTACGTGGCCTATACAGCCAGATATCAGAAAAATATGTGGACCACAGTTCTGCAGATTGCTAAGGCAGTCCCCCACCCCCCCAAATGGCTGCTGACCTGGAGAAGGCTGCAAAAAGGGGTACTGAAGCTGCTAAGTCGCAGTTCAGGATGGCAGTGGACTCAAATGACACTGCATCCAGGCAGATGGCATCTGCTGTGTCCCTCAGAGGTTTGCCTGGCCTAGAACCACTAACCTGACACAAGATGCCCAAACTAAGGACATGGATTTTCCATGTGACTCTGTGTCTCTGTTTGGGGAGCAAACAGAGGCATATAGGAAAAATGGACTAATACAAGGCTGCATATAAAAGTGCAGCAGCCAAAGAGAGAGCAGCTACCACCCAGAAGCATCATGCAAGGGGGTGGCAGAGGCAGGCCTACTTATAGGCCTTTCTTCCAGCCTTGGGTATTTCCCCAGTATCATCCCAGGGGATACTTCAGAGGCAAGGGCAGAAGGGGCAGTGGCCGCACTGCACCCAGTATTTAGCCAGTAGCACTCCCCAACTCCAGTAGGGGGCAGGCTGGCCCACTACTTCCAGGAGTGAAAAAATGTAACCAAAGACAATTGGGTTCTGGAAGTAGTGGGCCAGGGACTTGTCAACAGCTTCAAAGCTATGCCAGAGCTGAGGTCAAGAGTTTTCAAACCCTCTTCCCTATCAGAAACAGCCCTGCTGGAAAAGGAAGTTTCAAGCCTTCTGCTACAAAAGGCAGTGGAACCAGTCCCTTCCAACCAGGTGGGAAAAAGCCTGTATTCAAAGTGCTTTCTCACAATAAAGAAAACAGGGGAGTGGCGACCCATTCTGGACCTCAGATACTTAAACAAGCATCTGTCAAAACCAAAATTCAAGATGGTTACCCTGGCTACCATACTACCCACCCTAAGACATGGAGACTGGTTAGCATCCCTAGATCTGAAGGATGCCTACTTTCACATCCCAATCAGAAGGTCACACAGAAAGTACCTCGTGTTCAGGTTGCCATCAGGTCATTACCAATTCAGGGCAATGCCTTTCGGACTGACATCTGCTCCAAGGGTGTTCACAAAATGTCTAGCTGTGGTAGTGGCACACATAAGGCGACAAGGGGTGTCAGTGTTCCCCTACTTAGACGACTGGCTCATGGTGGGCCAGTCACACCAGCAAGTAAGGGAGGCCCTGTCAATAACACAAGACACCCTCTATTCACTGCGGTTTCTGGTGAATCACGAAAAGTCTGTTTTGGAGCCAGTCCAGCTGCTCAGATTCATAGAGGAAGAACTGGATACCAAAAAAGGGATGGCTTACCTGCATCAGGACAAGGTGGACAACCTTATCCAGGTGGCCAGTTCCTTCAAACTTCACGTCTCCAGGCCAGCAAGGCACTTCCTGCAATTGCTAGGCCATATGGCAGCTTCTACAGCAGCCGTGTCAGGGGCCAGGTTCCAGATGAGAGAGATTCAATTTCATTTAAGAGATCACTGGCTCCAGAGGAGGGATTCTCTCTCAAAGCTAGTTCCAGTAACAGTCATTTTTCTCCAAGCCTTTCAGTGGTGGCAGGAAAAGGGCAATCTCAGGCAAGGTGTACCCTTCTTGCAGCAGGTTCCCCTTTGGTACTCATGACAGATGCCTCCCTTCTGGGGCGCGACATCTGGGGGATCACACTGCACATGGTGCGTAGGTAAAGCAGGAATCCCTTCTGCACATCAACCTCTTGGAGCTCGGAGCAGTTCTTCTGGTTCTTCAGTCATTCCACAATCTGATAGAAGGAAACGTGGTCCAGGTCAGAACAGACAACACAACCACTATGTACTACATAAACAAGCAAGGGGGCACAAGGTCAACTCCCCTCTGCACAGAGGCGATGAGAATCTGGGTATTTGCTTACTCTCTGAATGTTTCCTCTCAGCTGTCCACCTTCAGGCAAGGGCAATGTCTTGGCGGATGCCCTCAGTAGAATAAATCAGAACCATCATGAGTGGTCACTGAACAAGCAGGTCTTAGAGACCATTTTCAGGAGGTGGGGCACCCCAGAGGTGGATCTGTTTGCTGCCCCAGACAACCACCAACTCCCACAGTATTGCTGCAGGCTCCCCATCAAGGACACAGTTCCTCTGGATACACTTCTGCTGGATTGGACAGGGAGGTTCCTCTATGCTTTCCTCCTTCCTCTTACTGAAAGTGTTAAACAAACTCAGGCTTCAATCAGCCTCAATGATCCTAATTGCCCCAGACTGGGCCAGAGAGCCTTGGTATTCCATGATCCTATCATTATCAGTAGCCAAGCCAATCAGTCTTCCCAGGAGATGCAACCTGTTGTCATCCTCACAGGGCAGGATCATGTATCCCAATCTGCTATCCCTCAGACTCAAATCATGGCTCTTGAAGACTTGGAGTATGCAGATTTACATCTTTCAGAAGGAGTCATGGATATACTGAGAGTCTTCAGGAAGCCTTCCACCAAGAAAACCTATGCTTCCAAATGGAAGAGATTTTCGATTTGGTGTCTGGGTAAGGGGTTAGACCATACCAAGCCAATCTCTGCAGTTCTGGACTATATGACCCATTTGCATTCCACAGGGTTAAGTATTTCCACCTTGAGAGTGCACCTGGCAGCTCTTTCAACTTATTTATCAGCAGGTAAGGCATCTTCTTTGGCTTGAGCCAATATTCAAGTTTTTTAAGGGATTACTGTATTTGCACTCCACCACACAGGGAGCCTGCTCCCATGTGGGATTTGAACATTTGTATTTCCAACTTATGCAGTCTCCCTTGAGCCCATGTCTACTGCAGACCTCAAATATGTGACTTGGAAAACAGTGTTCTGGTAGCCATTACCTCTGCTAGAAGGATCAGCGAGCTCCAGGCACTGTCCACAGAGCCTGTGTACATTGCTGTCCATACAGACAAAATAGTTCTGAGAACTAACAGGAGATTTCTGCCTAAGGTGATATCAGAGTTCCACCTCAACCAGTCTATGACATTGCCAGTCTTCTTCACAGACCATTCCACCTCAGGTGAGCGCAGGCTGCACAGCCTGGATGTGAAAAGGGCAGTCAGCTACTGTGTTGACCACACAAAGGGTCACAGACGGGATCAGACCCAGTTCTTCCTCACTTATGGAGAGGTGGGAAAAGGAAAACCTACCACAAAACGATCCATTGCACGATGGATTGTAGCCTGTATTCAGTTATAGCAAGGTGAGCAAGCAACCACCTGCAGGCCTCATGGCCCATTCAACTAGGGGTACTGCAGCTTCTCTAGCAGCTGCTAGAGATATCCCCCTAGTGGACATTTGCAGGGCTGCAACTTGGAAATCAGTCCACGCATTCACTAAACATTATTGTCTGGATGTCCAGGCCAGAGGTGATGCCAGGTATGGCACAGCAGTCCTGCAGAGTCTGTTTCAAATAGGTTATAGCTCCACCTCCAAAGGCACTGTTGGTAATCTGCATAAGTCAGAATACAGTAAGATTTCATGGGGTTTGAAGAAAAAATTACTCACCATAGTAATCTTGTTTCTTCTAAAGGAATTTTACTGTATTCTGAGCTCCTTCCCTTCCTCCCCTACTCGAAACCTATGGTCACTGCACTACAGCTGTGGTAGAGATGTTGCAAACCTGGGGGTCTATTGTGTTCTGTTTTTAGGCATCTGTGACTTGAGTTTTAGTGATGCCACTTTAAAGTTCTTTTTTCAAAGTGGGTAAATCCCTTATTCATACCCTGTTAGCTGAAGGTGGTGGTGGTGGTTGTTGTTATTATTTTAGTAGTAAGAAACTGCTTAGTGCAGGCATTGTAAGAATCTGACGGTTTAGAACTGTTTACCAGGGACAGTGATTTGAAAACCGAGCTCGAGCCTAGCATTCTGTCATTTGCATAGGTTCTATTAACCATTTTGGCTCCGGGGCAGTCCTATGGTGAGACCATACTGCATAAGTCAGAATACAGTAAGATTCCCTTAGAAGAAATAAGATTATTATGGTGAGTAATTTTTTCTTTCATCATAACCCAGCCGTCCATTAAGCTAGACATCTGAAATTTGACATGATTACTTGTTGAGAGATGTTCTAATGGTGCACCTAATATTATCGCATTAGGCACAGCATCTCAAAATTATAGGTGTTCAAAATCTGTAACCTTATTTTTTTGTGGGAAATTTGTGAACTTTTTTTATACATTTATATTATTGATGTTATACCATTTCATGAACATTTGTATCTGCATATACCTCAGGCATCTTTGGAGCTAGAAATCTGAAACTAGGTACATATAAATGCAGTAATAACCCATATACCTGTAAAAGTTTATAACATTTTGATGAATGCTTTCAAATTTATACTAAAAATGAAAATCAAAATTTTGGCAAAATGTTTGTCTGCCTATACCACTGCCCCATTTAAAGCTTGAAACTTAAAACTTGCTGCACCTGCCCATGTTACAAGTTTCTCTAAATCCTGAAACTGTTGAGAAATTTGGATAAGGAATTTTAAAATTAGATGGATATAACTGAAAATTAAATTTTGATTAAATGGTTGGCCACCCATAACTAGGCTCCCTTGCTGGAATTTGGTACACTTATATAAGATAATAGTACCTGTATATGTGCCAGATTGGGTGTCATTTGAATAAATAGTTTGAAAACTAGACCAAAATAACTGAAATGCAAAATCTGGCAAAATTCAGTGGAACGGTCATGCAAATTCCACGAAATGGGAATGGTAATTCTGTGGGCATTCCATTGGTGGAATTTTATATTCTGCATAGCTCTAATATGTGTATACACACACACATTATCACATATACCCCATAGTGCAAAGCATCATGGGATGTATATACAAATCATGAAGACTTAGGCTGGTTCTGCATTATGCAGGAATGCATGGTGCAAAAGGCCTCTCACACAGTCTGCAAAGGCTGAGAGCAGAAGACACAGACTTGTGTTTTGACCTGCTAAGGACTCCTCAGTGTACCTTATTTGCATCTCACCCCAGGGGAAAAACGAACCAGCCCTTATGTGGTTTTACTGTGACGGGGCATGATGGACCCCGAAATAAGAAAGCAAGCTAAAAAGACAGAGAGTTAGCACAAAAGCACTGAGGCAAGGGTTACCCAAAAAGGGGCATTGGCAACAAAGACCGGTTTCTAAGAAATATAAAATCACCCCCAACCCCAACCATGCAAAGCATCATGACAAAGGAGTTAGATCACGGTGGAGCATTGGACATGGCCTAGCTGGATTTCAGCAAGTCTTTAAACACAATTCTGCACAGGAGACTGCTAAGCAAGCTGGGTAGCTTGGGGGTGGGCAACAAGGTGGAACCTGAGTAAGAAACTGGTTAGAGGATAGGAGACCGAGAGTAGTGGTAAACAGAGTTCGTTCTGAGGAAGGGAGGGTGATCAACAGGGTACCTCAGGGTTCAATGCTTGGACTGGTCCTCTTTAATGTCTTTATTAGTGACATAACAGAGGAGCTGGAAGGAAGGTCTTCCTCTTTGTAAATGACACCAAGATCTTCAACAGGGTGGACACTGGGATGGCGGGTGGAAGGAATGGGCAGAGAGCTGAAGACTGGAGGAGTTGTCAGGGATGTGGCAGCTGAGTTTTAATGCAGACAAAGTACAACATATAATGCATTTGGATCATAGAAACCCGAGGACAGAGTACAAAATGGGGAGGATATTGACAATGACCAAGCAGAAAAGAGACCTGGAGGTAATTTATTTATTTAAGAGTTTTACCAGGAAGGCATGCTGAGCAGAGTACCGCTCAATTCCAGATGCGTCCTGGGGATAGTACACAAGAATAAGGAGGACATCAAGGATACTGTGGTACAAAAATGATAAAAACACGGTGCTAACAACAGAGAAACAAATAGTTCAAAATGTTAACATATTGTGACAAAACAAAGTAAGGCAGTATACAGTAGGCAGTATTATGCAAACAAATTGCGCAGTGTTAACAATGATGCGCTAATATGGGGTGAGACATGAGACAAGTGCTAGATATCTTAAAAGTGGTAGAAGGTAGGTATTAAGAGTGGCTCAGAGTGAGTGGGGGGTGTGGGGGGCTAATTGGCCTAGCTGAGGCTGTGAATTAGGTGCATGAGCAGGTGGATGAGAAGTACGCTAAGAGAAGACCATTTAGGAGCTGGGATGAAGAGGTTAGCCAAATGTCTGGAGGGAGTGAGTTCCATAGTTTGGGCAAATGGTAGCTGAAGGCTGCTTGGCCTGTCGAAGTGGACCTGAAGGGAATATGTAGTAGGCGCGAGTTGGTTTGTCTAAGCTCGTAGGCTGGGGGTAAGTAGGTGGACAGGACCGAAGATAGGTAGGCGGGTAAGGACTGAAGCCAGAACTTGGCAGCGAGACATGCGCAGTGAGACGATCTGCGATCCTGAAGGGAGGGTAGTCCTGTGGCCTGATAGAGCACAGTGATGGGTGGAATAAGGACAGTCAAGGGTGAAGCGACAGAAGGAATGGAAGAGGGAGTCCAGTCTGGCCAGGGTGGACTTGGGGGCGGCACTGTAGACCACATCTCTGTAGTCAAAAATTGGTAGAATCATATCGGATAACCTGAAAGTGGCCAGGCAGTGTGACAAGGCAGTCGGGAGGGCTAGTATGGTGCTGTGGTGCATAGGAAGGAATATAACCAGCAGAAAAAGGGAGGTGGTGTTGCCCCTATGTAGATCGCTAGTAAGACCCCACCTTGAGTACTGTGTCCTGTTCTGGAGACCACATCTCAGAAAGGACATACAGTAGACAGAGTGGAAGTGATCCAGAGGAGGGCTACCAAAATGATGTAGGGTCTGCATCAAAAGCCCAGTGAGGAGAGGGTAAAGGAGTACAATATGTACACCTTGGAGGATAGAAGGGCGGGGGGTATAATAGAGACTTTAAATGCCTCATGAGGGTTAATAAGGTACAGGAGGGAATATTTTCAGGAAAAAGGTGCTCTAAAACACAGGGACATGCCATGAAGCTGGGGGTGGGGGTAGGTTCAAAGAGATGATGAGAAATATTTATTCACAGAAAGATTGGTGCATTCCTGGAACAGCCTTCCAGTGGAGGTAGTTGGGGTGAGAACAGTGGTGGGTTCAAAAATTCCTGGGATAGGAAGAAGGATTCGTAGGGGAGAAGGAATAGGCCAGCCCTCCGGTAGCCGTGGTAGTGCTACCACCTGTGACATGAGCGACTCGGTTCGAGCAAGTCCGAGGAGCGGGGATGTTTGGTAGAGCATCCATTGACTGCTCTCCACCTCTTGGGGCACTTGAGTCCAGTTTTGACTCCTTTGTTCCCATAGACGCTATATGGCGTTGGAACCATCCATTGCTGGATCTGACCCAGAATGGCCACCAGGAGCAAATGAGTTAAGTGCTGCTCAGCGAAGGCTGGGACTGCACAGAGAACATTCGGGCCATCGACGGACTCCTGCAGCACTCGTATGGGTGTGCGCGCTTGCTGCATTGACATCATTGCATGTCCGCAGCTTCTGGGTTGGGACTAAGGGGTTAAAATCAGGGAGCGGGCCGAATGATGCAAGTTCCTCCACCCTGCACGCATCTGGTCATAGTAGGCCTCCTTCATGCTGCGTGGCTGGACCCCGAGTGTGGCAGCTTGGCATAATAGGACAAAACAATCGAAACAGAAGGGGGGGGGGCGGCGGCACTGTAGATCAAGTGGATCTACAACAAAAATGAAGGTAGAAAATAAATAATTTGGACAGACTGGGTGTGCCATTATCTGTTATTAGATTTTTGTGTTTCTATCTGTCATGGGATGTAATGCAAATCCCCATGAAAATTTAGGCTGATTCTGCTTTAAGCAGGAATGCATGGTGCCATACGGCCTCTCACACAGTCTGCAAAGGCTGAGAACAGAAGATGCAGACACATTTTTCATCCTTCTTAGGACTCATTGGTGTGCCTCATTCGTACATCACCCCAGGGTGGAAAATGACACAGTCAGATGGACAGATAGAAAGAAATTATAGAAATGTTGGGTAATTGTGGAATACCAGTTTTTTTTTTTTTTTTTTTTTAAATTATTTTGTTCTCTTACTGTGTGATTCCCCCGCACCTTCCCTCCACCCCACCCAGGTCACATCTGTAAACGGGATTCTTATTGCATTTGTGCAGGTTTATTTGGTGAAACCATTTCAGTAAATTAATTCATTTAAAAAATACATTTTGTTGGTTGCTGTTAGTTTTAATTGCAATTGCATATGCAAAGAAAGGGATATAGGCAAAACTGATAACCAGGGGTGCAGGCCATAGCTCAAGAGTGTTGGAGCCACAAGCCATTTATAAAGTCCTGCATCATCACACAGTGATGACAAACTGTGTATTTTGAATAAGACTAGTGCATATTCTATATATATACATAGATATACACACATCAGTTTACTAGTTTAACTTTTAAGTATGCTGCTTGTATGAAGATGATACTGCTTCTCTGGTTTAATATTCCATTGTGATTTAGTATTCTGTTGTGGTGATGGTAAACTTCAAGATAGCAATTGTAACAATAGTACTTGCAAAATTTTCTTGGTATCTCGCTGTCACTGTTGCTACCTGCCCAGATATTACTTTTATCTTGTCATTTTTATCCCCACTCCTGCTGTGTATATGTGTATTTATACACAATATTTACTACATATTTGGGCCCTTACCCTACAGAAAATGCCATTATTATTTCCCTGTTTTTATAGCAGTCAGTTATCGTATATGAAACTAATTGGCTACACTGTATTAATGTGCTATTAGCACTTTAATTTACATGTTAATACCTAACATACTTCAGACCACCCTAGTATACCCGCATTAACCCACATAACAAGCACCTTACTAACACTTGAAAAGACACTGAGTTTTAGCATATGTAACAACCACTGTAATTACACAATTAAAACCGCGTTACAACCATAAGTCTCCTGTAGTACAGCCCTATGAAATCAGCACAGAACATAAAACCTGAACAATAAAAAACCTCCCTCCAACTTAACTCACTTCACAGCTGTGTCCCTCAATACTCCAGCTGTGAGCTTTCCCTGCTGCTTCATCACCCATGCAACTTTAAACACTGATCCCTCCCCCTAAGCTTCTCTGGACCTCCAGTCACCTCTCCCAACCACAGAGACAATGCAGACTGCTACTCCTGACCGTTCAGCCATTGCTACGCAGCCACTTCCAACTGCAAAACAAACTCTGAAGTAGGCTGACATGCCAGGTTACTGAAAGGCCATCTTGAAAGGAAATGTCATCAAACCACCCCTCCTTTTGTAATGGAGGGTTAGAACAGGTGCACACACAGAAAAATGCTTGTTACCTCATTACACTAAGGGAAAAAACTTACCCTAGAAAACGATCACTACACTGTGGAAAACCACTAAACCTTACAAAACATGCAGACCCCAAGAAAACTGCAAAAGCACCCACAGTAACCCAAATATACATGTTATATTTAATTATGTATGGCATTTTGATAACTGGGTCCACTGAGACTAGTAGTCCTTTTTCTGGGGCAACCCAGAATTAGCTACATACAGTGCAAACAGGAAGTTCATGTCATATCAGACTACACATACAGAAAAGATACATCAAGGAAGTCATGAGAAAACACGCTATGCACCGGAAGATTTGTTACAAACATCACATACACTTTAGCAGCAGCAGGATAGGCGAGATTCATATGCTAACAAGCAAGTTATACGTATGCCTTTAACCTAAAATAATGATCCATCCGTTGGGTACAAGAAATAGATTAGGGTTCAGCGATAGCTACAACGACCACGTTCCAAAATATAAACCTTTAGCCCTGCCTTAAACCCTTCAATAGAAATGACCTTAGTTAAGTTTTCAGGAAGGGAGTTCCAATGATAGGGGGCAGAGTAAGTGAAAGACCTTTTTCCTAGGTTAGTCCATACTCTAAGGATCTCCAGCAAGCTGGTATTTGATGAGCGGAGCACGTGCCTCATAAATGCTGGTAAGTGTGCCATAGGGAACCCTTTTGGCTTGTGGGTTTTTGGCTGATTAATCCTCTTAATTGTACTGTATATTTCCCTGTATACCACACACTGGATGGGACTCGTGTCCCATTGAAAATCCCATCATGTATTCCTCTGTATATCACACCAATCAAAGTCACATACCACGGCCATTAAACTCCTGTACCACAGCCAGCCATGGTATATGACTTTAATTGGTGTGCTATGACTTTTACTCTGCAGCCCCAGTCTTCCTCCAGCCACATTCTCCTAACAGTGCCCCTCAGCACTACAACCCTGGCCCTCCTTCTCTCTCAAAAAAAAAAACCTACTCCTGCAAAACAAAATCCACATGGCTTGAAGTAGTAGATCCCACTACACACACCTAAACCTTCCATGCTGCTCTGATACTCCAATGACAACATGACGCCATGCTACAGCCAGTCTGCCACTCCACAGCCTGACTGCTGCTCCACAGACCGCTTCTTACCAGACTGCTGCTCCCACGGTATCCAGTGAGTATAGCGACTGAATATGGGCAGCTGTCAAAACGGTGACTCATATTCAGCACTGTCCTCCAAGGCATAAATTAGTGTCAGAGACTTGATTAGCAGCCTTCGCTAATCAAAGTAAAAATGATTAGCAATTGGCTAAAGTTGATTAGCAATTACCAAAATTGATATTTTGCTCAAACCCCATGAAATGTACTTATCTTGCTTTATATTAATAAAATACACATTTACACAAGTTTCTGAGACTGTTACTGTTGTAGTTAGCCATTTCAGAGAATACAGCAATTGTGCAGCAGCACACATACATTTTAAGAGCCGAGATAGGATGTCTGCCAAAGCAGATGTGAATTTGTGAGCTTGATCGTGAGTCGTGACAAATTAAACATAATAAACCCTTCCCCAGCATAAATCTCCGCATCTGGGACTGTGATTGACCACACAGTTACCAACAAGGATTGGGTGCGATCTGTTTTGCTACTCTTCTCCACCAGGCATGTGGCGGTAATTCTGGCCTGTTTTGGGGGAGGGGCCTGGGGGTGGTCCACCATCCTCAACTACCAAATCACCAGGTCGTCTTGGTTTAGCACTAAAACTATGTCTACAGCCCTGTCTGGGCTGAATTCAGCTGGAGGAGGGCCCTGCTTTTTAATGTGAATCAATGTTTCTACAGTATCCTCTGCCAGACTTGCTCTCCAGTCAGTTTTTATTTATTTTATTTATTTATTTAGTTTTTGTTTACTGGGTAGGTGCACTAACCATGGTCATGACTATTTTCAGGCATGACCCGGGAGGATACAGTACAAAATGACAAAGTATAACAATGTTTACAGGAACATCTTTGGGGAAAACAATATCAACAGAAAACAGAGTAGGTCATTACCTTGTTCATAGTTGAAAAACACCTTTTACAATTGTATTAGACACAGGACATACTCAACATATTGACAAGCTTCAACAGATTTGGATAAGAACTTTGGAAATCACATGCCAGCTTTGACGAGATAGAGGCAGAAAGATTGATGAAATTGGTTTGAGCAAAAATCTTAAACTCTTGCCATTCTGCAAGTAGCAGAGTACTGTCACAGTCAGGCTGCAAAAGTGCTGAAAAGTGGTCAGCTACTGCAGTAATGTCAGTGTTACCATACAGCTCCAGTTCCTTTCTGTCTGCAGCTGGCCAAAGTTTGGTATCTAACACTTTTGCAGGTTATAGATACTACTTTCATTAGTCAAACCGAACCTTTGTTCACAACAGTTCTCAGTGTTTGTAATGTATTTCTTAGTTTGCTGTTTAAAAGTTTTAATAACTTGGCCACTAAATGTGTTAATTTCACACGCTTGTATGTGATTTGAGCACATGCTCCTGAAAGAACATCAGACCCATTTTTTAAGAAAATGTCAAGTTCACTGCCACCTATAGGACCACTCTGCTTAGCATGGTCAAGAGTGTTTCTCAAAGTTTCAACAAAGCTAAGTAGCTTTGGCATTTCAACTACTTCTGTTTGAAGTGCTAGTGAAAACTGGTAGTGGCTGGAGCAGCTGTTCAAAATACAAAGGTGTGCCACCATTTGGAATTTAGTCATAATTTGCAACACTCCTTGGCTTTGGCCTGGTCATGAGTTGGGTCTGCAGCCATAGATTCTAAATGGGCAAAAATTACGGGGAATGATTTGGTAACAGCATGGGTGGCAAGAAGTTTATGTTGCACCCAACGTGTGCCATGGGCCTTCTTGGGCTTTTCAACTGACATCTCCATGGCCTGGGCAGGGAACCATAGCTGTCTGAGTCTCTTAGGTCTTTTCTGATAGAGATAAAACAGTTGGGTGAGAAAGTTTGAAACATCGTTGAAATAGGTGTTATCCAAAGCATCTTTTATGGCCAGTTCTAATCTGTGTGAGAAACAGTGAACACCAACTAACCCCTGTATGTCTTCCCTTAAAAGAGCAGCAAGACCCCGTCTTACACCCATGTTGACAGAAGCCCTATCAGCCCCAAACCCAACCATGTTCTTTATATTAAGGCCACACTCTGTAAAAATGTCTAAAAGGAGATTTTTCAATCCCTGACTTGTGCTGTCTGATACAGCTTTCATTTGTAAAAACTTAGTCTCCACTTGACCGTTGATGGGATTTACATAAATTACATAAACCAGTTCCTTTTCAATTATTCCACTGTCAGTACTACTGTCCATAAGCACTGAAAAATAATTAGCATTTTTGACAGTTGCCAGCAGGTTTTCTTCTAGGTTCTTGCCAGTACACATTTTGAGTTCTTTCCCACTAACAGCGTTAATGTATTTATTGCCCAAATGAACTCCATGGTGCTTCTCTTGTTCTGCTATCACTTCAGACTTTTTAATAGGGATGTCCTCTTTGGCCATCGTATACAGGATCTCAATCAGCCTGCCTAGAATCATTCTGTGCTGTTCCTCTGCATTACTGAAAGCTCTCTCTGCAAATAAATAAGTTTTAAGTCTCAGTCCAAACCACTAACACCCCACCCCCCCCATTTTAAACTTACCAATTGTGTTATGGTGATATATCAAATGGTGACCTTGTTCTACCAAATTTGAAAATGTTAACAGCTTTCTTGTGGCTCTGTCAGAAGATGTTTCTGGATGGTGTCAGCTTTTAGCTGGGGGCCTATGTCGTAAGCATTAAGCCCCACGGCGAAGAGTGGCATCTAATGCTGGATTGATGCATGGGGTGGCCTTGGCTTCACCACCCGTCCCCATGCATCAGTCACATTAGATGCCACCGACGGGTGGCTTAATGTGCTTGTAACACGGGCTGCGGGTCAGTGGAGGCAGCTGCCGGGGGCCCACTGTGCGACATGATCAATGACAGGCGGAGGCAGTGTGAAGTTTGTAAAGCTTTACTTCGGTATCAGAGAATGGTCTATAACATTAGATACATACATATGTGGTCATCAGGTTTGTCCCTAGATTCGCTCGGAGGTGTGTGGCCAACATCCCTGTTCCACTTGTCTGCAGTTTGTTACGGGTATTCTCATACCCACCGCGGGAGGTCTCTGGTGCACGGTTCGGCCGCTGCAAGGAGGATTGCAGTCGCGCTGTGCATGCTGGGGCTTTCACTTCCTGCTGCCTCTGGGACACTGCTCCGGCGCTGCTGTGCTCCAGCTGGGCTGTCCATGCTGCTCCTGGGTGTGCCCTGCGCTCTGTTCCTCTGCCCGGCTGCTTCTGCTCTCCATCACCGGCGGCCCTGTTCCATAGAAGACATTCACCGTGCCATGGATGGTGAAGGTGTGGCAGTGGAAGCCTGCCGGCTCGGTCCGCTGCGGGTTCAGGTCCCCCTTCCCCATTTCCGCGCTCGGATGGCTAGTGAGGCTGCCGGCCCGGCGCTCCTGTCGCTCCTCATCTCGCTGGGCCACAGGACCCAGTGCTGCTAGGTTGGGGTCTGGCTGCTCACGGTGCCGCCTGAGCTGGCACGGCATATAAGCTGGGTTAATGCCCGCTCCGGCTAGGGTCCCGTGACGCTGTTGCGCCTATCGCGGCTCCCGATTCTCTCTCAACCATTAATGCCGTGTTACAACTGCAATTAATGCCTCACTGAAGTTCCTCAACCCACGTAGCCATCTCAGTACTCACAGCACAGTTTGCAACTAACATGCACTGCACAGTCTCCCGCACTGATAATCTGTACCCAATTTTTTTCTGAATCATATTTTTGGCGCCATCCCTCTGCAGTTGCTAATTTAACTCCAGCCATGTCGGACTGCAGTTAAAAAGTTTGAAGTTAGGAAAACAGGAGTCTGTCAAGCTGTGAATTAACATCAAGTTACTGTAATCTGGCTAACTCTCTGTTAAAAAAAAAAAAAAAAGATAGTGGCAGCTGCAGATTTGCTGTGACCCCTGAGCCCCCCTTCCCCAAAATGTCCCCATCTCTGTAATAGGCAGGGCACACTTAATGTTTCAGAGCTGGGAACTGAACACTTCCCAAAGTTCACCGCTGCAGCAAAGCTCTAGCTGGCAGCAGGGCTGGTGTCTTCATTTGTAATGTCCTCAGGTCCAATGGGCAGGGCAACACACAACTGTACAACTTCCCCAGTGCGACAGAGCAGGTATATTTTTTTTTTGTCCCCTTCATGTCTGCCAAAGCAGGGCAGACACAGATAAAATCTTTTTACTGCTTTGTTTCCTCTACCCTGAGAACTCTGGAAAAACCAGGGCACATCATCACTGCTGCAAAAAAGGGCTGGCTGGACACAAAAAAAACAGGCAGGGCGGGCAGATGACCACTCATGTCCCCTTCATATTTGCCAAAAGCAGGGTACGTTTTATTTAAATGTCACAGACGTTTTTCTTTGTTTCCTCCCCTTCATAAAAGTCTCTGGAGTAAACCAGGGCACAATTCTTCTTGTTCTGTTCTCAGAAATGTTCTGCTACTTGCAAGTCAGTACAGTTTGTATGCTTATCCCCCATCATTGCTGCAATAAGGGCTGAGTGCATTTTAAAGCTGGGCATGACTGTTTAACCACTAAGTTGCTCCTTCATCTCTGCTAAAAGCAGGGCAGGCACAATACATTAGTCCTCAGAACTCTCTGGAAAAAACAGGGCACAATATTTGTTTTATGTTCCCAAAGTTTGCAAGAGCACAGTTAAGTCTGATATTTTCCCCCATCAGATCAGTCACTGGCATTCGATCGGGCTGGGCACAACTGTTCACTCTGCCAGGCAATAGCTCACATTTCCATCTTGTTTCCTCTATGTTAATTTTTGCCCATGACTTGGTGCCCACCTTGCCCTGACCCTCCCCCAAGTCATGCCTCTGCCCTGCCGCGTGCCCTCCCATTGAGTTCACTTCTCCAGGCTCCCTGGTTAAAAAAAATTGAAAAGTTTGTACTTGTTTTTTTGTAGACACTCCCCCCAATTGTCTGCTTAGCTCTGCAGGCTACTCCTCTGTGAGTAAGTTGCTCGGCCGGGTATCAGCATCACGCCTGCTTGCCCCTCCCCGATGCTTCGCACAGCTCTCTGGTCCTGATCCCCTCTCGTGCCGTCTCAGCTTCCTTGGCTCCCCTGCTGCAGCGAGACTCCTCCCTGCAAGACAAATAAAACATTTTTTTTTTTTACTGGACACCACCAACGAGCTAAACAATATTAATTTAAAAAAAAAAAAGGAAACTGGAACTTACCTTAAGTTTTGCTCCGGCTGGTGCTTTTGGACTTGCTTGCTCTTCTTCTGGGGTCACGCTGCAAGAGGACGTGTTTCTCCCGTGCAGAGACTGGGTGGGGAGGGATCGCACAATCAGGAGGGCGTGGGGAGGAAGACAGAAAATAAAACTGAAAAAATGATTTAAGGAAACTCTGGTCCAAAATGCCAAACGGGCATTTTTAAAGGACCAGGGCTAATTCAGAATGATTAGCAGTGACTGCTAATCATATCAAAAGTTGACTCACCTTTTCCTAATCTTGAGTCGCAAATTGCGATGCAAACTGGCTTATTTTATGCCTTGTCCTCATGGGATACCCTGCAAGGGTAGTGACCCTGTGTGCAGGTGAGCATAGGGAACGGCTACCAGAAGAGGAGGGATAAGGAAGGGGTTTCTGGGGGAGTGGTATACGTGCTGCAGCCAAGCTACCCATGTGGCTTGGTGGTGAGGGTGGCTAGCTCTGGCTCCGCAGGTACTGGGTTCAGGGCTGGGGACTGGGAGGTAGAAATCTTGCAGCCTCCTTGCGAGCGCAGGATTTAATACTTTTTAATTCTGGACTGTGCCCTCCCTGACCTCCCCGGAGTTGAGAATCTAAAAATCTTTGGGGGGCAAAGCCCCTGTAGGGATACAGCCCCCTCGCAAAACACTTTTTTGTTGCTGGCCAGCATAATAGTGATCGCTGTTTGCAATCGTTATTATGACATGAAACCTGCTCCCACTCACTAGACCACCAGTTGCCACTACCACTCACTGAACAGCTGCTCACCAGTGTGTCACCCACCACTTATGATGGTTACTAAGGGACTGAGGCCCCCCCTTGCCATGCCTCTCTTATATGAGGCCCCTACACAGTAGAAACACGGTTGTAACAAAACAATGCCGAACGCAAAAATGCCCCATACCACAATAAAGCAGGAGGGACAGATTCAAGCAGAGGTAAACCCAGAAATGATCGCAGATGCAATCTAAACATAAGAAAACCATCCCTAATTCATTATATAAAATAAATGCTTGAAGTGTGGTGGGGAAATATACCATCTCGGATGAATGCTAATTAGCTCATAATCCCACTGGCCCTTTGGGCTATGGGTTGTTGAGATAATTACCCCCTTGATAGTATATTCCCATACACCACACTTAGTTAGTATTTAGTGTCTCTCTCTCTCTCTATATATATATATATATATATATAGAAATGCATTTTAACATTTTATATTAACTTGAAAAATGTCATAAATAGTACAAAAAAGAAAATATATAATCCAAGTAAATAAGGTCCTATGCATACCACTCTCTGTAAAATATATCGATACAAGAATTCCAGTTTCAATTTGATCAATAACAGAAATAAGAAACCTTACATTCCCAAAACCATGGAGACATACCCTTCCTAATCCCTTACAGGTCATCAAAGGTAGCAACATGGCCTCAATATCTTTCCATACCGAAATATCAATTTCATTATCAGTATTTATTTTATCTGCTAGTTTCTCAGATAAGATGGCCTTACTTACTCCATACCACCATCTGTTAGTAGGAAAATGTTCAATAACTGGTGCATTCCATTGTTCAAGTATAAATCTCTTAGTAATCATTGTACCTATACAAAAGATCTTTTGTTGTGACTTATTCATACCTAGCTGCTCTGTATCATTGGAAATCAGCAAGCAAAACCGTTGGGTATCTGTTTCCCAAGATTTTTGGTAATAAATCGGTTTCCACCATGGCCTAATCTTGGGACATTCCCCAAACAGTTAATAGATTCCCTAGTTGTCCACATAAATGCCAACAGTCCTGCATTGTTGCCTTCGACAATTTATCCAATATTTGGGGTGTATAGTAGGCTATATCAATTATTTTTTTGTGTATTGCTTTATTTTTCACAAACAAATAGTCTTTATTAATTTTAATCCTCAAATGTCGCCATTGCTGTGGGGTAAAATCGATAGTATTTCTGTGCGCCATCTTATTTATTTTTTCCATGGATCTTTCTTTTTATCTATTACGTTTTAAATATGTTCTCTGTAATACTTTGTTTCAACCTAAATCTGTAACAACTTTCTATTCCTTAAGTTCTTTTGCTAAATTCAATTTATTATGGAACAGCTTTCAATAACAAAAGAAATTAATTTTTCACAGATAAGTGAAGAAGTTTATTCCAGTTGTCCTAGGAAGCAATTTTCTATAATCCTGAAAGGAGCACAGTTCCCCTGTATTTAATAACTTGAACCATTTGTGAATATTGATTTTGTTCAATTTCTGAACCACATCCTCCCCTCTCCTTGCTAAATAGAATAACTGTTCCATGTATTTAAGTATAACCATGGAGAATATTTGCTTGCAATCAGTCTTTCTGTATGTCTTTTTAAACTTGGATTCAAAGCACAGAGCAGGCTAGATAGTGTTATTTCCCATATCATATTATTGCTTTGTATTTTGTATTATTGTCCCAGAAAAACTCCCAATGGTGTGTATCTTTATTCTGAAAAGTCTGCTCCTACCAAATCTTTATCTGATGGGCCACCCCATAATACAGTGGATCTGGGCAGCTATATCCACCAGCCTTTCTGGGGATAACCATATGTTTCCAGGCAATTCTTGGTTTGCGTCTCCTCCACAAAATTAAAAAAAAAAAAATATTCTAAGGTTATTGTGCCAATTCACAGCTGGGGTTCCAATTATTGATTGCATTACAAACAACATATGTGGCAATGCCATCATTTTAATGGTTTCAGTTCTCCCCCAGAGAGACAGACACTTTTCCCAATTACCTAATAATGTATTTATTTTACTACTAGCAGCTTCATAGTTAGTTTTTGTAGTTTCTTCTTGATTACTATAGAGGGTGATGCCCAAATACTTAAAATTCATGGCTACTGTAAACTTCCCAATAATAGTTTAATCTGACTGTGTAATTTGTTGTGTAATTGGCATAACTTATAGATTTCTAGTTATCAGGCTTATATCCTGATAGTGCAGCATATCTCTGCTTCCCCAGAAAGGCTGGCATAGTCATGCTTATATTGTTCATAAACAATAGATTATTATCCATAAAGCATTCATTTTAACCATTTCCGCTTCAAAAAGAATGCCTTGTACTAACTGATTTTTCCTTATATAATTTAAAACGGTTCTGGACACAAAACAAATATTGGGGACAAGGGACTCCCTGCCTAACACCATAAAGCATCTCAGATGGTTCTGTTAGGTCAAGTTAATAGCAAACCTAACAGTGTTTTTTGATAAATTTTATAACAGATACTAGAAGTGGCATGCAATACCCAATCCCCTCAAACACTGGAACATAAAGTTCCTGTATAGAGGGTTGAAAGTTTTAGTTGCATCAATTGCTACAGCACGATGTTGATTTTGAGTTCTTAGCATAATAAAACAGGACCTGTACTCTTCTCGTTGCATGAAACATGGTTCTTCCTCTAACCCAAATTGGTCAGAATGAATATATTCTGACAATGCTGCTTTCATTCTATTGACTATTACTTTAGTAAAAATTGTATAGTCCGTATTTAACAAAGCAATCGGCCTGTAATTTTCAATTTTATTCGGATTCTTTCCTTCTTTTAGTATTAAGATTATTTGCCTCTTGCATCGATTTGGGTATTTGTTCCCCCTTCCTTATTTCCTCAAACATCAATGTGAGCCATTGGCTTAATAAATCCCTAATGGTATAATAAAACTCATTCATAAAACCGTCCATGCCAGGAATCTTATTTTTTACCATTCCCTTAAGTACATCAGTTATTTCTTTTGTTGTAATGGGGGCCTCATTACTCTGTAACTGTTTTAGTTCAGCATTTATAATATAATTTTTTACTTTCATTTAATTGGTTTTGTTTCTGATAAATATTTTTTATAGGTGTCAGACAATTTTTGCCAGTTCTTTTTCTGCATTCACTGTATTGCCCTGATCATCTTCTAGTCTTGTTATACTATTCCTTTCATTTTGTTTTTATAAGGTTGCCAGTAATTTTATGGATTTGTCCCCTTGTATATATTTGTCTTTTTTGGTTTCGAAATATTGTTCTGGACCTCCATATTATTCATTTCTCTTCTCCTTAATTTTAACTGATACCATTCTTTACCGTGTTTCTCAGTTGCTTATGATTAGGTTATCCAATTTCCGTACTCTACTGTCAATACAATAGTGTTTTCTTTCTTTTTATTTTCCCTATTGATATGGGCCTGATAGAATATTGTAATTCCTCTAATTACTGCTTTCAAGGCCTGATAGGATATTGTAATCCGATATACACCTGTATATCTATTGTGCCTGTCTGTTGGGGTTGTTACTGTTTGTATATTTTGACTATCTTCACCCCTAGGACCATGAAATTTGAATAGACTTATGGGCAACTTTGATGAAAATCAGTTTAGCAGTTCAAAAATTGTTAGTTTCTGAATTTATAGAACGATCTTTGAGGTTTTGCTGTTTTGTTTTTCAATTTGCTCATTGATGGTGCAAAACTAGGCAGAGAAAAATGATGAAACTTACAGTTTCCGTAAGAGTTTGTTCAAGGAAATGCCCTTTAATGGAATTGGGCAACATGTGACGTCATCTGACAAAAAAACACTGAGCAGTTTTGACACTGAAGTGTCATTGAGTCTGCACAGGACATCTGTGTTAAAAAATTATGTGGGACATCTTTTATAGTTTTTGGTTCTAAATAAAGATGTTTGAGCAGTAGTTTTTTTAAAAAAATTCTTTACAGTTTTACGTAAATATTGGGTATCTTTAATGATTATCTCAGCCTCTCTTTTTGTACTGTGTTTTGAATAACATTTTCTCTCCTAATTAATTCAGTTCTAATGTTGGCAGCTTCCAATATCTTACTACTGTAGCCTCTATCCTGGAAATCTCTTTAACAGCTCTCTTTTTATTCATTACCACTGTTCTTTTGCAGCACCATTATTGGCTGTATGGTATACACTCTTTAGGGTGGGCTTCTGGGATGGAAACTTGTGGCATATAAGTGGGTGTTTCTATCCTTATTTCTGGTAGAGGTCTATACTGATGTTGTTTTTATTTTTTCAAGTATCAATAAATACAGGAAAGGATTTTTTCACTTTGGTAGTCCTTTGCAAATGATATTGTAAACAATAGATATGTTGTACAGGTACTTAGTCAAAAAATCAATTAAGTTCCACTTCATTGGTTTTCCAGATCAGAACTCTATCATCAGTGAAGCGTCTCCTAGGAATTATGCTGTCCTTAAATTCATTTCTTTCTGTTAAATATGTATATGGGAATATATACACTGTATATGTGTGTGTATGTATATGTATGTATATATATATATATATATATATATACAGTGTGTGTATGTATATGTGTTATATATATACACACACACACACACACACACACACACACACACACACACACATATATATATATATAGGTGTGTATATATAGATACATACATACTGGCCCCTGTAACTGTTCATTTCTTTTGAAGATGTGTCCTGTTCTGAAATTGGAAGTAATTGCTATTTAGAACTACTTCTCCTAAATTATTTGATGGCTTATATTCTTCATGCGCCAATAAGGCATCACTAAACAAATATAATCCTCTGCATGAAGTGTAGAAGTATACAAATTCTTGACATCTGTGGTAACCAACACATAGGGTGAAATATTTTCTTTTGCATTTTATATAAATCTTTTGAAATGTGTATAATATGGTTATAGTCCTTGATGTATGACTTGTTCTTCTTGTACCAAGAACTTATAGTGGAAGTCTGCAGAAATAGCGCATAAAACAGAGGGATTTTAGGATTCTTAAATGTTAACGCTTTAGCTTCTTAGGGTTTGATTCATTGCTGTTCTTTAGCTTCATTAACTAGGTAGAAATTTAATAGTTTGCTTTGTAGTGTGAAAAGGTATTTATTGTACCTGTTTATAATTTTCCATATTGTCACGTTGAGACTGGCATTCTTTTACAGTAGTCATCTCTATAAAGGATGACTATATCATCAGCTTTATCTGCCCCTTTAATGATTATATGTTCTTCTTTCTGTAAGTTTCTGTAACTGCCCTCACTTCTTTTAATGATTTGTCCAGTGTCTGATATCACCAAATTCATGTATGTTTTGATATTTGATGGTATTGTTTCAGGGGCTAGAAATGTTGATATAACCATTAGGGCCTGTCTTAATTTTTCATTTTTGTTTCTTTATAAGCTTTGGTGTAATTTCAGTTTGAAAATATTGCTTTTTCAAAGTTTTCTGAAGAAACCACTCCCATGTCTGGATTCAGTTCAAATTGAACTTGTCTCTGATTTAAACAAAACTACAATCCTTTATTAAAGTGAGCACCCAGTAGGAGGCTGGGTACTGAGCAGATTCGACAGACCATCAGGCCTATTCTGCTGGTATTTAGTATGTTAGTATGTAAGAATGTCCAGTTCTCTGTTTTTTAAGATTTTTTTACAGATGACAACCCCCACCCCAAAAAAAAAAAGAAAAACACAAAACAAACTATCATCTCTTGTTGACATTCATTCTGGTTTTGTGACTCTTGGGTTCTATCCTTCCCCACCCCACCCTGTGGATTGCTGGAGCCTGGTTTTGTTATTTGTGTTCTGTTTTTCTCTTTCTGTTGCTCCTGCCTGGTTAGACTCCTGTCTTTGGTATTGAATCTGCTGTCTTTGATATCTGCATCTTGGTCTACTACTCCTATCCCTATAATACTTTCTATCCTTTTGACTTATAAATTGAACATTGCTGAGTCTGTATTGTGTATAGAAGTTTATGAGGCTGTTACTCTAAAGCGTGGCTTGTAATTTTACATTATTTTCCCAGTTATGTATCATTCCATCTTTGTAGTCTTATGTCCTGTTTAAAGTTCGAGTTTAATCTCATATTTTCATTGAACTCTTCTTCTAGCCCCCTTTTCTAACCTTTCAGTTAACGACTGCCTCATTTTGGCCTAACTCTAGCTTTTCTTCACAAAATTCAAGGTGAAGAAATATTTATGGTATATATTATCATGTATACAATACATATATAAAATATGAATTTATAGAGTGCTGAAAATGTATTTATATATTTTATTATATAATCTTTTGCAAAGGAATTAAGAAAATCCTGGTTAATTCATAAGGACATTCCACTTTAACTTTACCCAATTATGAGGTAAATGTTGACACTGATACCCTCTAAACAGATAAGAGAGAGATATACTGTATAAGATGTGTTTTGTAACACAGTTTATTTAATACGATTTGTTTTTGATTTAATTTTCAGTCATAATACCCCGATGAAGTAACAATATTTTAGTCATGGAACATCTATTTCTGTGGCTAAATACAAAATAAAATGATTTTATGGAGGAGTGAAGATTGTCTGCAGCTGTCTTCTCTTTGTTGATTTTCTATGGATGTCATAGACCGAATCCTCACTGAGAAATAACAACAGGATCAGGGGCACCAAGGACATTTAGCTAAATTTAAAGTTCAACATAAACAAACATTTAGAAATCTACACACCTTATTAGATACTCAACCATAAAAGTTGATTGTTCTGTGGTTTGTCAGAAGACCATGTAACGGGACCTCATTTGAGCTGACGTTCCCCCAAAAAAAAAAATTAATTAGACTTAGTATTTCAGTTGAAGAATAAAACATGCATGATGGTCTTGAAAAACCGTTAAGACTATCAAACTCAGTGCATTCAGAACATATAGCACATGGGTTTGGTAACACATGAATTAAAAAAAACAAAACAAAAAACACACTTAGAAAAGAACAGTGAAGATCAGACCCGTAAAATAGAAAAATGTGTTTTTGTTTTTCTCATGAGTTGCTCCCTGAACTGTAAAAAAAAACAAAAAAAAACACTGTTGCAAAAATTTACTAATTCTCATGAACAGAATGTTTAAAGTTAGAAAAGAGAAAATAGTCAAATGCAGATGAAAAGTTTACGCTTTGTACCACAGTTAGTTACACACAAACAAAATATTTAGTCCTAAAAACTTAACATGGGTATGTCATCAACTACATATTTGCTACTTTGCATAGAGCCCTGTGCAAAGCAGCTTATCACTTGTGTCTTGCTTTGCACAAAGCAGAATATGACTCCTGTACTACTGTGTGTAAAGCATTCTAACTAATCTGCATTGTCAGCAAAGAGTGTTATCTCTCTCTCCTGCTTCGTGACAGGACCCCATGGAACCAAGTTATACTTTTGGCACTATACTTCCTCAAAAGTAAAGAAATTAATTGCAGAAAACCATATTAGTGCATACATTAGGCTATAAAACACAAAAATAGGGAAATATAGCATATAGGGTTTCAGTCCTAACACTCATCTCCTATCCTCATGACCCAAGGTTAAGACCCAGGTCAGGCTGTGACCCATAGTTCAGCTGCCTTAAGCTGCAGATCTGGAGCTGTACCTCACGTGTCTGGATGCATGCACCCTCAAGTGTAAGCTACAAGTCTGGCACTGTGCCCCACAAGTCTGCTGTTTCAAAGCAACATATGGGTGCAGGGTTCTGCTCCTTCATGTAGGACCCACAGGACCCTGCACAAAGCAAGTCACAGGTCTGGGGCACATGCTCCATGGGTCTGCTGCTTGAAACAAGCTACACTTCCTGTGCTGTGCACTACAGGTCGCTGCTTTACATAGGCCCACAGTTCCCTGCACAAAGTAAGCTACAGGTCTGGGGTTGTTCCTACAGGTGGTCTGCTTCACTTAGAGTCCACAGGTTTGGGACCATACACTAAGGGTCTGCTTCTTCAGTCTTAAAGTAAGCCACAGGTCGGTGGCCATGACTGATAGGTCTGCTTATTTGCATATGGCCCTACATCAAATAAGACACCTATGGGGCATGGTCCCAATATGTGGCTTGAAGCAACAGGTTTGTGGTGCACAACAATTGCTTGGCCTTGGGTTACGTGGGTAGGGGAGCTAGGTATTTAGGTTGAAGATCCTAATGCCACATTTTCCTCCTTGTGTGGCTTTGTAACCCTAAAATATGCATTAATTTTTAATTTTTTTTTTTTTTCTAAAAGGAGGTGAGATAGTGGTGCCCGCTAGGATGCAACACAGTACTGCAGTAGAGCTGCTGCACTAAACCAGGAACTTTTGTTCTGTTTCTTTATAATTCCATTTATGGTGGTGCCGCAAGGATGTAGTGCATTGTTCAGTTATAGGGATGCCAGTGGCCTGACTCTGACCATACCATTTATCTTCAGAGTAGGGACAGCTTCATAACTTTGATAGCAAAGCCACAAGTGAGTTATGAAAGTCCTGCCTTCCTCAAGTTGTAATAAATTCTATATTTTCCATCAGGTCATATTGTGTCTAGTTTATTCCACATATTTTGAAATCTGAATCTTTCAAATCAGAGGTTTTGGGGTGCTTTAGCTGCTCTGATTAGAATTATCAG
Organism: Neoceratodus forsteri; assembly: GCA_016271365.2. Classification (NCBI taxonomy): domain Eukaryota; kingdom Metazoa; phylum Chordata; order Ceratodontiformes; family Ceratodontidae; genus Neoceratodus; species Neoceratodus forsteri. Next base: position 227,168,256 of record CM057456.1, read on the forward strand.
TTGGAGTATTTTGATATCATTAAGCATTCTTAAACTGCTTCCCCTTGGCTGAGTGATCTCCTGGCAGCTAATTAGTTATTTATTTAGTTATGTTTTTTTTCAACAGGAAGACCTATTAAGCAAGAAATGCCTATTTTCAAATGTTCTTAGGGAGATATAGATATAGGCAAGCAGATGTGTATTTAGGTAGGAGGCTACAGGACTGGTGCTCCTCTGCATGCTGTAGAGGATTGCCTTGATCTCCTGACAAATGCAGCACCCTGAAGTGTGTTTTTGCAGTTATTGGGCTGGCACTATAGCCTACAGGTTACAGTAACAAGCTGTGAATGAGCTTGACACATCCAGCAGACCTGGGTTTGATTCCCACAACCTCCACTTGCATACTTTGTGACTCTGAACAAGTCATTTACCCCCACCCCTGTGCTCTCAGGTCACCCCTGAAAACAGCACTTGTGCCAAGTGGGCCTTATCTGATTACCAAAGAATTAATAAACAAGATAAAAAAAAAAGGCAGCTGTGAGATGTGGCCGTTTTGCCCCAATTTATAAAGATACAAAACAAGTGGAAATAACTAATATCTTATCGTTGTCTTATCTACCTTCAGGATATCATGATATCTTGCTATTACTTATGTCATCAACAAGATGATATATGTTGGCTGCATCATGAACCTCTTCCCAGCTGGTCTGTTGGGCTGTCAGTTAGGCTGTTGTGATATGTTTTTAAAAGAAAGCTGTGACAGCCCATGCCGGGTCTTTAAAATCAATTAACAAATTTTTTTTTTTATCATTATTTTATTTTAAGAAATGGCAGAGTCTTACTCATGATGGTGATCCTCTGCCTGCTTGATCCCAGTGGGGGGTTTAACATGAAAGGCCTGCCCGCAACAGTGGTGCCTTAACTGCCACGTGGGGATGTGTTTGAATAGAAGGAGCCACTCAAGGTCTTGCTGCTGCTTTGCCTAAGCAGCAGGCTCATGTTTAAACAAAGGAAAAAATCAAGATTGTGGCCATTAAGTTACATCACCTGTAAGTAAGATTTTGGAAGCACTGACGCTCTGTGGTGGCTTGTTTAAAATCAAAGCCACACTTGGGCTGCAGCGCTTCTGACCACTCTGCCTGTTTATAGTGAAGGCTGCATTTGCTGCTATAGCACTTTCTTGGCTGCTCATTGTAATCTTGAAATTGAAGGTCTTTCTTGCTCAGGGCTGCAGTGTTTCTTAGCCTGTTGGGTGGGTTCTTTTAAAGCAAAGACCTGGTTAGGGTCATGAAAAATATCTACCCCACTTAGCTCAGTGTTTAAAAGCATTGCCTGCTTGGTCCTCAGCTCTGCATCTGCTGGTTCAGTAGTGGTTGAAATCTGAAAGCTCACTCGAGGCAGTGGAGCATCTCTTCCGTATACTGGGATTGTCGGGTCTGCAGGGCCACAAAACACTTTTGTTCCCATGAAGCTCTTCTCAGAATGACTACCATGAAGGATGTGGAGTGCTGTAAAGGGAATGTGATAGGTGATGGCAAATTCTGATCATGTCGTTATTGATTTCCTATGCATGTCCAATTCAGGCATCTATCAGGATAGGTCTAGCATGGGGGGCCATTTTTGGGGATTTGCAAAAAAAAATCATTAAGTTAAAAATTAAACTGCTTTAATAAAATGTATTTTTACCTTACTATAGCATGATTCAGTAAGAGAGATTAGCTGCTCCCTTTCCAGATAAGGAGAAAATGGCAGTGTTTTTTTTTGGTTTGTTTGTTTGATTTGTTACGGTATTATGAACTGCTACTTTAAATGACTCACAGTACCTTAAACATCTGGCTAATTAGCTGTTTTAAGTGCAGCATAATAGTGTAGCATCTATTCTATTTAACAGTGATACTTAGAGTCTAAATTTTAAGCTAGTACTTTTTTCCTTTCAGTGGAAACAGTTAGTGTTGTAGATTGGTTGTTAATTAAACATGAAAACAGTAGCTATTGTGTAGCTGTTTTTTTTCTTTTTTTTGGGGGGGGGAAGTATATTCTTGAAAAGTGGCTTTCGTGCGAATTGTCTGTTTCATGTTATATTGGATGTTTTTGCTTCATTTAAAGTTAAAATAGTATTTAATTGATGATGCACCCAGTTTTTTGTGCTTTCCCATGCTGCAGCAGGGGTCCATCATTGTTCATGCTTGTAACATCATCATGAGTTACTTCATACTTGGCCCTAATTGCAGCTGGGACAAGTGCAAAATGCCGGTGTGCAGTATAAAATATTTTCTAACAGTGCAAATAAGAGCTTGCATATTACAAGTAACAGTCCTCCCTCACTGTAGAGATTCCCCAGAGTTTAGAGTGTCGACAGATTTAAGTAATGCCTTCACACTGTGCTGGTCATGTGGCTCAAGGGACTTCTTTCTTTCTCACGTCTGTTTGCTTTGGTTCCATATATATGCACGCCACAGTCTTGTAAATAACTGTGGTCAAGGGACAACATCTTCTTTTTCCACCTTTTTTTTTTTTCGTCCTGACGGAACCAGGAAAAGCACTTTTTCATTGGTTCCTTTCAGGTGCTGCCTAAGCTTTATTTCAGTTGGCATATCAAATGCAAGGTGCTTAATTTTTAGAAGTAAAACACTTTTTGACAGAATTTTCTTTTTAGGTTATGTCAGAAAAGACTGAGAGACCAGAGCGTACAGGTTTCAAACACTGTTTGAACTGTAGATGGTAAGTTACGAAGGCAGGTGGTCAGTAACCTTATTTTACCAGTCTGGGCCCAGATCATAGTTCTGTCACTTGTGAGAATTGTTTGAAATTCTGCAAAAAGTCTAAAGAAAAGTTAAAAAAATTGAGGATAATATTTGGGCAACAGTGTGAACTGGTTTTGTCTTACACACCAGAGGTATGTAATACCACATAAATCATGAGTCTGAAGATGGAATTATTTATTCAGATACAACACATCAAGGGTGTGTTTAAAAAAAACAAAAAAGTGTTTTTTTAACTGTTGCTCTGACTTTATTTCATATAACTACTGTGTAACAGAACCGTGGTCAGCTGGTAGCAGAGGAGTGGACTGAAAATTAAAGTACCATTTGCCTGCAGATATTGTATCTTTCGTTCAGTGCTGTGTACAAGATCAAGGCAGTTCTCTGTTTGACACTCACATGTGACACAGTGTGTTAACAGAATATCAGGTACTGGTTTGGGTTGCAATCGACCCTAACCAGCAATTATAAGAGAATCATTTTCAACTCCTACAACAGCTTCCATCTCTCTAGAGTGTTTCCCTGTGAAACAGGTTGCGAGCACTTCAGTTATGGAGAAGGGATCATATGATGATATGACTTCTCAGCAGCAAACTGAGAAACAGGCTGCTAAACCTTCCACTAGAGGCAAGGACCACAGAAACCCCATAAGGGAGTGTTCTAATGGTGTAAATATATAAAAAATGAAAGAAGCATTCAGATCAGCTAAAAAACATTGCTTGCAGTAGAACGCATAAAGAAAAACCTACTGAGGCTCCCTCACCAAGGGTAGAAGAGGAGCAGCCTATTGTATCTGAACAAAAATGAAAAGATATGCCTTCCTCGGAAGATATAAAAAGTAGCAGATATTTAAAAGTATGATGAAGAAGGAAAACCAAAAGCAAAAATAGAAGCACCTCTCCTGAGTTGGTAACCAACCAGCAGTTCGAGGAAGAGTATGAAAAGGAGAGGGAGGAAGAGCAGCTAGACTCACCTCCTGTTACTGGTGACGAGGTAGGTTCTCCCCAGAGTGCTGGAGGACTGTTCCTCTTATTCAGCCTTTTAAGACAGATGGCTGACATGCATGGCTCTACACACTTCAAACAGAAGTGTATATGGAGTCAGAAGTTCATAAGCATGTTAGGACTCGATCCTCCAAAAAGATGTTGGTTTCATGTACAGTGCTTTTAGGAAGGAGTCACAGAAAAGTTAGCAGATACCTTATGTCATCAATCAGTACCAGCCTTTGACAAAAAGTTACAAAACTGTATACTATATAAAGTGAGGCTTCCAGTTCTGTTTATATACACCCAAATCCAGAAGGCCTCATACAAGCTGCATCTTGTGAAAAGATAAAAATACATTTTTCTACTGCTTTCTCAGATAAGAATTCTGACAACAACAAAAAAGACAGTCTGAGGAAGAAAGGGTACTCAGCCTCCACTCAGTTACTAATGGCGTCTGCTTTTTTAACTCAGTCCCTCTGAGGTGGCCATTTTGTATCAAGGTTAAGCAGTGGAATGTTGGACTTCTTAAAAGTGCTATTGGAGGAAATGGGAGGGTTACACTCACTCTACCAGAAAGCATTGTGGGCCTCTGTAATGCCAGTCTGTAAGGACATTCCTTAGGAAGCCAAATATGTCATGTCAGTACATGTCTGAGGCAGGTAGTAGGAATAACAAAAAAGAGGAGGGAAAACAAGGGACAGTTGAAAAAGTGAGGGAGGAGGGGGTTGGGGGAAGGAAGATGGGCAAAAAACAGACATAGTAAGTGAATATTTTTCTCTATTTTCACAGTTAAAGAATGAGTTCCACTGCTGGATTATAGCATTAAAGTTGGAAGGGGGACAAGGATTGTCATGGGAACCATCACCAAGGGCAGAGTTCTTTAAGGTTTGTGGGCTTAAGGTAGGTAAACTGTTGGGCCCAGATTGGCAGCACCTCCGGGTGCTCAGGGAGGTGGGGAAGGCTCTGGCAGCACCTTTTGCAGACCTGTTCCACTGCATGCTGGTGACAAGTGTGGTCCCCACAGATTGGAGGGTAGCTGGTTTTGTACCTCTATACAAGAACAGGGACAGAGGACCAGGACAATGGCACAACAGTCGGCTTGACCTTAATAGTTAGAAAACTGCTTAAAACCTTTATCAGAGAGCAGTTAGTAGGGTCGACCCAGTGGCGCTGAGGGTTGAGGTGCTGGATGCCACACCGGCGACTGGGGTTTGGGAGTGGGCTGTCGTCAGCAGGGAAGGAGAGGATTAAGCATCCGGAGGACTGCTCTCCTCTCCTGGGGTGGACCTGCAGGGACGCATCGCTCTCTGGTGGCTCCCAGTGGAGACTGGGGGTACCGCAAGGAGCATGCTTAGAGGGGGAGGTGCCAGTGGACATCAACGGAGGTATCTCCTCTGAGCAGGCATCATTGCATGCCCAGTTGGCAGAGAGGCGACAGCAGATGTTCCACGGCCGCTCCCACATGCCCAGTGCTGGCCCCAATCCTGACTTGACTCTCATTGGTCCCCGTCTCCTCCCGTATGGGGTCTGTGGGAGAGGGGGGACTCAGCACCCAATTCCTCGATCAGGGGAGGGGTTCTGGGGGGTGGTAGAGAAGCAGCTGAGCGATCCCCACCAGAGAGATGCCCCATAACCGGCAACCGGAGCGACATAAAGTTAACAAAAAAAAAGACAGCAGTTAGTAGACTTGCTGGAGAAATATGGTTTCTAGGACAGTGAGAAGCATGGTTCTGTGAAGGGGAGTTCCTGTGGGCAAGTGTCCTTCTCTATCTCAGTGTCTCAGGTGGTTAATGATGGTCAAGTGGCAGACGTCCTGTATTTCAGCTTCAGGAAAGGCCTTTGACTCCGTGCCTCATACATGTCTAGTGAAAAGCCAAGAGGCTTAGGGGTGAGGAAGTCTTAGTAAGGGGATCAAAACTGGTTAGGGAAAATCTTAAAGGTAGTACTTAAACAGAAGGCAATCAATGGTAAGGAGTGTGACAAGTGGGGTACCCTGGGTCATTCCTGGGTCCTGTGCCTCACTGTTTGGAGATTAGACAGAGGCTTACATGTCAAGGTGCATGAGGATAAGATAACATGCAGTGATGAGGGTCATTTGGCAGTTGTCCTGTATTCGAACTTCTGCGAGGCATGCTTAGTGAAAAAGCTAAGCAACTTGGGGTGGGGAAGACTTCATAAGGTGGATCAAAACTGGTTGGGGAAAACCCAAATGGTAGTACTAAACAGAAGGCACTTGGGTAAGGAGGGTGATAAATGGGTGCCTCAGAGGTGGTCCTGGACCCTGTGCTCTTCAATCTCTTTATATATGACATTGGAGAAGGAGTGCAGTGCAAAATGTGCTTATTTGTGGATGACACTAATATATGTAGCAGGGTAGATACTTGAAGGAAAAGTCCCTCAACCCATTTTCTGTATACCTGTGTAGTTTGTAGAGATGAACAATGTCTTCATCTCTTGCATCCCTAACTTCATCTTAATTTAAATATAAATGAGATTGCTTCAATCTGTTTTGCCCTGGTTTGAAAACTGTTTGTCTCCATTGCAAAGGTTATGACCCACTCATGCAAGGCATTATTATAGGAGTTGATGATGCATACCTGCACAAGCCAGCAGACGTTATACCCTCATTCAGTTATACCCTCATACAGTTCTGTTACATGTCTTGTGAAGTCCCTGTAGTCTCTAAAAACATTGTTTTCTAACACAGATACACTTTAAACTACAGAAGACAGCAGGGGACTTACTATGACTTGAAAAGTTTCATGGCCAGGACAATACAAGAAAATAGGGACTGCAGAGGACAGCAACAGCACTGAGTAATACAGTATAACTACTGCAGGCTTTAGCACTAAAGCATCATAAAATCCCAGGATGCCTTACAAGAGTCAGTTATGACCTTTGCAAGGGAGTCAAGCAGATTTTCACACCAGACTTAAGTAACCTCATTTACATTTAAATCCTGGTGAAATAGGAGGGTGCAATAGAGGCAGTCGTTGTTCATGTCTACAGACTGCACAGGTAAAGTGAATAAAAGGCTGAAGGGGGCCTTCCCTTTAATAGGGGATTGTTTATTTATTTATTTATTTATTGGAATCTCAGACAACACCTTTGAGCTAAAAGCTTGTTTACAAAGGTTCCACGTCGTAAGGCAATAAACAAGGTACTTAGACATTACAAAACAGGGGTATATAGAGCAGGCAAATACATTATGGTACATACAGATGCAGATTCAAGCAAGTACAGTTAAAATACATCAGGTAGGAGAGGGCAACTTTATTGTAACAGTACTAAGAGCATACCTAAGGTGGACAAGCAATTTATAGTGGTAGCTGAGCTTTAGAGTGTGCAGGTAGAGTTATGGAGGGTCAGAAGTGGCAGTGACCAAAGGAGGGGAGGACAGAATAGATGAGAGCAGGGGAGGTGGGGGCAGAGACAAAGGGTGACAGAATAAGGAGGTTGAGTAGTCAGAGGGTGGGATTGGATAGGAATCTACCCAGGTTATGTAAGTAGGTGATAGGGCAGGGCTGGGTGATGTGGGGGGAGAGGGATAAGGTAAAGTGTTTTAAAGTGGGGGGTGAGGTGAGGGGAACCTGGGAGGGTGAAAATTAGAGGCCATTAATATTTGTGAAGAGAAAGCAGGAAGGCGGGGGATAAAGAGGGATGTGGGGTAAGTGCTCAGTGGGGTCACACCAGGCATGGGAGGAAGTGGGGGGTGCTATACAGGACAGATAAGCAAGCAATAATACCGACAGGGTGGCGGTGAGCAATACCGGACTGCCCAGGGGCGTAATGAGGCCCGCCGCCGCAGGCAGAGGGCCTTATAGCCCCTGGAAGGTCCGGTATTGCCCATACCACCCACCCTGGAGGGTGTTATTGTGCTTAGAAAATGGGCATTGTTAAAAAAAAAAAAAAAAATTGTTTAATTAAAAAAATAACTACTTAGTTTACAGTAAGGTTTGTAATAAAATAGTTCCTCCGCCTGTATGAGTGTTCTTCCTTGAAGCTGGTTGTCATGGTTACACACACACTTTTTCTCTCTCAAGCTATGATCCGTTTGTATGCTGCATTTGTGTTGTCTGCCCCACGAATCGCCATCAAGCGAACACCATATCTGGATCTCCAGCTTGTTGTTACCAGTTCACCCAGAGCGAAAAATAGCAGGAAAGAGCAAGCTGGTAGCGGCGACAAATTTACTAGGATGTAAACACAGAATAGCAGCTGCAGTGCAACGTCCGGAGGTGCCGTGGTAGGGATTAGGGAAATAGAATATTGTTTAACCAGAAGTAGCACACTAGGCCGAAGCTTGGATTAGTTGACAGCACTGCAGATTGGACTGTTGGTAACAAGATGAAATGTACTGTTTGAATAAAAAAAGGGGAAAAAACTAATCTGAGGAGAAAAGAGTTCTCCGTATGTGTGGTGGAACTGACTTGCTGTTTGCTCTTGGACGGGGGACGGGAATGGACGATAATGAAGTGTGAGCTACTTGTGAGCGCAGTCTGTGCTAGCCAAAGAACTCAAAAGAAAGATGAGTTTTGTGGTGCTAGCGCTATAAAGAGCAAGTGGGCAGTTGGCTGAAGAAGGGTGGAGGGGCGCGCGGTCGGCTCTCAGAGAGGCACTATGGAGTATCACGAGGCATGTAGTACTTTAAATAAATTTTTAAAAAACACAAAAAAAGGTAGTGAGGAATGTGACCAGCGGAATTTGAGCTGCATCTTCCTCATGAAGCTGGCACTGAAGTAGGGAGCTTTGGGGAAACAGAATATCTCGCTAAACGAGAGAAAAACATGGAGGCAATTTCAAGCTCAGTGGTGTGATTCTGGCCAATGAACAACCAGGGTATTCACAAAGATACTTGAGTGGGTAAAGGGCACTTGGGCCAGTACTTTTTTTTTTTCCTGGGCATCTATTGAAAGTTAATGCCTCTGCCAGGGTACTAGCCAATCAGATGCAGGAAATAAAAGCCCATTTTCTAAGCTATCAATAACAGTAGGATTATGCACAGGTGATGCAGTCACAGTTACTAAGAGTGACCAGGTACTGCAGCAGCTTGGCCTTAAATAAGCGTAGTTTCATTTCCTCAGTCAGTTCAGAGATAAGGGAATTTAGCCAGAAGAGGGCCCTGTATTGAAGGACCGTTGCCCTAGTGAGGTCTGGCGGAATGGGATAATGAAAGCAGCTTTACTCGACCCCCTAGTTAGTCTAGAGGAAGTGGAGTTTCTTAGCAGTTGCCTCACTCCAGGAGGAGCAAGACCTAGGGTGGATTTTTCACAATAGACAGACTTGGTACTGAATTCTGCTTTCAGGTTTAACCAACCAGTACTTGAGTATAGTTCACAGGTGTGAGTTAAATGGTTTCACACCCAGGACTAATCTGCAGGCTTTGTTTAAGACAATCTTGAGTTGCCTAAGTGCTGTATCGGTACTGGCTCTGTAGGCTACCAGTCCATAATCTATGATAGCGAGCATGGAGCTGTTAACTGCAAGCTTGATGGCACTTTCGGTGAGGCACTACCTGTGCCGGTAGAGCTGACCAAGTCTGGCACTAGCTGCCTTGGCAACATGGTCTGTGTGCTGGCTGTAGGAGAGAGAGCTGTCAAGGTAGACACCAAGGTACTTAAAGGAGGTGACCATTTCGAGTGTATCAAACTTGTTGTTGTAGATATTGAGGTGATGGGACTTATGATGGTTTTGATGGGAGGCAAACAACATTGTTTTAGTCTTAGTGTAGTTGAGCAAGAGCTTAGACTGAAGGAACCATTTTCCACAGCAGTAAAGTCGTCTTGCATGCCTTTTTCTAGCTGTTCCGGAGTAGAATGACACGTGTAGAGAACAGCATCATCTGCATATAGAAGGATCTTATACTGGCAGACTTTGGGGAGTTCATTTAAAAACAGGCTGAGCAGCAGGGGGCCCAAAATGGAACCATGGGGCACCCCTGTGTTGTCATGCCGATGGTCGGATAGAACATCAAGAATCTTGACCTGCTGGGTCCTGTTAGAGAGGTAACTCTGGAACCAGCCTAGAGAACAGAGGATATACCAATGTTAGAGAGTTGTGTGAGAAGCAAGTCATGGTTGACTGTGTGAAAGGCCTTGGTGAGGTCGGAAGAAAGTGGCCCCACCAAGAGCCCTCGATCAAGTGCTTCATGGATATGTCCGATAAACTCAACCAATACCGTTGAAGTACTATGTGCCTTCGAAAGCCATGCTGTTCCTGGCATCGAAGGTTGTACTTATCAAGGTACGTACCTAACTGATCATATACTATCTTCTCTAGTGCCTTGGAGAGGGGGGCAGAATTGAGATTGGCCTGTAGTTGGCCAGACAGGTTCTGTCCCTGCTTTAAAGACCGGGTGACCACTGCAGCTTTCCAGCATTGAGGGAAAATGCCAGTGGTTAGTGAGAGATTTAGGGATCCAGGGTGAGAGCCACAATCTTTAGGTCAAGCGAGTCCCCACTGGATCTAGTGTTCCCGAGAACTTTTTCTAAGTATTTTTTTTTTTGACTCAGTTGTAGGGATTACCTTCAGGTAGAAGGGAGGTGCTGTGTGTGTTTTAGGGATGTCGGTACAACTAATGGAGCTAGGCACAGGTCAGAGATAGTCTGGAGGAAGGACCCCACTAAGGTCTCTGAAGACCTTGTTGATGCCATCTGCGATAGTTTTGGGATCCTGGGTAATCGCATCCTCAAAGTTTCTTCGCGATGGTGGTTATTTACTTGCTCTGCCTGTTAGGGTTTTTATATTGTCCCAGAATCTGTGGCTGTTGTGCCAAGAGTTGTCCAGTTCACTTTTAAAGTGACACCTTTTTGCAAGGCAGATGGCTTGAGTGCACTTATTACATACTGCTTTGTATTTCTGTATGTCAGAGTGGGACCCAGTGCTCTTAGCCCTATGCCACTGGTTATCCCAGACCCCCATGAGCTAAAGGAGCTGTGGTGTGATCCATGATTTGCTGGTTCCTTTGATTTTCCTCATTTTTAGAGGGACAAAGATGTTGCAGGCTGAGTGAAACTTGTCGATAAAGCACTCAAGAGCAGCATTCATGTCGGCGACAGCGTAGACCCCTCCCAGTCTAACTGGCAGAGGTAGGATTTTAGTGAGGCAAGATGTCCACCTTTTATAATTCTGGAGGTTATTGTGTTTTTTTTGGGGGGGGGTCAGGGTCTTGTTTGTCCAGGAGTATAAGGCTGGCGAGTGGTCACTGATAGTCGGCTAGCACAGTGGTTCTAGTTATTCTTTGTGGGCAGTTGGTTAGAACCTAGTCTATGAGAGTACTTGAACCGGTGCGATAGTTTACACGAGTGGAGGACTGAATGAGTTGGACCATGTCTATGGCTGCTATTGCATCCTGGTAAGGTGCAGCATCTGGGGATAACCAATTTATATCAAAGTCCCCTAACATTATGATTTCAGATTGATGGTGATTACTAGATAAATAATCAAGTGCTAGTTTGAAACCAGCCTCTTGATCTTTAGGGGGTATGTACACCAAGATTATAGTTAAACCTTCCCTGGGATCCAAGTTGAACCTGGACTGAGAGAATTTGTGATCTTCCACCCTGGGGTGGGATGGGGAGTGCCCTGCACTGAATTGAGTCATTAACATAAATGACGCATCCTCACCCTCATTTCCCTCACCTGTCCACCCTGAAAGTTGTGTAGCCCTCAAGCTGGATAGTAGTCAGGGGTTCTAGAAGTGAGCCTGGTCTCCATGATAGAGATGACATCTGGTTTATGTTTGGCTATCCATACCTGGAGAGCATCACATTTTGCTAGCAGGCTGCATATGTTAAGAGGTGCAATAGTTATTGCACCAGTCTTGTGATCTGTTGGTGGTATTCAGGCACTAGTACTAGGTCCAGGGTTTGGGCAAACGTTCCCCGAGAGTAGGAGGAGTAGCCAGGCAATTCTGAGAGCTTGTAGCTTTAAATGTTTCATAAGATAGGACTTGCTGTTGGAGTTGGCTGGTTTTTTTTCTTCACTATTGTGGTGACTATCAGCATATTCAGCTGAGCCGGCAGGATAGCGGATGTATGTTTAACTGTGTCCCCTGCTCTTGTGGGATGGTAGAGGGGTGGCAAAGTTGTATTGCCATAGGTGGTCTCAGAGCACCTTGTAGTTGGGGCTGGAAGTTGGATTGCATTCCACATTATTTTGGAGAAGGGTATGTCAAGTGTATGATCCTGCCCATTGCTTAGGAAGCCTTTGTTTGGTTGTTGGCCTTGGACACTATCAGGGGCGGTGGTGTGGGAGTTTGGTTGGCAGTGGAAGTTGACCAGAGCAGATAATACTACCCTAGCAGCGAGGGTAAGGGGGGTGTGCTTCGAGAATGTTGGGCAGCAGGAGGTGTGAAGGATTGGAAATGTGTAAGGATTACTGCCTTTTGAGGGAGTTAACTGGGTGACTCAGACACTGTTGGGCTTATTTCCAGTCCTATAGGAGTATTTGGGCAGGATGAGTCTTTGCTGGGGATTAGGATTGTGAAAGAGGACCTAGAGAAACTGGAAAAGTGGTGCAGGATGTGACAGGGTTGAATAAGGCCCTGTCCCATTTGTTATGCAGAAAGAGTTTAAATGTAAGGATCTGTTCTATCCTCTCCCTTTCTGTCTGTTATCTTTCTGGTTGCGCAACCAAGTTTTCTTGTGAGACCTAGGAACTGATCACTCTGACGGTTTCGCAGTTCTCTGCCTCTCACTATTTCTCTGCCTTCCCTTGCTATTTCTGTCTTTTCTTACCCCCCCTTGCATATCTGCAGTTATATAAAAAAAAAATGTGAATCTCTGTGTGAAACTGTATGTGATACTGGGATCCCTGTGTTTTAAAACTGTGTATAGTTATACTGTTAAAATGATTGCAAAGCTATTTGGAACTCCAGGGCTTAACGTGAGATGCAGTTTTTAAGCTTTTGCAGAGCTATAAACAAGAGGTCAGTTCTGGGTCACTTTGTTTAGTTTTGCTGCACCTGTAAGGAATGAAACTGACAAGAACATTCTGTGAGAATCATGCCTCTTAACGAGTTCCCAGAGAAAGTGTTATAAAAAGAGACAAGGAGGAGGAGACTGAGACCGAAACTTGAAATTAAGAGATACCCTCAGAAGAAGGACTTAGTTTTCTCTGTTTGTACTGCCTTTGTAAATAGTTATACTGAATATTTTTTTTTTTATTTTGGTGCTGTTGAGAAAAATAAAACGCTATTTTCGAATTTTGAAACTGCTCCTGGTTTTTCTATGCTTCCTGACCTGTGCCTCGATGACAAATGGTGTCAGCCTAAGTGGGATTTATGCTGTGCATACTCTAAGCCAGGAGTTTTGTGTCAGGGTACTAGACCTGGTACCAGGGAAACGCAGAAGAAAGGTATGGATTCTGTAGCTGCAAGCCCAGGAGTCATTACCGGAAAGATGGCAGCCAAACTAGCAGAGACAGAAGTCCAAGCTGAGACTGTACAGCCAGCACCAGTGATGGAAAAAAAAAAAACAGGCAGTGATGGAACCTGAAAGCCTGACTGCCTTTTTCAAATGGTGGGCTATATAACAACGAGAGACAGAGAAGCAGCAAAGAAAAGAGGAGCAGCGGAGAAAAGAAGAGATGCAGCGACTGCAGCAGTGATGGCTGGATGCCTTGCAAGCTATCAAAGCTAGCGGTTCTGTCACAGGTCCAGCAGAGCATCAAAACAACAACTAAAAGATCTTAAACTTGGAGTTGTGTCCTCGGATGATACTGAAGCATACTTGACAACCTTTGAAAGGGCCGCCGCCTGCCAGCGACCAAAGCAGCAAAGGGCAGTCAGACTGGTACGTTACCTAACAGGGAAAGCCCAACTTGCCCACAGCAATATGGACACTGCACAGTCAGAAAACTATGACCTGGTGAAAAGAGAGGTCCTTAAAAGATATGACATCTCAGGAGAGACCTACAGGCAGAGATTTTGGTCTCTGAAGTACAACTCACTCTACAGTCCCCGAGAAGCCTTCACCCAGCTCCGAGAACTACTTATAAAATGGTTCCGACCAGAGGGCAAAACAGTCCCACAGATCATTGAAACATTTGTAATGGAGCAGTTCATCAAAACCCTGCCCACAGACGTACAGCTTTGGGTAAAAGAACACAGACCAGAAAGTGGGGAAAAGGCTGTTTCTTTGGCTGAAGACTACCAAATGACCAGACAGATGCCACAGCAGTGAGGTAACAGCCAAGCACTGGTAAGACACACTTTTCCCATTTAAACTCCAAGTCTGATAAGAACTCTGGTGGGGTAACAAATCTGCACAAAGACTTGATTTTCTATAACTGTTATAAAACAGGTCATATTGCAAGAAATTGCCGTAGTAAGAAGAATGACACTGGAGCAGATTTGTCCTTGGCAAATTGGGGCAAGTACTTAACAGATATGAAGGTGGGAGATAAGACTGTGAAGGGACTTATAGATTCGGGAAGCAGACAGACCTTAGTGCATATTGAAGTGCTGGGAAAACTGTATCCAGAAGAACCAGGTACTGGTGTGATCTTCATCCACGAGGACACGCGATACTATTCCACCAGCCAAGTGACTCTGACTATTAATGGGGTGTCGCACCAAATGAAAGTGGCGGTAGTATCTAAGTTACCTGTACCTGTGATTATTGGAAATTACTTTCCAGGATTTACTGAATTTAATCAAAGAGGCCGTAAATTCTGAAGGTTCAGCAGCTGTGGTGACAAAGGCTCAGGCAAAGAATATCTCAGGTGGTGGGTACTCTTTTCCTTTTGTTGATTTTGATTTTCCTTTTGACTTGGTTTTCTCTGTTTGTACTGCCATTGTGAATAGTTATACTGAATAATTTTTTTTATTTTGCTGTTATTGAGAAAAATAAAACGCTATTTGCGGATTTTGAAACTTTTGAAACTTCTGCTGGTTTTCCTATGCTTCCTGACCTGTGCTTGATAACACAGGATCTGGCAACTCAAATTTAATACCAAAAGCTAGAGGTCATGCACATGGGAAGGAACTCCAAAACACATTATTGGATTTGGGGTTGGGGGAGATGAGTTAGATCATACTTTAGAGGAAAGGGACTTGGGGGTTGCTGTGAGTGACGTCAAGACCACTCCCCATTGCATTAAAGCATTTGGGAAAGCTAGCAGGATGATGGGGTGCATCACAAGGGCCTTCTCTAGAAGGACATGATCCTGCCTCTCTACAGGTCCTTGATCAGACTGTTGCAGGAGTATTGTGCACAGTTTGGGAAGCCCTACCTTAAGAAGAACAGGGATTGCCTGGAATTGGTCTAGAGGAAGACAACCAAAATGATATATGGGCAACAGGGGGTGGATATAGGAAGAACGACTGGCCAACCAGGACACGTACTTCCTGGATGTCAGACAGGAAAGGAAAGATGACTGAAACATTCAGATACCTGAAGGGGATAAAAAAGTGTACTATGAACTTCTATCCGGCAATGCGAGGATCTCGACAAGGGGACACTGTTTTAAGGTAGTTGGGGTGGCGTTCAGAGAGATGCAAGGAAACACTTCTTCACAGATTGGGTGATGGACAAGTGGAACTGCCTACCTGAGGGGGGGGGGGTTAGGTAACATTAAGATGATTACAGGTTTCAAGACAGGGTGGAATAGGCACACGAGTCCAGTGAAAATTTCAGAGACTGGAGTTCAGATGGTCATTCAGTGAACAAGATGGAGCTTCTAACTGGAAGGTATTGTCTGGGCCCTACTAGTGCTAGTCTGGTGTGACTCTGGTAGGGACCAAGCAGATTAGATGGACCAAAGGTCTTTTTCTGCCTCTTAAATTCTGTTTCTGTTTCAGAAATCCATTGGTTTATACAATGAATGCCAGCCTGGAAGCAGTTAAGCATTAGTTTAAAATGTCAGTCGACATTTGATACTGCCACTAGAGCAGTGACTTAGTAGCCACAAAAAGGTATGCATGGCTCAGGACCTTGGGGCTTTCTTTTGACATGCAACAGAAAGCTGCAGATTTCAGAGTAGAGGCTGCTCATATGAACGTCTTACCCTGTCTTTTATACATCTTTCTATGACCCCCCCCCCCAAAAAAAAAAACACAGATTTCGGCAGATCAGTTCAGACACTTGGACAAGCTTATATCCCACTTCATTTGGGGAGGTAACAGACCTAGAATATCCTATAAAATATGACATCTTCCCAAATTACGGGGAGGTCTTGTACTCCCACATCTTAGACTATGTTTCCAGGCAGCTCAGATTCACACATTGTACTGGTTTTCAAATACCCATAACACACACTGGAAAATTTTAGAAATGGTTCAGGAAGACTTGTACCCTATAGGCCACAGAGTGCTGACTTGTCCATTATGACTCCCATCCTTAATAACAAGTAATCTCTACATATAGCACATTGAATTATCTCCATCAGGTCCTTAAGGATAAACAGGTCACACAACATTACTTTAAAATTTAGACCGTGTGGTAGTGCTGAGACTTTAAACCAGCACTACTACTGTGACACACAGAGACACTGGGAACACTTAGGCCTGGAATATATTTTTCAGTTCATCCGTGATGTTATAGTAACGCCATTTCAGTATCTAAAAGCCAAATAAAATTCCCCACAAAGGGATTTCTTTAAATATTTACAGGTCAGAAGCTGTATACAAAAACAACAATCAAATGCAGAGGTGAGGAACACTGACACACTACAAATACTAGTGCTTCTCCAGCATATGTTGGAGGGCTCTCTCCCTTCCCACTTAATCTCAACACCCTATGGAGCGCTCTCATTACTGAACCCACACACCATACACCATGTTACAGAAACATGGGAAAGAAAACTTCAAATACAGTGCACACAGGTGGACTGGTCCAGGGCGATGCAGCATATGCAGGAGGGACACGAGAGGGCATAAATTGAGATTGGTGGGGGGAAGATTCAGGAGGGAACTCTGGAGACACTTTTTCACTGAACGGGTAGTGGATAAGTGGAATGCCCTGCCTGAGGAGGTGGTAGTCTGTAATACAGTGGGGGGTTTTAAGAGGGAGTGGGACAGAGTGAGGGGAGGGGTAATTAAGAGGAGGGAGGAGGGAGGGGTGGGGCAGCTGCAAGTTGAAGGGCTAGCTGCACAATCGAGCAGAGTCGTTAGACTGTTAGGCCTGTTTCTGCTGCCATTTTCGTATGTTCGTATATACACAAAGTGGCAACATCACATATATTGAAAGAAGTTGCATGGGAGGTGGCAGTTTGCTTTCTTAGCTAAATTAAATTAAATTAGCTACTCAAGCTAAATTTTTATTTATTTATTGGATTACAAGACCTATGAGCCAGAGGCTCTTTTACACAGGTTCCACGTCAGTGAAGGAGACAATAAACACAGACAATTCAAACAGTAATATATACATCAGTTTGGACATATACTCAGCTATAACATGAATGACAATTTGAGTAAAGTGGCAGTAGCATAAGCAGTAATTGTTTTAACAGATTCAGAACATATAAGATGGGAAAAAATAACAGCAGCCTATTTTGACCTTGTCAAATTGAAAAGTGGGGGTAGGGGAAAACTGGGGGGATTGGATGGGGAAGGGTATGAAGCAGGAACGGGGGGAAGTAAAGGAAGGGATGCTACTGGGACACTTTATTTGGGAGAGGAAGAAACAGAGGTGGGGGGGAACCTTGGACATTACTGGCATGGGTGTAGGAGTGATTTAGGAGAGGGCAGTCATAGCTGTTAAGAATAACGAGGTTCCAATGCAGTTCACATTTGAAAGAACCCAAATTTGGTACTGCCAGGACTGTAGCAGGAAGGTCATTTAGCCATGTGGGCTTCCGGTATGCAAATGACCGCTGCACCTGTGATGTGCAGCAGTGAGGACTTGGAGACTTTGCCGTGCCATACCTCAGGTTAGATGTGGGTTAGTTGCTTGTTTGAGGAGATTCTGTATAACAGGTGGGGTCTGGCCAAGGCAGGCTTTTTTGCTGGAGGTCAGTCTGATATTTCACCCGACACTTGTTCAGCCAGTTGCTGTCATAGGTCACAGGTATGGGTGAGATGGGATGCACCTGTGAGTAACCGTAAGTAGTCTTATTTAGTGCAACATTAACCCTTTTAGCGTAAGTGTCAGTTCTTGACACTATAAATGACTAGCTCATAGTCAATGGTGGGGATTATTAAGCTGCTAATAGCTAGCCGGAGTGTATCAGGGGTCATGCATCATCTGTACCTGTATAAGAGACTGATCTTTCTGTTTACCGTTTTAGCAACACGGTCCACATGGGCAGCATAGGACAGCGAGCAGCCCAGTGTTGTTCCAGGATACTTAAAGTTCTGGACTTGCTCCAGGGTGTTGCCCGTGATGTTACAGATAGTTGGCATGTGTGATTTGTACTTGTTTTGGGGATTTGCAAAAGCATGACTTTGTTTTCTTTTTGTTATATAATTCATAAGCATTTTCTGCTTAGTGAACCCAGGCTTCAATAGACTGAGAAATTAAACTGGAGTTGGGCCTCGAGGGGTGGGGCACCGGTGACTTGAGAAAATGATGGCATCACCGTAAAGTAGAATGTTGGTGGTGCTAGCTAGGGGAGGTTATTCAAGAAGAGACTGAAAAGTGATAGGCCCAGAAATGAACATTGCGGGACACGGAGTGAACTAGTTTGCTGTCAGAGAACCCTGTTTATCTTAACCCACTGTGACCTGCTCCTGAGATGGCTGTCGAACCATCCAACAGCCTCAGGTGAAAGACCGATGGTGGAGAGTTAAGCAGGGGTAGCGTGATTTACAGTATCGAAGGCTTTAGTGAGGTCAGTGTATCACCCCACTAAGTACCCGATCTAGTGAGCTGTGAATAAAGTTGGTAAATTCTAATGGGCTCTGGTAGTGCGCAATAGCCACGGAAACCATGCTGTTTGCACTGGATGTGATACTTGAAAGGTACTTAAACTGGTCTGAGACAATTAATTCTAATGCCTTTGAGAGGAGGGAAGGATTGAGGTAGGGGCAGTAGTTTGTGTGAAGTGCTCAATCTCTGCTTTTGAGGACAGGAGGCGACTACGGCAGTCTTCCATATCTGGGGCAAGTGGCCAAGACATATGGAGCAATTTAAGAGCTTAGTAAGGGGTCAAGGACTTCTTCAAAGGTGAGATTGAGAAGTTTTAGATCAAGGAGTTGCTGCTATATCTAGACTTACAAGTACCTGTTTCAGGCATCTTCTGGCCTCTAGCAGTGACTTTCTTGAAATGGAAAGGGGGCATGAGGGGGTGCCAAGACTGTTAACCATATCATTGGGTGTAGGGGTTAAAGAAGTCTGGCGGAAATCGTCGCTAAGGTCCAGAAAACAGTTAAAAGTGTCAGTTTGGGGTATTGGATGATGTCCCCATTTACAGAGAGCATAGATGGGGATGATTTATTGGTTTTGCCCATGAGGTAATGCATGTTTCTCCAGAAATTCCTGCCATCCCCCATGAGTTTGAGAGCTCCATCTAGAAATTGAGTCTTTGCAGAGCAAATCTCCTGAGCACAGGCATTTCTGGCAGCTTTGTAGCGTAGCCAGTCATCCTGCTTCCCAGTAACCTGTGCTCGGTACCACAGGTTATCTCTGGAAGCCATGTTGCTGAGCAAGGATGCGGTAAGTGAGTGGTGTCCATGATTCGTTCTTCGGACCTACTCTTTCTGTCATGTGGGGTGCCTCAGGGCTCAGTGCTGTCCCCCATGTTGTTTGCAGTGTATATGCTGCCCTCGGAGACATTGTAAGACGGTATGGGCTGAGGTTTCACTGCTATGCTGATGATATCCAGCTCTCGTCTTTTGCACCTGACCCGGTAGTGCTCTCTCAATATTTAACTGCCTCGCTGAAATCCAGGATTGGATGAGTTTGAGCTGGCTAAAGTTGAATGCAGGAAAGAATGAGGTGATGGTTGTGGACCCGGGTCGCCGGATAGAGGGGATGAGGGCTGGTCAGCCCTCTGGACTTTTTCTGGGGGGCTCCTAGATCCTTTCCTCTGAACGGATGCGAGACCTGGGGGTGGTGCTTGACGACATGCTGACCTAACGTTCTCAAGTGTCTGCGGTCGTCAAGTCTTCCTTTTACCACCTTAGGAACATCGCCAGGATCAAGCACCTCATTCCGTCCGGGGACCTGTCTACATTGGGCCACGTCTTCGTGACCTCGCGCCTTGATTACTGCAACTCCCTGTACTTAGGGTTACCTGAGGTTGATATCCGCCACCTGTACCTAGTGCAGAATGCTGCAGCACGTTTGTTGACGGGGACGTCGCGATCCTGTCATATTACACCTGTGCTGTGCGAGCTGCACTGGCTGTCGATTTGGCGGCGACTCACCTTTAAAGTTGGTTTACTGACTTACAAAGCCCTACATGGACTTGGCCTGAGTACTTGAAAGAGCTTCTTGTGCTTACAGCCTGGCGTCGAACTCCGTTGACTGACAGGTTGCTGGAGATTCCGAGTGTCTTTAAAATCTTTTGGGCCCTGCATTTATGTACATGGCCCTTCCTTCTGAATTTCTATCCGTCAGCTGCGGAATGTGCAGCTGTGGGGGTTTAATCAGCGTTGAAGACTTTTTTGTGGTGTCAGGCCTTTTATGGTACTGTATAAAGGGACCTATCTAGACTATATTTATTTTTTATTATCTGTGATGATTTTATTATTATTGTTTGATTTTATTGTAACGTGCCTTGATATTTTGAAAGGCACTTAAACTAAAAAAATTAAGCTATTATTATTAAGCCAGTCGTTTTTTACTCCCTTAATCTTGCGCGTTTTTATGGGGGCATGTAAGTCACAGGCTGTATTAAACTTTGTGATGAAGTATTAAAGAGCCTGGTCAACAGTATGGGCAGAGTCGATGGGTGACCAATCTGTTTGCCTGAGGTGGTTCTTAAGGGGTTCAAGGTGCCCATGTTTTAGGACCCGTCGAGTGACCATTCTAGACAGCGGCCTGGGTGCCTTATTTGACCATTGGCAGAGGATGGGGGAGTGGTCACTTAGAGAGTTGGGAAGGATGGTGGTGTTTAAAATGATCTCCAGGTGGTTGGTTAGTATCCAGTCCAGTAAGGTGCTAGAGCCAGTCCTGTAATTTATCCAGTGGGAGAGTCAACCAGTTGGGTCACATTAATGGCAGCGGTCCCATCCTTGAAGGGGCAGCTGGGGCCAACCAATGGACATTAAAGTCACCTAGTAGTACTACCTCCTGATTTTGGTACAAGCTGGTTGTGTAGTTCAGGATCCTGTAAACCCTGTGCTTGGTCCATAGTGGAGGGATGTACTCAGAGACAGTAGTGAGTAATTTCCCATGGGAACCAAGCAGTATTTTTACAGCAAGAGCTAAATATGTATAGCTCCAATATGCTGAAGAGGATGTGGTGAAAGAAAGGCAACACATTCACACGTGTTTTGGATGTGCATGCATCTCAGAGATGCCTGGGAGCATGTAAACCCAACAATTCAAGAATCCATAAAACCTGCAGTAATACTTACACCAACATTTAGTCTCCAACATTGCTTTCCCATCCACATTAAAGACAAACATAAAATATATTTACTCTGTAGTCTGGTAACGGTGGTCAACATAACCATTACCAAACTGTGACTCACATTGCAAATTCCAACAGTGACTCAATGGTATACACTAATTGAACAAGTATATAGGATGGAAAAAATAACGCACAACTTAGATCTGAGACATGATTTATATGACAGTAGCTGGACTAGATGGATTCATTACATTATGCAAAAGGACCCTCATTTTGTCCCATAAGGGTAGTTAAACTAATTTGTCCCTGATCCTGCTGACCAATCCTGTTTGGCCTAACGTCTTCTGGTCTCTTTCTGGATCCTCCCTTGATGACCTGTCGCCGAGCTCCATGAAACCCTGAAATGAATAAAATAAATAAAGGTAAATAATGCATTTATAAGTAACACATAGAGATCTGGCTCATGCTATTTCCTAAAATGCCCTGTTTTTTATTTCTCAATTTCTTTTTATTATTGTAACAAATATTGGAATATACAGGAATGTATGGATTTATACCCTGATTTGTATATTAGGAAATGTTAAATGTTAAATATGAAATTTTACTTTTACAATAAAAGATATGGTTAAAAAAAAAAAAAAAAGCTGCAGATTTCCTATTTTAAGTACGCTTGCTGTTTGAAGATCAGATAGAGGCTTATATGACAAGGTAGGTGAGAAAAAGATGGCGTTTCAAGAAGTGTTACAGAATAGGAAATTAGAGACAGTGGTTACTACATACCCTACTGAAGTAGTAGGTATGGAAAGGAGTCATAACAGCAGAAATTATGCTTATCATGACTACACTCCCTCCAGTGGTACAGGTGGGGGAAGGGGCAGGAGAGCACCTAGATACCAGTTAGTATTGGCTTCTTCAGTCTAAGCTGAGTCTAACACCTGACAGCGTCATGCCCAAGTCACCATGAATCCATTAAACAAATACAAAATTAGCTGCTCACCCTTGCGCATTCACAAACTTTAAATGACTTTTTATTTAGGGTGCTACTCTTCATGGCATACCTAAGCAAAAACAGGAAATTAGTTTGCACCCTTTCCCCACATGGCATATTTTACAAATAGAATATTTTTCCTGCCAAAATTGGCTACTTACTTATTTTATCTCCAGTAGAGGCAACTTCACAGCAGGGCCTCATGTGAAAACCATGAGACCCCCATTCCTGTTGGAGATAAAATAAGTAAGTGGCCAATTTTAGGCAGGAAAATATTCTGTTTAAAATATGCCATGGGAGGTGTATGCACTGAATTTTCTGTTTCCACCATGTATCCATTGTGGGGTGAGGGTGTTCTTTCATTACCACAAAGAGTGACCTTTAGTACCAGTTAGAAATTGGCCAGACTCAATCTCCCCCAGTTTTCACCACACTGGATGGCACCCGCTAAGCATTTAGCACCTTCAGGTATATCGGTGGGTGGCTTGCCAGTAAGCTTGACTTCTTAGCCCACATTGATGCCATCCATACAAAACTCTGTCACAGGCATGGTGCCCTGTACCACAGTGAAGACTGCTTACCTCTGCAGGCCAGAATGGTGCTCCATGTCTTAGACTACGTGGATGTGGTCTTTGGTGCCATCCATCCACTTACTTTGCCAGACTGGACACCCAGTGTGCAACTCCTTCTGTTGCTTTGCTACAAACCTCTCCTCCTGTACTCACCACTGCTTCCTCTATTTCTTCCTTAGCCCTCACATCGCCAGGCTCACTGTACCACCTTCAGATCCAAATATTGGTTTGGTTCCCTTGCAGCTCTCCTTTCTCCTCTCCAAACTCCCATGCCTCTTGTTCTCTGTCCCAGGGACCATTGCACTTTACCACTCCTCACCCCCGCTCCTCCACTGGTCAACCCGCTTTCTTCTATTGACGTTCCTCATTGTTTTTTTTTGTTTTTGTTTTTTTTTAAATATAGTCTTTATTAGGATTTTATAACATATTTACAAATAAGTCAACCAGATCGAGTAGTAATGTAAGGATATATACAGTATCAGTTCCAGAGTGGGTATCAAACTTCATGACAGTGTAAAAACAGGCTTAATAAGAGTCCAGGTTAAGTACAGATCTCAGGTGAGAGTAATTTCTAACTAAAATAGACTGGGCCTATTAATTTATAAGCGAGTTAGTAATTCATCAGATTTTCAAAGTTATAGAGCATTTCCTTGTTTAAGGTAATCAATTCCATTTTCTAAAAGTAGTTCTCGGCACCTCAGTCAGGCCGGCCCCACTGCACATCAAACGACATGTTCATTACCTGCATAACAGGGATCTCATGAGGTACTCTCCACGGCAGCAAACCACTGGCCCCCTGTTCAATGGAGCAGTCATCTCCTCCTTCCCCGGAGCTCTCAGGTCATTCACATCAAGGAAAGGTGAGGGGGCCCCACCATCACTATTCCCCAACTCCTCAAGGCACAAAAGTGGGGTCCTTTAGCATGTAGTATATTTGCCACCTGGCCCATCTGGTTGCAAATTTCCCTCTTGATTATTTAGGCTGTGTGTTATTTTCTCCATAGTGTAAACTTGTCTAGTGATATTCCACCAGTCTTGTATCGTGGATGTTCTAGGTGTCAGCCAATGTTTTGTGATAGCCTTCTTTGCTGCTGTAAGGAGAATGAGTATCAGATGCCTAGTTATTGGCCCACGGAGATTTTGGGGGAGAATTAAAAACAGACTTTCCTTATTCTGGAACAAACTCCCTTCTCCCTCCGCCTCTTTTCCTCCTCTGGCTCCTACATGAACCATTTGAAACTCCAACCTCACCCCACCTGTTCCTGCTACCCTTTATCCTAAAAAAACTCTCTGGTCTGAGCCACAACATCCTTAGTAGGACATCTGGCTGGGTCTCCACTATCTGCCTACTGGTTTCACTTGCTGCACGCATGCCAAGATGTTGCGGAGGGCAGGGAGAACACAATGTGAAAAACCCAGGCTCTGCCTCTTATGAAAGCCTGGATTCCTGGCTCCTTCTGGGTTCAAGTGCCTGTCAACACTAAGTCCTTGCCCACAACATGTGTGCTGTCTGGGGGTCGGGGTGGATGGGACTGTAGGGGATGTTATCAGAGTGTGGGGTCCCAGAGTCGGAGGACTAACGTGCCCGATTGGGGTGCATTCCTGATACCAGGGAATATACCCGACGGAGCATGGCCAGGGAGAAAAAAAACACACAAATGAACTAAACAAAAGGCAATGGAGAAAAGTACCTTGTTTTTAAGTGGGCATAGGTTTTCTGAAGTGAATTTTGACAAAAAGAAAAACAGAGTGGTAGCTGGTTTTAAACCTAAGATGGCTAAATGGACATATCAGAAAGGAAGGCTCAAAATCATGTCCTAAAGGCATTAATCCCTGCTTTAGAGACATGAGGCTGGTTAGCCTCTCTGGATCTGAAAGATGCTTACTTTCCTATCCAGAGAAGGGAATGTACAGGATTATAAGACTTCTAGGACACACATCAACTTCAGCAGTAGTTCCGTGGACCAGATTTGTAAATAAAGGCTGTCTAGTACAATCTCTGAAAGTACCGAACACAAGTATAAGAAAATCTAGAGCATCCAATTCAATTGAAACAAGAATTAGTGGATGCTGTAGTCTGCCTTGTCAAGACAAGGAGTTCCATTACTCCTACCTAAGGTCACAAAGGTGATCACGACAGATGCCTCCCGACTAGGTTGGGGAGGGCACCTTGAGGAGAGAACAATTAAGAGGCATATGATCTCAGGAGGGCATGTTGAAATATAACTTGCTCAAGCTAAGGGCTGTATTCCTCTCCCTCAAGAGCTTCCCTCACATATTTAGAACCACTCTGTGGAGGTAAAAACAGACAATACAGCTATGTATAACATAAGCAAAAGAGAGCCAGATCTTCAGTGTTATACTAGGAGGCAGTAAAGACCTTGGAGCTGATGGTACAGAATGAATGCAGAGATCACAGTGCATTTAGCAAGAAAGGACTGTACTAGCAGACTGTCTGAACAGGATGGGTCATGTGACTCACAAATGGAGTCTAAATTCAGTGTGGTTAAACTGGAAATGTTTAGGGTGGGAGGAACTCTTACATCCAGATTTCTAAGTGGTGGAACTGTCCTGTAGTATGCAATGGAAAAAGATGACATAGGTGGCGGAACCGTCGTACAGGTTTTTTAAGAGGCGGTGGAACTCAGTTCTTGTGGGCTCCAGCCCAGTTTAACCCCTATCTGAATTCAGTTAATTTTGTGAATGATGCAGGATAGAATAGCTAGGGAGTCCTAGAAACAGATTTGTTTTCCTTCATGGGAGAACAGCAAACTGCCACTGTTTTGCTGCAGACCACCCCAATTGTACATCTTTTAGGATGCTCTCATTCTTTCCTTAAGGAACAGATTCCTTTCTGCATCTCTCACCCTTTCCTCTAATTATGAAATAACTTCCGGAAGTGAGGAGAGGGGGCAGCTATAATTCTGTTAGTACCATATTGACTAAGGCAACCACGTTACCCCTGTCGCTCGGGTCCTTTTAGATGATACCCAGATCATCTTCTGAGAAGACATCTGCTACTATAGCACTGACCGGGGAAAAGTGTTTTACCCAGACCTTCAGTAACTTCACCTAGAGCATGGCTCCTGAAGATTTTAATTTGCAAACCTAAATCTCTCAAAACAGGTGTTTCACTGGCCTGGTGGCACTGAGGGTTGAGGCGCTGGATGCCACACCTCGAGCCACGCCGGCGACCTGGGTTCAGGAACGGATTCGAGCCTCCGGGGCCAGCTGGGGGGAGAAGGATTGAGCGCCTGACAGCTTGCTCTCCTACTCCGGGGAGGGGTGGGTAGCTAGCCCTGCCGCAATACCGCCACCACCTGGGGACCTCGGGTGGTGCTGGTGTGATTGAGAAAGCAGCAGCGAGGGTTGATGCTGGCAGAGGACAGGAGCGGACACACATCTTCGCATGTGTCTGGCTCGTTGGTCCTCATTGCACGCTGACGTTGGGGACAAAACAGAGGAAACGCACTGCCCTGGATCTTGGTGACAAACACCCGGCACCACGTCTCAGATAGGAACCTGGGGCAAATTTCGTTGTGCACACACTCCACTGAGGACTAAGAGGGAGGATTGGGGGAGCACCTCCTTCACCCTGCCCGTAGGGTAATCCAGACGCCCTGATGTTTGCCTGTTAGTTTGCAGCACTTTAGGAGCAGACTACCTGGTTCAGCAAGGATGTAGATGGTGCTGCTTAGGGAGTTCCGATTGAGGGATCCAGAGCAGAAGGTGGGCGGATAAAAAGAAAGTTTAAAAAAAAAAAACAGGTGTTTCTACATTTTGCATTTAGCAAGAAAGCCAGCTACCAGAAAAACATACCATCTAAAATGGAAAAGATTTTATTTTGGGTGCAAAGAAAAACCTTACAACATAGAAAATGTGGAGGTAGCACAAATGCACGAGTAATTAAACTATTTAAATAGTAAATGGTTGAACCCTAGATCACTTAAGAATCTCTTAGCTGCCGTATTAGCATACATAGACCAGGTGTAGATGGAGGTGGTGTCACCTGAGAGCTAAATAAATGCAGGTGGTTGTTTAATGTAGCGGATAGACCCAAAATTCATGATCTGTCTGTTGATCGCTAGGGCAAAGTGGTAGTTTGCATCAATTTTATACTGACAGCTTGACAAAATTTGTGATTTTCAGCTCCACATACTTGATGCAGATTCTTGGGCCATGACTTCGAGAGTAAGTCAAATATACATTAATGTGTGGTCTCAATGAATAGGCAGGAGTTAGAGCTTTAAAATGCATACCCACATGTTGCCTCAGAGGATTAATGTTAAAAGTTATAGGGTTAAATACCAACCACTCCCCCCGCCTTAATTTCTTGTGAAATTTCAAAATATTCTTATATTTAATCTTACCAGACAGGATTTATTGCACTTTATAGTATAATTTTGTGTTTAAATGAATAAGGATTCTGCTTTGAAATGCATATGTGGTTTTAAGGTAATATGAGGATAAATTGATTTTAAAGTGAAGACACCATTAACAGACAAAATTCTATCAAGTTTATACTTTGTCAAATTTTGCAATTTTCAGCTACGTGTACTTATTGCAGATTCTTGGGCCATTACTTCGAGTCTAATTTAAATATGCATTCAGGTGTGATCTCAATGAATAGGCGGGAGTTAAAGCTTTAACATGCATACCCATAAATTGCCTCAGAGGTTAATTTTAAAAGTTTTTTTTAAAGAAGGAAATGTATCTAAAAAAAAAAAGCCTTTGTGTATACAAAACATTTCTATTTAAAAAATTTAAAATATGGCTGTTGGTAAAGTAGTGGAACTTAGTGTTGTCCATCTTGGAAAAGTCTTCATGGTCAAATACGCCAGTATCATCTTGGTAATCACATACATCTTGGTCCTCACCTGAGTTGTCCTCATTTGCATTCTAGAGCAGAGCCATAACATCATCTGGAAATGGTGTGTCTGTCCACTTTACATTAAGATCATCAGTCCAACCATGCAAAGCTGCATTTGGGGCATTGATACCTGCAACAGAAGAAAGCCTCCACAATCAGCAGACGTAGTTGGCTGGTAGAATATGTAACTTCAGGGTTTCCTGGGAGGTTGATAGCAGAGACATCCGTTATTCTGTTCTTTGCTATATTTATCCCGGAAGATCTGCTGTCTCACTATATTTACACGAGTAACTTGCTTCCTTCCATATAGTTTACATATATACTCCTTCAACAGAGCTACAACACCTTTATCCACTTACCAATCGCTGCCAAGTTTCTTGTAGACATCCAGGAATTTGGGATACTTTTGAAGGTCGTTTCAGCAAATCTTCTTACCCTGTTTGAAGAATGTAGAAACCTTGTCATTGCCTGTAAAAGCATGGAAACCGACTAAGGCTTTCTTTGTTTCAGTGATCATTTCACACTTGCTAATATCGAATATTTACCTACTGTTGCCATGGCCATTGTCCAGGTATATGCTTTGCGTGCATTCTGAAAATAGTGACTGGAAAATTACTGGTATGTCTGTATCCCCAGATGGTGAACGGATGAAGACAGGGCCTGGATGTATTGAAATGGCGTGGTGCACACAAAGGGCAGTTTTGTGTCTGCTTCTTCCTAGTCATGGGACATATTTACTTGCTGAGCTGTTTCTTGTGTTTGTGTCAGGTATTCAATCACAGTGGCATAATCAAGTGGTGGATTTGCGGATGGGTGAAAGATATGTGATAACCATCTTCTTTGGTGAACTTGTATGATTATTACAAACTAGCGTTGGCCAACCAGTAAACCTTGGGACAAGCTGATCCTCCTTGTGTGCTTCCCGACTGAGTTTCCACAGCATTAGCTTTGTCTTGCCAATATTTACCATTGATTTTGGCACAGTAGACTTGGGCATATTACCAAATGTGATTGGCTCCTTCTTTGAATTCACCTGTCTATGTTCTAATTCCTTTTTGTTAGATACAGTTGTACTACTTTTTGAGTGAGGAATTTCAGTAGAATCTTCTCAGAGATTGGAACCTTCAGATTCTTCTTGGTAAGCAACACCATGTGTATTGTGTATTGTCCCATGTCCAGTTACTGTTTCAATGTTTTGATCAAAGTTGTCCCTGCAGAAAACTGTTAAAGGTGATAGGAACCAGTTTTCACACTTCTAGATGTCCTCCAGTTGTTCTTTTATTGGCTACCTATTATTCTGATATGTTTTGACCCAGTGGCAGAGCCAGGTTTAGGAGCCGGTGGGGGCATTCATTCAGTCACAGGCTCCACAGTGGGCACTAAACAGTGAATAAAGATGGTGGCGGGGTGCCACTACTCACATTAGGGCAGCCAGGAGGGATTACCACCCCCCCCCCAGTTCTGCCACTGTTTTTACCTTTTTTGTTAAGTTAATCTAATTTTGTTGCCTTTTTTGCCTCCCTGAATACCTCTTTCCTCAGCAGTTGCTGCTCTCTCTTTTCATACTGCCTGAACCTTCTATGACATCAGAAACTCCAGCTCTAGGCCATACAGATAAATAGCATGGAATGGGAGTTTGTGATGTCATAGAATATTTTAGAAATATAAAACTTATGCAGTATTGGTGAGGTGAGTGGAACTGTATGTAGATATGAGGGCACCCCAAAGTTACATTATTTATCAAAAAATCATCAAAGTGTATCAGAATATATAACTGGCATGGAAAGGAAGGTGGAGGGATAGTTAACTATGTAAAAATAATTTCATATCTCCTTTAAGACAACAGAAGACTCTGACTTTGGCTGAAGTGGCAGTAATAGATCTTGCACTTGAAAATGATGAGAAAGTTCCGCTAAACCAGTTTTAATTTCACACACTTGGTCATAACTGCAACTATTTCCTAAGTGAAACAGGATGTTCACAGGCATTTTCTGTCTGGTCATATTGTGCAGCACAACTCCAACAAGTGCATGTTTTGTAGTGAGAAACTTACCACGTGTGACACCATGAATTAGGTCTTCTGTGTAGGGCTTTGACAACTGGGAGACTTGTTCACTCTCCGTATGTTTGGGGGATTTTAGTACATGTGAGAAAAATGATTGAACTGTCACTGGGGCTGTCATTCTTTACTCAGGAGAGCATCCACTGTTGGTGGCCGTGGTAGTAAAGGTGCTCTCTCTTCAAATCTTAAGATATGTCAAGCAACAAGGCGGCATGCTTGATGACTTGATTGTCATCCGTTCTCAAAAGCTCTGTGACTGATGCACCACCAGTTAATGATTCAGCACTGATTACAACTAGTGGTTTTTGAGGATCAAATGTTAAAAATAACTCCCCCCTATTTCTTTCAGCAGGTTTCTAAGTTTATGATGGTATCGTCGATCTCATTCTCCGATGCCTGAGATTTCATTCAATGTCTTCATTGAAACGGCTTGGTGTCTTTGAAGCACATTGTCTTCGATTACACGACAAACTGCCTCAAACCTAGTTCCATCAGACTGCTCATTGTCATCCTCATCATTACTTCTATTCTGATCATCTGGGGTCCTGTCCCTTGTGATTACTGTATAATTTAGGTAGCACTTGTCATGTTTACAAAACTCCCTTGCAATGAGGTCCTGTGCCTTAATTTTTGTGAGCATATCTTGTTTATCACGTAGCTCTGCCACCTTCTTCATTGTGGCTTCAGTTGTTTTTGTAACAATAGCAGTTGGATATTGCTTCTTCCCCCTTTACTTTGATTACATATTTGTTGCAGATTCCACATGTATCAGGAAATAACACTCTAGATGATGAGGCACAAGGAACACCACCCCTAAGATGATGATGATGAGAGTTACGTTCACCAGCATCTGCATATTTTCCAGATTTTCTGATTCTCTTGGCTTTTGTGAACTTTTGATTGCATTGTCTATGGTAGCCATGCTTAGCACGGTCATAGTTAGGCATTGGAATTGATGCACAGTGCTCATCGTGATGATTTTCACCACCTAACTGGGTTCAAATATCTTTGCTCTTTAAGTGTGCAGTAACTTTTGTTACTTAGAGGAGTTAACTTCAGAGTCTCTTGTTGTCAGGGCAGTGTAATACACTACACACTGAAGGATCCTAGGATTTTTCTCTCCACATGTCCGCTTGGCAGAAATTTTAGAGACATCCTCGAAGAGTCTGAAATAAAAGGAAATGTGCTAGTAAGTACATGTGTGTGTGTGTGTGTGTGTGTGTGTGTGTGTGTGTGTGTGTGTGTGTACTATATATATACATACATACATACATGTGCCACACATATATAAACATGGAAGATATGGCGAAAAGAACTCAAAGTATAAACTTGCTAAAATGTCTATTGATGGTGTCTTCCCTTTTATCAATGTATCCTCTTATATTACCTTAAAACTTTACAGCCACATATGCATTTCAATGCAGAATCTTTACTCTTTTAGAAAACATAAAATTATAGTATAAAGTGCAATAAATCCTGTCTGACAAGATTAAATATAAGAATATTTTGAAATTTCGCAAGAAATTAAGGGTTGGTAGTTGATATTTAACAGTATAACTTTCAACATTAATCTTTTGAGGTAATGTATGGATATGCATTTTAAAGCTCTAACTCCCGCCTATTAATTGAGACCACACTCGAATGAATTTACTCTTGAAGTAATGGCCCAAGAATCTGCATTAAGAACGTGGAGCTGAAAATCACAAAATTTGTCAAGGTGTCAGTACAAAATTGATGCCAGCTACCATCTTTCCCCAGCGTTCATGGGATCAACAGATACAACATGATTTTTGGATATATCTGCTACATCTAGCATTTATTTAGCTCTCAGGTGGCACCCCACCTCCATCTACACCTGGTCTAACAGTGCTTCAGCATCAAAACATCCGATGATTTTTTCCATGTTACTTTATTATTTTGAGTCAAGACCATAATCTGTCATACATTTATATGTCTGGCCTGGCATCACTGTAGTAGTGCTGCTGCTGACAACCCTGGTTTAGGAATACGCCTACCTGCAGTGTTAGAGAGCCATTGGATGGGGATTGAGCATCCTAGAGACCGCTTTCAGAGGAAGAGATGTAGACCCTGGCATCTGCCTGACCCTAGTGGTGGCTGGGGGTGAAGGATCCTGGGACCACCAGACTTGGATTAGAGGAATGGTGGACGTCAATGCATTGTGTGCAGGAGGGCCCATGGGGACATCTCTGTCATAGCATTTCTGCTCCTTTTGAGGACAGAAAAAGAAAATGCCTCCGACTGGGCAGGTGGCACTGCACCCCACCACCACCACCACATCTGTAGCCTGGCCTCTCCTGCCTGTGTCTTAATTTTGCTCGACCTCACCACTGTCATTGGGCCAATCGGATGGAGAGGAGAGTTGCTGAGGAGCTGCAGAAAACCCTGCTTTGGGGGCTCTAGGGAATGACTTGACAGTGAGTTGCATGTGGACCCGTTGGCCCAGTGCTCTGGGTAGAGGGCCTTGTGAGGATGGGAGCAAGTGGTGTTGCAGACTGAAGGAGGAGGCCCAGTCAGCACAGGAAGGCAGCATAAAGAGAATTAAAAAAAACAGTCACTGTAAAAGAACAGAATGTTCCACATGTAACATATGACTCGTAAAACTCACTATTAGTACATCCTACCTTTTAGTTTTAAAAATAATTGGGGTGGGTAAACAAGCAGAACATTCCTGACAAATTTAAGAAAATGCTAGCCATCCTGATCATGGTAATTACTAATACTAGGGAGAAAGGATAAAAACAGCTACAGCCCTTAGCACTGTGTTTATCAGTAGATCTAAAATAGTTCGATTTATTAGCCCACCAGGCCTATGAACTAACAATATAGTCCCTATAGACTGAGAACTTTATAAAAATTAACACACAGTGAGAGAGAGAAAATGTTTGTATAGCAGATAGTGCAGTTGTCATCAACATAAAAAGATGTAAAGGATAATGTATGGTCTCTGGTTAATAACCGTGCTGTAAACACTACGAGAGGTTGCCATGACATTATTGTAAACCTCGAGAGCGTAGCTTGAGAGGTTTTCAGATGTCATGGCAACCTCAAGTATTTTCAGTGTGGTTATTAATCAAAGACCATACATTATATTTTATAGTGTATGTTCTACCAAGATTGTGTAATCGCAAATTGAATTACTTTTCTGAATAATTCTTGGCTTAAGCAGTAGTAAATCATGCAGGAAGATTCCTCAACAATGTTTATTGTGTGTTCTTGTAACACTATTCATCGGTACAGCCTGGCAAATCAGTTAATACCAACATTTAATATTTTCTCAAAGTGGAACATTGACTGTTGTGAGCATTCAGTTTTGTTATACCAATGATATGACATACTCAAGAAGGGTTACCAAGTGATGTCATAATGATGGCATAACAAGGTTGTCATCTGCTTGATTTCAGTTAGTAAGAAGGGCCCCCAATACATTATAAACTAATAATGGAAGCAGTTTTGCTGCATAATGGAAAATGTTACCCACAACAAGTAATCAAAGTGATTCTCTCATGAGGATGGGAGATTAAAGGGTTTCCTTTCATATGGCAGTTTGCTTTCAGTATGGCAACCCTACAGTAATAATGTCCTAAGCAAACCCTCACAATATTACACCATGTGTTTGGTACCATTTTAGCACTGTAGTCCTAAAACTAGTCCTGTTTTCAATATTTTCAAGTGCCTTAGGCACATAAACTTCCCAGTTAGGGTACCAGTCCCGCTTGGGATCTGAATTTTGTGTCCTCTCAGGATGGAAGCCCAGGTTGTGCCTTTGGGTGCATCAGAGTTTAAAAAAAAGCTGACTTGGAAGATTTTTTTTTTTTTTGCTGTAACCTCTGCTAGGAGAGTCTGAGTTGCCGCTTTGTGTATTGACTCAAACTGTTTGATATTAAATAAAGAGAAGTTGGTTCTTTGACCAAATAGAAAGGTCCTTCGTAATGTGATGACAAGTTACGAGACGGTCACATTATCTGTGTTTTTTCCAAGGCCACTTGCAAATTCAGTCGAGGAAAAGCTACGTACTGTAGACGTGAAAAGAGCATTGCATTTACATGAAGTTAGGAATCCGTCCTAGCAGGGGAACAGCAGTCTTAGTTGCTGCATTAAGGTATGGGAAATGTGTGAGGTTGCTGCATTATCTACCACTAGGAAGTTCACTTCATATTACTTATGTAATCTATTTAGGTTTGGGACCTCCATTCTTTAGAGACTTTTCCTTAAACAATCCTGGAAAATCAGCCTCCCATAACACTGCTATTAGTTTCTACTGGTAATAAGCATGCATCGCATTTTCACTGTTAGAAGAAAAGGTTACTCATCCTGTAACTGTATTTCTTCTTGTAGATGTAATGCAGGTTATTACTATTCCCGCTCTTTTATCCTTTTTTAGAACAGGTAAAAGTTCTGCAAACAAGAATTTTGTTATGAGGAACGGTTGTTTGAGCATTTAATATAGAGCTCCATTAAATAGTTAATATTTAATCTGCATAATCATTTGCAAATTAAGAGATTTTGAGATAAGTGGTAGTTACATTTTATCTTTCTAAATTTCTTGAATATGACCACAGCTATAGCTTCTTTTAGCCAGAGGTCTGCCGATGAGGAGATGGTTGCTACATGACTAGCACAGTGTGAAGGCATTCCTTGAATTTGTCAGTACTCTGAATTTGGGGGCATCTCCACAACAGGAGATGACTGCTACTACAGTAGCAATATAAACATGTATCACATCCACTAGAAGAAATACAGTTACAAGGTGAGAAATAGTTTATTTTTTATGTTAAGAATGATTACATTGTTACTTAAGACAGTTTACATGATGGCCTCCTTTAAAGGATACATAAACAGGTTTCTTAATAGGTACAATCTGCAAAACCAGAAACACAGTACTATCAGCACAGCAAATGCAGCGCACTGCATTACCACTCCGGAGCGCTGTTGCTCCACTGATGTCATCACGTAA
Organism: Neoceratodus forsteri; assembly: GCA_016271365.2. Lineage (NCBI taxonomy): Eukaryota > Metazoa > Chordata > Ceratodontiformes > Ceratodontidae > Neoceratodus > Neoceratodus forsteri. The sequence continues at coordinate 227,202,910 of CM057456.1, forward strand.
GGGCATCTCAGACAGTTTAGGAACCTACTGAAGCACAGTGTTTGAACATGAAGTAGGGGTTTGTTTACATTTGTGGGAAACATTTAAACATGACAAAATTGGATTAAAAGGCATTTCTGAGGTAAACTGAGCACATCATTATGCAAGCAAGACTCTGACCTGCAGTGATCTTTTTGGTTTTGTTTTATTAAGAAACCCCTGTTTATGTATCCTTCATAATAAGTATATTTTGTAGAAAATGGTCATGGATAAACAAGAGCTGCTGTTACTTAAAACATTCTTTTCGACAAAGCTTCATTTCTAGCTTGTGGCATTAAAGGGACACTATGAACCCCCTTAGACCTCAAAATGTCCCAAGTGTAAAAAAAACACATTTTATGATGGGTACATTTTGTAGAGATAGTTTATGTAAATGGTAGTTTGATTCCAATTACTTTTTTCTTTCAAAAATTGAAAAACAGACTGCCCATCACTCTGTTACCACCCAAAACATGTTTGTTTATATTACTTGCTCATCTTCCACCAAATCTTTCCTGAACTTGGGAACATTCACAACACGGACTGGCCACTCATGAAGCAGTGGAAGGAGAGGAGCCTGTTGAATCATGAGTGACTGATCTGTTTGGGGGTTTCTGTTGTTCTGGAAGTATGTAGTAAGAGAAGATCAAAGATTCAAGCAAACAAGGTTGGGTATAATTACGCCATTAGCATGCATTTCAGTTCTTCTAAGAAAGGAAACAAATAAAACAACCAACACCACCAATGAATTTAAGAGAACATAAGCAATCATAAAATGTGGGTTTTTACCTAGAAGTAACATGATGCAAACAAAAGACTGACAGTGTCCGTTTAACCATTCCCTAGTTATGCAGTTTAACAGTGTGGCAGTGACTGTTTTTGCCATCATATCATTCTATTAACTTAAACCTATAGCCAAACAGTTGTCCTTATTGTTTGAATAATGTTTTGCTAATGGCACTGTGCCATAGTGCAGTGGATTTTGCCAGACCTCCCTGCAGAGCACAGTGGTAAATACCTGTGACAGTACTATAACTGGTAAACAGAGTGGCAGTAATGCATTAAACCTGCCCATTTAATGACAGAGGCCTGAACTTGCAGAACCTAACTTGCTGGATTTTTAATTTACCAAACATGATTATCATTTACCTTTGCTGCATACATTTGACACCATGCCACCTCAAACCCAGTGTTGAATCATGACCTATAACTGCATGTCTTTGCTACTTATCAGGTTACTTTGAAATAAGCATCAGCTAAGGGGAAGTTGGCAACAACTGTAGCTGTCTTAAAAAAAAAAAAAAAAGTCTATATAGTATGAAAACTCCTTTCAGTGGGAATGGAGACTACTAGGTAGAAAACAAGTCACATAAAGCATTGCATCTTAATGAGTTGTATAATACTGATGAATTTCTGACTTTGGTTTGTGTTCCAAGGGAACTGTGACAAGAAACTGGTAATATGGATGTCTGGTTTTCAGTTTTGACTTTCATGTTTATTTTTATTTTTGACTAAAGATTTTACTATACATAATTTCTCCATCGCTAGGTTCTTTTCCACAGATCCACACTGCTGGGTTTCCATACACACTGAGCTGGGAGCACTGAAGAATTATAAGCAGGGGGAAAAAAAGTTAAACAGTCCTTGGTATGTGCTTTTACAGCCCATGCTTACAGAATATGCAAGCACCTGTGTCTGCCATCAGTTCTTTTTTGTCTACACCACTGGCAACAGACTAGAAGCTTTTCTCTGTAGAACACTTTTTTTTTTTTTTAAGGTTTCTTCCTGTAGCATTGCTGGTTTTATCTGTTGTTCTTGCTTCTGGCCCAGAGTACCTGATACCTGTGAGAAACTGAAAATCCTATTTTTTAGCACATGTAAGTTTATATTTCATATTTTCTGTATTTAAAGATCATGTGCAACGCTTTTTACATATATTTAATAAAACTTGAATCTGCGTGACTTAAGTCCCTGTGTCATGATTAGTTGGTGTTTCCTGAAAATGTCATGCTGTTTGGTTTTGTGGTTTTCTTTAATTCAGCATTTGTTAACTTGGTCTACAGAAACTGAAAACAGTGAAGTTGTTTCTGTCTGTCTGAGTAAGGCTTGGACAGCGATGACAGTCGGGTCTCCTGCTTCGCTGAACTGCTGTTTCACTTCCCAGTCAGATCAGTCTGTAGAGTTAATTGTTTACTCCCCTTGTTTTTTACTAACCCAGTCTGTGTGTGAATTCAGCTTGTCTGTATCACAGCTGTCAGGATTCCATAGTTTGTTTCCTGTAGTTTTGAGCAAGTTGGTAAACCCACCCCTTCATAATTGTAATTTTTTAATTAAAATACAGCAAAAGCAGATCTAAGTATTACTTTTGTCTTCTCCCCCCACTGAGACTTTACACAGACACAAATATAGTGCAGTGTAGTGTGCTATATGTGATAGAGACCTAGAGACTGTTTTGTAGGAGACATTGCTTCGAGTCAGACACAGAGAGGTTTCTGTTCTGAAGAAAGATGTGGCAGCCCCCAACGAGTAAAGAGGGAGACAGAGATTTTTTATGTTTTGAAAGTGTCTATAGTTGTAAAAGACATTGAGAATAGCTCATTATTTTCTCATCAGATGTTTAGGGTGAGAGAGACAGCAGGATGAAAACGAGAACTGAAAGACAGCCAGAAGGTTTCTGATAGAACATTCACTTATAAATATGTGTTTTCCAGTGAAATAAGGTGTTTGTCCAGTTTGATTTACTTTGTAGACAAAACAGTTTTTATTTGCATTATGTTGAAAGGTGGGGAGGTAGGGTTGTGATGTGATTTGTAAGTGAGTAGAAAAATGGCTTTCAAACTGTGTTTTTTTTTTTTTTATATATATAAAGCAGTGCGGCAGTATATTAATATGTGAGTATGCTAAGTACCAGAGGATGACCGTGTGTTGAGCAAAATCAATGCATGGTCATGTGATGCTCTTTAGTCAATAATTTTTGGAGAGTCTTAGTGCCTCCCTTGGAGAACCTCTTCGATGTCACTGCTGAAAACTCAGTAGTAGTTGGCACTAGTGCTCACTCTGGTGCTGCCCTTGGGTTTGAAGTTGGGATTAATACTACAGAGACTCTTCTTGCCTTCTCCAACTGTTGGATGAGCCAGATAGCATAAGATTCAGTAGTGCCTTCAGCTTCAACACTCTGTTTCAGCTTCAGCATCAGAGGAACAGATAAGGGAGTAAAGGAGTATTTTCTACTAGTTTTGCATGATTTACTCCACTTTCTGATTTTAGAATTTGTTTCCCACCCTGTATATTTACAGTATGCTAGTACATATGCACACAGTTGGCAGCAGCATTCCATGCTACTAGCCATGGATCCACATACTAACAGACTGTCAGCAGTAGAGGTGGGGTCAGAAAACATCATAGGTATTAGTTGTGTCCATGCAGGAGACTGTTTGTGGAGTTGTACACTGGTTGATGAGAAGGGCAGTTGCAACAAAATATGTTAAAGGTCACTGCATTACATAGTAGTGGGAAAGTATCTCAAGACTCCTCACTAGTATCGGAGAAGGAGGAGGATCAGTGGTTGCAGACACCCAGTGGAACTGTGACCTTTTTCAGAGTTGGGGGTCTGAGACTGGTCAATGCATGGTATTACTATCATGTAGATGAAAATACTACCAGGTGAAAGTAGCTAGCAGTAAATACTTTCCAGTCCTAAAAATTATCTGGACCCCTGTTCAGCATCTGGTACTGATTTACACCACACTTCGCTTGGCACCATACAAAGCAGTTTGCCAGTAATGAGGTCTTTGTTCCCCCAGACTTTATCTGCTCTTCCTGCTTTTCCGCTGTAGTCATGCTTTTGAGTTTGTGATGTTGTAGTGTGCAGTGAAAATAACTGGGATATTACAAGTGGAGAATTATAACTTCAGTAGTGGGAAAAGAAAGCAGAGCAGATGAAGCTTTGGGAACAAAATCCTAGACTTCCAATGATCTGTCTTCTCCATAGAGTTAAACTCTTTTAGAGTGACAGGACTCTGCAGGAACCAGAACCTTTGGGCCAATGCCTAGCACCGATGCATGCTTTGTCTGGGCAACCGTAAGTTTTGGCGAGATTGAGAAATTTGAAATGTTTTCAAACCAGATGAGGTTTCACCTGCACAGACAGGGATTCTCAAGAGGACCTATCTGTTCAGTGATTGCATAATAATATACCCACAGCTCTGAGTTTTGAGATGGCTGTAGAGCAGCTAAACAGATACACATGGAGTACCTCAGTATACCCTTGTTCCCTATATTTCTGGTGCCACCTTCTCAGCTGGCTTTTTAACTCTTACTGGGGCTGCTTGGAGTAAACTAGCTTTCACTGTGCAGTCCTCCGCTCCCCGGATAAAAAGTATACGTCTGTACCACGGACAAAACTGGTTTACTACTGTCAGCCTGTAGCAGATGCTATTGTTATCATGACTAATAATGATGTTAATTGCTCCAAAAGAGTATGCTGTACAGCCTCCTGATAAGGAGTTTCATAAAATTGGCACCATGTGAACACGTTTGCCTCTGCTATTCTGGGCCTTTGAGTTGTGATCTACTAATCCAACATTTCAAGATATGAATACTCCCAGTGGAACAGACTTCAGGATCTTGCAGCCATCCTGCAGAATCCCCACTGAAGTAGGACCTCTTGATGGTTATAACGGCTGTGATCACCAGCTGAGGGTTGCTTTGGATGCCTCTGATGTGGTGGCATTTGCAGCCACTGCGGGGATTCATAGCCAGAGGCGCTCCTGGCTAAGTGTGGCAGGATTTGCCTCCAGTGTCCAACAGAAGTTTATGAATGTTCTGTTTAGCAGAGCTTGTCTCTTTTCATTAGCTTGTGGAGGAAGCGCTAGTGGAGTACAGCGAAAAGAAAATGACCCTTCAGAATATGAAGAACATCCATGCTCCACCTCAGTGAGGTGTAGAGGATGAGGCTTCTTCCACCAGCAACAGCCATTTTGTTGGCAAGCTTACCCAGTGAGGCTTCAATCAGCAGTTTACACCTACACCCTTCCAGCAGTAGCAGAGATGGAAAGTGCAGCAGGAGGTGCAAATGGCAAGAGTACCTAGCACTGCCCAGTGATGATGGGATGCTAGTCCCTTCTCTGCTCCAGCAGCCTGAGGTGAACCACTGTTCTCTAGTTGGGGAGTGACTAGCCCTATTCTGTCAGCATTTGAAGACCAACACCATGGATAAGTGGGTCTTAAAATATTATTCAGGGTGGTTACTCCCTTGAGCTGTTAGCAACCTCTGGACCACCCTCCAGGGAATTGGTATCAGCTGACTGGGCCTGTAGCAGACCTTCTTTCCATGGTAGCAGTGGTGCCCCTGCAAAACAAAGCAGTAGAGAAAGTACCGGAACCAGGGTAGAGGCTTCTTTTCTAGGTACTTCCTCATTCTCAAGAAGACAGGCTGTATTCTCCCACTCTTAGATGTTGGATGCCAGAACAGGTACATGAGATGGAAAACATTTAGAATGGTATCATTGGTATCTCCTCCCTTACTTGAGATCCAAGAATTGTTGGCATCCCTGGAGATGCAGGATGCATACCAGCACATCTCTGTCAGGGCCAGTCACTGCAAATACCTCCGTTTTGGTGAGAATTTTGGACATTATCAGTTCGGAGTTCTCACCTTTTAGTTGGTATCAGTGCCATGTCTCCTTTCCAAGTGTTTTAAAGTCCTAGTGGCAGACCTCAGAAAGAAGGGACTGCAAATATTTCCATAGATGGATAACTGGGTCATAAAAAGCGTGTCAAAGCAACAACATAGATGGCAGTATCCCTGACGTCTCAGAGCTTCTAAATTGGTTTTCACCATTTATTCACACTAATGGGTCGAGCTGAGGCACTAGCACCCTGAGGAAGCCAGAACTTTCAGGAGCACTGACGCTGAGGTAGGCTATGCACACACACGGCACTGTGAGTCTGGCTCGCACTACAGAGCTTACCTCGGCACCAGCCCTCAGCTGCTTCAGTTCCTTTTTTTCTGCTATCGAGTGCGCTTCAGTGATGATGATGCTCACCTGCCAGGAGTCAGAACTTCACATCTATATGACAACAGCTTTCAGTTCTCCTCAGTTTTTAGTGTTTAAACTTAGACTTTATTTGTATGTCAGTTTAGTGACTTTACAACAATTTTCTCTCTGTCTCTCTTAGCCCTGCTGAGTCAACAGTCAGTGGCCATGGACGACAACGGTAGGGAGCCTTCTTGGGCAAGCCATTCCAGCAGTGGGGCCATGTCCATTTCATTTTCCCCTTCGTGGGAGGATTCTGATGATGATAGGCCTTTGCCTGGGAGGAAGGTCAGCACTCCCGGAAGCACAAACAGAAACAGACCCTTTCCTGATCCCGCTCAAGGTTGTGGTGCCACTTAACCTCGAGTTCTTCTCTTCCTGTAAGAAGCAGTACTGCTCAAGGTCATTCTCTGTGAGGTCTGCCACGAGATTCTCTGTGTCCTGGTGCAAAAGGCCTCACTGGCACCATTGGTGTCACCAGGGTTTCAGCTAATGGCAGGTCAAGGTCTCTGGCCTGGAGTCCCTCTGTCTGTCTTAGTGGAGACTCCAGTGGGCAGTTCAGTCATTGGAGCAGTAGGTGCAGCATCTGGCTCTTGTGCCTCTGCCTGCTGAACCGGTCTCTGGCCCTTTGTGGCTGGTGGCATTGGAGCTGTAGGCGGGGCCTTCAAACCAAGTAGGGCATTTCACCTTGGCAACAGCCTGAGGACCCTTGCTGGTGACCATGCCATCAACTCCTGTCCTCCTTTCTGCACCACCATTCAGTGTCACTGCGATGGGACTGGTCACCGTATCTTTTCCAGTCACTTTGGTGCCAACTGTATCATCATCATCCTCATCGGTGCCAAGTTTAGGCCTCTAAGAGCCTGTCCCGGTGCCGGATTCAGTTCGGGCCGCAGTGCCGCACTTAATGATGGCTTGTCGTAAATTGGGGCCTGTGTCCCTGGTGTTGCCAAAGCCTCATTCTGGATTGGAGCTCCTGTGATCCACTCCCCTGCCTAAGCCTCCCTCCAGTGGGGGGGAGCTGGTGAGGGATGAGTCTGACCCCAAACTCATCATCTCTGAAGGCAATGATGGTGACTGTTTCTGTAGCCTGGACTCTTCGAACTCAGGCCCTTCTGTTGTTCCTCAGGAGGATTTGACTTTCCAGGCCTTGTTAAAGAATATTCATTCCGCACTTGATTTTGATCCTTAAACTGTTGTCCCAGGTAAATGTCTCCATCTGCAGTGGTTAAATATTTATACCATGCCAGTCAGCCTGATTCCCCCTATTCCCCCAGTATTTTTTGTCAGATGCAGTTTGGAGTAGGCCTGCTTCTGTCCCTCAAGTCTTTAGGCCGATAGATGGAAAGTACACTGCTCCTAAGGACAAACCAGTTTGTTTCTTGGTATATAGCTGATGCTATTGTTGTTCTTGCTGAGAATGACAAAGCTATTCTGCCCCAAGAGGTCACTGCACACTCTGTTAACAAGGAATCATGCAAAATAGACACTGTGGACAAGAGAGCTTTTTCAGTCGCCACCCTTGGCATGCAGATTGCTAGCTACCAAGGGCATTTTTCCATGCATGAGTATACACTTTGCAGCTTGCTTCAGTCTCTCGCAGAGTCCTTGCCTGACTCTGACACAAAACGTAAGACCCTGCAGTCTGTTGCTCATGGCAGTGAGTCTAATGGCCATCAGTTTAAAGTAACTATGGATGCCTTCAGCACTGCCTCGCCCTGCTGTCCAACAGCAGGTAATGAATGTTCCTTCAGTGGAACTAACCTGTTTGGACAGCAGGTAGGAAGTCTTTGAGGTATCTCAAAAAAAAAAGGAACAACCATAAAGATTTCCAGACCAGCTCCTGCTAACCCTCAGAGGGGAAAGGATGAGATTTCTTTCAGAACAGGCAGTCCTTTCGAGGAAAAGGTAGGTGAACCAAAACAAACATCAGCCTCCCCATGCTCAAAAGAAGGTGCAGCTGAAGGCACTGATGCCGTAAGTGCCTAGAGCCACCCTTTGAAGCTCTGGCCTGGGCCCTGCCTCAGCTGCCCGAAGCAGACCTCTTCTCTCCAGTGTGTGGGGGGGTGCCTAACCCAGTTTTACTGTCAGTGGGAATCCATCACGACAGACAAGTGGGTCCTGCGGATCATCCTAGAGGGATACTCCTTGAACTTCACAGAAATCCCTCCAGACTATCTGCCTAGAAGGCAACCCCCTCTTATTAGCCCATATATCAGAGCTTCTTGTGCAGGAGATTGCGGGCCTTTTGAGCAACAGGGCAGTGGAGATAGTGCCAGAGTCGGAATGAAACACAGGCTTCTACTTCTAGTTCCAAAGAAATTGGGGGCATTAGCCCTATTCTTAACCACAGAAATCTGAACAGGTTCATGGATCAAGAGATATTCAGGATGGTTTCTCTGGGATCTCTGCTTCCCTTCCTGCAGCCTCAGGATTGGTTAGCCACCCTGAAAATGTAGGATGCTTACCCGCATATCCTTGTGCACCTCAGCCACCACAGATACCTTTGATTCGTTGTGCTGGTCCAGCATTATCAGTTCAGAGTCCTGCCCTTTGGGCTATCTTCAGTGCCTCAAGTGTTTACAAAGTGCTTTGCTGTATTTACAGCACATCTGAGAAAACTAGAACTCCAGGTTTACCCTTGTCTGGATAACTGGCTGATAGCCTGCTTGTCCAGGCAGGGGACTGAACAAGCAGTGGTCACAGCATCGTGGTTCCGCTAAACCTAGAGAAGTGTCAGCTTCAACCTTAACATCAGCTGCTGTTCATAGGAGCTTTTCTGGATACTACAAAGGTCCATGCCTTCCTTTGAGAGAGCAAAAGGCAGGGTGATTCCACAGATGGCATGGTACATAATGGAGCATATATCTGTGCAAGCTTACTCCATGCAATACAGGCTAGATGTAATAGCCTCCTCATTGTTTACAGTGCCTCTAACACAGTTCCACATGAAAACAACTCTGTGGATGCTGAGTGCACAGTGGTCACAAGCATCACATCTTCAAACTTACCTTATTCGGGTGACCAAGCCCCTAGTTCAGTAACTTATATGATGGACAGAGGAGGAGAGTCTTCAGGGTTTTCCTCTCCCAGCCAGAGTCTTAGGTGACCCTCACCATGAATGCCTCACTGATGGGATGGGGTGCTACTGTCAGGGTCTCTAAACCCAAGGGTCTAGAACCCTCAGAAACTCATCTCCACATCAGTGTTTTGGAAATGAGAGCTGTGTTGTATGGCCGAGAGCCCTGGTGGATCTCTCAACCACAAAACAGTCCTCCTATAGACAGAGAAGTCAGTCATGTATTACATCAACAAGAAAGGAGGAAAACACTTTTCCCTCTCTGCAGGGAGGTGTTGATAGTGTGTGTGAATGGTATCTGGAGCAGGGGACCCTTCTCCAAGCAGTTTACCTGCCAGGCATATAAAATTCTCTGGCAAATGAGTTCAGCCAAACAGAGGCTGATTCTCGAAAGTAGCCACTAGCTCCAGATGTCATGATAGTGCTGTTGAACTAGTGGAGAACATCAGATGTGGACCATTTTGCACCACCACTCAATGCCAAACTGCCTTGATTCTGCTCCAGAAATACAGGACTTGGCATTTTCTGTCAGGATGCGTACTGCAGTGGCACAATCTTTTTCTGTATTCATTTCCTCCAATCCCTCTGGTGCAGAAGGTACTACTCAAACTGGAGGTGCATGGTGGCAAGATACTTCTAATCGCTCCCTGCTGGTCTTGACAGATATGGTTTCCTCTGAACAGACTATCAGTCAACACACCAGGTATCCTCCCACTCAGGATGGACTTACTGATTCAAGGTCACCTGTTCCATCCCGACCTATGCTCCCTTCACCTTCAGGGCTGGCCCCAGAAGAAATAAAGTGAATTGGTACAGGGTATCTCAGAGGTCTCTGAAATACTTTTGGCTTCCCATAAACCTTCCACCAGCAAGACTTACATAGCCAGGTGGAAAAGATTTTCTGTCTGGAGCTCCAAAACCCATAGGGACCCCTTTGGTGCCCGCCTGGTAGGGATCTGGAGTACTTGCTGGAACTTTCTGATGCTGGCATGCAGTATTCACAGTCAAGGTCCACTTGTGTGCTATGTCTACATACCATGAGCCATCGATGCCCTTTACCTGGCTCAGCTGCCACTCTTTAAGAGGTTCCTTAGGGTATTTAACACACAAGACCCCTCCCCACCCCCCACCCCAAATTCGGAAGCTGTTAGCTGCCTGGGATATCAACGGTGTGCTGAACATGCTCATCCACAAACCCTTTGAGCCTCTTGCGACTTGTGAGCTAACGTTTTTAACCTGGAAAGCAGCTTTTCTAGTTAGCATCACTTCTGCCTGCAGAGTGTCTGAAATTCATGTCCTGAACACAGATCCCCTGTATACTGTTTTCCACAAGGACAGGGTAGTTCTCCACATGCACCCTAAGTTCCTATTGAAAGTGGTGTCAAGAGTTCCATCTGAATCAGCCACTAATGTTGCCTGCCTACTTTGCCAGTTTTCAGAATGAAGGAGAATGTACTCTCCATTCTCTAGATATTAGAGGAGTCCTTCTGTCTTACCTGGACAGAACTAAGGACTTCAGACAATCCAAACAGCTCTTTGTCTCTTCGACCCTAATCAGAAGGGACAGCCTGTTACAATCAAGTGCATTTCTGCCTGGGTTGTGAGTTATCTATGCCACTGCCCTGTCATGGCACAGGTCAAGCTGGAAGGTCAGGTTACATGCCCACTGTACCAGAGCAGTTGTCACGTCCCTGTCAGAGATTCAGTCTGTACCTGTCTGTGGTATTTGCAGAGCTGCAGCTTGGAGCACAGTGCACTCTTTTGTTAAGCACTATGCCTTGGATGTCCATGCCGGGCAGTGTACCTCCTTTGGCAGGACAATCCTGAATGGACTTCTGTCCTGAGTGAGCCTCAGCTCCTACCACCCTAGTCTGGGGGATTTTTGTCTGAGCTTAGTATTCTGACTCCTTGTGAATTAGTGGTGAAGATTGATTCCTGAAAGATATGAGAATTTCATATTCGCTGTAACTCTTAACCGTCTAGGAATATCTTCACCATTGATTCACCCACCCACCATGTCCTAGGCTTATTCCAGTCTGTTTGTTGGTTTTTCACCCTAAATGTTGGTTTGTGCTACGAAGACACTGTTTCTGAACTGTTGACCCTTGTTGTATGGGTCACCAGGGCTATCTTATGCCCTCAAGTTAAATGCACAAGTGCTAGTTGGGATATGTTGCCCTCCTCAGTAAAAAGGTACTGAGGTGGTTGAGGGCTGCTGCCAAGGTAAGCCATGTAGTGCAACCCAATCTCGTGCCATCTTCGCACGCAGCTTACCTTGGCTCCAGCCCCCTGAAAGTTCTGCACTGCAAGGTCCTAGTGCCTCTGACTCAGATCCATGAGTGTGAATCAATGGTGAAGATGTTCCTAGAAGATCAAAATTATGGTGAGCATGTAATTTTCATTTTCTAATGTCCATGGGGGTCATATTCAGTCTCCAAAAATCACATTTCAAACATGAAGTCTTGCCATATTATGACATATGCAGTTTGACCCAGCCTTCGAACTGCTCCGGAGGTGAGAGTTAACTTTCCATGCCAGGCATGGAATCTTGAGCGCGAGCTCGGTTGAGAACTCTGTCTGTTGTTCTTCAGACTCAAACTGTCAGATTCTTCACTCCGCCTCACTGAACAGTTGCTCCGGAGATTTCTCCTGCTGCTCGTTCATTTTGTTGGTTAAAAGTGTAATTTCTTGGTTTTTAAACCGCATTTGTCTATATTTTAACCGTAACGGTCGGTTCAAGCTTCTGTGGTATCGTAAGTAATAGATAGGGTTTACATTATTTCTGTGTGGAACTTGCAAGCGATATTATCGGTTCGGTTTGAACTGATCAGGTTGTTGTTAAACTTTATTAAATTGCATTTAGAGTGGTTCCGGTTCTTATCGGTTCTAAAAAAAAGCGGATTTCATTACGGTTTTCCACGATACGTAAACCGGTTGGGAACCGATAAGGGTGTCTTGTTTACGGATTGCCGTAAACGGGCAAGTTTTTGGTTAGGCTGGCACTATGTCTGAGAAACCCAAAGAAAAACCAGGCCCACTGGGTTTCAGCACTGTAGTGTCTGTGGGGAAGCCTTTGCCAAGGCTGACCCACGCACCATGTGTTTATTGTCTGAGGTTTGACCACCTCAATGCAGACTGCCAGATTTGCAAGAATTTCCTGCAGCTACCCTGGATAAGAGAGTTGGTAGGCTCAGGGGAGCGAGAGGCCAAAAGTCCACTGACCCGGATGGCCAGCCGGTTCGGTGTCAACCGAACGGAGGGATGCCCACTGACCAGGGCGAGACTTCTCGGGCAACGGAGGGCTGACTCGGAGGAGTCAGTCCCAGCAAAAGGACTAGAAAATCAGCAGGTGTGGAGCCAAAATTTCTTCTCCAACTGCTGCAGAGATAGCCAAAGTGATCAAAATTGTCCAGTCGCTTCCCGGTTCCGACCGAACCGGCACCATCAGGTAAGTGGTCGGTGCCACCGGTTCAAGAATATGATATAGAGGAATTTTATGAACCGGAGGAGGGGGAGGAAGATTATGAAGAGAGTGAATGTGATTTTGAAAGTCTGGATGTGCCCATTGAACCGGACATCTCCTCAGACAGACCTTCAGGTGTGTCTCCCCCTAGGCTTTCTGAGTCCCCTTCTCATTTTATGTGTTATAAGAAAGTGGCTGAAACCCTCCAGCTCCCTTTGGAAGAAGCTGTGGATGAACAGGAGGAGCCTGACTATGTAGAAATGATGGATATCCCAGAGTCTAGGAGATTGTCTATTCCTTTACATAAATCTTTTAGGAAACAGACAATAAAAATTTTAAAAGTTCCTCACGCTATACCTCCTGTGGATAAAAAAATGGACAAGAGGTACACATTGTCAGGCCCTGATACAGAGTTCCTTTCACAACAATGCAGCCATGTTGGGGTAGTGCAGGCTGCAGCCTGTGATAAGGCAAATATTCCCTTGGCTTCACACCCCCCTGACAAGGACTCCAGGAGGATTGATGCCATGGCAAAGAAACAGTACATGGCAGCATCCTTGGGACTCAGACAGGCAAGTTATATGGCCTGTGTTGCAAGATACCAGAAATCCAGATGGGATACTTTTATGGCTCTAGCGAAACAGGTCCCTGGCCAGCTTGTCAAGGAGCTGGAGCAGGTGGCTGCTGATGGTATTGAGGCATCCAAGGTGCAATTCCATGCTGCAGTGGACTCTAATGATGTATCTTCAAGAGTCATGGCTACATCTGTGGCTTTTCGCAGAATGGCTTGGCTCAGGTGTACTAGCCTGTCACAGGATACCCAGGCTAAGGCCATGGATTTTCCTGTTGTGGGTAACTCTCTGTTTGGGAGCAGACAGAGAATTACATGAAGAAAATGGATGAGTATAGGACCACTTATAGGAGTGCACAGGCCAAGGAAAGGCAGGCCACTCCTCAGAGGCAGCTTTCCAGGGGCAGGCCTTTTCACAGACCTTTTTACCAAGCCCAGGCCTCCTCTTCAGCCTATGCCCAGAGGGAGTTCTTCAGAGGGAGAGGCAGACGGGCTACGAGCAGGCCTGCTCCCACCCCTCAGCCTAAAGCCCCTGCCAAACAGGCACCCTGATGGGAGGGCCAGGGCCGATTCTCCATTACCTGTAGGGGGCAGGCTGGCTTACTTCGTCCAGGACTGGGAGTCTTTAACATCAGACAAGTGGGTCCTGGAAGTAGTAAGCCAGGGACTGGTTCTCAGCTTCAAAAAATTTCCAAAGATGAGAACCAGATCCTTTCCACCTGCAAATCCATCAGAGGCTCTCGCTCTGGAAACAGAAGTCTCAACCCTCCTGGCTCTCAGAGCTGTAGAAAGGGTACCTCCCCTACACCAGGGCAAAGGACTGTACTCCAGGTACTTCCTTACCCCAAAAAAGACAGGAGAATGGCAGCCCATCCTGGATCTCAGATACCTAAACAAGCACCTTTTAAAACCAAAATTCAAAATGGTGACTCTGGGAATTATTTTACCCTCTCTAAGGCCAGGGGACTGGCTAGCGTCCCTGGACCTCAAGGATGCCTACTTCCATGTTCTCATCAGAAGCTCCCACCGAAAGTACCTCAGATTCGAACTGCTCTCAGGCCATTACCAGTTCAGAGCAATGCCCTTCGGCCTCACCTCTGCCCCAAGGGTATTCACAAAATGCCTGGCAGTAGCAGTTGCTCATTTAAGAAGGCAAAAGATTGCCATCTTTCCTTACCTGGACGACTGGCTCATAGTGGGCCAGTCTCCAGACCAAGTCAAATTACACCTTCAGGTTACCCAGCAACTGCTTACATCTCTAGGTTTCCTTCTCAATCTCCCAAAGTCAGTTCTAGAGCCTGTTCAGCTACTAACCTTCATAGGCGCAGAACTGGACACAAAAGCAGACCAGAGCTCCTCCCTCTAGAAAGAGCAAAAGACCCTGGTGGCTCTGGCCTCCTCCTTCACTCTGCAGGTCTCTTGACCAGCAAGGCATTTTCTGCAGCTCCTAGGGCACATGGCTGTCTCCACAGCAGTGGTGCAGGGAGCAAGATTTCAGATGAGGGACATTCAGTTCCATTTGAGAGTCTTCTGGTCTCAAGGGAGATCCTCTAACCAAATTGATCCCAGTAACTCGACCCGATCCAGGCCCTACAGTGGTGGCAGGATCAGAGCAATCTGAGACAAGGGTTCCTTTCATCCCTCAATCTCACTCCTTGACCCTTACTACAGATGTGTCCTCTTGGGGTGGGGAGCTCACATGGCAACCTCACCACCCAGGGATTGTTGTCCCTCAGGAATCTCTGCTCCACATCATTATGTTGGAACTCAGAGCAGTTTTCTAGCACTTGAGGTTCTTTCTGCATCTGTTCAGAACAAAGTGGTACAGGTCAGAACAGACAACACCACTACAATGTGGTACATCAACAAGCAAAGGCACTCGGTCTTGAGCCTTGTGCACGAGGCAATGAAGTTGTGGTCTCTGGCTTGTTCCTAGACACCTCCCTCATGGCAGTTCACCTCCCAGGCAAGGACAATGTCCTGGCAGATGCTCTCAACAGGATTTCCCAGGCCATCACAGATGGGCTCTGGATCCCCTAGTACTGGAGGTAGTATTTGCCAGGTGGGCACCCCTCAGATAGATCATTTGCAGCCCCAGACAATCACCAACTTCCGCTATTTTGCTGCAGGCCCCAGTGTTAGGCTCAGTCCTCTGGATGCCTTCCTTCTCAACTGGGAAGGGAAGTTTCTCTATGCCTTCCCCCCCTTCCCTCTCTTGTTCAAGGTGCTAGTCAAAATCAGATCTCAACCTTGCAAGATGATTCTGATTGCTCCAGATTGGGCCAGACAGCCCTGGTATCCACTCCTTCTGTCCTTAGCAGTCCACCTTCCCCTGTGTCTTCCCAGGAATCACAATCTGTTAACCTGTGCCCAGGGGAGAGTTTGGTACCCAATCTCAAATCCCTCAATCTCAAGGCCTTGTCTGAAGAGTTAGAGTTTGTTGACCCACACCTTTTTCAAGGTGTACTGGAGTATCTTGAAAGCTTCTAGGAAGCCTTCCACCAGGGCTACTTATAATTCTAAATGGAAAAGGTTTTCCATATGGTGCTCTGGAAAGCATATTTCCCAGAATCTGCTGATTTGCCCACAGTCCTGGATTATATGGTCCACTTAAATACTTTGGGGCTGAGGCCAGCTACCCCTGAAGTGCACTTGGCAGCTGTCTCTGCTTTTATATCAGCAGGAAAGCCCTCTTCTTTCTGCTCACCCTGTATTCTCCAAGTTTTCAAGGATTGCTTCACACAGCCCTCCATTCAGGGACCCTGCTCCGCCTGGGATCTTAATGTTTGCATTGCTCAGCTGATGCAACCCCCTTTGAGCCTTTGTCTTCAGCAGAGCTTAAGTACTTGACTTGGAAAACTGTGTTTCTGGTAGCCATCACTTCTGCCAGACGCATAAGTGAGTTACAAGCTTTGTCAGTGGAGTCTGATTTTATCTCCTTTCACAGAGATAAGGTGGTCCTCAGGACTAACAGGAAGTTCTTGCCTAAGGTGGTTTCAGATTTCCACCTTAATCAATCTATATCTCTTCCAGTGTACTTACTGGCCATTCCTCCTCTGGCGAGAGGAGGCTACAGCTAGATGTGAAAGGCCCTTAGTTACTACATAGGCGTACCAGGGTCACAGGTTTGACTCCCTCCAACTGTTCCTCACTTATGGTGAGATTGGTAAAGGGAAACCTGCCACTAAAAGATCCATTGCCAGGCGGATTGTCTCTTGTATCCAATTTTGTTATCAAAAACTGGGTAAGGTTCTCCCTTCAGGCCTGAGGGCTCACTCTACCAGAGGTACAGCTGCGTCCCTGGCTGCAGCCAGGGACATCCCTATCATAGGGATATGTCAAGCAGCTACCTGGAAAACAGTTCACACTTTCACCAAGCATTACTCCCTGGACATCCAGGCTAGGAGTGATGCTCGGTTCGGCACAGCTGTGCTTCAGAGTCCATTTCTAAGTAGGTTCTGTCCCTCCTCCATGGAGGTACTGCTGTGTAGTCTGCATATGTCATAATATAGCAAGACTTCATGTTGTTTGAAGAAAAAATTACTCACCTTAGTAATGTTGTTTCTTCTAATGGAGTCTTGCTATATTATGACCTCCCCGCCTGCCTGCCCCTCTCAGAACCTCTGCTTTTGGGATGTGGGTGGGCAGTGCAGTGTTGGCACTTAGTAGATGCCCACCTTGTTTTTCAACCCCCTTTTTTTGGGGTGTTTGGGTGTTGTGTTTTATTTTTTTGGATCCCCTGACTTGAGTCTTTGTTTTGGGACCAAAAATGTGTTAATATTTTAGTAGCCAGTTGGCTAGTGTAGGTTTACAGCTTCCACACAGAATCTTAGTGAGTTTTGCTCATAAAGATCTGACAGTTTGAGTTTGAAGAACAACAGAGTTCTCAACTGAGCTCGCGCTCAAGATTCCATGCCTGGCATGGAAAGTTAACTCTTTCACCTCCGGAGCAGTTCGAAGGCTGGGTCAAACTGCATATGTCATAATATAGCAAAACTCCATTAGAAGAAACAACATTACTAAGGTGAGTAATTTTTTCTTCATTGCCTCTGACACTGCAGTTCATTAGAGTACTCCTGGATTCCACTCAAATGCACTCCTTCCTTCCAGAAGATAGAGCTCAGTCAACAGTAAGCATGACTTGCTATATTAGAGAGCGCTCCGAGGTGACAGCACACTCCAAGCATAGGATAATGAGTCTGATGGCAGCCACAGTGTTTACAGTGCTACACATGAGAACATTTCAGTACTGTGTGCAGTTTTGGAGGCCACACTTAAAGAGGGACATTAAACTCCTGGAGAGGGTCAGAGGAGGCAACTAAAATGATTTGGGTCTTGGGGACAGGACCTATGGGGAGAGTCTCAAGAGCTAAATATGTACACATTGGAAGAGAGAAGGGACCGGGGGACATGATAGAGGTCTTCAGGTACATGAAGGGTTAAATAGGGAGGAGCAGTCAGGGTGCTTGAAGGAAGGAAGAGGGGCAACTAGGGCATGGGTGGAAGCTGGAGGGAAGATTCAGGAGAAAAGGAGGAGGTGCTACTTCACTGAGAGGGTGGTGGAGCCAGTGGAATCGCTGCCCAGGGGCTGGTGGAGGCAGAGACGGTGTAAGGGTTCACGAGATGGTGGGACAGGTACAGAGGAAGGATTCTGGAATCAAAATCCAGTGCAGCGAGAATATCCGGAACTGGGAACGGAGAAGCCAGAGAAGGCGAGGGGGGCAGCAAGATCAGCTCTCAGGGTGGGGGCTGACCAAACGAGCAGACACGAAAGACTGTTAGGCCTGTTCTGCTGGCATTTTAGTATGTTAGTGTGTAATGCTCAGCACGTAGTGATTACAAGCATCTCACTCCCTGAACTATCCAGTATAGGTAATCAAGCCTTTGGCTGACTTTCTCCAGTGGTGTTCCTCAAAACAGGACCTCTTCCAGGGCATTCGCTTCTTCCTGCCAGACCCTCAGGTGACCTTCACTATGGTTGCCTTCTTACTGGGTTGGGGTGCACGTTGCCATGGTCTTCAGATCCAAGGGACTTGGTTGGACTCAGAACACTGTCTCCGAATCAGTGTTCTAGAAGTGAGAGCTGTTCATAGAAATGTAGACTTTGATGGCAGATGAGGACCGCTGGCCCACCTAGTCTGCCCATTTCCTACCTATTGGATAAACTGCAGATCCTTGTTAACCAACAGGTTACCAGTTGGACTTAGTATACAAGGTAATTCATCTTCGGACAACCAACAAAGTATGTTATGTTCTACCTCCATGAAGCAAAGAGGACTTGCTTCTACCCCTGTGCAGGAAATGGTGCTGAGTCGAGGAGTGGTGCTAGGAGCATTGGAACCTTCGGTGTGGGCTTTTCCTGGGTAGAAAATGTCCTGGCAGGCAATCTTTATTGAACCTCCAGGCAAGAATAAATGACTAAACAGCTGCGTCACTGGACACAGACAAAATTCCACAGATAGGAGATGATAAAATTAATGTTTATTGCACAATATAAATACCAGTAGCTCCCCCTCAAATGCTAGTTACGTCAATGTCTCACTTCGCTGTGGTGCTTTTTCAAGACCTCTTGAAAAGCATCAAAGCAATGTGAAACATTGTACGGAGAAGAGTGCTACGGTTTTATACTGTGCAATAAACATTAATTTTATTGTCTCCTATCAGTGGAGTTTTGTCTGTGTCCAGTGACATGAAGCCGCTTATTCCTGCCTGAGGTTTATTTTGAAGCTCTGTACCCGAGTGATCCTGAGCCACCTCATCTTGTGTTTCAATCTTTGTTGAATAATAGCAGGCCCTCCTGAATGGTCCTTTGTGGATGACATAGTTTGAGTGGGAGTACTGTAGTTAACATAGAATGTAGTTGAACCTGGAAATAAAGCTACTGACTTGCCCTTTTAGATACATCTATCTTTGAGATCAGACAGTTACATGAATAAGGTTGATGATTTTTAAAACCTAGTAGAACAAAAGTGCAGAGGATACATAGACACTGTCGACAGAGAAGAGCCTATGGCCCACCCAGTCTGCCCATTTGAGCTTGTAAGTTCCTTTACGTTTTCTAAAGTCTGTTGCTCTCCCCTGACCTCCAGAATTCCCTTATGTCTGTCCCATGCATTCTTAAATCCTGTGATTGTTTCAGCCCCTCACCACTTCCTCTGGCAGGGTGTTCCACTTGTGCACCACCCTTTCGTGAATAAATTCTTCCTCACGCTTTCCTCTGAATTGCCCTCCTCCAACTTCATTCCTATGCCCTCTAGTCCTGGAACATCTTTTTCATTGGAAAATAGTGCATCTCTGCAACCTGTTCCTTCCTGTAAGGTACTTATATGTCTCTGTCATATCCCCCCTCTCCCTCCTCTCCTCCAGGGAGTACATATTCAAGTCCTTCAGCCTGTCCTCATAGGACTTCTGATGCAATCCCTGTACCATTTTTGATGCCCTCCTCTGAACCTTCTCTACCTTATGTCCTTACATAGGTAAGGTCTCCAGAACTGTACACTGCACTCCAGGTGGGGCCTCACTAGTGTCTTGTATAGTGGAATTATGACCTCCCTTTTCCTGCTGGTGATGCCCCTGCCTATGCATCTCCGCATCCTATTTGCTTTACCTGCTGCCTTGTCACACTGTTTCCCTGCCATGATGTCATCAGATAACCTCAAGGTCCCATTGCTGTTTGGTGCATGCTATATCATCACCCCTCCCCCCAACTCATATGTTGTTCCAGGGTTTTTGTGCCCCATATGCGTTATCTTGTACTTCTTTGCGTTAAATTTCAACTGCCAAACCTTGATGACAAGTGGCTGCTATCACAGGCTACCAGTACCAACCATATATTGCACACAGGGGCTTAAATAGAGGTAAGGAGGCTGGAGCAAAGAGGCAGGGATGAGCCCAAGCTCCATCTCAACCAGACACTAACCCTTGACATGTTTACTAGTTGCCACACCCCAGATCCTAGTTGGGAGGGGGGAACTTTAACCACTTTCAGCAAAAGCAGGCTGTCACAGCAGACAAGTGGGTGCTGGAGATTGTGAGAGAGGGGTTAAAACTATCTTTCTTTCAATTCCTAAACAAAACAAGTTCATAATTTTCAAACCAAATTCTGCAGAGGACATGCAGCAATTGAATTTCAAGAGCTGCATGCTCTGAATGCGGTGGAGAAAGTATCAGTGCAAGAAATGGTAAAGGTTTTTTTTTTTTCTCAAGGTACTTTCTTACAGTAACACTATCAGGAGAGTGGCGAGCAATACTTGACCTAAGGTGTCTAAGCAGACACAAATAGGGAAAGGTTCAAAATGGGTAACATTGCAAACAGTGGTTCCATCCTTACAGCAGGGGGCCTGGCAGTGCCTACTGGACCTAAAAGACGCTAACTTCTAGATTCCAGTAAAAGCAAAGCACAGAAAGTACCCACAGTAAAGCCAGCCACAGTGAAACACAGTAACTTGCAGTAAGTGACATGTTTGTTACAAGTCAGTAATAACAAAAGAAGATGTATTTTAGTTTGACCTCTGCTCGAGTCTTCACAATGTGCATGGCTGCACTAGCAGCACTTGGAAGGGTGGAGCAACTGTCTGTCGTGCATGGACCGATTGATTGGTATGTGGGAAAATTAGGGCACAAGCTGTCATCAGTGAGACATAGCCTACTCCAGAATGGAAAACCGGGCTCATCGTGAATCTAGAGAAATCAATTTGGTACCTACACATAGTGCCGCACTTCACTGTAGCAGAAGTAGACACTATCCAGGAAAGGGCCTTCCTTCAACAGGAAAGTCTCAAAACACTTGTTTAGTATGCAGCCTCTTCCCATTTGGAGACAAGGACCCCACACAAGATTTCTTCAGAATGTTGGGCCTCATGCCAACTACAACCTTTTCGGTACCATAAGCAAGGCAGCATGTGAGGACATTTCTGTGATAACTGAATACTGGTCCCAACTCAGACATCCTTTGACTGCAAGGATGCCAATACAGATATGGCTCTTGAGCTCCCCCAGCAGTGGCAGCGGGTGCAGTACCTGAAAAAAAGAGCCCAGTGCAGTTATAACCACAGATGCCTCCCTTCTATGATGAGGACAGATTTTATACCGCACAGTAAAGGGGGTTGTGAAGCCCAGCAGTGAGATAGGAACATATCAGTCTACTGGAGCTCAGAGCAGTGTGTTTCTCCCTGAAGTCCTTCTCAGCATGATCAGGGACCAAGGTCTGCAGATAAGTAGAGACAATACCAGACAACAGTGCACTACTTCAACAGACAAGGTGATGCAAGATCCTCAAAGCTGTGCAAGGAAGCACTTAAAATTTGGGATCTAGCTTATAATCTCAAAGTACACATGTATGCAATCAGTGTGGCAAGGAAGGACAGTGTCCTGTCCTGACAGACTCCTTAAACAGCATGGGTCATGTCATGCATGAGTGTGTCTGAAACAGACTGTGCTGTAGGCAGTGTTCAGGAAATGGATACTCCAGAAGTGAATCTGTTTTCCTCATAAGAAGACAAGCTTCCACTTTCCTTCTGTTTTCTTCATAAGAAGACAAGCTACCACTTTCCTGCTGCAGAGCCCCATCTCTGGATACAGTCCAAGAAGATGCTTTCAGTATGTACTGGGAAGGGGGCATATTTTTTCTTCCTATCCTACTTTTCACCTGATACAGGTGCTGCTGAAGGCAAGGGTGGAAAGAATAACCATGATACTGGTGGTTCTGGATTGGCCCAGGCAGCCATAGAACTCAGTACTACTTCCCTGTGTCGCTGCCTTCTGAGAATCTTGAAAGGACAGGTGAACCACCCAGATTTGGAGTCTCTACACCTGTAGTTATGGTTCCTGAAGGGATGGAGTTTTCAGAATTAAATTTCTCTGTCTAGGTGTTACGGGTTCATGCGGTGGCCAGAAAACCAGCCTAAGGAAACTACACAAATCAAAATGTAAAAATTCTAAATCTGGTGTGGGTAAAACTCTCATTTATATGAGAAAGCAGATATTTCACGGACTGATTATCTGCTACATTTAATGTCCTTAGGCTTAAAACCAGCTTGTTTAGAGTTTCATTTGTTAGCAGTTTCCATTTTCAGGTCAGAGGTTGTATCAGAATCACTGTTTGTACACCCAGTGTTTAAGAGGTTCTTTAGAGGCCTCTACTATCTATCCATCTCTCTCTCTCTCTCTCTCTCTTATATATATATATATATATATATATATATATATATATATATTAATTTGCAAAATCTGCTTACTGCAGACCGGTTGAAGAACACAAAACGCGACAAAGTAGGGAAATGAAAACCATTAGGGTTTTGGGTCTCCATAGTATTGTTGAATCCATGGTGGGTCTTTATGGGCTTGCCCCCCTCCCCATAGCCCATGCCTTCTGTCAAAAGCACAAGGTACAGCTCAAGCTAATGCCTTGTAGTGATAGTATAAGCCAACATAATCTGTTGTAGCTTTCTTCATGTGGGACCCTGTGGAGCCCTCGTGAAGACATCATATCTGAGCTTGTTTGCTCATGGGAGGGTAAGCATTGGGGTTGACAGCCCAAGGAAGACCCACCACTGTTTAAGCAATACTCAGGAGACAGAAAGGTGATTTCACGTAGTGCCCGCAAAATCACCTTCCGGCCCGACATCAAAATTTCACCACCATTGTTCATGAGGTGGGGCCCCAAAAAGGCCGTGTTGAAAATTTAGTGAAAAAAAAATTCCTAAAAATGGCCAAGTTATGAAGAGAAGTTTAAAATGCACTTAACTCTATTCCTCAATTCGGCAGTTAAGATGCGTCTCTGGTCCAGAGAGGATTCTGGCGTTGGACCTCAGTTGGTAAGTATAGGATAAGGGGAGGGGTGAGGTGATGGGTGCTCAGTGGGAGGTCAGAATGGGGGAGGGACAACAGTGATGACAAGGAACGTTTCCTTTCTTTTTAAGGTTACAAAGAAAAGACATTGTGGGCGGTTTCTTTTTGCAGGAACAGTTATTATAATAAAGCTACTCAGGGCTCCCCAGTGTCCCACACTGCTGTGGAGGGTCTTTAACATGCCGACATAGGGATTGAGCCACCCTGATGTCTGCATCTATATATAATAACAGGCTTGTGGGGGTCAGGGGTCGGACTGACAACAGGATGAAGGACCAACAGGTGGGCATCCTGGTTTGGATTATACAAAAGATAAGTAAGGTGGCACTGGGGATTTGGGGCACCCATTGTGCAGATATAATGGTAATGGTAGCTGAACAGCCAGCTTTGTGGGGTTATAGTGACAGTAGCCCCTTCCCTGACATGACACAGCAGGGACTGATATACGACAGACTCTCACGTTTGGTACCAAATAACAAACGATAGCTGTGTCATATAGTACAACCTGCCATTGTCTCAAAAATTCAGCAGTCTTCAGATGATTTTTTTAAACCGCGCATGCTCACAAATAGAATTTTTTTCTTAAATAGTTAAAAAACTACTTACGTTTGGGACGTAAAAAAAACAAACGCACACACCTTGGGCCAAACTCTATCAAACCTGAAGGTTTCAGGTTTCAAACCCTCATATTTTTTAAGTTATTGATGAGCAAAAAAAAAATCTTAATTTTGGTGATTTTTTTTTGTTTGTGTGTGTGTTTTGCACCCCTGTAACTTTGCCCCTACTGAACCGATCCCCATGAAATTCTCAGGATCCAGAGATCCTGTCACCAGTGCTGCACTTTCCAAATTTCATATAAATCAGTTTAATGGGGGTAAAGTTATTATGGTGCAAATATTGGGGTTTAACATTGAAGTGCTTACTCAACTCTAATGTACAGGCAGTACTGTGCCTGTATAATATAGAATGAAAACAATACCAACTGGGAACCTGAACCTGTTCTCACACATTTATGTCCAGCCTTTTTAAGCAAGTGGTTACCACTGAGTTTAAATACCTTACCTTGAAAACATTATGCCTAGTGGCTATTACATCTGCAAGGGGGGTTACCCCCTTAGGCACTCTACATTGATTTATTATACCTGAATTTCAACAGAGAAAAGATGTGCTAAGGATAAGTGTGTAGTTCCTCCCTAAGGTGGTGTCAGAATTCCTTGTGAATCAGACTATTACATTGCCAGTGTATTTCTCAAGGCCACATGTCAGTAGAGTGGAGGAAACACTACACATACACTCCCCAGAGGTAAGGGTGCCCACAGTTTCGACAAGTCAAGAACTGAGGACAGTAGAAATGACACCAAATAGCTGTTTGTCACAGTGAGGTGTCACAAGGGCTCCCGGCCTCTAAAGGTCCATACCACAGTGGAGGGTATCATTGTACATTTCTGTTATACCAAGGCAGAGGCAGCCCCAGATGGCATTGCAGCATACTGCAGTAGGAGTCCTGCAACATCAGTTGCATTAAGAAGGAATGTGGCACTGGTAGAATTTTTTTAAAGCTGCTTACACGTTCCATACTGCATTCTTTCACATTCCACTGATCTTCTCATTGGAAGTTGACATTAATGAGGCCAAGGTTCATCTGGTCTTTTGGTCTTATCATGCAGTATCGGTCCGTTGTGGGGTCCCCTGTTTGGTTACTCCTTCTGAGGCGATCATCCAGCACTGTCCGACCATAATTTGGAGCCTTGCAAGCTCCAGGAGGTAGTGGATGTCTTTGAGGTGGTTTTACTACCCGAATATTTGTCTAGTGATATTTTGAAGGCATTCATAGAATTGCTTTGGGCCACATCTACTGGTAGACCATTCCAGATGTTCACCACTCTTGGGTCGAACCATGCGCCCCTTTTATTTGTTCTGTAGAAGTCACCTTTTAACTTGAAGTTGTGTAACCTGGTCTCTCTTTCAGTTAACTTCATCTCAAGCTCAAGACATTCCCAGAGGTCATCGTTATGAAAACCTTTGTAAACTAGACACGTGTCACCCCTATTCTTCTATACTCCAATGAATACACGTTCAAGTCCAGTAATCTCTCTCCATAAGACTTGTTAGATAATGTCCTAATACTTCTTGCGGCCTTCCTCTGTACTTTCTCAAGTAGCCCAGTATTATTTTTTGTATGCAATGCCCAGAACTAGACACAATACTCCAGATGGGGCTGAACCAAGGCCCTGTACAGGGGCACCACGACCTCCCTATCCCTACTCCTAATGTTACGTAGGATACAGCCCAAGATCCTATTATTCCTACTTACCGCCTCTCTACACTGCTCATCAGATAATTTATTGGTGATAATGACTCCAAGATCTTTTTCCATAAATGTATCCTTTAACCTTTTTCCTTTAAAAGTATATGTTGCTATATTATTTCTTTTGCTAAGATGCATTACCTTGCACTTCTCAAGGTTAAAGGATAGCTTATGCTTTATTGCCCAGTTTTCTAGGCTTTCGATTTCATTTTAGAATTGTTTTATTGCTCCACTATTGTCAACTATAGTGCATATTTTAGCTTCATCAGCAAATTTGCAAATCCAAGTATTAGTTGTGGTTTGCATGGATGAAATATAAACGTTGAAAAGTGTAGGCCCCAAAACAGATCCATGCAGGACCCCACTAGTGACTACCCCCACTCAGAGAAATAACCTGTTACACTAATTCTTTGTCTCCTGTTATCTAGCCATGAGTCTAGCCATCTAACAGTATTGGTATCAAATCTCAACTAATTTAGGTTCTCTATTAAATTCAGATGTTGCACCAAGTCGAATGCCTTAGAAAAGCCTAAAAACAGTACATCATCTGGGAGTCCATCATCCAGGGATCTGCTGATGGGTTCGAAAAAATGGAATAAGTTTGTTAGACATGACCTTTCAGATTTAAACCCATGTTGGGAAGTCTCAACCAGACTCTCCTTGGTCATATGATTGTCAGTTTCTTCTTTTATAAACTCGTCCATATTTGTTCCTATGATAAAAGTGAGCCTTATAGGTCGATAGTTTCCCTGATCATCTCTAGGTCCCTTCTTATAGATGGGGATGACATTTGCTTCCCTCGATTCTGGTATTACTCTCAAGATAGAGCTTTGAAAAAATGTCAGCTAGTGGACCTGCCAGTTCATCAGCAAGTTCCTTTAAAAGCCTAGGATGAAGTCCATCAGGGAGGGCCAGATTTATTTGGGTCTAATTTGGAAAGTTTATTTTTGACGTCATTGGCACTATAAGTTATTTTCCTGTTTCCAGATACAATACTGTTTTTACACCTAGCATCTTTTGGCTCATAGGTACTCAAAAAAAAAAAAATTGTAGTTAAAAATGTCAGTCATGGTTGGACCTTCCTGGATTAGTTCATTACCCACACTGATGGGGCCAATTTTTGTTTTCCTGGCTTCAGTGCTGTTAATGTAGTTATAAAATGCTTTTTTGTTATCCTTGGTATTAGTGGAGTCTCGGTTCAAATTCCCTTTTAGAGTACTTATATAAGATTTGCACTGTTTTAACCTTAGCCTTGGATACCTGCCATTTAACTGGTGATGGGGTATTCTTATAATTAGTGTAAGCCCTTTTCTGACGTCTGATTAGTTTTTTTTTATAGTGCCATTAAACCATATAGGAATTTTACCCATTCTATTATACTTTACTTTCTTGGGTACAGAATTACAGATGCAGTAATATAGCACATGGAATTCAGTTTGTCCCATTTTTGCTCTAAAGTTTTCCATAGAAATCTTTTTCCCAGTCCCATTCGCTGATGTGTTTTTCATATCATTAAAGCTAGCTTTAGTGTAACACCTAATCTTGATTTTTCCCTTAAGTGCTTTGCAACCACCTTTACTTTTAAATTCTACCATATTATGGTCACTACCTCCCAATGGCTCCCTTACCATACAGTCAAATAGCTTCATCTATGTTGCCGAAGTCTAAATCTAAGATATTGCCACCTCTGGTGCTCTGTTTAACATATTGGTCAAAATTGTGTGTGACCATAATTTCTATTAATTTTTTCTCCAGTGGTGTAACTGCTGTTTAGGTACTCTAGTCCACATTTGGGAGATTAGTCACTCAAAATGAGGATCCTTTTTCCTGGGTCTGTATGTTCTAGTACCTTGAACATACTGTTTTCCTCAATAGTGAGATTCTGGGCTCTGTAACATACCCAGAATGAGTTTCTTGTTGCTTTTTGCTTTACCTGGACCTACAATTGCTCAGCGTTCCCGAATATTCCACCAAAGCATCCATTACATTAGCCTTGATATTGTCTTAGCGTATAATGCAACCCTCTTCCTCTTTTGTCACTATGATTTGTGTAGTAAACATTGTAGCCCTCAGTCTCCTTACCCCAGTTATCATCCTTGCACTAAGTCTCAGTTTTGCACAAACATGAATATTTTCTGTGTGAAGCAATAATTCAAGGTCTTCCTTTGTTTCTCAGACTCCTAGCATTTAATAGAACTGCCTTTAGCTCAAAAATCAACATGAACTGTCCCACCCTCCATGGATATCAGTTTAAATTCTCCTTTGGGAGAGAGTCTGTAAATAGCCTACCCTAGGATGTTTGTACCAGATCTGTTTAGATGTAGCCCATCCCTAACATACAAGTATTTTTTTCCAAAGAATGCATTAGAAGAATTTATAAAAGTGACTCGTACCTAGCTTTTTGCAACAGTTTAGTAATCGGCATTAATTCACTGTATTGTTTTATTCTTTCTGGGTGTCCCTTAAATACCAGCAATATGTTAGAGATGACTGCATTTCCACCCCTTTGATTAATGGTATTTCCAATTTCTAAAATCTCATCAACAATATCCTTTTCATGGTCTCTTCCAACATTGTTGGTTCCTATGTGCACTCCCACAGTTGGGTTTCTTTCACTGATGTGTAATAGTTATGCACCTTGCTTGTGCACAGGGTTCTGAGAAGGCCATAGAGCACTGTAATGCAGTCCTCACAGCCACCCTAGACTCTACTGCACTGTACTGTGTCTGTCCCTTGACATCCCATCACCATGCTGTGGTATGGTGATGAGCTGCATCGGTTGAAAACTAAGAGACAGAAGTTGGATCGTTGTTGAAGTTCCTGGTTTGTGGAGGAAGGTTTGCGTTGAGGACTTATTATGCTGAGTATTAACTGGCAATCGCCCTGAAAAGACAAGAGTTTCTGTTAAGGTTGATTGCTGCAGGGAAACAGCTTCCAACTCAGCTCTTTCTTACTGTTGACAGGCTGCTAAGTCCTTCCTATCTTCAGCCAGAGCCTTTTCAGCAAGCAAATGCAGAGTTTGGATGTTTTTTCTCTGACATGATGTCTGCTATTAGATTGGGTATTTTTTGAGTGGCTTGTCATGGGCCAGTAGTGGTCGTTCCTTTGGTAATGTAGATCTGCCCGCCTGGGCTGAGTTTTGGCCTGTTTCTGAGGTTGAGGTACTCTGAGTGGTTCTAATTTGCGCCACCAGCTGTATGCTGGACCCAGGACCAACGTGGCTGCTTCTCGGCTGTGGTGAGTTCCTGGAGTCCGTGTTCGCTGAGATCCTCAGTGGTTCCTTGCCTTGAAAAAGGCTGTGGTTGTACCCTCTAAAATGCTTTCCATGGACCCTGACGTTCTGGCAAATTACAGACCTGTTGCTAACCTTCCCTTTCTTGGCAAAGTTATTGAGAAGGTTGTGGTGGAGCAATTTGTGGACTGCCTGGAGACTCCATCTATGAATCTCTCCAGTCGGGCTTTCAGTCCCGTCCTACTACTGAGACTGCACTCATCAGGGTGACTCACTATTTCCTTCTTCGCGAGGGTTGAGGTCTTTGTTCTGTCTTGGTCCTGTTGGATCTTTCGTTGGCATTTAATACAGTTGACCATGGGTGCTATTGGATCACCTGAGGAACCATGCAAGTCTCACTGGCACAGTTCTTTGCAGGTTTAAGTCCTACATAACCAGGAGAATGCAGAGCTTTGCCCAGGTAATTTTCTATTGCCTCTTTACTGTCACGTGGAGTCCCTCAAGATTCAGTCCTAGCTCCTGTATTGCTTTCTATATACATGTTGCCTTTGGGGGAGATCTGTAGACAGTACAGTGTTGTTTCACTGCTATGTGGACAATACTTAAGTGTACTTATCTTGTTCTCCTGGCGTGGATCATGCGGCTTTGTTGTTAGGATGATGCCTGTTTTTTTTTTTTGGTTTTTTTTTTAACTATTTATCACCCACCACTACTGAACTCTCTCCGGTGACCTCCCTGCTGCAATCTCTACCTCCTTGCGTTGCTCGGTATCCTCTCCAGCGCCGGGCATCCCACGGGTCTATCCTCCGGGGAAGGGTCGCCCCCGCCCAGGGTGCTGTATCTATTAGTGTTGAGCCACCGGGCTGGAGAGGGGGAGGAAGCGGAGGGGACTGGGCCTGACTCCAGGAGTGTGGACTGCATGGGGAGGCACCATCACCTATCAGCGATGGAGGGGTTTTCCTTGGTTTTCTCCTGTGGAGCCCGCTGCCAAGGCAGCATGCGTGGCTCCACCCCACAACTGCGCCATGGCGCTCATTCGGCTACCCCTGTCCTCCGCCAGAAGTGCTCGTTGAGCGTTCGCCACCCCAGCCCTCTCCGGGGAAGAGAGAGCAGTCCTCCGGATGCTCTTTCCCCCCCTGCTGACCCCTGGCCGCCCGGTTCCGTTCCCAAACCCTGGTCGCCGGTGTGACATGAGGTGTGGCGTCCAGCGCCTCAACCCTCTGCACCACCAGGCCAGCCGGGATGATGTCTTGCTAAGATAAATGACTGTATGGCCTCAAACTGTTTGTCTCAACCCACGGAGGACAGCGGTCATGATGATTGAGCCATGGCAGTGGGGCTTGGCAGCAGTGGGAGGTCTGGCTCTCCTTCGGTGGGTGGCCTATCTCTCATGGCTGATGTGGTTAAGGACCTGAGGGTCAATTTGGACTGCAGACTGACATGAGAACAACAGGTGCTGGCTGTGGCCCAATCTGGCTTTTACCATCTGTGAAGGATTGCCAGGATTAAACCGCATCCAGCCCATGCAGACCTGGTGATGATCGTCCATGCTTTTGTCACCTCTTAGCTGGACAACTGCAGCACTCTTTACTTAGGGTTTTCTGGAGATCATCTTCAAGGATATATCTTGCAACAGGTCACATCTTAGAAACTAAAGCCTTCAGCACCAGGACCACATGGAAACATTTTTGCTAGCAGTCTAACTGGGGTCCCCATGGTAACATCATCATGTTGATGTCCTCCCTACATAGCCGTGGGTAGCCCCATGCCCTCCTCACTTCTTTTCTCACTGTCGACCATCACACTTTGGACTCCACGGAACGCCATCCCTTCAGTCGACTGCCGTTTTTCTGAATATTAAATTTTTTTATTTTCTCACCCTAGTTCTTAAATCACTTTTTTCCGAAAGCGATTCCCCTTTTCCTTTTGTTTATGCCAAGTGAATCTGATAATCTTTTCTGTCACTGTAGCTGCGTAAAGAAGATTTATGATAAGGACTACCATGAGGCTTGCGTCTGCTGCCTTAGTACCACCACAACATTCAGGCCTGTGAGATCTGTGGCAGCTTCAGTTTGGCTACCCAGTGGCATCGCCAGAAGAGTTAAAGCCCTTCATATGGAGCAGAAGGTCGCTTCTTTGGAAAAGAGCTTCAAGCTAGGAGCTCCACGCTTCTCAGCTCTGTCCTCAAGCTCTCATGCTGCCAAGGCCCTCGTGACAAGTCCTCGGGGAAGTACCGCCTCCAGGAGAAAGACAGGTCCTCCCAGAAACATTCTCTGTCACTGCGCCCAGTGCCAGCCGTTACTGGGATGTTGTCCAGACCACTGGCAACCCTTGCTGCTGCACCCTTCTTCCCATGGTTCAGGGTCAGCCTTAGCAGCCTTTCCCACTGGAGCTCCTCACCCTGGTGTTAGTCGGCAGCAGGCATACCCCCTTCTTCTGCCGACAATTCTCACCGTCTCCTGCACCCTGTCTGCCATGGGTGGGGACTCTGGCAGTATAGCCTGTCTGTCCTTTTTCTGCCAACACTAGCCCATCATCGCTGGAGTTTTCCTTACCCCTGCCAACGCGTTCACTCCTACTGAATGCCCTTCCACCTCCTCAGGGGCCACAGATAGGGGCGCTGCCAGCCTGCTGGGGTCGACTCATGTGTGTTGGGCTTCAGACCCCTTCAGCTGATGCCCCTGACCAGTCCTTCGACTGGGTGTGCTGGTTCCTGAGCTGGTCCTCAACCTGCCCCCATCTCACACTGCTTCAGCCCTCCCTGCAGATGCCAGGGCATCATTGCTCCCTGTCCCTGCCACAGAGCTCACTGTCGATGCGGTGACCGTCAACATCCAGGTCCTCCTTTCCTCTGTGTGGGACTTCATGCAGAGGATTGCCCCACCTCCGGGCCTGTTGCCAGTGGGGCCTACTCAGCCAGCATCAGTGGCGTCCCACCAGGCACCGTTGCGACCACCCCTTCATGATCATGGATTTCTTTGGTGCTTATCTCTGAGCCAGGGGACGATAACGATTATTGCCCTGACTTCTTGCTGCCTCGATGAGGAGGATGAGGGTGTTAGGGTCCAGATCCCCGCTAGCACCTCTGTTTCCTCAATGGGGGAGAACTCCTCTAAATACACACACACAGTCCCCCAGGTGACCCTCCTTCATAGCGGTGATGCAACAACTGCAGTCAGCTATGGATTTGATGCTGCAGAGCAGGACATTACTGGAGGAACCTGGCAGATTACCTGGACCTGCCAGATTCTCCTCCCTCATTATTCCTCTTGTGATCAATGCTTATGAGGATGCCACCATGGCCACTTGGTACAGTAGCAGTCCCCCCCCCCCTATGCCCAGAAAGGTGGACAAGATGTACCAGTCCCCCCTCTGGAAAACTCTTTTTAACGGAGCCCCCACAGGCGGATTCTGTGGTGATCAATGCGGCCCATGATCTATCTAAGAGGTCCCAGCACCTCCATTCTCTTCCCCTGGACAAGGAATCCCAGAAGTTGGACCTTATGGGCAAGAGGGTATTTGCCTCCCCAACTTTGGCCATAAGGATTATCAATTAGATTTTATTTTTTTTCACATATGTATTTGAATTTTGTTAATTGGGTAAGCCCACTGAGATGAGCATGCCTGTTTCAGGGGACCGGGATTAGTTACATAAAAAACAACATTCAGTTGCAGTTACGTAATAACAGTACAGAGATACAGCAGGCAATACATACATAGAACAAATAGAATTTTAGTTAATTACAATGTGGAATTTTCAGGACAATATAAAAGTTTTGCATCAAGTAGACATAGTTACAATGTGAAACTTTTGTAAGTTGAATATGTAGACATGGTAGGCATGCCCAGAACATTAAGTACAAGTGCAGGGTGTTACAGGGGGAAGGTTGGTGTTGAGAAGGTTCTTAAATGTCCCTAGAGAGGTACGCTATTGTAGGGGGACCGGAAGGCCATTCCACAGGTGGAAGGCTTTGTGAGAAAAAGACCGTTGCCTAAATAGGGATCTAATTTTGGGAAGCACCAAAAGAGACTGCTCAGAGGGCAGAGATTTCTGTTGAACGTTTCTATTTCACTAGACCAGTAAGGTGAGGTAGAGATCACATTAAGATTTTGTATGCAAGGCCAAGGATAGAGTAGTTTAGCCTATCTCCCAGAGAAGGTCATTTAAGGGATGTGATTACAGTACAGTGGTGCCTCCCGCTATCTACACCAGCTGCAAATCTGCCTGTCCTATGGTAAATTTGTTTAGTTTTGCTTAGTTCAGTTTCTTTTAATAAGGCTAGAATAGGAGCTTCATATAACTGCATGGGAGGAGAAGGATGCTAGCTGTAGAGTGGCAGGCCTCATTTGTGAGGCAGGACCTAAGCTAATAGAGTAGACCAAGTTTTGTGGAAAGCAACCAGGTTGTGAGGTCCTCTTGTGATTTTAAGGACAGCTCCTGATCATTAGGATGCCTAGATATATATATAGCTGTTCACTTCTTCAAGTTTAGCTCCCCAGCAGGAATGATGCAGAGAGAGAGTTAGACCGATTAGTGCCAAGATTCCGGGACCAGAAGCTTTGCTTTGTTTTCTTAGTGTTTAGGACAAGTTGGTTGCCCACTAGTCATTTTTCCAGAGTGGCAAAGCATTGGTCATATGCTCAAATTCCAGAATGACCTCTGGAAAGGGGCCAGGTCTGCAGCTCGGTCCCTTCCAGAGGGCCGTCAAAAACAGGAGATGCTCAGGACCCTCCAGGTGGGTGTGAATGTGGGCAAGCACTTCTGGAGGGCCGCCTGTGATGTACAAGATACCTCCACGTTGGAAGTTTGCCTGAGGAGGTACTCCTGGCTCAGGGTGTCCGGGTTTACCTCCGACGTTCCAACAGTCCATCCTGAATGCTTCCTTCAGGGGCTGTAAGCTCTTCGGGGTGGACGTGCAGAATATTCTCAATGACCTGCAAGCTTTGGGGAGAAATCTGCAGTCTGTTCACTCCCTCTACCACACCCACCAGAAGAGTGGGAAGAGGGTGCCCTTTCGGCATGCCACCCATCATCCCAGATGTGGCATCAGACAGCCCACCAAGCGCAAAGCTGCCACGGCCCTTCCTACCCCCACCTCCATCACAGTAAAGTCCTCAAGGGGTGGCAGAGTGGGCCTGGCAGCAGGATCAGCCTCAGCCTGACTCCTTGCCCGACCACCTCCATCCAGTTCCCCTGGATGTGGTAGTAGGGGGTCGTTTCTCCCTCCATTTGTATAGGTGGCAGGAGACCGCAACCAATGCCTGGGTGCTGCAACTCATAGAACAAGGACATGCTCTAGAATTTGTGGATATGCCTCCAGAGCTCACTCTAGTGCCTTCCACTTACCCTCCAGAACACGTACTGTGTTGCTGGAGGAGATCTAGACGCTGCTGCGAAAAAGGGCCATAGAACCCATCCCGAGAATCAATGCAACATGGGGTTCTTCTCCCACTTCTTCCTCATTCCCAACTCCACAGGGGATTTGAGGCCCATCCTGGACTTACGAAGCCTGAACTACTACATCTAGTACAAAAAGTTCAGGATGGTCACCCTCCAAGGCCTGTGCCCTTGCTCCGGGAGGGAGACTGGATCTGCTCCCTAGATATGCAGGACGCATACCTGCACATCAGTGTCTGCCTTCCCAACAGGAAGTACCTCAGGTTCCTGTTTCAAGGGGAGCACTACCAGTTCAGAGTCCTCTCTTTTGGCTGGTCTTCGGCCCCTCAAGTCTTCACCAAATGCCTAGCTGTAGTGGTAGTGACCCTCAGGAGGTGAGGGGCTTTACATCTTTCCCTATCTGGACGACTGGTTGCTCAAAGCTTGGTCCAAAGAGCATTTGTCCTTTGACCCTGGCGCATACCTTGCAATTGTTCAGCCAGTTGGGGAATCACTGTGAACCTGTCCAAGTCAGTATTAACTCTTGGCGAGTGTCTCCAGTACATAGGAGCTATACTGGACATGGCCCAGAGTTCTGCCTTTCTGCCCTTGGACAAGGCAAAGCGCCTGATAGCACAGACCTAGGAAATCTATCTCAACCAGTATGTCACAGCCAGGGCATACCTCAGACTGCTGGGCCTGATGGCTGCAGCCATTGCCACTGTTCCCCTGGTGAGGCTACACATGCACATCCTCAATGGACTTTGAGGGTATAGTGGGATCAGTGGGACTAGTGATTGGGAGCAGATGTTTTTGTCTCTTCCAGTGAAGAAGGTTCTCCTGTGGTGGATAGAACCCAACTGTTTGCTCAAAGGGGTTCCTTTCTTCATACCCTCCCTTCATCAGATCCTCTTCATGGATGCCTTGGGATGGGCTTAGGTGCTCATGTGGGTCCTTACCAGACTCTGGGGACATGGACTCTGCCTCGAGGCTCGGCTCCACATCAATGACCTTGAGATGAGAGCTGTCCTTTATGGCCTACAGGCCTTCGTGTCACCTGTCCCTGGGCTGTCTGCTAGTGGAGATAGACAATATCAGTGTGGTGGTGCACTACATCAACAAGCAAGGGTGCTCTCACTCTTACCCCTGTGCAGAGAGGCGTTGAGGGTTTGGTACTGGGTTCTGGAGCACGGCCTCGAACTATCTGCCGTCCATGTTCCAGGTGTCCAAACCATCATGGCAGACAAGCTAAACGATGCAGTCCAGAATGCATGAATGGGAACAGCTTACCTCAGTGGTATAAGACCTGTTCGACAGTTGGAGTTACCCAGAGTTGTACCTTTCTGTGTCCCCACTCAATGCAAAACTGCTGCTTTCCTGCTTGCTCAATCAGGGCCTGGAGATTTCTGGCAAGACACACAGCCCCTCTCTTGGAAAGGGAGATTCCTGTAC
This sequence comes from Neoceratodus forsteri, assembly GCA_016271365.2. Classification (NCBI taxonomy): domain Eukaryota; kingdom Metazoa; phylum Chordata; order Ceratodontiformes; family Ceratodontidae; genus Neoceratodus; species Neoceratodus forsteri. The sequence goes on from CM057456.1 coordinate 227,238,297, forward strand.
ACCTTCCCTCCCTTTCCTGTGATTGAGAGTGCTAATCAGGCTCCAGATGGAGGGCGCCACCCTGATTCTGGTGGCTTTCTTTTGGCCTCCGCAGATTTGGTTTCCACTGTTGCAGCAATTAGCAGTGGAGCCCCTGATGCCACTTCCCCTGTGCCTGGGCTTGCTGTCACAGGATTGGGGACCAATCTCCATCCGAACCTCTGGTCCCTTCACCTGCATGATTGGCTCCTGAAGACATAGCCATTGCCAGGTTTGGTGTCTCTCCTAAAGTGACTGACGTTGTGGTGGCCATCAGAAAGCCTTCACCAAGGTGACTTATTACATGAAATGGAAGCGCTTTGCTTTGTGGGCAGCATCCAATCATCTGGACCCCTTCACCTCTCTGGTGAACCAGATTCTAGAGTATTTGGTGTCCTTGTCAGATACTAGCCTGATGTATTCTTTGCTAAAGGTGCACTTGTCCTCCATATCTGCCTTAAGTGTGCCCATTGAGGGTCATACGTAGCCCAGTTGGATGTGACCCATACCTTTCTAAGAGGCATCCTGCACTTAAAGCCTTGCATCCATCACCCAGTCCCAGCCTGGGACCTGAATTTTGTTTTGGAGAAACTTACTTTGGCTCCTTTTGAGCATGCTGCGACTTGTGAGCTATTCTTTATGTCATGGAAAGCGTTATTCTTCTTCGAGAGTATCTCTTGCAGCAGGTCATACACTTGGGAAATGTCTGCCAGAGGCGTTCTTCATGTAGCTTTCACCAGCAGTTTTAATTGGGGGCTGCCCATGATGACATCAGTCTATGCATATGTATAAATATGTGGGCAGCCCCTAGCGGCCTCAGTTCTTTTCCCGTCATCTCCCAGCTCGCTTCACGTGCTGCTTTTGTCGCAAGGGTGTCAACGCTATCTTCGATGAGGAAAGTTCACTTTTTTTGTTTTTCCTTATGTCCAGTTTGGATTCCGTTTTCCGCAAGTGCTGTTGTGGAAGAAAGATCTACCGATTTGACAACCACTCTCTCTGTGTTCAGTATCTGGGAGCTGCCCACAGTGTTTGCTCCTGTCCTCACTGCCAGGAATTCAAGCAGACTACATGTCATCGACGACTGCAGGAACTGGAATCATACATCATGGAGCAGAAGGTGGCTCTCCTAGAAAAGGAATTACAGTCCCGCTCCTCTTCGTCTCAGTCCCCCGTCGACAGGCTCCCAGGGGTCCCAGTTGAAGCACCATTCCTCATCCAAGCACGAGCGCCGAGGCAAACTCAAGGCCTCGAGTGACAAAGGTAAGTACCCTCAGCTGTCGAGTGCTTCCACCTCCTGTCACTCATTGACAGCTCGGGCCTCTCCCACTCTAGTGCAAAAAACACAGATGATCTTGGAAGCCTTATCCCAGACCTATCTGGCCTCCCAAAGGGATCAAGAGCTTCCTCCATCAACAACCACCTTGCCGGTGCCTCGTCGCAGCACCTCTCTCTGAGGTTTTGTGTCGGTCCTGCGCTACAGAGCAGGCCCTCCGCTGATTTAGTTCTCGACCCTCGTCGATGACCCGTCCCTCCAGCATGGGACTGGGTCCTTCGCCGACTGCCTCTGCTTTCCAGCATTCGTCAACATCTCCATTTTCTGACCCATCTCAGCCTTGTAGCATGGGTCAGGGTTTGGCCTTGATGGACTTACCATCCTTTCCACCACCGTTGCAGACCATTTCTTACCCTTGCTTGTCAGTCCAGGCCTCGGGCATTGTTTCCCAGGCTTCAGGCTCTCGGCCCCATCCACAGCCCAGGCAATCCACTCCATGATGTCTCCGTCTTGAATTGGGTCCACAAGGGTTCCATCTCCTTCCTCTATGCCTTCATTGCCGACTTCTGCCTGCTGCTGACGTTGCCTCTGTGGTCAAAACTATGCTAGAGGTAATGCAGGTCATGCAACAGTCTCCACCACCCCCCTCACTCCCTCCCAGCAGTAGGGTTTGCCATGAGTCTCCCATTCCTTCCTCCTTCTTCCCAACCATGGAGGAGGAGGAGGATTTGGGCTATATGGAGGAGGAAGAAGAGGAACCAGCTGAGAGTGATGGGGTGCATAGCCCCTCTAGCACCTCTTCTCTGTCCTTGGTGGGGGAGGATCCCAAGCTCTATACTCCCTGCTCTCCTCCTGATGACCCCAGTTTCTTAGAAATTATAACCCAGTTACAGCAGGTCATGGGGTTCACAACCACTGAACAAGACCAGCAACGCCGAAACTTGGCTGAATATTTGGACCTACAGGAGGACCTGGCCACTGTGGCTCCTCCACTTATCCTGGCCTGTCAGGATGGCTTCTCCACTTAGTGGGCTAGAGGAGGTGTCAGAATGCCATCTCTGCAGCTTGCCGCCATCCTTACATGGTCCCTCCCATTTCTAAGAAGGCAGATCGCCTTTACCAGGCCCCTGCAGACTGCCCCTTTTTTGTCATGGCTCCACAGGCTGATTCTGGTTATAAATGCTGCACATGATAGGACCAGGCTTCCCAAACACTTGAGTACTCTGCTTCCTGACAGGGAGTCCAGAAAATTGGACTTGATGGGGAAAAAGAGCATATGCCTCATCCACCCTGGTCATACGTGTTCTGAACTACATGGGACATATGCTCAAATACCAAAAAAACACTTTGGGATGCCGCCTCTGAAGTAGCTGCCAAGGTTCTCCAATCCACAGACACTGACCAATTGCTGGTTACCCTTAAGACAGGTGCCAGTATCACTTGGCATCTTCTCTGTGCCGGCTACAATGTCGTAGACGCCTCTGTACGTGCCTCAGCAGCTGGCATTTTCCTCTGGCATCATGCTTGGCTCCGCATCTCAGGCTTTACACCTGAAGTCCAACAGTCCATCTTAAATGCTTCCTTTAGTGGGCACAAGCTCTTTAGCGCAGAAACAGAAAGCATGCTTAATGACTTGCAGGCCTCGGGCTGTATTCTCCATATGGTCCATATGATGTACTATGCTCAGCTGTCTTCCTCTCAGATATGGCCCTTTCAATCCTTTCAGTTTTGGCGTGCCTCTAACCAGAATTGTCTGGCCCACCAGCCACCCAGAAAATGCCGGCCCAGTTTCTTGGCGGTGCCCCTGCCTCAGCTCCCAAGGGCGGCAGAGCCGTCCCTGCTGTGGCCACTGCCACCACCACTACTTTCTGACTCCTCCACCAGTCTCCCCTGTCATCCTCCGCAGGAATCTGAGGCAGTGGGTGGGCATTTCTCTCCATTTAGAGGCCTGGAGACAGATTACAACAGATGAATGGGTACTGCAAATTATTCTTACAGGCCGTACGCTGAAACTCACAGCCACTCCCTCACTGCACCTGCCTCGACGGCTGTCGTACCTGACAGACAACGTTCCAGTTCTGCTTGGAAAACTCAACTCTTTGATTCAAAAGCAGATGGCTCAACCTGTGGCTCCAACCGAGCTAAGCAAGGGCTTTTATTCACATTTCTTTCTGGTCCCCAAAGCGCTCAGGCAACCTCTGCCCTGTTCTAGATCTTTGGGATCTCAACTGGTTCATCCAGTACAAAAGATTCTGCATGGTCAATCTGCAAACAGTCTTGCCCCTTTTAAACCAAGGAGACTGGCTGTGTGCCCTAGACATGAAAGATACATACGTGCATATTAAAATACACGCGGCCCATCGACAGTACCTCCAGTTCCAACTCCTGGATTACCATTACGAATTCCGCGCCTTGCCCTCCGGCCTTTCCTCTGCCCCCAGGGTCTTCACAGAGTGTCTAGCGGTAGTAGCCGCAGCCCTTCGTTGCAGAGGACACTACATATTCCCATACTTGGATGACTGGCTTACAAAAGCCTTGTCTCGGGACGCATTGCTCCACTCTCTCACATGCACCCTGGAGTTCTTCCAGAAACTAGGCATAACAGTAAACATCGCCAAGTCCCATATGGAACCTTCTTGATGCCACCAATACATTAGAGCAGTCTTAGATACCGCATAGGGCAGGGGCTTCCTTCTGGAGGACAGGACTCAGAGCTCCTCTCCCCCGCACAGCGGTGCCTTGCAGCTTCCCAAATCACTACGCACTAGTTCATGTGGCTCCTGGGCCACATGGCGGGGGCCATTTCCACCATGCTGTATGCCCATTTACATATGCATCTAGTTCAGTGGGCCCTTTGCCACCAGTGGCACCAACAAATGGGGGGACTTCGGCTCCATTCATGTCACCCTGGTCCTCCGACAGGCCCTTGCCTGGTGACTGGATCCTGCGCACCTCAGGATCGGCATACCCTTCCAGTCAACCCCACCACCCACTCAAATACTAACAGGATGCCTCACTCTGGGTTGGGGCACCCATCTTGGTTCTCACCAAATGTAGGGCCTGAGATGCGGGCCATCCCTCTGGCTCTTCAGGCTTTCCAACCATTCCTTATCCCCGGTCCCTTGCTTATTCAGTCGGACAACACTTGCGTAGTGTTCTACATCAACAAGCAAGGGGGCTCACGCTGGCAGCGCTGAGGGTTGAGGTGCTGGATGCCACACCTCGTGCCACACTGGTGACCCAAGTCCGGAAACGAGCTCAGGCACCAGGGGTCGGCAGGGAAGGGAGAGGATTGAGCATCTGATGGACTGCTCTCCTCTCCTCTCCTTGGGGGGGGGATCAGGGGACTCCCTTCACAGTGGTGACACTCGTTTGGAGACTGGGTGCACAGCAAGGCGCAAGAGCAAACAAGGGGAGGGCGTGGTAGGCGCCTGGCTCGGCCATGCTGGCGTCATTGCACACTCTGTGCTCCTGGCCAAACTTAATGGAAACACCCTCTCTCCTGAGTAGTGATGTCTCCCCAGCCGCATTGCCACATGACCAATCCGGGTCCTTGCCTCCGCCCCCTCCTGTCCTTCCACCTCCACTGTACCACACTAGATTATAGATAGAGTGCCAGAGTGGTGGCTGCCCTGCTTCAGGGTGCTCAGAGCTGGGGGGTCTGCGAGCCGTGGATGGTGGAGGGTAGCTACCTCTGAGGAAGGCAGGCGGTAGAGAGACACGGTGAGTAGGAGTAGCCTGAGAGAGTTCTAGGTTGTGGGGAGCAAAAATAGAATTATTGAGGAGAAGAAAAAAAAACAAGCAAGGGGCACAAAGTCACAAGCCTTGTGCTGAGGCCTTTGAAGGTTTGGCATCAGGCCCTCTCTTCACCGCCATCTTATAGCAGTCCACATTCCGCCCAAAATGTAGTGGCGGATCACTTAACGTCACGTGCAGGACCACACGTGGACATTGGCCATGAAGGTTCTCCAAGACACATTCCAGCTGTGATGAACTCCGGACATCGATCTATTCGCTTCTCCGTACAATCACAGACTACCCCAGTATTGCTCAATCATCCTAGACTTAGCCAGCAACTCCATGGATACCCTGTCCCTCTCCTGGCATGGGCGCTTCTTATATGCCTTCCCGCCATTTCCAGTCATTCAACGAGTGTTACTCAAGCTCCAGCTGGAGAAGGCCTCCCTGATACTGATTGCCCCATTCTGGCTGCAACAGATTTTGTTCTCCCTCCTCCAGCAACTGTGTTGGTAAAGGATCCCTTTCCTCTTCCCCTTTGACCCGATCTGCTCACACAGAACCACGGGACCCTCCTACATCCCAATCTCAGATCCCTACATCTGCATGCTTGGCTCCTGAGGGTGTCTTTATAGCTCGGCATCACGTCTCTTCCTCTGTGGCCACCCATTCCTATGGCCTCCAGGAAATCTTCTACCAGAAAGACATATGCTGCCAAATGGAAGCAGCTTTGCCATATGGGCCACCAACGGAGCCTGGATCCTTATTCCTGCCCTTTAACTAACATTTTGGACTCCCTTTCTTGCCTGTCCAGTCAGGGCTAAGCTACTCCTCTATCAAAGTGCATTTGGCCGCTATCTCAACTTTCCATGAACCTATAGCAGACTGGCAGGTCGACACATAGACCTTGCCAAGATGTTTCTGGGCTCTTTGCATCTGAAGCCCCCTGTCCGCAATCCAGCTCCGCCCTGGGACCTCAGTTTTATTCTGGAAAACTCACCCTATCTCCGTTGAGCAGGCTGCTTACCTGTGAGATGCGCTTCCTTGTTTGGAAGACCCTTTGCTGGTTGCTGTCACCTCAGCCAGACGCATCTCAGAACTTCAGACCTTCATGTGCCATGAGCCTTACCTTGTCTTTCATAAGGACAGAGTATCCCTCGACAAATCCCAAGTTCCTTCCAAAAGTGGTTTCAGAATTTACTCAAACCAGTCCATACACTTACCTGTCCTCTATTCTGATCATTGAACCCATGGTGACCCGCTCCACACCGGATGCACACGCGCCCTGCATTACTGCATCGCCTTGCACTAAGCCCTCCTGCCAACCAAGCAACTCTTCGTTGCTTTTACAATTGGGAAGGAGGGCAATCCTGGCACAAAACAAACTTTGTCCAACTGGTTAGCACACTGTATCACCTATTGGCTACATCAAATACCACAAGTCTCTCCCTGGTGCTGTGCATGCACGCTCCACCTGAGCTGTATGTACCTCTGCAGCATGCTTCAGGGGCGTTTCTATATCCGATATATGTGGCACTGCCATGTGGTCTATGGTCCATGCATTTACTAGACACTACAGTCTTGACATGACCTCCAAGCAGCGGGCTGCCTTTGGCCACCGTTCTCCAGGGCCTCCTGTCCTAACTGCCCTTCCTACTTGACTGCTTGGGAATCATCCCAAGTGTATGACCTGCTGCAGCCCTCGAAGAAGAGAGTACAGTTTTGTACTTACTGTAACGGTAGATCGAGAGGATCTCTTGTAGCAGGTCACGATTCCACCCACCTTCCCCCTCCTTCTCTAGAGCAGCCATCGTCTGCTTCTATTCTCATTGTCCTACTGGACAGTGCCTCAGGCCTCCTTGGTGTCCTGCTCCGCTAGTTGGTCGCCAGCCAGGAATTGTAGCCGCTAGGGGCCGCCCACATATTTATACATATGCATGGACTGACGTCATCGTTGGCTGCCCCAATCAACATTGCTGGTGAAAGCTACCCTGAAAGAGCATCCTCTGGCAGACATTTCCCAAGTGTACGCCATCACAGAGGCAACAAGCCTAAATGTGAAGCAAGTAAAACAAAATGAAGCAAAACCCACTGTGGTTCTCAAAGGAGGTGGCAGGGAAGGTTAGGGAGAAAAAGTTAGCATTCAGGAAGTTCAAGGAATTACAGAAGGAGCAGGACAGAGAACTGTATCAGTTAAAGCAGAAGGAAGAGGGGAAGGCAGTCAGAATAACGAAGGCCCAAACTGAGGAAAAGTTAGCCAACTCAGTTAAGAAGGGGGATAAGACCTTTTATAGGTACATCAGGGAGCGAAAGAAGACCAAGGGAGGAATAGTGAGGCTTAATAAAGGGGAAGGGGGTGGGCAGAGGGTGACTGTGAACAGGGAGAGATACTAAACAAATACTTTTGCTCAGTATTCACAAAAAAAAGAAGAAGAGGGGGAGGTACCTAACTCAAACAATAAAAGCACTCTGGACAGAGGGGTCGATATCAGTCCATTGACAGGAGAAAGGGTAATGAAAGAACTCCTAAAACTCAGAGTGGACAAAACAATGGGGCCTGGTGGGGATTCACCCCAGAATTCTAAAAGAACTAAGGAGAGACCTAGTGACACCACTAACTACCCTTTTTAACATATCTTGGGAGGATGGTGGTGTTCCTGAGGACTGGAGGAGGGTGGATGTGATTCCTCTTCACAAATGTGGAAGCAAGGCAGAAGCAGGAAACTACAGACCTGTTAGTTTGACCTCAGTGGTAGTGAAAACGATATAGAATCACTTCTGAAAGAAAGAATTGTTGAGTACCTAGAGGCTAGCGGGATACAGGACCCAAGGCAGCATGGATTCACAGCAGGAAGGTCATGCGACGTCAATCTAATAGATTTCTTTGACTGGGTAACCAAAGTAGTAGACCAGGGAGGGGCTGTGGATATGGCCTGCCTAGGCTTTAACAAGACATTTGACACAGTCCCACACAAAGATTAATAAACAAGTTAGCCAGCCTGGGAGTGGGTCCCAGAGTGGTAGTCTGGATAACCGGCTGGCTGAACAACAGGACCCAGAGGGTAACAGTAATCTGAGTACACTCTGAAGAAAGGGGGGTTACTAGTGGGGTAACTCAGGGTTCAGTATTGGGACCGGTCCTCTCTAATGTCTTTATAGGAGACATTGCAGAGGGCCTGGAAGGAAAAGTATGCCTCTTTGCAGATTACACAAAGATCTGCAACAGGGTTGATGCAAAAGGGGGCATGCAAAGGATGAGAAGGGACTTGGCAAGATTGGAGGAATGGTCAAAAATATGGCAGCTTAGATTCAGTGCAAAAAAGTGCAAAATAATGCACCTGAGAAACAAAAACCCAGGGGAAGAGTATACAGCAGGGGGAGGAGATACTAACAACACAAATGGAAAAGGACCCGGGGGTAGTACTATCAGATGACCTTAAGGTAGGTAAGCAATGTGAGAAGGCAGTAAGGAAGATGGGTGGGGGATACTAGGATGTATAGGGAGAGGCATCACATGTAGAAAACAGGAAGTTGTTATCCTCTGTACAGACAGTTGGTGAGACTCCATCTGAGTACTGCGTACAGTTCTGGAGACCCCATCTCCATGAGGGACATAGACAGGATGGAGGCAGTCCAGAGGAGGGCAACTGCAATGGTGCAGGGTCTGCAACAGAAGTCATACAAAGAGAGACTAAAAGTGCTTAATATGTATACCCTTGAGGAAAGGTGGAGAGGGGAGACAGATAGAAACTTTCAAGTACCTCAAGGGAATCAACAAAGTCCAAGACGGGAGCATCTTTCAGAAAAAGAGGGCGTACAAGAACAAGGGGGCACAATTTGAAGATAGAGTGGGGATGGCTCAGGGGCAACGTGAGGAAGTATTTTTTCATGGAGAGGGTGGTGGACGCATGGAACCACCTTCCTGAGGAGGTTGTGGGGTCAAAAACAGTGGGGGAATTCAAGAATGCATGGGAGAGACATAAGGCAATTATAGTGAAGAGTAGGAGGAAGTAAGTTATTGGGTAACTAGAATCTGCAGCTTATCTAATATATAAGAAATGGGCAGACTAGATGGGCCAAGCGGTCCTTATCTGCCGTCAAAGTCTATGTTTCTGTGTATGACCTGCTGCAAGAGATACTCTCAAAGATCTACTGTTATGGTAAGTACGAAACTGTACTTTTTGAGTTGCTGTTACCTCTGCTCGTAGGATTTCCGAGCTTCAGGTGCTCGTGTGTGAGCTTGAGGTGGAAGTGGTGCGGGCACCTTATCCTTCTTGGCGCCAGCACCGGAGGGTCTTTCACAGGGAATTCCATTAGATGTGTTTGGCCTTCAGCTGGGTGCAGGTCAGGCAGGTTGAGAGGCTCTTCAGTTCCTCGTCGAGCCAGTCGACTTCTATGCTGGTCGAGCAGGCTGCTGATATTCCTTGAGCCTGTCAGCCAGTTGTTGGATAAGGTCGAAGACTTGATTTCACAGACCCTGGTGTACTCAGTCCTCACTAAGGAGGATGTGGTCCGGTCGGTGTCCCTGTGTGATCCACTGGGGCATTTCTGGATACAGCCCAGGGTTCTGCATTTCTGCCTTTGGACAGGGCAGAATGCCTAATTGCACAAGCACAGTTGGTACATGACAGCCGTAATGTCTCAGCAAGGACATTTCTATGCCTTCTGGGCCTTATGGCAGCAGCCATTGTTACAGTACCACTGGCCAGGCTGCATATAACTGTAACAGTGGAGTCTGAGAGACCAGTGGGACAGTGTCACAGATGATCTACAACAAATGGTTCTAATTATGTCTCCCTTGTGCAAAGAGTAGAAGTGGTGGATGGAATGCTACATCCTGTTCAAGGGCGTCCCATTCCTGAGTCCTACCCTACAGCAGGTCCTCACTCCGGATGCCTCGGGATCTGGGTGAGGAGCCCACCTGGGGCCTCTACAGACACAAGACACATGGAACCAAGTGAGCATGCTTTGCTTACCAGTGTCCCGGAAATGAGAGCAGTCCTATATGGGCTCCAGGCATTTCAGGACCACTTGCCTCCCTCTCCCAGCCTCTATTAATACAGATGGAGATGATCGGTGTAGACATTACATCAACACAATGTGGGAATCCGCCATTATTATTAGAGCTTGGTAGTGGGCTCTGGAACACGGTCTATAACTCTCACCATTACATGTTCCAGAGTGCAAAACATCTTGGCAGACAAGCTAAGCAGGTCACAGTCCAGGGTGCATGAGTGGGAACTACTGCCTCGGTGATCAACAACCTCTTCTAAAGATTGGATCGTCCAGAGGTGACGTTTTGCCTCCCACATAAAGCAAAGCTGCCACATTTCTGCTTGCTCGCTCCAATGCCTGGAGTTTTCTGGCAAGATGCATTGTCTCTCTCTCTCTCCTGAAAAGGGAGGTTCTAGGGACATGGATATGTTGTTCAGCCACACTGTCTGGCAGGTTCCTTGCCGCTTTAAATCGTGCTGGAAGATCTTCAAGCTGGCTCCTCCCACCCACCCGGGTGGTAAAACTCTCGGCTCCGCCCCATGACGCCAGATCTTCCTTACCACTTGGAAGCTCAGGTTCCTTCCTTAACGCTCTGCTTGTAGACTGGATCCTAATTCTTCGGTTCGCCCGAAACTTATTTTAAAATTTTCAAGACTTCGGTCAAGTTTCTCCCTCCTGGCTGCGATGGACAAATCGACTCCCGGATTTCGGCGGTGCCCTTGTGGGCAGAAGATGTCCAGGATGGACCCGCACTCCACGTTCGTCTACTGCCTCGGCCTAGAACATAACCCGCAGGCCTGCGAGTTATGCCGTTCGTTTTCGGCCAACGTCCTGGAAGACCGCGCTGCCCAGTTACAGCTTGGGCGCCCCGAGAAGCGCTACCCGCCGGTTAAGTCGAAGGAGGCCCGTTGGGTAGTTACCGTGGTGGCTGGCTCGGCCGAGTAACTCGAGCAGAGGATCGCCCTCGAGGAGGAGGCATCACAGGCCGCATCATCCTCTTCCTCGGTCGCGGCATTTATCCCGCTCTCTCTGGGTACCTCATATTCAGCTTCTTTCAAGGAGCTTTGCCAATCCCTTTCCACGAAGGGAGAGGGGCCATCGGGACATTCCTCTCGGTCCAAAAAGGACTCAAAGAGTAAGTCCCATCGTTGGCGTTCGTGGGAGCGGGAGAGGTCCCCTTCCCAGGACAGTCGACACTCTGCTTCGGTCGAGGTTGCGGCTAAGGCCACTGGCTTCACCGTGTCCCCGTCAGGTCAGCCGGCTGAGACTCCCATCGACGCGGTCGAGATTTTTCTCGACCCGTCAGATGGGCTGTCGACTGCTGAAGCCGACAGCCCTTCTTCACTGCTTCCCTCGGTGGAGACCGAGGACTTGCCTGCACCTCCAGTGCCGCAGTCCCCGGTTAAGGCTTCCGAGCCGAGGGAAGAGCGGGTGTTCCCGGCCCCTTCCCAGACCTGTCATCGGAAATGCTGAGGATCTCAGTCTCGGACATCGTCTCGGTCCAGCCGATCCTGCCGACATCGGCGGTCTCGATCTCGGCACCGAAGTAAGCGGCGCCACCGCTCGTCCTCGTCTTCTTCCTCAGAAGAGGAGAGGCTTCGGCGCAAGTTGCGTCGACGCTACGAGGACCTTATGTGGCAGCAGTTACTTCTGTCCGGGAACAAGCCAACGCCGTCGCCTTCCCCGGCCATCAAGTGGCTGTCACCCGAGCGGCCGAAACAACCCCTCGCTGTAGCTGAGGTGCCCAAGCCTGGGCTGGTTGTTCGGCCGAAATCAGCTGCCCCACTGATTGTGGTGGAACCTCCGCCTCCACACCCGAAATCGGGGGCGCCGACCAAGGACTCTCGGTCAGGTCAGGGCCTGCCCCACAGGTTGTCGGTCACCCTCACTCCCGACCATCCTCGGCAGGTGGAGGGTGGCTCAGGCCCCAGGCAGCTCTTCGCGGACTCCCCGGAGTCAGACGACGACTCCTCCCTGTTCTCCAGGCCCACTGACCTGGAGTCCTCCGAGGGCCAGTCGATGGATGAAAGCCCATCATCCTTCATGGGTCTGCTTCGGCTCATCTCGGAGTCCACCGGGATGCAGCTCGAGCCCGTATCCAAGCGGGCCAAGTATCCCCTGACAGAGATACTGGACCGAGGGGATTCACCCACGGAGGTCTTTCCGGTGGCTGAAGCCATTGTTGGCCCAGCCTTGGAGCTCTGGCAGCGGCCTGCTTTCTGTCTTGCGCCTTCGGCCAGGATGGCCAGGAAGTATGCGGTCCCTACTGGCTCTTTGCCGGTTTTTCGGAACACCCCTCAGCCGAGGGTTGGTCACCAACAAGCGTTTTCGGCGTTCTGGGAGCGCTGGGGATTTGGACAAAGCGCCCCGACAAGGAGTCCAAATAGCTGGACTATGCCAGTCGCAAGGTGTACTCTGCATCCTCCCTTGGCCTCCGCCAGGCCAGCTCGGCCGTGCTGATGGCACACTTCTCCCACGCCCTCATGGGCTCCATGGATGAGGTGATCCCTCATCTCCCGGCCGACCTGCAGACCACGGTCTGGCAGGTACGGGACCAGGGTAGGGTGGTAGCTAAACAGCAGCTCCAAACAGCTCTGGACATTGAAGACTCCTGTGCTAGATCGGTTGCGGCCACCGTGGCCATGCGCCGCAGAGCACGACTGAGGATATCCATCTTCACGGCGGATACCCAGCACAAACTGGCGGATGTCCCCTTCCTGGGGACCGACCTCTTCGGCCCTGGAGTGGAAGGTCACCTCCAGCGGATCGAAAAGTCCAATGCCACTCTGGACTCGGTCACCTCCACCCAGAAGGACAAAGGCCGCCGACAGCAGCAGCACAAGTCCTTTCGTCCTTCTGCACCTGTGGCACGTCCGGCCCAACAGCACCAGGGCCAGCAGGCTCGTGCTTGGCATCCCAAACCCAAGCCCGCGGCTTCCTCCAACAGGAAGCAGGGAGGTAAAGGCCCAGGAGGTCCCTCGGCCGGTCCCTCCTCTAAGCCTGCCCAGTGACGGGTTGAGGGGTGTTGCCCCCAGCCTCGTCACTCCCCCATGGGGAGACGGCTCCGTCACTTCCTTTCTGCTTGGTCCGTTATCACCACGGACCGTTGGGTGTTGGAGGTGGTAGGAAAGGGTCTGCCCCTGAAGTTCGAGCAGGCCCCGCCCTTCCGAGCCGCTGCCCCTCGGTGGGCTACGGGGTTCGCAGCCTCTTCGTTGGCTCACCGAGCCAATATTGCCCTGCTCCTCGAAAAAGAGGTGATCAGGAAGGTGGCGGATCCTCCTCCAGACCCGGGGTTTGTGTCCAGGTACTTCCTGGTCCCAAAACGGATGGGGGGCTGGCGCCCCATTCTCGATCTGCACGACCTGAACAGGTTCCTAAGGTCTCGGACCTTCAGGATGGTCACTCTGGCTCAGATAATCCCATCCTTGGAACGAGGCATGTGGTTCTGTTCTCTGGACCTTCAGGATGCGTTCTTTCACGTCCCAATCCATCCATCTCACCAGAGATTCCTCCGCTTCAGGGCAGAGGGATCCCTCTACGAGTTCCGGGCCATGCCCTTCGGCCTTTCCCTAGCTCCCAGAGTCTTCACCAAATGCATGGCAGTGGTGATAGCATTTCTGCAGCGCCAAAGGATCCGGGTGTACCCCTACCTGGATGACTGGCTGATTGCAGCCCCCTCCAGAGCGGAGGTGGAGCGGTCCAGAGATGTGGCCCTCCAGGTTTGCTCTCAGGTTGGCCTCCTCATCAACTAGGCCAAGTCAGAACTTGTGCCAAAGCAGGTGATACATTTCATCGGGGCAGAGCTCGACTCTCTATGAGCCAGAGCACGGCTCCCGGCGGACAGGGCCGACGTTCTTTCCTCCTTTGCCCAATCATTTCAGGTTGGGCATGAGCCCTGCCTGGGACTTCCTGCGCCTCCTGGGCCTCATGGCGGCCTGCACCAGCGTGGTCCATTGGGCCTGCTGGTACATGCGTCCCCTTCAATGGGGGCTGGCCAGCCAATGGTCACAGCACTTCGATCCGCTGGATCAGCTAGTGACAGTGACCCAGGGGATGTGGGGCAGCTCTCCAGTGGTGGACCGTTCCAGCACAGCTGCAGCAAGGCATCCCGTTTGTCCGCCCCTAGCCGACGGTCTCTCTATCGACCGATGCCTCTCTGATTGGTTGGGGTGCCCATCTGGGAGAGCACAGAGCGCACAACATCTGGTCCCCTCGGGAGTCCCGATGCCACATCAACCTGCTGGAGCTTCGAGCGGTTCATCTAGCCCTCACTGCCTTCGCTCCATTTCTACGGGTTCAAGTGGTTCAGGTCCAGACGGACAATACCATCACCATGTACTACCTAAACCGCCAGGGCGGGACGCGCTCCATGCCTCTGTGCAGGAAGCGCTCCGCATTTGGTCACTCGTGCGCAGCCTGGAGGCGGATCTCCTCGCCATTCATGTGGCAGGAGCCTCCAACACCCTGGCCGATGCCCTAAGCTGGATAGGGGCTGTGTCCCACGAGTGGTCTCTCCTGCTGGAGGTAGTACAAGATCTGTTCTCCCACTGGGGCATGCCTCAGGCAGACCTGTTTGCCTCCAGGGAGAATGCGAAGCTGAGACTGTTTCATGCCCGCCCCCCTCAGCAGGGCTCGCTGCAGGGGATGCCTTCTCGAGGCTGTGGACCCTGGGCCTCTTCTACGCCTTTCCCCCATTTCCCTTGATCCACAAGGTGCTTCTCAAGGCAAGGAGGGACAAGGCGCAGATGATTCTGGTAGCCCCAGACTGGCCCCGCCAGTTCTGGTATCCAGATCTCCTCAGTCTCGGCTCCAGGCTCCCGAGGCGGCTTCCAGCCCGCCCAGACTTGATCTCGGTCAATCAGGGGAAGGTATTCCATCCGGACCTTCAATCCCTGCACCTGACGGCCGGGTTCCTGAGCGGCTAGAGTTCCAAGCCTTGGGTCTTTCCGACGAGGTCCTCAACGTCATTGAGGCGTCCCGTAAGGAGTCGACCAGAAAATGCTACGCCTTCAAATGGAAGAGATTCTCCATTTGGTGTCAGGGCAAGGGCCTGGACCCTTCCTCCTGTTCCTTGGCAAGCATCCTGGACTACCTGTGATCTCTTTCTCAGCAAGGGCTTCGGTCGACGACCCTTAAGGTGCACCTGGCAGCCATCTCTGCTTACCGGGCGCGGGCCAGGAAGCATTCAGTGGCGCAGGAGAAGGTGGTCGGGCACTTTTTCAAAGGCCTTGATCACATATCCCCTCCAGTGTGAGAACCTCCACCTCCGTGGGATCTACTGCTGATATTGGCTAAGCTCATGGGCAAGCCATTCGAACCGATGCACAGGTGTGGCATCTCTCACCTGTTGTGGAAGACCGCCTTCTTGGTGGCTATCACGTCAGCCAGAAGAATGGGAGAGCTCCAGGTGCTTTCCATCGAGTCTCCTTATCTGGTCTTCCACAGGAACAAGGTTGTCCTGCGCCCCAACCCGAAATTCCTTCTGAAGGTGATGTCGGAGTTTCACCTTAACCAGGTGTTGACTCTGCCAGTGTTCTACCCCAGTCACACCTCTGAGGCCAAATATAGGCTCCATACTTTGGACCCTAGAAGAGCGCTCACTTATTATAAGGAGCGGACGGCTGAAGTTCGGGGAGAGGTTCGCCAGCTGTTTGTCACCTACGCTGAAGCCGCACCTGGCAGACCTGCAGCCAAGCGGATGATAGGCAGGTGGGTCACCTCCTGCATAGATCTCTGCTATAGGTTGGTGGGCATGGAGCCTTCCAGAGGGATAAGAGCTCATTCTACCCGTCATACCGCTGCATCAGTGGCTGCTTCCAGGGACGTCCCTATCCAGGAAATCTGCAGGGCTGCTACCTGGAAGTCAGCACACACCTTCATCACTCACTATCACATCGACCTTGAGTCACACCGGGATGCTGGTTTTGGGGCCTCAGTTCTCCAGTCTTTATTTCCCAAGTAGGGGATGTGCGCCTTGCCTCCCTCCTCCCGGAGAACTGCTAGGAGTCTGCCAGACAGTATGGATGAACAACATATCTATGTCCCTAGAAATACAGGTTACTCGCCTGTAACAGGAGTTCTAGGAATGGTATATGTTGTTCATCCACACCCACCGACCTCCCGGCTTGACGCACAACCTGGCTTCCAGCGAGCTAGATCTGGCATCATGGGGCAGAGCCGAGTTTTACCACCGGGTGGGTGGGAGGAGCCAGCTGAAGACCTTCGGCAAGATTTAAAGCAGCAAGGAACCTGCCAGACAGTGTGGATGAACAACATATACCATTCCTAGAACTCCTGTTACAGGTGAGTAACCTGTATTTTCTAACCCCAGGAATCACTCATTATGATTAAACTAAATGCAGTCAGCCTCCTGTGTTGAACTGCCCGGAGAGATGGAATTATATGCAAATTCTGGAACTCTCATGTGGCTCATGCCACTTTCAAACTGCTACCTTAGCAACTGCGGCACTGTGAGTGCTTCAGATTCTTTACTCTGCCTGCTTAGTAAGGACGTCCCAGAGAACTTTCCTTGAACTGTCTTCAGAAGTCATTATCTGTGTGGGTAAGCACTCATTTTGAGTTTTATTTCAGACTGCTGCCTTAGAAGTTTTGTTTTTAATATTTGTAGTGTAGTTTGGGGTTTTAGCGGTTCCCTGGAACGAGGTTCCCTCCCTCTGTCTAGATTTCATTAGTTTTTTGTTTAGCTTTCTATCTCACGGTCGGTTCCTTTGACGCTTTATTTAATTAATTTTAAGTATTTTTCGGTTCTGGTTTTAGGGAACGAGTGGCGCTCAGTTCCAGAAACTGTTAACATTTGTTTATATTTAAAATTACTGGTTCCTATGTATGTATGTATGTATGTATATATATATATATATATATATATATATATATATATATATATATAATATATAATGTCCTGAGATTGGTAATTGTTCACTTACTCAATGTCAGAAACCCATTAGATAAGTCTAAGAAACTCACAGGACCCACTGGGTTTAAATATTGTGAGTCTTGTGGTCTGACTATAGCAAATGCAGATAGACATTCTCTTTGTATTTCCTGTTTGGGCACCAGTCATATTTTGCCAATTGTAAAATGTGCAAATCTTTCTGTCCAAAAACATTAAGAAAGAGGGCAAAAAAGCTAGAGGAAATGGCTTCTGCTTCTGATACTAGTGCATCTACCTCAATCCCAAAAAGGGATGGAGGCAAGGCTAAGGACATAGACAAAAGTTCTGAGAAACCTGACCAAGGTAAGAAAAAGAGGACTGTGGAGACAGTGGCTGAGGCTGTCCCTCTTAAGAAAAAGTGCAAAGAGAAGCATGTCGCTGCACCTCCGGCTGAGAAGGCTAAGGAGCTCCCAGCAGACAAACATAGTATGCCCTTGGCTGAGGACATTGCTAAAACATTACAGGTCCCACAATCCCTGCAGGCTGCAGCCCCGGTTCCTACACCGGCTGCATTGGTTCCTCTTTCGGTTCCTGTTTCACAGGAACCTCAAATTACTCATGGTGAGGAGGATGAGGAGGATTTTGAAGGGGAACCGATATGCCCTGAAGTTTCCCCTGAGCAGGAGTTCGAATCCCCTCCTAGGGGCCCAGAAGAGTATTCTTCTAATTATGCTTTTGTAAAAAGCACGGTGGAAACCCTTAATCTCCCTCTTCAGGAGACTGAAGAGGAGGTGGAGGAAGCAGAATTCCTCAATATGATGGGTTTAATTCCAAAAGAACGACTTCTTTTGGCCAGTGCATAAGTCCTTAAAAAAGGACGCATTGCAGATACTGCAGACCCCAGCTTCTATCCTTGGTGTAGATAAACAAGCTGACAAAAAGTATCAGCTAGACAGATCGACTGCTGAATTTTTGTTTCACCATCCCAACCCAGAAGGGGTGGTTCAGGCTACTGCCTGTAGCAAAGCCAGAATACCACTGCCTACCCACCCTCCAGATAAGGACTCACGAAAAATGGATGCCATGGGGGGAAAAAAGGGCTACACGGCTGCTTCCTTGTTAATCAGGCAAGCCAACTACATAACATACAAAAGGCACTCTGGAACACAGTTTTAGCCCTTGCTGACAAGGTTCCAGGTGAAGTGGCAGTGGATCTGCAAGAAACGGCAAGGGCTGCACTTGATGCCACTAAATATCAATTCCATATGGCAGTGGATGCCAGTGACACAGCTGCCAGGCTAATGGCATTAGCTGTCTCCCTTAGGAGATTTGCATGGCTAACGGCCACCAACCTTACTGCAGATGCACAGGCCAAGGCAATGGATTTCCCTGTGGGGGATAATTCATTGTTTGGTGATAAAACTGAAGCATGTATGAAAAAAGTAGAGGAATACAAGTTTACTTTTCATAGCAGCTCAAGACAGACCTACTTTCAATAGATCCAGAATAGGGAGACAGGGTAGGTTTTTTCATCCCAAACCCTCTTTTTAGACACAGGCCTCTCAGCCACAACAGCAAGCGAGAGGCTATTTCAGAGGAAGGGACAGGAGAGCGATGAGAAGAGTGTCTACTTCTCCTCAACCTTAGACACAACCCTCACAGAACACCTGATGGGCTGCTTCAGGTTGCATCTCCCTTTTGTGGAACCACCAGTGGGCGGCAGTTTGACTCACTGCCTCCAAGGGTAGCATATTATCACCACTTCACTCAACTTCATCTCATTTCATTTCCCAAGTTTGGAACAAGAGTTTTCACACCAGTCACCCCTGCAGACTGGGTTTTTACTGGACACAGAGGTCAAACACCTTTGTTCAATCAAAACAGTTTAACAGTGCCCCAAATCAAAAGGGCAGAGGGTTATATCCACGTATTTCTTTATCTGAACCTATTTGGATCTTAGAATGTTAAAATAAACATTTTCAAATTAAAAAAAAAAAAACCTTTAGAATGGCACTCCGGCATTAATCATTCCCACAGGCTGGCTTCAGGGTAGTATCAATGGGCAACACTTTTTCAGCCTAGTCTCTGTTTATTTTATTTATTTATTTGCTTTTGTTTACCAGGTAAGCACACTAGACAACCAAGTGCCTATTTTCAGGTGCGACCCGGGAGATTACAAAGATGCATTTAAGATTACAGAGATACATTCAGGTACAAGTAAGAGGCAATAGTCATAAACATGGTCAATGCAGCAACTTCAGGGACATTTACCTAGCTAGTGGGAGGAACATGAATCACAGTACAAGGAGGCAGGCAGTCAGCTGAGTTTAACAGGCAACACGCTTTGCAGGCTAGGGTTGTGGAGTACGTCAAGCAGATTTCAAAGGGGATAGGAGGCCAGTGAATAACCGAAGGAACAGAACAAATGGCATATGCACAATTTGATACAGTAGAGCCAGGAGGATCCATCACAATCTGTTCTTTGATCACAGTATGTTTCACTGGTAGGGAAGGTCAGGAGACCCTAACCCTAAAGCAGTCAGGAATCAGTGGGACATGCGGCGGGGTACATTAAATGCAGGGCAGGTAGCGGCAGATTTGAGGAGCCCCAGAGGAAGCTTTAAAGCAGGAATAGGAGGTGGAGGAGGCGGTGCTCACTGGAAGGGTTCCATAGTCTAGGGACAAGAGTAGTGAAGGCCGTCACCCATTGAGTGCGTGTGTTAGGAACCAGGAGGACATGGGAGTCACTGGACCTTAGGTGGTAGGAGGAGGAAGGGGGCATGAGGGTAGCGGCAAGGGCAGGCGGGGTGGCCATTCTGTTAATCTCGTCAATGAAGTTGCCTAGGACGAAGGACTGGTGCTTTTCCAGTGGAAGCCACTCCAGCTGGGAATAGAGCTGGCAGCGGTGGGTGAGGCGGGGGCCAGAGAGTGCAAAGCGACATACATTATTGTATGCCATATCCCATTTGGAGAGGTTGTTTTTTTGTAGGGAGGGCAAAGGAGACAAGGCCATAGGAGAGTGTGGGTAAGAGGACTCCTCTGGCTAGGGCGAGACGTGCCGCCGGGGTGAGGCAACTTTTTGCTCTGTACGCAAGGCCCAACTTACTGTTTGAGGCCTTGCAGGCATTTCAAATGTGCGGAGTGCAGTCCAGTTGTGGATCAGGTGTCACCCCCAGGTACTTGACGGATTCAGCATCATGTAGGAAGGATCCATCAGCACATGAGATTCTTAGAGGGGACGGGACCGCTTTTAATTTGGCTATGAAGCCGAAGAGCATGGTTTGAGTTTTCTGCAAGTTGATAGTAAGCTTGTGGGCCTCCAGCCAGGATTGGATTTGGTTGAAGTCAGAGTTGAGCTTGGTATTGATGTCAGAGCTGTCCTGGGAGCTGAACAGAATGACTAAGTCATCAGCGTACAGGCCTTCAAAAAAAAAAAAATATTAAAATAATAATTTTTTGTTTTCCCTGCCTGGACAACTGGCTGATAGTGGGTCAGTCCCTGCAACATGCAGAGCACTTCCTGGCTCTAATATCCCTGTTTTCTTATAAACAACCAGAGCCCCAGCAAAACAACAGTACAAATACTGGAGTTTACTGGAGCAGAAGTGAGTAACACCTAGGCAAACTTGTACCAGAGAAACCCAAATCAGCCAGAGAATTCCTCAGGCTACTGGGCATAAGGTAGCTGCCCCCCCCCACCCCCCCCCACAGTGTCTCTGGTTGCCAGATTTCATGAGAAACATCCAGGTTTGCCTAGACAGTGCTAGTCACAAAGAACAGATTCTGTCTAGGATGACTCCAGCCACCCACATCCTCGTATAGCTACTGCAGTGGTGGCTGGACAAACAAACCCTTAGAATAGGTGTGTTTTGTTCACAAGGGAACATTTTTTCTGTTCTTTAGTTCTCACATCAAATGCTTCACTTTTAGACGAGAAGCACACAAGTATGATCATGCAGCAAGTGGCACATGGTCTCCCCAAGAGTTCCTATTGCACTCCACAATTATGTACTATATAAACAAACAAATAGTAACCAGGTCAGCCCCACTGTGCACAGGAGCAATGGGGCTGTGATCAATGACATACTCTATGGGAGTATCCTAATCAGCATGCACCTGCAGAAAAAGACAATGCTTAGTCAGCTCCCTCAGCAGGATAAGTGGTTCCTGAACACTCAGATGCTCATTACAATCTTCAGGGGATGGGGCACTCCAGAGGTGGATCTTTTTTTGCCTTGGTAGAAAATCACCAGTGCTCAATGTACTGTGCAGGCCTCTTCTCAGGGTCAGATTCCTCCTGAGCTGTGGGCCCTTGATTGGACGGTGGGAGTTTTTTTTCTCTGTATGCCTTCCCTTCTTTTCCCATTGGTATTCAGGACCCTGCTGAAATTGAGATACTAACCAGCAACAATAATATTAGTTTCACCGAATTGGCCGAGACAGCACGAGTACTGGCTTCTCTTAACTCTGTCAGTAGTTCCTCCAAGTCACTTGCCCAGGAGGCACAATTTGCTGACCTCCTCTCAAGGCAGGATCCTGTATTCCAACCTCGAATCACTGAGGCTCAAAGCCTGGCTCTTGAGGAAGTAGAAGTTGCTAACCTTAGACTGCTAGATCTAGTATTGCCTGTGCTTAAGGGTTCCAGGAAACCTTTTTGCACCAAGAAAACATTCTTCTAAATGGAAAAGGTTTCTTATATATGTGGTTTGCAGGGAAGGGTATTGACCCCTACAGGGCTGACTTGGTTTTTTTTGCCTAGACTGCCTCACACACTTACAGTCTCTGTTTATTTTTCTGCTGGTGTAGAGAGAGCCATGACCTCTCATCTGGTCTTCAGAAAATATTTAAAGACCTTAAGCCTTCGTCTCCCTCCATTGAGGGAACCAGTTCCAGTCTGGAATCTGTATATCTGTATTGCCACACTCATGGACAGACCATTCGAGTCTATGGAAACTATAGATTTGAAATATGTCACTTGGAAAGCTCTGTTTCTATTGTTTATCACTATAATGAGAAAGATCAGTGTCTTACAGGTCCTGTACACAGTTGAACACTACATCTTGTTCCACAGCTATGAGATGGTCCTCAGGAACAGTAGAAATTCCTTCTTAAAGTGGTATCTCATTTTTCCATTTAAAATCAGTCTATCATCCTACCCTCTTTTTCTTTTCAGAGAACTTAGTTCTCTGGAAATAAAGCTTCACTCACTGCAGGTCAAAAGGGCACTTAGCCAATATATTGACAAACCAAGTCTTACAGATCAAGTCAGTCACAACTTTTCCTTGCCTGTAGTGAAGTAAGTAGAGGTAGGCCTTCCACAAAATATACAGTTGCTCACTGGAGAGTGGTATGTATACAAGTGTGCTACGCCAAGGTGGATAAATAGACACCCCTGGGCTTGAGGGCACATTACACGAGAGTCACAGCTACGTCAATAGCAGTTTGAAGAGAAATTCCACTACTGGAAATCTGCAAAGCAGCTACATGGAGAACAATACACACCTTTACAAACCATTTCAGGTGGTACATTGAACCCAAAAGTGAGGCTCGATTTGGTACAGCAGTGCCACAGAACCTGCTTTTAAGATAGGTTCTCGGCCCAACCTCCAAAGGTACTGCTTGGTAGTCTGCATTTAGTTTAATCATAATGAGTGATTCCTGGGGTTAGAAGAAAAAATTACTCACCATAGTAATCTTGTTTCTTCAAAGGGATCACTCATTATGATTAAAGCTCCCTCCCTGCCTCCCCTACTAGAACCTATAAAGTTTATTCTGCTTCCCTACTGTAGGAAGTATTAGCCTGTAGGGCTTAGGTTAGAGACTCATCTTTGTGTTTAACCAGTTGGTTTCCTTGTGGTCTCCAGTTTCTTAGATTTATTGGTATGGGGCATTTTTTGACCTGAAAGGGCCAAAAAACTTTATTTTATTTTATGTTATTTTATTAGGATGTTAGTTGTTAATTAGTGGGTCTTATACACAATTAGGGTACGTAAGAATCTGAAGCACTCTGAGTGCAGCAGTTGCTAAGGCAGCAGTTTGAAAGTGGCATGAGCCACATGAGAGTTCCATAATTTGCATATAATTCCATCTCTCTGGGCAGTTCAACACAGGAGGCTGACTGCATTTAGTTTAATCATAATGAGTGATCCCTTTGAAGAAACAAGATTACTGTGGCGAGTAATTTTTTCTTCTGGGCCTGTGATCTGAAATCAGGGTTTCCATAACAACATTTGACTTCTACAACAATTCTGTTTTCCTAGAAATACTGAAATATCTCTAACCAAATCTACTCATGTCTAAACAGACAGACGTGTCTTGACACAGCTATCCTTCAGATTGAGGATCTTCATTCTGTATTTCATATTTGCCAGTGTCTGAGTTCCTGTACTTCTTCTCTACCTCTTGCACCACTGGCTGGGAGGCTCAAGACCAGCACAGTAGCAGAGCTTGGTTCCACGAAAAGACGGCGCAGAGACAGTGCAGTCAATAACAGTATTGCCAATAACATGAAAGAAAGAAGCCCATCTGTGTACAATAGAGATGATCAAAAACCGTGTCAGGAAAAAAATATTGCAAAACATGCACTCATACAAAATCGTACATTCTGTAACTGCTTTGCCCAAAACCTAAAATAAAAATTAAAATCCAGTAAATCCACCTTTATTGATAAAAGCAGGTGGTGCAGTCACTGTTTCCTGATTATGTGCAGTTTCTATTTTTTATATTTCACTTTTTCTTCTTGTGCAATTAAGACAGATCAGTTTGGACAACGCCTTTTTGGATGGTGTGGTTTTAATGGGACACCGGAGAGAGGATCTTCAAAAAACATTGTAAGTTCTGGTTACCATTTCTCATCCAGAGAGGCTGCACAAGTTTTACTAGCTGTTCTAATCCATTAGGAGAAAAGCGGTTCGTTACAGAAAGTAACTTTTCTTTTTTCTCCATTTTGTTTATTGATTAAGAGTGATTTCACATTACAGGGCGTTGGACCCAAGAGCCTTGGTATTTGGACCCCCTTGAAAAGATGGTCATGGACAGATACAATCTACACTTCCAGCAGAAACAGTTTGATCTTTGTGCTTCTTCAAGAGAGATATAAAGTTCCTTTATGAAAACTGGTCATATTTTAAATGGCCATGATGTGGCAGTGAAAGCCACGTTAGCAGTGTCTCCATGCAGCACCAGACATCGCCCTCCATGTTCTTCACCTCGGAAATGCAAATGTGGCTTAGAGGCCTATCTCTGTTTTATGCTTGGAAGTTGGAAGACACCACTACGGAATTGATGGAGTCCAAGTCTAAAGTGAAAACCCAAGAGCACCCCTCATCTTCTCAATACAACAAAAGGTGGAGGTCTTTTATCCAGACAGGGACTTGGACTATAAAAAGGTCTCTGCCATTCATCCAGGTTATAAAGCTTAAGAACATATAGGCATCCTTTCACACCAGAGAGCAAGCACTTTTAGATGTCTGTTGAAACATCTTGCTTTTCTACAAATGCAGGTTCCCAGAAAGTGCCAGTCTGGGTAATTTTATTTACACCTCTGTAAAGATGATAATCTCTAACAGGTGGTTAGAGGCAGGGCAGTGGATGATAGTGTATCTGGACTTCAGAAGGACCTTTGATACTGCGGTGCAAGACAAGCTGTGAGGCAAGGTATACCAGTACAAACTCGAGGTGGATTGTTCACTTGCTTGGCATCAGGAAGCAGACGGTGGTGGCAGTGGTGATGGATGGGCTTTACTCCGTGGAGAGTCATGGTGTCCCTCAGAGATCAGTGCTGGAGGCCACGGCTCTTAAAGTCATCATCAGTGATCTGGAAGCTCGAGTCTCCAGCAGGCTGCTTACGCTTGTGGATGACACTAAGCAGGCA
Organism: Neoceratodus forsteri; assembly: GCA_016271365.2. Classification (NCBI taxonomy): domain Eukaryota; kingdom Metazoa; phylum Chordata; order Ceratodontiformes; family Ceratodontidae; genus Neoceratodus; species Neoceratodus forsteri. Next base: position 227,263,086 of record CM057456.1, read on the forward strand.
GGGTGGTTGACCCCTTGAGGATGGGGACAAACTTTAGGAGGACCTGAACAAGCTGGGTCATTTGTCTGACTCCTGAAGCCTCAACTTCTGTGTAGGGCTCCTCTCCTGCAGCAGTCAAGGAAGAAAAAGGGACTTGGGCTGGGGTAATTAACAGACAAGGGGCTGGAAGCAGCTCAAGCAGTATGCAGTCGCTGTCAGGGGCCTGCAGAATGTTGGGATGACCAGCAGAGCTGGGAAAGTAATTCTGCTTTTTACAGGGAACTAGTCAAGCCCCACCTGGAGCACTGCATGCAGTTTTTGTCTCCTTAGTACAAAAAGGACATTTAGGCAGTCGAGAGTGCTAAACAGGGCCACCAACGTTATTAGCAGTGCAGGAGTAGAAGCAATAAGGAGAGTCTAGAGGGTTTTAACATGGTCACCCTGGAGAAAAGGAGACTGAAAGGGGACATAATTTCAGTAATTTGTATGCTTGGGGAGATCTGCAAGATTAAACAGTCAGAGATGCTTGATCTTGTGGCCTGCAGCAGGATGAGGCATCTTGTCCTGGAGCTCTTGGGTGGTAAACTTAGGAGTGATGTTAGGAGACTGCTTCCCCAGAGATGTTGAATATATGGTACAGAAACAGCAGTGTACAGTTGGAATCTGAAATGGAAAAAACTGGGCACACACTGTCTGAAATCAAATCAAAATATTTAGTTATTTTTATTTAAGGCATAGCATGTCGAACACAGTGCTACCACCCCTATGTAGTGACCCATCCTCATGGGTCTACATCAGGGGTCGCATGTATGGGTGTTAGCACTGGTGTTATATGCTATGCCTTAAATAAAAATAACTAAATATTTTGATTTGATTTCAGCCTTGGTCTGTGCCCATTTTTTATTTTCTATTTCATGTTGCACATTGTTGGGACTGGAGCACTTCTGGGGCAGCTGATATGCGTTCCCCCAATTATTCTCTACTGTTGTAATCTCAATGCAGTTACAAAATGTGCATAACAAAGTGCATGTCCATCCTTGAGATGAAGTTCCTTGGTGCTTTGATCCATAAAGAACTACTTGATGAAGAACCTGTGTGGCTCGAAGTGGTGGGGTGCTTGATGTCAAGGATGAATATGTTTCTGCATTGATTGGGGATTCCTCTGCCAGTACAGTTGTACCAGTTCCTTTTTCAAGTGAGTATCTTGACCTGTGTGTTTATAGTGAACCTTTGGAATAGCCTACCAGCAGAGACAATCCACATGAAGACAGTACAGGCCTTTAAAAGTACTGTAAGCTTGGACAAATATCTGCTTACCAAGTGAGTCACTGGGTACCCTGCATAATAGAGTGGATTGATAATCCCTATACATTGGTATGTGTTTGCACAGCACACTCACCTAATCTCTGCTTATGGAAGCAGAGGGTGGATGGACGTAATGAACTGATGAACTTAGAATCCCTACTAACCTTAAATTACTAAGTTACTCTGTAGGTGGAAGTAACTCTAGGCAAGCATACCCCTAATGTTTGTATGGTAACTCTTAACAGAAACTGATTAAAGCTCTCCCTTTGTGTGATAAAAACAATGATGCTAATTCCACCAGAGCCTTCAGCAGAGAGGGTTGTTTCTAGTAATTTCTGAAATATTCAAGAAACAACCATTTCAGGAATTTTAAGAGCTTACAAGGTTCAACAAGTGCACAGTTCTGCATTTGGGAACCAATGACCTGGCAGACAATATAGCTGATGTAGTCCAGGAGAGATTTGTGGAGCTGGAGCGGTTTGTGAGAGGTTGGGGGGTCAGTAACCTTTTCAGAGGTGCTTCCTGTGCCAGGACAAGCACTGTGAGGAACTGAGGATTGGGGAATTTAACACGTCTAAAGGACTGGTGCCCATCCAAAGGGTATGGGCTGATGGGGAAGCACTTGGGAGGGCATGGAACTCTCGCCAGGGACAGGCTTCACTTGAGTGGGAGGGTAGGAGGCCCTGAAACAGAAGCTGAGGGAGTACTTGGCAAACAGCGTGATTTAAACTAGTAATGGGGGTGGCAAGAGGGCAGAAGCCCAGCAAGATGCTCAGACAGGGAGGCCAAACGAGCTTACCCCCCATGCTGGTGGCAGGGGACTTGGGGAGGAGTCAGGAGGGGGAGCAAGGAAGGGGAGGCAAATAGGGAGAGGGGTAAAGGAAGCGGGGTGGAGGGTGCTAACATTGAATGCCAGGAGTCTGAGGAACAAATTTGCAGAATTAGTCTCTCATGGCGGATGGAGAAGTGGATATGGCAGCCATAACCAAGACATGGGCCACCCACTACCATGACTGGGACTTGGCAGTAGTGGGATAGAAGCTACTTTGGAGGGACAGGGTAAAAGGGAATGGAGGGGAGGTGGCGCTGTATGTGAGGGAAGGGCTGAAATGCGTCAGGGAGGAGGGGGAGGAAGGCAACACAGAGGCATTATGGGTGCAGATCCAGGTCTCCAAACATAAGACCCTCAGGATGGGGGTGGTTTACAGACTCCTCCCTCAGACCGAGGAGTTAGATAGGAACTAGCAGGGCAGGTCAGAAGGATCTGCAGAAGGGGCAGTACAGTGATTGTAGGTGACTTCAGCCTGCCAGGGGTGGATTAGGGTACCCCAGCTACTACAAATAGGAGGGAGCAAGTACCTCTGGACAGTTTCCTTTTGCAGATGGTCAATGAACCGACCAGGTTAGGAACACCCTTTACCTCATCCTTGCAAGTGGTGAGTTTGTGAGGGAGCTGAGAGTGGAGGAACCACTGGCAGGGAGTAACCAACACTCAATGTGTTTAGGATGAACATGGGGAAAGAGGGAGTAGGATCAGGCACAAGGGTGTTGGACTTCAGGAAAATGATGGAAATAGTGCAGGGGGCTCTAGCAAGGATCCGTCCAGTTATGGACACTAATCAGAGGTGGGAGTTCATAAAAAGGGTGATAGAGAAGGTAATAGCAACATGTACAGGGGTCCAGAGTAAGAGGGTGAGGGGCAAAGAAGCCTAGTTGGGTGAGTTGGGGCCATGGAGAAAGTGGGAAGAAAGAGCCACCTTAGAAGGTACAAGAGAACAGGGGGGAGGACCAAGAGAAATACGTAAAGGAGTCAAGGGAAGTGACAAAGGCAGTCAGAGCAGCCAAGGCATCCCAGGAACTCGTAAGTATAGGCATTAAGGAAGGGAGAAGGATTTCTTTAGGTACATCAGGGAGAAAAGGAACAGCAGAGACCAGACAGAGGATAAAAAAAGGGGGAGACATATACAGAACAGGCAGAAGCATTAAATGAATACTTCCAGCTCTGTATTTACCAAAAGAGAAGGGGGACAGTACCCAGGTTGGGGGGGTTGAGGAGACAGACAGGGAAATCACAGTGGGCAGGGTACTGAGGCCTTGAGGGCACTGAGGGTGGACAAGGCACAGGGTCTGATGGCATACACCCAGGGTGCTAAGGGAACTGGCAGATGTCCTGGCTGAACTACTTGCAGATCTGTTTAATGCCTCTCTGGACTTGGGGTGTGCACCACAAAACTAGAGGATGGCACACGTGGTGGCCCTCCACAAGAGTGTCCCCAAGGACGAGCCGGAGAACTACAGACCAGTAAGCCTCACATCTATCGTGGGTAAGCTGATGGAAACAGTCTTGAAGGAGAGGCTGGTTTCCCTCCTGGAGGCTAATAGGCTTCAGGACAGCAGGCAGCATGGGTTTGTCTTGGGCAGATCCTGTCAGACTAACCTGGTGAAATACTATGATTGGCTGACCAGGCAATTGGACAGGGGCCATGCAGTGGATGTCCTGTATCTGGACTTCAGCAAGACATTCGATTTGGTGCTGCATGGGAGGCTAGGTATAAGCTGGAGGGCACGGGCGGGCAAAGCTGGTGGGATGGGTAGTGAACTGGCTGCAAGGAGACAGCAGAGGCTGGTGGTGGAGGGGAGCCTGCCACTCAGGGCAGTGACAAGCAGGTGCCCAGGGATCTGTGCTAGCCAGTGTTATTTGAGATCTTTATAGCAGACATTTGATAGGCACCAAGAGCAAGATCAGTGTTTGCAGATGACACCAAGATGGAGCAGTACTGGATGACCTGGAGGGGTGGCATGGGTTACAGGAAGATCTGGTGAAGTTTGAGGCCTGGACAGACACTTGGCATCTGGGGTTCAATGCTAAGAAATGCAAGGTGCGTGACATTATCAGATAGGGATATTCAGCTGGCGAGACGGAGGAGGAGCAGGATCTTGGGCAATCATAATGGGAGCAATGAACAACCCACGAAAGTGCAGAAAGGCAGCTAACAAGATGCTGGGCTGTATCGCCAGGCATATCTTCCAGGAGGGGAGGTGATTCTGCCACTGTACAGGTCACTGGTTAGACAACACCTGGAGTACTGTGTACAGTTCTGGTGGCCTTTACCTGAAGAGGGACATTAGGCTACTGGCGGCCAAAAGCTTAGGGCAACAAAAATGATCCACAGGTGAGAGGATCTTCCTTATAAGAGTAGGCTGGAGGAGCTGACCATGTACTTAGGAGGAGAGAAGGGACGGGGAGGGAACATGATTGAGACCTTCAGAACATGAAGGGATAAATAGGACAGACACAAGAGGGCTTTTCCAGGTAAGGAAGGAGGGACACCTGGGCACAGTCTGAGATTGGAAGGGTAGGTTCAGGGGGAAATGAGGAGACCCTTCTTCGCGGAGAAGGTGGTGGCAGGTTGGAACGCATTACCAGAAGAAGTGGTATCCTGTAATATGGTGGACTGCTTCAAAAGGGGATGGGACAGGGTAAGGGGATGGTCACTGGAGGAGGGAGATGCTGCAGTATAGGGCTGCTAGCTGCACATTCAGAGCAGACCCAATAGACCATATGGCCTTTATCTGCTGGCTGGTTTGTATGTTCAGAAGTTAAGTGGTGGCTTTAGTACTACTGTTAGACATATAGAGATGTTTGCCCTTGATTTTACATACACTAACTGACACATTAAGGTATTCCTCAGTCACCAAGCATCACTTCACATTACATGTTTAATTGCAATGCTTCTAGAGTAACATAGTCTTCAATATACAGTGACTTGCAAAAGTATTCAACCCCCTTGAAAGTTGTCAGATTTGTCTGGATTACAAATGAGTCTTACATATATTATTCCAGTCAGTATTTTTATTGCAAACTCATATGCTCTAACAGTATATCTTCAAGCCAAAATTAATTATCCTGTCAGCAGATCTTTTAAAGAAAATTAAAAACTGGAAAATGCTGCTTGCAGAGGTATTCAACCCTACACATTAGTATTTGTAGAGCCACCTTTGCTGCAATAACAGCTTTAAGTCTTTTGGGGTAAGTATCTACCAGCCTTGCACACTGTTCGGGAGTGATTCTTGCCCATTCTTCTTGGCAGATTTGTTCCAGGTTGTTCAGGTTGGTTGGGTGACGCTTTGGACTGCAATTTCAAACAGTGCCACGAATTCTTGATGGGATTGAGATCTGGACTTTGACTTGGCCACTGTAGGACATTCACCTCTTTGTTGTTTAACCACTCCTGTGTTGCTTTGGCCTTGTGCTTGGGATCATTGTCCTGCTGAAAGGTGAAGTCTCCCAAGCTTCAGTTTTTAGCAGACTGAAGCAGTTTCTCTTGCAGTATCTCCCTGTATTTTGCTCCTTCAATTTTAACAAGATGCCCAGTCCCTGCTGATGAAAAGCATCCCCACAGCATAATGCTGCCACCACCATACTTCACTGTAGGGATGGTGTTTCTCGAGGCATGGGCAGTGTTAGGTTTGCGCCACACATAGCTCTTTGAATTTTGGCCAAAAATCTCTATCTTGGTCTCATCAGACCACAAAACCTTGTGCCACATCTTAGCTGGGTCACTCTCATGCTTTCTGGCAAACTCCAGACGTGCTTTGATATGGTTCTTTTTAAGTAATGGCTTCTTTCTAGCCACCCTCCCATACAGGCCAGTATTATGCAGAGCTCTTGATGTGGTTGACTGGTGCACCTTCACTCCGCTCTCAGCCACTGAACTCTGTAGCTCCTTCAAAGTGATTGTTGGCCTCTCTGTGGCTTCTCTCACTAGTCTCCTTCTTGTTCGTACGCTGAGTTTTGAGGGATGGCCTTCTCTAGGTAGTGCCTGGGTAGTGTGATGCAGCTTCCACTTCCTCACTATTGATCCAACAGTGCACACTGGGATATCCAAACACTTGGATATTATTTTGTACCCTTTTCCTAATTTATGCATGTCTATTACTTTATCTCTAACTTCCTTAGAATGCTCTTTAGTCTTCATTTTCACACCCTTCCTTCAGATTCACAGTCTGACCAATGGTCATTAAACTGAGGGGGGGGGGTATCCAGAAAATGTGAACTACTTTAATGTTTCAGAGGTGAGGCCAATTGTAAGCCAATTGTGTCCTCGTTAGGGCAATATTTTTCATCTGTGTAAACTTGGAGCTTCTAGAGCACAGGGGTTGAATACTTATGCAGACAGCATATTTCAGTTACTTTTCTTAAAAATATTTTCTAACATAAAACCAATGTCACTTTAAAATAATTATTTTGAGGGTCAGTCTTTTAAATAAAATATTACACAGAACAAAATCTCAATGTATCATTTGTCATTCAGACAAATCTGACAACTTTCAAGGGGGTTGAATACTTTTGCAAGTCACTGTATGTTTAAGCAACTTAAAAGATTTGCACTAGTAGCTAGATTTCTAAATTTGGAATAATAAAAGTCTAAGTTTGCTGATTAACACAAATGGGAATAGTTGTTGCATCATTGGAGCAGAAAAATGAGATGTAGAAAGACCTGGTCAAATTAGGGCAGTGAACAGAGGAATGGCGGATGAATGTCAATGTGGAAAATTTAAAGGAAAAATACTATCTAAATGATTGAGTTTACCAAAACCAGCAAGAAAAGAACCTGTGTTTAATAAGCAGCAAGACATTCAGATTAGCGCCAACAATACGGGTGGCAACTAGCAAGATGAACAGAATCCTTGTATGCGTCAAGAGAAACATTACATGCAAATCAAGCCATATTAGAATGTCCATATATAGATTCTTGGCCAGGCCCCATCTCAAGTTTAATGTCCAGTTCTGACCCCTCCCCCCCCAAATATCTGAGAAACGATGCAGTCTTGACATGCTTAAAATACAGTCTAGAGGAGTGTGACCAAGGTGTTTGAGGGCTTAGAGAGCAGTAGCTATGAAGACTGATTGACAGAACTTTAGCTTTTTTCACGTTGAAAAAGAGAAGACCCGATTATTCAAAGTCCTGAAAGGAAAACTCCTAAACAAACATGGTTCTCCATAATGACCAAGGGTAAAAAGGGGACATTCAATGTCACTGAAAGGATGAAGATTCAAAGAACTATCAGGAAGAACCACTTCAGAGAATGAGTGGTATATATTTTGAACAGACTGCTACAGCAGATATTATAAGCCAATACTGTAACTATGGTGAAACTCCCCCTTATAGGAACACATCCATACAGCCATTTTTGTCCATTACAAGGTGTGTCTGCTGTACCTTAGAAGCGACAATGTACTCACCTGCTAGTTGATATTGGGCTTTATTGGTCATATCTATTCAGTATAAGCAACACTGGCATCCAGGAAGACAAAAACCTGCTTTTTGTTCATCTTGCCCTGTTTAGTAGCCTGTTACTTAGCCCGCTTAACGTGACCCACACACAGAGGGTAGTGAATTTTCGCTGGATGTGTACTTGCTGCAGCTGAGACCAGGAGATGCGGATGAAACAGACTGAGTTGCATTGGAGGGGGACAGAAAGCTGCTGCTGCCAACAAAAAGGTGACTGGAAAATGAATAAATAAGATACTGAACACGCCAACTGTTCTCTTGGTTATGCCACATGCTGAGGATGAAACTCCCCCCATTTAAGTAGCCCACTTAATTTGACGCATACACAGAGTGGGGGTAGTGAATTATCACCGTTTGTGTACTTGCTGCAGCTGAGACTGGGAGAGGAGGACGAAATATACCAAGCTGTATTGGGGAGAGATTAACTTGATAGATCAAGGAAATGTTAGACCGAGACAGCAGCACAAGAGATAAAAGAAAATGGGATTGAGGGAGTTTGAGTAGGTAACTGTTTAATGGCTTTCAGTGGTGATTCAGCCAGTGATAAGCATTATCAATTAGCAGGTCATTAGGACAGAGCTAGTATGACTAGTGTGTGCGGCATTTCCTGCCTCTGGCATCTGCTGTATATGGACTGCAACATCTGTAGTGTGCAGCATGTTGTATTGTCACCTATGGGTCTGGCTTTTTATCCAGACTAAATGAACGTCCAGTATAAGGGTGTCCTGCTTAAATGGGTTGCACTGTACTTTTAAAATTTGACTTGGCAGGTACTTTATTTTATTTATTTGCAAAATGTTTCACGGGAAAGACAACATGAACTGTAAGCGGCTCGTTTCCAGAAGCGTCCTGGGGGAGGGATTACAAGAGTTGGGAGAGCAAGCAAACACAGTAGAAACATAGGCTTTGATGGCAGATAAGGACCACTTGGCCCACCCAGTCTGCCCATTTCCCTACCTATTGGATAAGCTGCAGATCCTAGTTAACCAACAGCCTACTTCTTCCTACCCCCCCACTAGAATTGCCTTATGTCTGTCCCATGCATTCTTGTATTCCCCCACTGTTTTTGACCCCATGGCCTCCTCAGGAAGGCCGTTCCATGCATCCACCACCCTCTCTGTAAAAAAAAAAAATACTTCCTCACGTTGCCCGTGAGCCATCCCTCCTCTATCTTCAAATTGTGCCCTCTTGTTCTTGCTCATCTTTTTTCTGAAAGATGCTACCCTCTTGGACTTTGTTGATTCCCTTGAGGTACTTGAAAGTTTCTATCATGTCTCCCCTCTCCCACCTTTCTCCGAGGGTATACATATTAAACTCCTTTAGTCTCTCTTCGTATAGCTTCTGGTGCAGACCCTGCAACATTTTAGTTGCCCTCTTCTGGACTGCCTCCATCCTGTCTCTGTCCTTGTGGAGATGGGGTCTCCAGAACTGTACGCAGTACTCCAGATGGGATCTCACCAACTGTCTGTACAGAGGGATAACAACTTTCTGTTTTCTGCTGGTGATGCCTCTCCCTGTACATTCCAGTATCCCGCCAGCCCTCTTACTGCCATCTCACACTGTTTGCTTACCTTTAGGTCATCTGTTATGACTACCCCCGGTCCCTTTGTGTAGTAAAAGTACAAATACTATTACATAACAGTGTAGTACACTTAAGAACAGTATAACCCAGACCATCCTGCTGAGGTAAACAAAGCCATAGTCGGATATGACGTACATTGTACACCCAAGAGCAGGTGATCCGGTAGGGTAAAGGTTAGAGGATGGATAACACATCTGAAGTGCTGGAAGTAGTAGGTTGAGCACAGGTTTAATAAGTGCTAATGTATACCCAAGGGAATGCAGTTATAAGACAAGTGGGGAAGTAGGTGGGCGAGGATAGAGAGTAGGGGATGGAAGAGGGGCGATGAGACAGCTAAGATCTATACCCTTCAGGATGCTGAGAACCCTGCAAGGGAACTGGATTAGGCAGAAAAGGAATATAGAGAAAAGTGGGTGGGGAGGAGAGTTAGAGGGTGATGGGTGAATTCCTGTCGACCATGTTGCCATGGACAGACCCCCATAGTCCTGAGCACTGCTCCCCAGTCGCTGACACCAAGGTCGTGAGGGCTACAGGAATACCCCCCACGAACCCTGCCGACCACATTGCTGCGGACCCCCCCAGCCCTCTATCTGAGTCCTGAGCACTGTTCCTCAGTCGCTGACTCCAAGGGTCATGAGGGGCTACAGGAATACTGCCCCCATGGACACCGCCTGACCATGTTGCCGTGATCCCCCCCACCCGGGTATAGGACATAAAGGAACTGTTGGGCTTTTGGCACCAAAGCTTTGAATTGGTACTCTAGCCCTTACTGTGCAGAGATTTCTGTCAGCAGAGACATCTTGATAGTTTCTCTTTCCTCCATTGTCTGTGCGCGATAACAACTAATCTGCCCATTGCATTGTTTTCTGTCTTTTTCAGTTATAATCTGCAACTGTATGTTAGTGTCCCAAAAATTTATTGAAACAGCTTTCCTGTATTTTAATTAATTCACAGATGTTGTAGCTGTATGTTAAGGGTCCCATATAGGAATGTAAATCAGTATCTGTGGACTGGCATGCAATGTAGCAGTGTTTTTTAGCCTTATTGGAGAAGTATTGTGATAGCCATGACTCTCTGCTTTGTTGTCTTGAATTGTTGCTTGACTGCTTTTGTGTACCCGCCCCCTTTACCTGTACTCTGTGTTAACCGCCCACTAAGACCTTTTTCTGCTTCCCTCCCCAGCCCTCTGTCTCAGTCCTGAGCATGCTCCCCAGACACTGACTCCAAGGGTCGTGAGGGCTACAGGAATACTGCCCCCCATGGACCCTGCCGACCATGTTGCAGTGGACGGACCCACCACCAGGTGGGACACAAAGAACCATTGGGTTTGAGCCAAAGTTTAAGCTTTGAATTGGGACTCTAGCCCGTACTGTGCAGGGATTTCTGTTAGTGGAGACATCCTGGTAGTTTCTCTTTCCCCTCCATTGTCTGGGCACACTCAGCGCCACGATAAAGACGAATAGCCTCCCCCCCTTCCCATACACACACACACAGCCCAGCAACATTCCTTTATACTCATGAGAGCGCCTTGATTTGTAACCCAGTAAGGACCTGCACCTATGGCTGATGCTTATTAATGTGTGCCCTGTATGTAGGTCTACCCCTTGTCCCTTTCCTAGCTCCCTGCTCATAAGCAGCTAGTCGTCTGCAGACACTGGTTAACCCGATTTCCTAGTGAACTAGTATCTCTACTGAGTGTCCCCAGTCTCACCATCCAGTTAGCAGGCTACCCTTCACACACCATGTGCCTGTTGGATCAGGCTGCATACCCCATGGAACTTCTCGGCTGTTCATTTCTTTCCCCCTCCGGGCCACTCTCTTCAATTCCACAACCATTGGAACTCTTAAGATACCTCTAAGTCATGGCTTGACTGGGTGCATTAATAGCCTCAGCATTCATTTGTTCCCTTATCTATGGCAATCTACAGTACTTGTAGCCACCTATTTGCCTACAGCAAATCTGACTAGGCAGAATGATATACACGCTTGCGTGGATATCCATTAGTATCAGTACAACATTTTCCTAGTATCCTGCTCTTGTATGGTCTTTGCAGGAACTGCACCTGCTATTTGCTTATGACAGGAGTCAGATGCTACTGCATATCTGTTCAGCCCACTACTCTGGGCATATACCCATGGTTCCTAACCTTGTTCAGTATACTTCTATCAGGCAATGCTGAGCAAAACCCTGGTCCCAGTGCTACTAACTTGAAGGTGTTCACTCCTATGACTCAAGCATGGTCTAGAACTAAAGGACTAAAAATCGCACATATGAGCATTCACAGCCTAAGGCCCAAATTAACTGAGCTAGAAGCCTGGTCACTCTGTTACATCCCAGACAATAATGGGCATCTCCGAAACATGGCTCAAACCTACAGTGCTACCCTTGGAGATTGAGCTGCAGGGATACACAGTCTTCAGGCGAGACCGGCCATCTAAACGGGGTGGAGGTTTCCTACTGTATGTCCGCTCACACGTAGCAGCCTTGGAACTGGATGTACCCCTCCATGAAGGACTTCCCAGAGGAATCATATTCATATCTGTCACTTTGGGTGCTGTTAAGAGACACTGTGTTGGCTAAATGTGTACTTCCCAAACTGTGCTTCCCAGGCGCTGTCCTCCTTCACCTCCTGCCTCACTGAGCTGCCCCCCCCCCCCGCCACAATAGAACTCATTGTGTGTGGTGAACTTAATCTAAACTGGCTGGGCACAAATCAGAAAACCTACCAGTCAACTCTTGATAACGCTCATCTTAGTCAGATAATAGCTGAACCCACTAGACATAACACGTCAGGCAATTATACAGTGTTGGACTAGATACTAGTAAGCAGGGTAGATAGAATCAGAGCCACTGGGGTTCTTCCAGATGCTCTTAGTGAACATTCACCTGTTTATTGCATATGGAAAAATAATTTTCCCAACCCCTCTCCAAAATATATCAAGGCCAGGGACCTTTTCTAGCTTTGAGGAGTCAGCTTTCCTTAGGAGCCTTAAAGAGGTCGACTGGAGACCAATAATCAACTTCCCCAGTGTAGACCAGGCACTAGACTACTTTATACGCAACTTCAATAATGTTAATAAATTTGCCTCTACAGGATGTTGCAGGGCCTCTGTGCTACGTGGCTCAACAGTGAAGCAGACTGAAACGTGCCAAGCAGACCTACCTAAAGTCTTTTCAAACTCAAAATCTCTCCACCCAAAAAAAGGTCTGGTCCCAGATAAACCAGTTACTCCATGGAAGAACTACTGCTTCCGCTCATGAAATTCTCTGATGATCAGGTTCTATCTAACCCCCAAGCCATTGCCTTTGATTTTAATCTCTTCTTCACTGACCTAGATAGATTTAAGGCACCCTTAGGCACTCACCCTGACATCCCCCATTCTTCCCAACATCAGCAACCACCTGAAAACTCTGAATCCCCACTGTTACAGCCAACTGATGGGGCATCTTCACCAAAATTTCAGCTCAGAATAGTAACCAGACTGGAAGTCCTTAGGCAGATAAAGAGGCTCAAAAGTGAAGGCTTCCCAGGTAGTGACGCTCTGGAACCGCAGTTCTTGAAAATTCCTGCAACGATCATCACCACTCCCATCAGGAACCTAATTAATAAATCCTTTGTAGCCAGCAGTATCCTGACAAATGGAAAATAGCTCTCATGGTGCCCATACAAAGAAGGGGGACGGAGAAGGACAAAATAGAAAATTATAGACCTGTCTCCCTACTCTGTGCATTTGCCAAAATCCAGGAGAGGCTACTCTATGAACAACTATTAGACTTCCTTGAACAAATCCGCAGTCTCACTCACTTCCTGTATAACTTTGCAACAACCGTGGCACTGATACAGCTTTAGTACAGCTCACCAGGGACATTAGTAATGCCATGAATCTGGACATGGCCTCAGGAGCAATTTTCGTCGACATAATGAAATCATTTGACCTGGTTAATCATGACACGTTGCTCACAAAACTACAGGCTGTGGTCTGGATCATATCTCCTGCCGCTGGTTCCAGAACTATCTGACTGGGCGGAAGCAGTGTCTCAAATGGGAGGAATGATGTCATCCCCAGGGCAATCACTGATGGGGTACCCAAGGATCCATACTTGGTCCCACGTCTTTTCTCACTATTTATCAATGATCTACCTTGAAACTGTGGTGGTGCCTCCAGTGCAGCTATACTCTGACGCCATGCTCTGTAGGTCTTCCGCTGACCTAACTTGGATCCCCCTCTTATTCTGTGGTGCCCCATTAGTACAGTCAGCCTGAGAATCCACCCTCACTAGACTTAAGTCACTCTATCACAGGATTGGGCGATTTGCGACTGGTGCCCACTCCAGTACCCACCACTGCACAATGCTAACAATCCTAGGATGGCCCTCCTTTGAAACCAGACTGTGCTATCTCCTGTATTGCCTTACCTTCAAACTACTGCAACCCCTCTCCCCACCCAGTCTCTCTGGCATAATCCAATGCAAGCAGTTTGCCCAACTTCTTAGAACCTCAGCCCTCCCAGTGTTGGAAGTCCCCAAAGTTCAGCATGAAATTAGAAGGCGATCCTTCCTGTTCACTGCCCGCACCTGTGCCCCCAATGGTCTGGGCCTGCCCTACCTTAATGCAGTTTAAAAAGAGACTAAAATTCCTGTTCTGGACTACAACTCCTTGTAACTGTTTTCTTTGAATCCTATGTCCCTGCATACTCTCCGTCCTCCTACAACTTTGCTGGCTGTAGTATCCATGCCTTCTCAAAACTCCGTAATGTAAGCCTTTATTCTACCTACCTTCGGTAGCACTTATCACATTATTTGGTTATATCTAATTACTAGATCGCGTCCTCCGAAGACCATTGTATGTATATATTCTTAGCCATTGAAGACAATTATATGTTTTTGTTCATAGCTATTACTTGTAACTAATCTCTTATTTGATATTTATTTATTTTGAAAGTCGGATTTCCAACCTTTGAATCAGGGACTCGTTTACAAAGGTATCTCGTCGCAGGGAAGGTAGACATGGTTACAGTGTGAGATACAACAGTGGTAACATACAGGTGCAATACAGATAACAAAAAGAACACAATATAACATAGAGGATAATGGCTGGGGATCTGGTGATAACCACACTGTAATCACCTCGAGTGGTTGCTAGGGCAACATGGTAAACCTTGAGAACGTAGCCCTAGCAACCACGAGAGGTGATTCCAGTGGGTTATCACCTGATCCCCAGCCATCATCTTTTTAGTGTATGGTCAAAAAAACACTGTTTGCACTCTGTGTGTGAGAATTATGGAACTCTGGTGCATTCTCTTTTGTTATGCCACTGTTTGGAAGTTCCGCAGTGTGGTTAACAACTTTTAAAATTCTAAACAGTGCTTAACAAAGCTGTGTGACTGCTGATTATGGTGGTTAATAGGCACTTACCATACATTATAGTGGTTTACGGGATAAAGTTACATGCAATAAATAGCAATCATACAAAGTATAACAATAGTAGAAGTCACAACCCTGGTCATACCGGGAAAATACCTAAGTGGAAGGGTGGGGGCAGAACAGGGGTGAGAAAAGAGGAAAAAAGGGGGGAAGCAGTCCAACAGACATTGTCAAGGCTATGGGCAAGAAATGGGAAGGACCCCAACATTAGGTTGATTAAGGGCAACTACAGCTTTGGGCACCAAAGAGGTGGTTATGGAGAGCGACTTTAAAGGGACCAGCTTTGGTAGACTTAGTGACAGAGAGTGGGAGGGAGTCAAACCATCTGGGGGCACGGTAGTGGAAGGACCTTTGGACTAGGGAGGTCTTGGTATGGGGCACCAGAAAGGTGGCCTTAACTGAGCTGTGGATGGCAACGGATGGAGATGCAAGCGGCAGGGATGCGGTGACCCCAGGGGGGGAGAGTCCTAGCAGGGATTTTTTGGCAAGTAAGCAGGTTTGGTAGGGCAGGCACCCCTCCAAGGTGAGCAGGTTGGCGGTGGAATAGAGCAGGCAAGTATGGGTGCAGAGGAATGCACCAGTCAGGAGCCTGCAGGCCTTGTTTATCGAGGTCTGGATTCTGGTGAGGGCGGTATTGTTGGCCGCAGCATAGATAGGCCGTAGTCCACAGGGACAGGACGGAGGAGTTGATAGACAGTCGGAGAGCGGTTTGGGGGAGGCAATCTCTGTGGCGATAGAGAAGGCCAATCTGAGAGTTTACGGCTGAGAACAGGGTATTGATGTGGGTGTGGAATGTAAGAGCCGAGTCAAAGGTGATGCCCAGGTACTTGTAGGATGACACCTGCTCGAGAGGGTGAGCATTACTGGGGAGAATGCAGAGGGGGGCATTTTTGGCCTTATTCTGGTGGTGCGAAAAAAGCATAGATTTTTTTTTTTTTGAGGTTAGTGACCAACCGGTGGTCAAGGGAGCACTTTTCGGCTTGGTTGAATGTGTGCTGCAGAGATTCCTGTAGAGATGCAGGGTCAGGGTGGGAGACATGGAGAACCGCATCATCAGCATAGAGTACCATATTGCCCGAGCAGGAGCTGGGGAGGGTATTGAGAAATAGGCTGAACAGAACAGGGCCCAGGATGGAACCCTGGGGGACCCCCCGAGTGAACGGGCAGGGTATTGGACAGGGTGCCGGTTACCTTCACGTGCTGTGATCTGGCAGAGAGGTAACTGGTGAACCAAGCCAGTGGGCCAGGGGAGAAGCCAGGTTGGTGGAGGGAGTCAAGTAGGGGGTGACAGACAGTGTCAAAGGCCTTGGAGAGGTCAGTGAACACTGCACCAGCAACATGACCAGAGTCGAGAGCAGAGTAGAGGTGCTGGGAGAACTCCAGGAGGGCTGTAGTGATGCTGTGTCCAGGGCGGAATCCATGTTGTTCTGGACACAGCAGGTCGTATTTGGCCAGATACTCGGAGAGCTGAATGGCCACTATTTTTTCTAGTGCTTTGGAGAGAGGGAGGAGAATGGAGATGGGCCTGAAATTGTTAGGGGAGGTTCTGTCTCCACTCCAGGGTTTTAAATAATTGATTAGCAGTTTTTTTCTTGAGACACTGCTAAATGTACAGAAAGCATTTATATAGGTTTTCTAGAAGTGTTATGTTTATTAAACACAGTGAGGCAAGCGCTATGCATTTTCACAATGTTTTTGAACTTTTATGAGCAAAACGCTAATCAGTTTTTAGAGTTAAATAAAACCCTGCACTCTTATGGATAGGGGTGATTTCTGCAGTTTTCCAGGCACTGGGAAATTGACCAAGACATAGTGACTGGTTTAAAAGGTTGGTGAGAGGGGCTAGTACAGTATCTAGGACTAATATGAGAATCCTGGAGTCAAGGGGATCACAGCTGGGGTTGTTGCTAGCTAAGGCTTTTTGCAGATGAGGCCTGGCTTCAAGGGGTGATATGGCACGCAGGTAGAAAGAGGGTGATCCGAGGTGGGGGAGGTGGAGGTAGGGATAGGTCGAAAAAGTAGTTTGGGAGGACAGAGCTTAGATCTGAGAAAGCCATATTGAGGCACTCAGCTATGCGGGGAGGATCAGTAGTGATGGTACCGTCTATGGAGAGTAGTGATGGTGGGGGGGAGCAGGTCTTTCCATTGAGCTTTTTCATATTGTCCCAGAAGACACAGGATGAGCCCCAAGTGGATTCAGGGGTGGCTTGATAAATATTTGGCCTTAGCCTGCCTTATAGCCCAGGTGCACTTGTTACGTGCTGCATTATAGGCTTGTCTGTCAGCCAGTTTGCC
Source organism: Neoceratodus forsteri (assembly GCA_016271365.2). Classification (NCBI taxonomy): domain Eukaryota; kingdom Metazoa; phylum Chordata; order Ceratodontiformes; family Ceratodontidae; genus Neoceratodus; species Neoceratodus forsteri. Next base: position 227,279,968 of record CM057456.1, read on the forward strand.
TGTCTCGACAGCAATATGCCAAAGATTATCTTTGTTTCAGTGTTTGGATGAGGGATGGGGAGATCCTTGGGGCGTTGTTTCTTGGTACGGATTCTGGTCAGGGGGGCGAAAAGGTTGCAGGCCTTGCTGAAGGCACTGGAGAAATAGGCTAGGGCAGAGTCAGTATCTGTTGCGAGTAGGATTGGGGACCAGTCAAGCTGGGCTAGGTGCGTTTTTTAGTTTTCTGAGACCCCCGGGGCAAAAGCACTGGCGCGAGGTGACCTGGGACACTGGTTCTGGTGTGGAGGATGACCAGTGTCGGAGGACAGGAGAGTGATCACTAAGAGAGTCTGGTATTACATTAATATCCCTGATTTTTATGGGGTGGTTCGACAGAATTACATCTAGGAGGGTGCTGGAGCCGCCTGACTGGTTACATCTAGTGGGTAAGGTAACTAGTTGGGTCATATCTAGGACAGCGAAGGAGTCCCTGATATGGGGGGCAGTGGTACTCAGCCAATTGACATTAAGGTCACCTAGGATGAGCTGCTCCGCCTTGTGTGGGAGTGTGGTGAGGTAATCAATGAGGGAGTGGACAGCTGGTCCCTGGTCCCTTGGGAGTATGCAAGAGACTGAGAAAGAGGGCCCTGGCTGGGTGGAACTTTAGGGTGAGGGCTGGGCACCAAACCAAGCTTGGGGCAGGAAGAGCATGGCCTAAAAGTGTGTCACGTGATAAAGACTGCACACCGCCACCAGCTTTGTATACTGTCTTCCTGAACAGAGTGTGTAGCTAGGGAGGGAGATAACAGAGTCGGGAGTTTTTCTGGAGAGCCAGGTCTCTACTAGTGCTATAACATCAGGACGGTGTTGTACAGCCCAGCACTGGAGAGCGGCGGATTTTTTTAGGAGACTGCAAATATTCATGGATTCAATGCTGAGGCCAGTACTAGAGTGGTGTGTAGGGTGGCTAGTTGACAATGGCCCGAGGTTGGGGTGTATGTTCCCGGAGAGCAGAAGGAGTAGAGCAGTTAATCTGATGAGTGGTCTGTGGCGACCAGGACCCTTAGCCAGGTGCCGATTTGAGGTCCTACTAGTGGGGGTACAAGGGATGAGTAGGGTGCGGAGGGTAGGTATGGCATATATGAAGTATTTGCATATGTATGTAAAACCTTGTATAATTTCAATTACCTACTGTATGTAACTAATTCCGGGTCACCCCTGAAAAAGGGACAGCTTGTTTCAGAGGGCTTTACTTCAAGTATGCGCAGGGAAGGGTACATGCCCCCCTTCTTCAAGCCCAGAGCACTGTTGTAAATATAACAAGCAGCCCTGATCCTCTTTTGCTTAGTGCAGGAACCCCCCAGCCCCAAACCCTGTAATAAAACAAAACCCGATCTCCTTTTCCATAGTGCAGGGACCTCTCTCCTTGGTTCCAAACCCTGTAATACAAAAAGCATAACTCAGTCCCCTTTTCTGTTAGTGGGGACCCCCACGGACCCTAACCCTGTAGTACAAAAACATAGCCGATCCTTTTGCGTGGTGGGACCCCCCTCCCAGCCTGAACTCTAACAAAATAAAAAAAATAAATAAAACTCTCTCCTTTTCCACACGTAGGGATCCCTCCCGAACCCAATCACTGTAATACAAAGAAAGAAAAGCGGATACCCGTTTACATAGTGTACTGTCCCCACCCCTCCCTCGGTGGCAGTAACCCCACCCTGCACCCAAATAGGCTGTTTAGAACAGCCCTTCTCACTCTTGTCACAGCCAGCTGCCGACTGATCGCTGGTATTTGACAAGATACAGTAAATAGTACATGCTTATTGGCTGTGAGACAACCAATGAGCACGTACTATTTACTATGCGCGCCAGGTACCAATCAGTTCAGTGGCTGGTCGTAACGGGGTGAGGAGGGCTGTGCTGGTCACCGACCTGGATTGGTATAGGGGAAACAGGTGGTGTGTTGTTGCTCACTGGGAGGAGGTGGGGAACACTACACTATGGAAATGGGTATCAGTTTGTGTTTTCTATTACAGTGATCGGTTCCAGCGAAGGATTCCTACACTACAGAAAAGGAGATTGGGTTTTATCTACTTTATTACAGTGTTCGGGGCCAGGGAGGGTGGGCACTGCACTATGGAAAAGGATTGGACTATGTTTTTATTACAGGGTTGGAGCTGGGAGGGGGTCACCTGCATGGAAAAGGGGATCATGTTTTGTTTTTTACACTACAACAGTGATTGGGGGCTGGCCTGGTGCATTCCGTCAGGTGCAGCTGTGCAATGAGCCCATAATGGGCATGCATGATGTCCCTTGCGCCATGCATGCCCAATGGGCTCGTTATATGTTTGGCTGATATCACCCATGGGGCTGCGACGCACGTATGCGCCAGCATTCCCTATGGGCGATCTTCACACAACATGGGATGCGCTGTGCCATACATGGAGGCCACTTGCTATGTGCCGTGCATCCAGGGTCTGATATTCAAACAGAATGTCTGGGAACCCTAATCTTCCATCAAACTATCGTCTTATTTCTCTTTTTCTTCCCTTTTGTAAGATTCTTGAGAAGATGATCCTTGATCAGACCTTTGAATTTCTCAATAAATACAGTCTCCTAACACCCCAGCAACATGGTTTTAAACAATCTCACAACACTGAGATGGCCTTGGTGGGGTTCACAAGCCGGGCTGTACAGGGTGTCTTTGATAACGGCACTCTTGCAGTCAAGATTTAGGACTCTCATCAAGGCCTTCATCTCTTGTTGAACACAGTTTATTACCTGATATTTTGTCAAGTCTGCATTTTTCTCCAGAAGTTGTTTTGTGGTTCTCCAATTACCTAAGCAGCTGTTTTCATGCTACGTCTCATGATAGATTTCTCTCTCGAACTATCCTTATCTGTGGAGTCCCTTAGGGCGCAGTTTTAGGACCTCTGATTTTCTCACTATACATGAATACTGCCCCAAATATCTGTTCTCAGACTTCAATCATCATGTATGCAGATGATGCTGTGTTAGTTGGCACAGCCCCCAAGCAAAATGATGCCATAACAAGGGCTCACCCAACTGACTTTAATTTGTTTCAGGATTGACTTCATCATAATCACATGGTATTGAATGTTAAGAAGACTAAATTTATGGTCTTCCCTAAAAAAACCCAGTGCTGAGCATTTCATCCCCCTCGTCGATTTAAAAGGTTACCCAGTCGAACTTGTTGGCCATTTTAAATATCTAGGGTTAATTTTGGACTCAAAATTATCCTTTGAGAACCATGTTGCCCACATTAGGAAGACCATCCATCAGTGCCTTGGGGCTCTGTATTGTGATAAAACTTGTCTTACTAAAGAATCCAGGATCCTGTTAGCCCACAAATTTTTGTTTAGCAAATTGGATTATGGTTTATTATTTTATTCATCTACAGGTAAAAACATGTTGGAACTACTCAGGGTAACATACAACTCAATTCTTAGGTTTATGTTGCAGGTTCCATATCGTACTCATCATTGTCTTTTCCTTCAGGGGTCTAATTGCTTATCATTTGATCACCTGATCCAGTTCAAATACTGCACATTTCTGTTAAAAAATCATATTAGGTCACTTTACCACTTTTGTTTCTAAATTGTTCCCTAGATTCATTAATGGGTGTGGTATCCGATCCAAGGACAAACATTCCTTTCAGTTACAGTCCACTACACTCCACATACTACAGATGCAGACAATCTGCAAAGGCGGACAGATTTTGAGAACCCAAACCAAGCCCATAGGAAAGTTCATTGTTTCTGCCTTTTAATTTGAATGTTGCCTTCTGGCAACCGCAGACAGCTAAGCGGGTAATTACGGCCATTGATTGGAGCAGTTGACACTTCATTTAACTTAATTTAACACTTGCTGCACTCATTAATGAGATTATCATCTGTGCTTAAGTACAGCAATGCGTTCTCGGCCAAAAGATTACCCGCTAGCTGTGCGTCTGATTTCTGCATTTCTGGTCTGTGGCCAGCCCTGGTTTGATTAACACATGATCATTTATCATTGAGCAGTAGGCAGCTCATTGCTGTACATCAGTGCGGGCTGAGGCATAACGTCATGGCTTACTGCACTTCTCGATTGTGGAACTGGATGGGGCATTTTCCACTGGTGGGGGAAGGACACTTGGATCTTGTAGAAGGTGCATGATATAAATGTGTGTAAAGAATAAATATTTTACCCACCACCACCCTCAATGTGATGAGCACTAAGCACTGGCGCAGAAAGGCTAACATCAGAATGAGACCAGAATAAATACATATATGTGGCGTGGACTGTTATAGAAAATCGCTACGTACAAATGCCGTGCCTAAGAGAATACAAGTTATGAACTCTTAGGTCACAGTGCCACCTGCCGGCAAATATGGACATCGGTTTTACCGGGCATAATTACAGTGAACGGAAGTGCCAGTGTTAAATGGCTTACACTGCACCACTTTTTTGTAGGGCTATTGGTCAGAGATCAATATTATATAGAGCCCCCAATTTTTTTAATTCCCTCACCTCTGCTTTTCTTTACTTAAAAACAATTGGTAATTTCTTGCATAAACTCTCTACGCACCTTAGAAGTTTACAGAAAAGTATTTAACAGATTTTGTTCAAACTTTTTTGTTGTATTATATATATTTTATTGGTATTGTCTAATACTATTTGGTGTCTATTGTGTATTTTGTTTGTTTTTATAAATTGCTTATGCGCCTATGAAAGCGGGCAGTTTGCTCATCAGACTCACAAGGATAAACAAAAATTAAAAAAATGTGTGATCTGTTCCCATCATGCATTCTGTTTGAATATCACAACAGAGCCGCCAGCGCATCATTTTTGCACGACGCACTGTTATGCGATGCATCCAGCTGGCTCTGAATATGTCCCCATAGCATTAATGTTCAGTCTGAACAAGCATAGGCATGATATCTGTGAAACTAGATTTGTACCTGTTAGGATATTGACAGTGCCGTATAGCTACTACTTATGATCATTCAAGCTTGTACATATGTGGACTGGTGCACTTTATTATCTCAGCTGCTGAGGGAACTGTATCCCCGTGTACTCTGTACCACATGCCATGTATTATGGCATGCTTTTGCCTTATATTATCCTATATTGTTTACTCTCTGTTCTTAATTGATGACTATTGACAATGCCGATTGGCTGCTGCTGTCTCCCCTGTTCATGTATTTGTTTCCCCTCCCTTGTCTGACAAGGATCCTTTGTAAAAGAGCTTTTAGCTTAAAGGTTGTAATTCTGATTATGCAATAAATAAAACAATCTGTTTAATATCTCTGTTGTTTCAGCAGTGGGAAATCTGAATGGTATCCCTCAGTATAAGTTTCTTCATGGTAAAAGAGAAGAATACTGCAGAAAATAAAATAAATGAATCACGAAAAGGACATGGATACTAGGTGCAAATAAAATTAAATTGCTCAGGGAATATTTGAGTTGAGAACACCCATGATATAGTTGCTCACACACTAGGATGTGGCAATCAAATGGATTCACACCTGCTGTCATAGAGGGATATGTTTTGTGCGTTCTTTTCAAAGCTCCTACTTCAAAGTCCTGCTTAAATTTAGCAGTAACTGGGAATGGCTGTCCTAGTTGTTCTCACTAACTTTGGCAAGTAAAAGTACTGCTTACTGATGTATATGACTGCAGCAGAATGTTTATCATTGCCAAAGATTCCAGATTTAATCTTCCAAGTAGGAGACCCCCAGCTTCACTCATCTGAGTCTTCTTGAGTGGACAAGAAACAATGATCCTATGTAGCCCAGTACTGGTTTGATTCATGTATAGAATAAAATTTCAGACATGCTGTAATTTATTTTTCTGTTAGCTCCAATATTGTCAGTTGGAATTGCACAATGGGCAACGTGCAGCCTGACCAAGGGTCAGCTGGTACAGCTATAGCTTCAAGAGCAGAACCTATCAGCACAGGATGATGCTGGGATTGTGCGTATTCCACCAACTAATTTTGGGCAGTCTGCAGAAATTGCCAAGCAGTATAATATAGCCATCAAGAACACCCCCGATACACAACATTGGGAGTGCTCATAAACATAACTTAAAAATGGCATCATAAATAATGAAAAAGGATTTTTCCCCATACCTTACTTGAAGACGTCTTCATGCTCCTTGCGGTGCGAAAGACGTGAAGGATAGAAACCTGCTCTGCAGCCATCAGATGTAGGGACCGTTATCAGAGGTACTGATGCAGAACATGTGACTGCAACCTTGAAAATCCCATCACTTGGAAAAGGAACCAAGATATTCACCTGGTGACAAGAAAGGATTACTCAAGTATCTGGTATACATCAATGATGAATCCAACCACTGAATTTATTGAAAACCAACACAGTGAAATACAAATACAAGAATATATAAATTTAGTTATCTGGCAGTCCTATGAGCATATCAAGGAACTCTCAGATGTGGTTCCATTGACTACATTGGAGATGACAGAAATAGACCTTACGGTAATTCTGATAAAATTTCTTTAATTCTGATGATTTTTTTTCTTTCTGTATCACTCCACATTGTCAATGGGAATTACTTACACAGTGGGTTCTGATAACCAGTACCCATAGGGAACTGGGCAGGTGGAAATATTTGCCCAAGTACCCAGAGGAAAATTTATTTGGTTAAATCTGAACTCCCTGCAGCTTCTAAGGCCCCAAGGCTGCAACTGTTCAGCTGTATGTCAGGCCTAAAACAATTGGAGACTGTTGGTACACAACTGTGTAGTCATTCTGGGGCAGATACTTCTCTCTTTTTGAGGCCAGAGGTCTGTCATAACCCAGGTGTACCATTTTTTGATCCAAACAGGCAGTTTTATAGTGTTGCTATGTAAGACCTAGCCCTAAAGAATAGTCCTTACCTTGACATGGAGGCCGGGAACTTTCTAACCATTTTCACAGTCTAGTAAGGCATGAACGAACTGTGCAACTATTCAAAGTCTCCAGACCTCTTCAGTCAGGTTTTGACTTTTGTGTGAAATTTCAGTTAAGGCATCCCCTTCTCTTTGAAGAAGCCCACTTTGTACTATGTGAAGGAAGAAAAACAAAACTCTTGCTTCTTACAAGGAAATAAAGCACTGAGGCTATAAAAGAAGGAACAGGAAAAACAGCTGTTAGAATATTATCTTGTCCCGAAGCATTGAAGCATACTGAGTTTGTCCTTTTGTTTGGGGGGGGGGGAGTAATGGAGAAACATTTTCAGCCTCCAGACATGTTGAACAGGCAGCCTGTCGAAGAGACAAACTGTTCCAGTGAGAAAATCCCTGTAGAGCAAGGTCTAACTTGGAGACTTGTAAGGCACTGACATCACCACTTTCAGATCCCGTGGAAGTGAATGGAGTAGTTTTTAATAAAGCTAGCGGCTGATAAGAAACAAAGAAAAGGACCCAGGACTGCTTCAGAATTGAATGGTTCCTACAAAGGAAGTAGAAGCTATAAACCCCTGCCCTCTCTACCTTGTGAGAGAAAAACTAAAGGGCTCAGAGAAGGTAGCATGATAGGCTTGGACCCTACACTCTGGCCCAGGAGGTAGAAAACACCAAATCAGTAGTATAAATGTAGCAAGAGGAAGCCAGAGAGAGGGTCCTTGATGGTAGATAGCAGAAAACTACCTTGCCCAAGAAAAAAACATTTTGTCTCAGGAGACAGGATGTTCATGCAGGAGTTGAAATACAAGATGTTGGACTGATCTTCAAGGATATCTCCCCCCATTGAGCCACACCTGTAGAACATAAATGTCGCCGGCATCAGGACTGCTTGGAAAATTTTACCTATTTGTGCCCATAGTGATGGTCGAGTCTGTGCCTGTATATTGTGGGTAGGCTCCTACTCCTCCATTCTTCCTCTTCCACCATTAACTTGATGTCAGACCAGAGGAACACTTCTCAGATACTACAACAATAGTATTTTTTTTTTTTTTCTTTTTCATTGTCGATGTTTAACTTTGATCATGTTTAGACCTGTGTTCTCAGTTTCTCACTATACACGGGAACTGCTGGCCTTCTTTGTATGCTGCTGGGACATCATTGCCTCCCCTTTTGCCACTGTCATTGCTCTTCCACCCTGTATGACTGTTTATAACATGGGTACAAAAAAATTATGTATTTTGATTCATCCAAACAGGTCACCTGGCCATTGATTAATCTCCAGTATACCCACATTTGCCTTGCCAGACCACAAAATCCTGATTGACAGCAATGTAAAGTGACCTTTTCAGATCACTCCACCAGAGAAACATGTAGAAAACCTACAATTACGGCATCCTTATTAGGATAAATCCACCTAGTGGAAAACTACAACTATGGCATCCTCAGAAGAACCAATCCATTAGGCAGAAGGAGTATTTTATTACAAATGCATGTTTACTGAGATTTATTTTAATATTCCTTTAGAAAAAACCTCTAACATGACGTCCATGTTATAAGAGGATTAACCCACTCCAGGGCATAGGTTTACTGTGGCTCAGTAGGTAGCACACTCGCCTCTGAGGCTGAGAGATCAGAGGGCTGTGGGTTCAATTCCCACATCTGGCACTTGGGTTAATATCCCAGTACTGACACTGTAGTGCAGCATGAGAGGGGTGCTGCACTTCTGAGGTGCCGCCTTTCGGATGAGACGTTAAACCGAGGTCCCAGCTACCTGGATTGGTGGTAGTTCAGGTGGATGTTAAAGATTCCATGGCACTTATCGAAAAGAGTAGAGAATTCCCTGGTATCCTGGCCAAATTTCCTCATTCACTAAAAATACCACCAACAACTTAATCTGGTTCAAGGTCAGTTAGCATTCATCTGTATCCCCCTCCTCCGAGTCGTGCCTGAAAATAGGCAGGATTTGTCTAGTGCACTTACCCTGTCAACAAAAACGAAATAAATAAAAATAAATAATCCATGCCTGGGTGGTTGAAGTCACTCGGCCTGCGGCCTCATGCCTAACACACACACACACGGATTAATGCTCAGTAAATACATGCCCTGACATGGGTTAATCCCTCCTTATCTCCCATCCATGGCTACTGTTGATCTCCCACTGTTGGAGTCTCCGATGTTGGCAGTCCAGCTGGTGCTGCTTCCCATTGATGGTCTTCTGGTTCCATCCAACTGGATTCCATTGCTGTCAATGAAAAACGTGAGTTCTGGCCATTCTTTTAGCCTCTGTGTCCATTCTGACCATCCTCCAGGACATCAGTCATTTCCTGACATTGCAGCCTGGCACACACACACACACACACACACACTCACACACTCTGCAAGGCCTGTGGCTCCTTTCAGCTCTGTTACCTGACTTTGCCTCATCAGCATTCTTGCTATTTGGGTTGGTATCACCACTTACAGCATCTCTGTTTCTACTGGTGACCCCTCGACTCTCCCTTGTTGATATTCCTGTGCTGTTTGCAGTCCTCTATATTGTGTAGTGGCTGCTTCATGTCTCCATTGTTCAGTTTTTCATCATCTGTTGCTTTATTCATCATTTGGCTTTGTCTTGTTGATGTTAATGCAGTTTGTCTGGCTTTCTGTTTACTAAACTGCACCTGTTCCCATGTCATTGCCATTTCTGCTGGTGTGGCTTTGCCTCGTCTATCTTCCTGCTTTGTGTGCAGTTCTGCATATTGTACAGTGGCAGTTTCACACTTTTGTCACCGGGTTCCCCTTTGCTGTTTGTGTCATTCATTGTTTGGCATTACCTCGTTGACATTCATATTGTCTGATTGGGTCTCTGCTTCCTATACAAACCCTTTTCCTATTTGCTTGTTTTCTGTGCTGCCTTCTGTCTTTTCTATAGCTCTATTGCACCTTTGTCATGGTGTTTACCATCGATGTCTGCCTTAGTTGTGACCTGGCTTTGCCTTGTTGATGATCCTGCTGCTTCCTCTACACAGCCTTGATTCCTGGAGTACGTCACTGGTTTGTTATCTCATGTAGCGTTTGGCACCTGTTGTGTGTGTTGCCTGGCTTTGCCTCATCAACGTTCTCTAGGTGTCTTCCTATTGCATTCTCATTAACGTTCCCATTGACGTTTGGCACGGTTGTCTTTTTCGTCTACATCCTTGGGGTCTTCCTCTAGTTTTATGTTGTCGTCATGCTTGTGCTTCTGCCTATGAACATGGCACTTTGCATTGTTGAAGTGTTTCTGGCCCTTTGGCTGTTGCTCTGCCACTGCCACTTCTGGCATCGCTGGCTGCCGTGTGTCTCCATCACTGGTTTTAGCTCTTTCTGCCTGGCATCGCATCTCAGTTTCTCAGGTTAATGCTCATGCTGCTTGTGGAAGTGGCTTCTGGCATATTGGCTGCCTGTCTTGCTGGAAGTGTTATCTCCCATTGTCTTTAGCTTGCCTCCCACATGATGTTGTGGTACTGCTAGGGAAATCGTACTACATGTGTGGCTTAATGGAGGGAGATGTCTCAAAGAAGATAGTGCAATTACTCATCAGAAGAGTAGATCTTTGAGAGAATCCTCTGTTGAGCCACAGATCACCTTCCCGCTTTTTCCCACTCTAGCAGGTGGCATCATTTGGGTGGGGACATTTTGGTTTCTTGATTAGTCTTATTGTACAGCTCTCCCTCCTCCTTATTGCTGTCATTGATTGCTCATTGAGAGCGGTTACCATTTATGGTTACCATTCTTCCTGTTTGTTTGTCTAATCATTGCGTTTGTCTTCAGTGGGCAGAAAGCACTGAAGAGTATGAGGTGCCCTTGAGATATATAAGACAAAGAACCTCTGTGCGCAAGAACTGAGGCAATGGTTACCCCAAAGGGCATTTGGCCGGGAAACCAAGTTTTAAAGAAATACAAAATCACACATGCCCCCACAATGCAAAGCATCATGGGCTGCATATGCAAATCACTACAGAATAGTATGCTGGTTCAACAGAAGACATGCACGTGTTTCATCCTACCAGGGCTCATCAGTATGCCTCGTCTGTTTGACACCCCAGTGGAATGAACCAGCTAACTTAAGATAGTCTACCTGGGTCATATATTGTGTGTGTGTGTGTATATATATATATATATATATATATATATATATAGGCACTGATGATACACATCATCGTGGACAGCCTCAACTGTGTAAAAGTTTCTAAGCGGTCCTGATGCGAATGACATCTATGTTCTACAGGTGTAGCTCTATGGAAGAGAGTGTCTAGAAGATCTACTGTTATGGTAAGTAATTGCACTTTGTTGATCTAGCAACTCCTTTAAGCAGGAGAGTTTCAAACAGATCCTGAATTGTGAGATATACCAGATCCAAAATAGTGATTACTTTGTGGTTTCTTTACCCACTGTGGAGGTATCCAGGTAAAACATTATTTTGTTTTTGTTTGTTTAAAGAGGTACTTAAAACACCTGAGCGAAAGTGCAGGAAACGGGAATGTCCCTGAAGACCCACTAAAGAATTTTGAGCACCCTGTCCCTGTTGGAGGGTATAGAAAAACAACTGAAGACAAAAGAATCGGAAGAAATTTCTGTGCAGGAGAGACTTATCTGAATGGCTCCAAACTGACTGAATTAAGAGTAGAGTGCTTCTGGAGGAAGAGACCACTGCCCTGTAGAATGGTATTGTGGGCTTACAAAACTACAGAATGTTTAAGTCCCCTGTAAAAGAAACATGGAGACAGAATGCTGAAAAACCATCTCCGGAATTATTGTTCACACCCCTGTAAATAATCTTCACCTTGAGCACCCTACGATTGGTCCAGAATGTGTCTGCTACTGCATTAAACAAATGAGCTGTTGGCCTTATGACCTGGTGGTTCCAGAAGAACAGGAGGGGAGTACCCAAAGTATGGTCTTTGCTTCTGAAAACATTATATATAAAGGTCTTTGTTAACTCTAGATGCCCTGCACTGGAATCTGAGGACAGCTCTCCAAGATTGGAGGCTGTACTTTGCTACAAGAATTCATACTGAAGACGATCTTAGCAGCTTCCCCGCATCTTTCCACCAGGGAAGGAAGATACAGAAGACACCAGGGCAACAGGAAATTGGAACAAATAAAACTCGGGAGACCATTTGTAGAGGAAGACTCCATAGAAGCTGTCATTAGAGCCAAGGTCTGAAAATTACAGGGTCCCAAGATCTCAGGAAGCTCAACGAAAATAGATATGCTCAGCAGACCCTCTCTCTCAACAGGATGGGGTGTTGAGAACAAATCTTTTCACCTTTTCCTCTGGATTTAACTTTTTTTTTCATTCTTTCATCTTTGTGTCAGCCAGAAGAGGCAGTCAGCTCAGACACTCTTTAGAACAAAAGAAACATGCAAAACTGCCAGACTCTTGTAGTCATTGATACTGCTTAATATTTAGCTGCCGAGTAGTACTAAAATACAGGTGCCTTAGCTAGGGGTGTCTTTCTGCCTCTGTGCACCTGCTGGGGCGCTAATGTGCAACTCCCTTTTCCCCAAACTGATCAGGCAATTCCAAATTGTAGGTTACATAGCTTATATGTTACGTGGTACCCATACTCCGGCAAGCGATCCCATATCTGTGAAAATGAGAGCCTACTCACTAAAGGGCTTCTGTGTGGGTGTGGGCCTACTACTGGCACTAGTCTTTGCCATGGAACTTTCATTGGAGGAACCTAGGCGGGAGGACAGGCCCTATGATGGGACACCTTTCAGATCCTCCAACCTTCTGATCAGCTCTGGGTGAATCACCCCTAAACATTGGTATTGGAAGCTTGTATGAACTGCAAGGCTTGGGCACTACCTCACGCTTTCACTCTTTCCAGGGACCGAAGGACACGAGCTGGCTAAAGTGTGTGTCTGTAGTATGACTACACCTTCTAAGGCTTTCAAGGTCGGGCGATGTTGAAAGTAGCCCTGGACCTCCTCAGAGTACAAATCCGTCCACTCCTCAGTGGTACATGACCAAGGGGCTGAAAATGGCACATATGAACATCTGAGTCTGATGGCAAATTTTGTGGAACTGGAAGCATGGGTGACTCATTATTCCCCAGACATACTTGGGCTAACTGAGACATGGTTGAAGTCTAATATACCGGACTCCCTCTGCTCCATAAAGGGCTATAAGCTTCTCCATAGGGATCACTATTCCTCCAAGGGGTTGGGGGTTACCCTATATGCCAGGGAACACCTAGCCATAGCTGCCCAGTCAATTGACATAACGGGCACTTTAGAGGCCCTTCATGTAGTTCTGACTCTGGGTAACACCAAAAAAAATCAATCTGATCAATGTATACAGTCCACCCAAAAGCGGTATCCCTGGATTATCTAACCTTATAGATAACCTGGCTACATAATGTAAAAAAGAACTCTTACTCATGGGGGATCTCAATCTGGACTGGGCAGGGAAACACTCTGGATCATATGATGCTGTGCTTGGAAAAATGCACTTGACTCAGCTAATTAAGTGTCCAACAAGGCTATCGCAACAGGGCAGCCACATCTCCCTCCTGGACTGGATTGCCACAAACAGAACAGACAGTATTCAGGCCTCCAACACTCTCCCTGACGCCATCAGTGACCATAACCGTTTTTTTTTTTTTTTTGCATATGGAGGGCACACACTCCAAAATCTCCCCCAAAACGCATTCAGTTTAGTGACTTTTCCAAAATTAATATCAGCGAGATTCACGCGGACCTCCACCACACCGATTGGTCCTCAATTTACCAGGCTGATTATGCTGAAATTGCCCTAACCTTCCTCGTAACCACCCTATTAGAAATACAAAATTGACATCTACCCATGAAAAGGAGGAGGGTACGAGGCACCGTCATGAGATGGGTGCACAGTGATCTCCTTGCCAGCATGAGATGCAGGGACAAGACCTGGGCTGCTGCAAAGAAAAATGGCTGACAGATCGACTGGGATGACTATCGCAAACAAAGGAATACATGCAAGAAGGAAATTTGTGCAGTGAAAAGGGCATACTCGCTTGAGCTACTAAAGAAATTGGCCAACGACGCCTGTGGTTTTTGGAACCATATTAAGACTTTCATGGGACAAGGTGGATGCTCGACGATAACTGACGTGACTTTAAATGGAACAGACCGCAATAACACTAACACCATTGTGAATGCCCTAAACATCCACTTCTCAGATCTCTATGAATAGGAGAGGCTCACTAGCCAGCCCCTCTGTCTCTCCACCTGATTCCTCGGCTTCGGGTGCCATCTCGCTTTTATTTATTTATTTAAACTTTTGTTCACGGTAGGCTATAAAACGCAAGACCACTTTTTCACGTGCGACCTGAGACCGTTACAGGAAATGGTCAGGATGTTATACATATATTAATAGACAACTAGACAAAACAGAATAATACATCAACATACAATGAGTACAAAATACTGCAGTATAACATACTCTAAGAAAAACACTGGCATGCTAAGTTTCTAAAAAGATGCCTCTTCAGTTCTTTTTTAAAAGTATCACGACTTACACCAATTTGTAATGCATCCTGGAGATTGTTCCAAATTTTTGCAGCCTTAACCGAAAAGGTTCTGTCACCCATTTTTGTTTTAGTCTTCGGAACCAAAAAAACTAGATGTTACATTTGACCTCAGACCTCTAGTAGGCACTTTTAAATTAAATAATGAAAACAAGGAAGAAAGGTCTTTTTGCTGAAGAACATTATCAACCAGACAGCATAGACTATATAAGCTGTTCTGATCTGGCAGAAGCCACTGTGTTACCTGGTATAGAATAGTGATGAGTCTGGTATGATAATTTGTAAGTAAACCAACAAATGCTGTTAAATGTGGAAGTCAAGGTGGACAAAGCCTGTTTTGTTAAATCTGTAAATAAAAATGAATTATAGTTTAAATGTGATTGCAATAGCTAAGAGCATATTGCTATCCTGGCATGAAGTGTTAAGGAATGCTGAAGTTTAGAAGAACCCCCAGTTTCTGATTTACCTGTCTGGTGATGATTCCAATATGGTTTGAGTATGTTAGCTGTGGATCCAAATAAACTCACAAGTATTTAAATTAACCTGCTCTAAAATTAAACCTAAGTGATTAAATATTTGTAGTTTATCAGCTTTTTCGAGCCTTAGTTTGGAACCAAAAAGCATACTTTTTGTCTTTGAATAATTTAATGCCAGTTTGTTCACTTAACCAATTTTCCAAATCATAAAAATTATTGTTTAAAGAATAATTGATTTCCACTGAGTTAGAACTTTTGTACAATATTATATCATCAGCATATAATATTTTATTTGTGTTTGTCAAATTGGGAGGGATTACATCAATAAAGTAAAGCGGAGCAGCCCAAGAATTGAGCCCTGGGGGACTCCTCTTTTCAAGCTTCCTGCTTACAGATAGGGTGCCTCCATAAGAGACTCTGAAAGGTCTTCCTTGCAAGTAACTGCTAAACCAGTCAAGGGGCAGTTTTATAAGCCCTGAGTTACTCAGGCTTCCGAGCAGCAGGCAATGGTCCACCAAATCAAAAATCTTGGACAGGTCCACGAACATAGCACCAGTGAGCATTCCACCATCCATGGCTCCACTGATGTGGTCCATGAACCTGGCCAAGACTGTGCCTGTTCCATGGCACTTTCTAAAGCCATGCTGCTCAGGAGTCCTGAGACTATTTGATTGTAAGTATGCTGTTAATTGGTCATCAACCAGTTTTTCAAAAATTTTCCCTAAGGGGGGGAAGCAGGGATATGGGTCGGTAGTTACCCATGTCTTTTGAATCACCTCCTTTAAAAACTGGTATAACAGCTGTGTGTTTCCATTGTTAGGGAAGCAGCCAGTTATCAAAGACAGATTAAATCTCTTCGTTAAGGGAAAATTTATATAAGGTGCTGCTAATTTTAAAAACTTGGACTGAAGTTCATCTGTTCCTGAGCTTTTTGGGGGCAATTGCTTTAATAGTTTAAACACATGTGATGGTTTTATCATCTTAAAATAAAAAATGTTCCTATTGTGTGAGTAGTTATTAAACTGTATGTTAGAATCTAGTCCAGCATCCTGTTGTGTAAATTTACTTAAATCTAAAAATTGTTTTAGAAATTCATTACTTATTTCCTGTGAGTTCAATATATTTTTGCCTTCTTTACAAAAAATATTTGCCTTGTCCCTTACAATTGGATTGGTCAATGATTTTATGGATGCCCAAAATTTCTTTGGATTTTTTAGCTCCAGTTCCTGTTGATCTAACTAATATTGCAATTTACTGTGGCGTAGCTTTGCTTTACACACATTTTGGAGTCTACGGTAAATTATAAAAATTTATTGTAGCATTAGTTAAGTTAAATTTTCTCCAGGCTATATCCCTCTGCTTCATTAATTTAAATAACTCTGGGGAAATCCACTTACAGTACCCTGCACCTGTCTGACAGTTTTAGGAAAATATTAGTTTTACGCAGGTCACCACGTTGGATGTACTAAGACTCTTGAGGAAATTACCTAAACATGGATCAGCAGGATTGGATGGCCTACTACCAAGATTTCTGAAACTAGCGGCCACTGTCATAGCTGCACCAGTCGCCTGGATCTACAACCCATCACTCAGTGTGCAGGAAGTACCATCACTCTGGAAGGTAGCTCAAGTTGTTCCCACCCACAAGAAAGGGGACACAAAGGACATGAACAACTATTGCCTAATTGCAATATTATCTGCATTAAATAAAATTATTGAAAAAATAGTAGCTGCCCGGATCACAGACTACATACAACAAAACAACCTACCGCCTCTGCCAAACATGGTTTTAGGAAGGGCACACGCACAACAAAGCACTCATCAAACTCACAAATTACATTGGACTATCCATGGATAAAGGGTTATACACAGGAGTGGTTTTTGTGGACTTAACAAAAGCGTTCGACCTGGTGAATCATGTTTTGCTACTAAATACACTGGCGCCTTGGCTTCTCTCAAGGCTCCACTACGTGGTTCAACAGTTACCTCTGGACCGATGCAATTTGTACAGATTGACAAATGCAAATCTGACTTATCTCCTACTAGCATTGGGGTACCACAAGGATCAATTCTTGGCCCCTTGCTCTTCTCACTGTTTGTGAATAGGTTGCCACAGATATCTAGCACAACCTCCACCATCCTGTATGCAGACATCATGGTGTTATACACCAGTGCCAAGGATATAGCCACTGTTAACTCCACACTTGAGTCAGACTTTGCCTGTCTTAATACGTGGCTAGTTCGAAACAAACTGCTACTGAATACCAAAATACGGCGTCAATGCTGTTTGGATCTGCACCTAGGGTCAAAGCCAGCTCTGCAACCCTGGCAATCCATGGCCCGGATGGTATGCTGCTGGAAATGGTGGACACTTTCAAATACCTGGGTATAACTCTTGACCCGTTGCTGGATTTCAGCCTGCATATCACGAATACATGCAAAGCGGTTAATATAAAGTTGGGGCTGGCCTACAAAGTCAGAGCATCTCTAAACTCAACAGTGAAACTAGCGATTGCACAGGGGGTGCTTCGATCAAAGCTGACATATGGCATCACTTCTTATAAAGATGCGAACAAAGGACTATTGCAGAAGTGGGACACTTGCTATAATAGCATATGCCACATCGCACTATCAGTACCTAGGCTCACCCACCGCTGCTTACTTTACTCCTGTCTGGGTTGGCTCTCTCCTGCCTCATACCGTGTCTATACTAGGGATGCACAATTGACAGTATCCTCAGAACTGGAATACCAGTGACACTGGCAAGCTTAATGGACCCTGCACATCAGAGTTACCCGCTGAGATCGATAGAAAATGCGCTCCTTGGTACACCCAAATGTACCACTAAGATGGGTGAATAAGCATTTGCGGAGCCCACTGCAAAGCTATGGAACTCCCTGCCATTAACTGTCAGACACTGTAAATTTCACCTGACATTTAAGAATGAGCTCTGTGCCTACCTCCTAGTCTCCAGCAGATGCACGTGTGATCAAACCCTTGGGCCACACACCTAGCTTGGCTTCCTTAGCCTGTCCCTCCATAACCTAAATAGGCACTTCTCATTTTGCACGCCTGTTTTGCTTTCCTTTTAGGCAGCTAACTATTAGACTGTAATGATAGATGTGAGGTCTCCCACTGCAAAACTGACTGGAATACTGTACTATTTACTTTTGCACTGTCTGACTTATACATATAGCTGATCTTCTTGAATCTGTATTTCCCTGTGTCTCTGAAATGTCTAACTAAGCCTAATCTCCTGATTTCAGATATTGTGTCTGTCTCCATTGTAATGTGTTTGTCCTAAGTCTGCATTATGTACCTGCCTCCATTGTAATGTGTTTGTCCTAAGTCTGCATTATGTACCTACTCCATTGTAATATGTGTGACCTACATATATCTGTAACTCTCCCAGGTCGTGCCTGAAAATAGGCAATTTTATTGTCTAGAGCACTTACCCGGTAATCAAAAACTAAATAAATAAATATTGTATCTAAGTCGGGCCCCAGGAGGGCTAATCTGTGGCATGGAAGGAAGGAATTTTTCTGTGAGTGAATTATGCATCCAAAGAGAGAGAGAGAGAAAACCTATCGCGTCCTGGCTATGGAGGGTCTTTCATATTGTTCTGAAAAGGTTCCATTCAGGTTATGCACCAGACTAGGGGAAAATGAATGGCCCTCCCAGCCAAGAAGGGCACCAAAACCTGTAGTAGCCATCATATAAATCTGTACAGCCAAAGCCAGACCGACAGAAGGACCTAGGAAAAAAAAAGGCGGCCGATACTAGCGTGAAAGTTGTTTGAGAAGTGCCACAACACAAATTGATAACAGGTGGAGGCAGGAATCTGATGGATCAGTGTACGCTAGATGGCTCCCCTAACATCTGTTCTGTTATGATCCAGATGGATTTAGTTAAATCTAGCATGACTACAAATTTGTTTATGCTCTGCAGAGCTCAAGTTTGAGGAACAAAAACTTTTCAGATATGAAGAGAAGACAAGTAAATCGAGGAGAACCCCAGATCCCTTTAGCAAGAAGGGAGATAGAGGTGGAAAGACTCTTGTCCAAAACAGAAACTCTGACCTACAGGGAGCAGGTAAAACAAATCTGTTCAGTATTATTACATTGTCCTTGCCTTCTAGAAGGCATGGTAGAGACTTCTGTTGAAGCTACGAGGAACTAAACGGAAGGCATCGTTATGAAGCATCTGTAACAAAAATGGCCTCGGTTCAGAATTTAAGCCTAAAGAAAAGAAACCCTTTTTAGAAATTGTAAAATTATATTGTAGCGTTCAAGAACCTCCCCCATGTGTAAAGGAAAGGGGTATTGGATCTTTGCTATCCTTTGAACATTTTGACTAATCCTGTTAAACTGTAATATCTGCCATCGAAAGGAAAATGACAACCAAGAGTCTTGGGCATCCAGTCCTCGGACCAGTGCTGTGAAACAGACTTAACTCATAGACGGATTATGAAGAACAGCAAATGGTGGCTGCAAAAAAAAGGTAGTATGTTTTAAGGAGAAGTTCACCAAAGGCTGGATATTGGACAGATTTCTGGTAAACTAAGCAAGAATAACAGCTGGGAGCCAGATTCTGTAAGAACTCACCACCAGGCACAGTAAGTCTCTTTCCTCTCCAGAGGAAACTGCACTGTCTCTTCGATAAGAGTGTATAGAGGGTGAACCAGATAAGCCACCAAAGCTATTGGATCAATGGGACAACCCATCCCGTTAGCATAGTTTCCTGAACAGATATCAGTGTGCTTAAAATATTGGCAACTGATTCTTGTTGACATCAGACCAGACTGAACCTCAGGTAGAACTGCAAGCAATGTGTACAAGCCCCTTGGAATGTTAATAAAAAGTCAATTAATTGCGTCACCGAAGATGGTGTTACCTAGGGTAAATCTTCAGCATATAACCTTATGACTCTAAGAGCTCTGTCTTGATTCATCCAATAGAAAGAATTAACCAAAAACAATACCAAATGAAAGTAAGGACTACAGAGTCCCCCCCAGAGCCATTGCCATCTTCTACAGTAGATGAGACCCTTTCAGTGTCCTGATTAGCAGAAATTACTCAGAACAATTTTGTCACAGCCTTGCAGCTGTCAGATGCCACTTTCCCTCGACACCAGAGGTCTGGGTTATGGGGACTGAAACTTCTAGATTTGTTAGGCTAGTACAGAAAAAGACTAATGAGCCATAGAAGAATGTCTCCGTGTCCTGAGGCAGGTCTTACACTTCCTAATGAAAAATTGGTTTGCAGTATGCCATTGTGTTGAGTGAAAATCCCACCAAATTAGTATTGTGACAAAATAATAAGATTGACCAAAATAAACTTATCTGAAATACGTTCAGCAGTAAGCCCCATCAAGGATTGGTACCACACTGTAACACAAGCCTTTCTGAGGAAATTGGAAAGAACTGCATTGTAAATGAGCTTCCATGCACTGAAAAAAATTATTTTCCAGTATGAACAGTACTGCAGAAGACTCGATTGCACATACACAGTTGCCTGAATGATGATATGCAAGAGACGGTGAGGGAGCACAAGCATTTTCTTAGCCTAAGGAGACATTACACATGTGGAACAGTTGGTGCTCATGCTAGCAATGAAAGGGGCAGATTCCTCCAATAAAAGATGCCTCCAGGGCAGCCCCATCTCTGAGGCAGCTCTACGTTAGAAGCAGACATTAAGGATTGGGCTTCTTTCCAGGCAGGACTTTAACCTCTGCAGGTAAACTGAACTTTGCTGCTGTGCCGACTTGATTGCATATTGGAAAGGTTTACTGTCTGATAAATAAGAGACTGTGTGAGTCTGAATCCAGACGAGATCCCTCGGTTTCCTTTTGTCAGAATTTCACTGGAGTGGTGATTCATAGCCATGTGGTTAGAATAGTAAATATAGGAAAGGGACTTAAATGTGAAGAAGAACAAGTGCAGTAGTAAGTGCTGTCTCAAGGCATAGCTACCCTGAAGGTGACTCTCATTGACAGAATCTGGCCCTTGCTGCTAGCAATGGCTGAGCAAAGCTATTTACTAGAGAAAACACACCTGTTGCCAAAGAAATGGCAGAAATCGCGTGAAAGCATCTGAAAAAAGCCTCATCCGAAACCCAGAGAGGACAACATGGAACATAACTGAGCAGCACAATGAAGCAGAGAGAGGAAGAGTGAGGGGGCAGCGGATTGAGCAGAAATGTTCATACCCCCCCCCGACTTGAGGCAGTTGGTAGGAAAAAGGGAGACCAATCTTGCACACATTTGGAGTAGCAAATTCACCAAGACTTTTGCAGAAGCTGTAAGAAAGAAAAAAATGTCTTCCAAGTTGGACTCCTTATAGACAAGCAGAATTCACCTCAGAGAGACTGCCTTTGAAAAACACAGTCCCTACCTGCTAGAGGTACTTGCATAGGGATACAAAAGAATAAAATTTGTAAAGATAAGTCAGATGAGGAGCCCTAAGCAGTACTGCTGCCCTTAGTACACTGGTACAGGTGATTGCAGCTCTTGGACTCTCTTAACACAACTACAATGATGGCTCAAGTTTAGATATGTTTTTATAGTATAGTGAGGGTTTGTTCTACAGTGGTGTGAAAAAGTATTTGCCCCCTTCCTGATTTCCTCTATTATTGCATATTTGTCACACTGGATGTTTGCAGGTCTTTAGACACAATGTAATATTAGATAAAGGAAACTGAGTGAACAAATAACACTTGTATTTGTTTACCTATTTCAGTTTTTAATGAAAACAGTTAACCAACACCAACTGGCACTGTGTGAAAAAGTAATTGCCCCCTTACACTTAATAACTGGTTACTCCACCTTTAGCTGCAATGACTGCAACCAAACGCTTCCTATACTTCAGTATCAGTCTTTCACATCGCTGTGGAGGAATTTTAGCCCACTCTTTCTTGCAGAACTGCTTTAATTCAGTAACACTGGTTGGTTTTCTAGCATGAACTGCTCGCTTTTTAGGTCCTGCCACAGCATCTCTATTGGGTTTAGGTCTGACTCTTGACTAGGCCACTCCAAAACTTTAATTTTACTTCTTTCAGCCATTCTGATGTGGACTTGCTTTTGTGTTTTGGATCATTGTCTTGCTGCATGACCCAACTACGCTTCAGCTTCAGCTGACGGACGGATGACCGGACATTCTCCTTAAGAATTTTCTGGTATAGAGCAGAATTCATGGTTCCTTTAATTACGGCAAGTTGTCCAGGTCCTGAGGCAGCAAAGCATCCCAACACCATCACACTACTACCACCACCATGTTTGACTGTTAGTATGATGTTCTTACTGTGGAATGCTGTGTTTGCCTTACTCCAGACATAATGGGATCCATGTCATCCAAAAAGTTCCACTTTGGACTCATCTGTCCATAGAACATTTTCCCAAAAGGCTTGTGGATCATCCAGGTGCTTCTTGGCAAATGAGAGATGAGCATTTATGTTCATCTTGGTTAGCAGTGGTTTCTTGCTACTCTCCCATGAAGCCCATTTTGCCCAGTCTCTTTCTGATTGTGGAGTCATGAACACTGACCTTAGCTGAGGCAAGAGAAGCCTGCAGTTCTTTGGATGTTGTTTTAGGATCCTTTGACACATCCTGGATGATTTACGCTGCGCCCTTGGAGTAATTTTGGCAGGCCGCCCACTCCTGAGAAGATTCACTACTGTTCCAAGTGTTCTCCATTTGGAGATTATGGCTCTCACTGTGGTTGCGTGGAGTTCCAGAGCCTTAGAAATAGCTTTGTAACCCTTTCCAGACTGATAGATAGCAACAACTTCTTTTCTGATCTTTTCAGGAACTTCCTTTGATCGTGGCATAATGTGCTTGTTGACTTTGTGCTGTGCAACGACTCTGATGGTAAGGGTCAAAATAAGTGAGGTTTATATTGAGCAGGGCTGGCTGTAATCAGGCCTGGCTGTGTTCAATCAGCTGACTCTACTTATCCCTTTAATTGGGTTGATTTAACTAGGGAGCAATTACTTTTTCACACAGTGCTAGTTGGTGTTGGTTAACTGTTTTCATTAAAAACTGAAATAGGTAAACAAAAACAAGTGTTATTTGTTCACTCAGTTTCCCTTTATCTAATATTACATTGTGTCTAAAGACCTGAAAACATCCAGTGTGACAAATATGCAATAATAGAGGAAATCAGGAAGGGGGCAAATACTTTTTCACACCACTGTACATGGTTTTCCATGCCAGCTGAAGCCTTGTTGTACCACAGTTTAGAGGTCATGGAATGCGGGTGTCGGTTATACTCTCCTATGATACAACAATGTCCCAGCTGATCGGAAATCGTCAAGGCAGCTGGTGTTTTTCACAGCACAGCCACGTGCAAAGCAGTCAGTTCAAGTTCTCAACTGAAGCCTCCAGTGCAATCGCTGCTGCTAAGGAATGCTGTGAAAACGGTTTCATTAAAAAAAATACTGGTTTGGCAGCCACATGCCCCAACCAGCCTGTGCTGCCACATCAGACTTCGTTATTAACGCTTTTGAACTCGATAAAAAGTTTTTAACCCCCCCAAAAACTGTTGCTGTACCAGTATAGATAGTCAAAAAAATTGGTCCAAAAAAACACAAGTGAAATCACATATGCTAATGATTTTGTACTAAATTCACTACACTTGGAAAAAGTGTCAGCAAGTATGTAAAACAAAATGGACTGTTTTTATGATAGATGGGAACTGTTTTTATGATAGATTGGGGGGGGGGGGATGACATTGCATAACCTGCTCAATAATGATGCTACCCAGCAGTAGAATATACAAGATCTGACATTCTTCCACCGATAGTTCTATCTTTATTGTCATACATATTGGTGTACACAGTATATTATCAAATGTTTTTACTCTAGGCAAATATACTGTATAAACCCTTATATCATTGTCAACAGGTTACATAAATACCGCAGAATTAAATTGGCAGCTAATAAATTGTTGCAGTCAAAATTAATTATTTTTCGGTTACTGGCATTGACTGTGACCACGAGCACCAAATACTGTAATTGTCATTTGTCTCCTGTCCCACTCCCATTCATATCGTTACCCTTGTTACCGTAGATCAAACAGTTTACTGGTCATTTTCCTGTGGATTTGATTATTTTACGTCATTTGGCAATGGGGCAAATCCTCCCCGTGGAGGCACACCACTGAAATTGATCTGTCCCTGCTCATGTGTGAGCCTTGGGTTTACCCATGTAAACCTCCTCCTGTCTTTTTTATCTCTCTCCATTTGTTATCCACTGTGTCAACTTCCTCTCTCCTCCTACCCCACGCAACCCCCACTGTTAAGCATCTTGACATCCTACCTTCATTATTGGAACCGTGGCAAATACACTTTATTTCTATCTGAGGCACCCCATTACTAAGGACTGGGTGCAAACGACTGCCCTGGCTGGAAAAATCATATTTGAGCACCTGTCGTTAGCAATCCTCCTTTGTTGGGACCCTAGGCGACTGCACTGTATCCAAACCTGCAGCATGCAGAGGAAAGACGTTACATGGTATGAGCTACGGGAGATATCCCTCAAACTGCTGCTCCTCCTACTTCTCATGTCTGGTGGGATCCACCCAAACCCTGGCCCTGGCTCAAACATTAAGATAAAGCCTGCAAAAACTGAAAACGGGCTATCCATTGTTACCCTAAATATCTGCAGCCTCCTTCCTAAGCTGACATCTCTTCAAGCCTTTATTGGACAACATAATCCTGATATACTTGTAATTGTTGAGACCTGGCTAACACCTAGCACTCCAGATCATGCAATCTCACTCCAAGGCTGCAACCTCTTCAGACTTGACCGGGTAAAAAGAAAGAGGGGGCGGATGTGTTATCTATATAAAGGACTACCTCTCGTGCCACCTTGCCAGTTTCTCCCTGTCAGGCTTCTCCTTGGTGCCCATAACAAAGTGCTTACCGTGGCTGCAGTCTATATCCCCCTAAAGCCCCACGAGCCGGGCTTCAGTCTGTCCTTGAATTTGCAAGATTACAACCTCCTGACTCTGAGCTCCTCCTTCACGGTGATTTCAATATAAATTGGCTTGCCTCAGATATCGGACCCAGCAGGGATAATATCCTAGCAACCAACCTAACACAGATGGTCAACCCCCCTACTAGAAAAAACTACAAGACTGGAACCAGCACTCTCATTGACTGGATTCTTACTAATCGCCCGGACCGGATAAAAACACCACCGCTTCTCTCCGACTCCCTCAGTGACCACTCCCTGTGATCTGTATCTGGACAAATAAATTCACAAACCACCTCCTAAAACCATCCTAAGTCGAATGCCACATACGAGAACCTTGCTAAGCTAAAGACCTGCCTCCTACAAGAAGACTGGTCCCTGTCTACAATCACGCTGGATGTGGGCGCTGCCCTAGACTTCTTCATTAAAAATTTCAACACTGCCTGTGACACCTCACGCACCTTTCAAAAAAAGCGTAAAACCGAAGCCTCTCTAACCCTGGCTAACAGCAAACTACTAGCTCAGCTTAAAGCACGTGACCATCTTTGGGCTATAGCCAGGGCCACAGGCTCCGTAACAGACTCACTTAACTATAAACAGGCGCGCAACCTATGCACTTCACAAATCAGGCAAATAAAGAGCTCCTATTTCAAGAATGCTCTAGAAACCACCTGGGGTGACGGGAGATCCTTCTGGGACAATATACGTAATATTACGAGCAAACAGTCTAAATCCTCTCCCACGGCAATGAACATTGATGGCTCCACTACCCGTGACCCTAAGACTATGGCCGATGCCCTAAATAAAACCTTCACTGCCCTCAGTGGTGTCCTCTCACCAGACTTCTTCCAGGACTTGTCAGTTCCAAAACTCGTATCCCAAACCACCTCGCCAGACAAACCGCTATTTCACTTTAAAATAGGTAAGACATATGAAGCCTACAGATACTAAAAAAAAGGCCTGCTCTAAATCTAGAAATAGCAGTGACACCATTGATCTAAAACTTCTGTCCCTCACCTTGGAAGAAGTGATCCACCCTCACCAAAATTCTCAACCTCTCCCTGTGCCAAAGTCAATTCCCCAACACATGGAAGGCGCTATAGTCACACCAGTGCATAAAGGAGGCGACAGATCCACACCAGGGAACTATCGGCTCACACTTCCATACTTCCACCCTCTCCAAAGCTCTTGAACGGATCGTGGCGGCATAACTATCAGACTGCCTGCAAAAGTACGATCTACTCTGCATTCAGCAACATCGATTTAGGAAAGGACACAGTACGCCGATGGCCCTACATGATTTCTCTAGTGAAACTCACAAAACCTTGGATAAGGGTTATTTAACCGAGCTGTTTTCATAGACCTCACAAGGCCTTTGACACTGTTCACCATAGCCTTCTAATCTCTTCTGCTCAACATTGGCTAGCCGAGGACCTGGAGCCTGGGTAAAGTTACCTGGCACAACGTTCTCAAACATTAAAAATCTCTGAGGTTCTCTCTGACTCCAAACCGGTCCTCTCTGGTGTCCCCAAGGGCTCAATTTTAGGTCCTCTCCTCTTCAGCCTGTTTCTAAACTTGCTTCCCAAATCCTGCCCTGAAAAATTAATACTCTGTGCTGATGACGCTGTAATTCTCTCCTCCCATAAGGATCCAATTCCACTACGACAGAGCTTGCAGCTTGCTTTCTCATGTGTTGAAAAGTGGTTCCTTGAGCACATACTGGTCCTAAATAAAAAAAAAACAAAAGTCATGCTTTCACCAGTCATCAAAACAGAAATAGGTATACTCTACTGCCATAAAAACTTCTCTTGAAATACACTAGAACAAGTAAACACCTTCAAATACCTTGGTATCACTTTTGAGAATGTCTTACTTTTATGACCCATATCGATAACTGCAAAAACAGTGCGTAGCGCATTGGAATTTTGTACTGGAACCGTCAATTTTCAACCAAGCTGCCTTGAGGATTGCTATTCAAAGCTCCATCATCTCAATCATAGACCATGGTCTAATTGTCTGTGGCTCAGCTACTACCACTGCACTAAAGCGCATCTCAGCACTAAACAAAACCTGTCGACTCCTCACTGGAGCACAGAGACGGACCCACACTTGTGACCTCTACACGGAAACCGGTTGGTTGCATCTTTCCAATCGCCTGTATCTCCACTTGCGTGATGGCAAAAATCAATCTTGGGACTCACTCCTCCATGTATCCGGGACCTGCTCTGCCTGAACAATGGCACTCATTACCACCAGAAGATCTGACCACCAACCTTTCCTTGTCCCTAGATGCTGGACTGCTCAGGGACAAAGATCTTTACATACCGTGCCCCTACCTGGTACAATGCCCTTAACTTGCCCTCCCTGTCCTCCACGACATTGGGAGCTTTCAGATCCATACTTTACACTCACCTCACAGCCTCCAGCTCCTGTGACTGCTTTGACTAAAGTCTCATCCCACTGAGTGCACTTACATTTGTTTCACTCAACCACCATGGTCTCCTCTTTGACAAAGACAACCTGAGTACCACTAACCTGGTTCTGTCTGCTCCTAAACTTCTTATTTCTCCCTCTCTTCCCTCTCAAGCTCTCCAATCCTTATTCCTTGCCCTTGACACTGCCTCTGAGTTCCTTTTTCTTTTCTGTACATAAATGTTACTGTTTAAGTTGTGGCCTTGTTAAACGGCTTACTGATTGTTTGTAACACTGTCTACTATGTTTTTATACTTAATGACGTGGAACCTTTGTAAAAGAGACTTGGCTCAAAGGTATTAATTCCTAGAACAATAAACTTCAAACTTACTTCTTTAGTAGAAATCCAGTGAGCAGTGGAGGTTGGGGTGCAGAGATGCCGAGCCAGGAGTCTGCAGCAGCAACATCGAGGCTCACGTGTTTGCGTATCACTAGTGCATGTGTGCATGTATCGTGTACTGTATCTTCACACGAGTAATAGCCTTTCGAACGTTCTTTGAAAGTGGATTCTTTTTAATTACTACACTTACAACAATGTGCTGTGTTCAACTTGGGCATGTAATGTGTCAGTGTTGATTCGTACTGTCTCCATGTCCTCTCACTAAGTGTGTTTTCGTAATGTTTTCTTAAAGTGATAAAAAGTTGTTGAATATCAGTGTAAGCAAAAGTGGTAAAAAAAAATGCTTGTGCTTAAACTTTAAGCTTGGCAAAAACAAAAGTGGGGAAAGGGATCGAATGCAAGTGCTTGTGATTGAACTGTTTCATTACAGGATCAGGATGCTATCTGCACTGCGTATTGTTAAAACAAGGAAAGGAAAAACTTTATTGGGAAAACTTCTTTAAAAGCATTTGATTTTAGATTTTGGAAAGTTTCAGTAATTGAGGCACTATGTGTGAGCGTTGATGATTCTGGCCTGGTGAAACCCCTTGTTGATACTATCTTCTCTTTCTTTCAGTTTTGCAATGCTTTTCACAAGCCCACTAGGCATGTTGTACTTTGTGTTTGCATCCTTAACTCTATGTTGATGTCACCAGAGGTGCGACCACTCCGTAGCTGTTGGGAAACAGCAAGGGTTGCCACCTGTCATGTTTTTTACCTGGTAATCAGGGTCCCTATCCAGTAATCAAGGCCCCTGGAATTTTGCGGTTGCGGAATTTGCTGCAGAATTTGCATCATGCCGCAGAATATATATATAGTGCCGCAGAATTCATTGTTTTTGGTGAATTTTCATATAAATATATTGTTTTTCCATAGTGTCAGGCTTTCTTTCCCACCTCGTTTATCCTGAACCCTCCTCTATGCTCAGCATATGATGCCATCACATCATATTTAGCCAATGACAGGACTGCATTCTGCCAGAGAAATGAATAAATCATGCCGCAGAAATCAGAAATGCTGCCAGAAGTCAAGAGCCCTGCGCAGAAATCAGAAAATTCTGCCGCAGAACACCAGGGGCTCTTGCTCAGTGCTGGTCAGGTTTTTGAGCCATTTTGAACGCTCACATACTTCTGAAACAGGTTTTGTCATATCATTCATTGTTTCAACTGCATGACCAGGTTACAAACAAGTTCTGTTGTCAATATAGCCCTTTGTGTGTGAAAGCAGTCAGCCTGAGAGGTGTAAAGTATGGTCATTAAGACCATTAGCAGTTACTTAACCTAATCTTTTCCACTCTACATACTGAAGTGGCATAGCAGCAAAGCTGGGCAAAAAGCCTGCCCCCACCTTCTGCAACAGTAAAAGATCCAGTTGTCCTCCACTTTCATTTGCTGGTAAACTTCTTCATCTTTAACAGAGTTTAGGCATTTTAATGTTTTAAATTATATTTTTCCTCAGGAAAAAAGTATGGCCACTTATTTTGCTTTGAAATAGTAATATGGGCATAAAAGAAAATGGTGCCAGAAAAGATATATAAAGTACATGTAATAGAAACAAACAATGTTGTTATTATATATCATTATATACCATGTATCCTGTTTGCTATTTACAGTATTTCCCTCCCCCCCGATCATGTCTGCAAAAGAGATTTATTTTGTCACTGTATGTTTATCTGGTAAACTAATGTCAATAAATAAATAATTAGGAAGAACATAGGAAATTAACTTTAACAGGTATAGTATGTTAACATTTTGTTGAACTGCTGCTTTAAGTGTTCTCTTTTAACAAGTGGCTTTGAAGGAGGAGCAGTGCAGGATCAGTCATGAAGGGGTGGGGCTGGGGCGGAGCTTATGATCCATTTTTGCCTCATCCAAAGGTGGCAGCCCTAGAAACAGCATCAGCATACCAGGCAGTGAAATGCTGCTTTAGTTCATCTCTAAAGATTTTGTTCATAGTCAGATCAAGGGGTTGCAGCTGGTCAGTGCATGAGGGGTACAAAATGGGTATTATCCCATTCTACTCAAGCAGTTCTAACACTGGTTGTGTCATATGCCCTGTGAAGATACATAATCAACCCGATCTCTGTTCTTGGTGAAGTTCATTCTGTCTTTAGCTGTGTTGATGTAAGGCACGAGAACATCAGTAATGAAAAGTAGCATTGTATCGTTTTGGCCCAGTAATTTTAGAGTGTCTAATAAGCCACCCATCCGGGAATTTAAAGGCAGGATGACAGTTTGAAGTTTCAGAGAACATGAAGTCTTGCTGTATTCTGACAATCTGCAGTTAGCTCCAGCCTTTAAACTGCCCCGGAGAGTATAGGGTTAATTTTCTATGCAGTGCATAGAACGTTGAGCTTGAGCTCGGTTGAGGTCTCTGTCTGCAGCCCTTTGAAACCCAACCATCAGATTCTTTACTTCGCCTCACTGAACAGTCGCTCCGGAGATTTCTCCTTCAGCTCAGTTCAAAAGTCTGTTTAAGTGTCGGTTTTAAGCCGAAATTATTGCGCTTGTCGGTTCAGGCTCTGTCTGCGGTACCGTGAGTACTTAGTTTTCTGATTTACTTTGTGGAAATTGTAAGCTTTTTCGATCGGTTCAGCTGAACTGATCCTTTATATTTGAATTTCTTACTTTGCTTTAGTGTGTGTTACGGTCCTTATCGGTGCTTTAAAAAAAAAAAAAAAGTGTTTTAAGTTTTTCCAATACCCTTGAACGGTTAGGAACCGATAAAGTCTTGCCTGGCGGTTGGTGAAAAAGGGTAAGGTTAGTTAGGTTGGCTATGTCTGAGAAACCCAAGGAAAAACGGGCCCACTGGGTTTCAACACTGCAGTGAGTGTGGGGAAGTCTTTGCTAAGGCCGATCCCCACACCACATGTGTCTATTGTCTGGGGTTTGAACACCTCAATACAGACTGCCAAAGTTGTAAAAAATTTTCCTAAGTCTACCCTGGAAAAGAGATTAGTTAGACTTAGGGAAAAGGAGGCCGAGAAGTCCGCTGACCCGGATGGCCATCCCGGTTCGGTTCCGACCGAACCAGAAGTAGCCCCTCTGACCAGGCGTATTCCTCTTTAGGCAGAGGGAGAGCCGATCCTGAGGGATCGGTTCCTACAAAAGAAAGACAAATCAGCTGGTTGAATCCAGAGGTTCATGTTCGACTGCTGATGAGATTGCCTGGTGATTCAGATTGTTGAATCGCTTTTGCCAGTTCTGTCGATTTGGCTCTGTTGGCTAGGATCGGTTCGGTTGGTTCCACGGTTCAGGAATATGCCCCTGAAGATTTTTATGAACTGGAATTTGAGGAGGAGTTATGAACAGGATGATGATTATGATGGAGCAGAAAGTCTGGAAGTGCCCATTGAACTGGACATCTCCCCAGACAGACCTTCTGGTGTTTCCTCCTAGGCTCTCCAGTACCCTCCCACTACATATTTTACAGGAAAGTGGCTGAAACTCTTCAGCTCCCTATGGAGGAAGCTACAGAGAATCATGAGGAGCCTGATTTTGTAGAGATGATGGACATCCCAGAGTCCAGGAGACTGTCTATTCCTTGCACAAATCATTTGGAAACAGACCCAAAACATTTTAAAGTCTCCTAATTCTGTACCTCCTGTTGATAGAAGAATGGATAAGAGGTACACTTTATCAGGCTCAGACTCAGAGTTTTCTACCAGCAATGCAACAATGTTGAGGTCGTGCAGGCTGCAGCCTGTGACAGGTTAATGTTCCTTAGGTTCACCCCAAGATAAAGACTCCAGGAGGCCATATGGATGCCTTGGCAAAAGTAATACATGGCATCTCTTTGGGACTCAGGCGGCTAATTATATGGCCTTATACAGCCAGGTACCAGAAGTCCAGGTGGGACACTGTACTGGCACTGGCTAAACAGGTCTCCCAGCTGGCCAAGGAGCTGGAGGAGGTGGCTGTGGATGGGATTGAGGCATCTAAGGTACAGTTTCATGCTGCTGTGGACTCCAGTGATGTGTCATCAACAGTCATGGCTACATCTGTGGCTCCTCAGAGAATGGCTTGGCTCAGATGTACTAGCCTCTCACAGGACACCCAGGCTAAGGCCATAGATTTTCCTGTGGAAGGTAATTCTCTGTTTGGGGGGCAGACAGAGAATTACATGAAAAGATGGAAGAATATAGGATCATTTATAGGAGTGCACAGGCCAAGGAGAGGCAGGCAACTCCTCAAAGGCAGCATTCTAGGGGCAGGGGCAGGCCTTTTCATAGGCCTTTCTACCAAGCACAGGCCTCTTCTCCCTTTTCACAGAGGGGGTTCTTCAGAGGGAGAGGCAGAAGGGGGATGAGCAGGGCTGCATCCACTCCTCAGCCTAAGGCCCCTGCCAAGCAGACACCCTGATGGGTCTGCCCGGGTCGACTCTCCTATCTCTGTAGGGGGTAGGCTGGCTTACTTCGTCCAGGACTGGGTGTCTGTTACTTCAGACAAGTGGGTCCTGGAAGTAGTAAGCCAGGGACTGGTTCTCAGCTTCAAAAGATTTCCGAAGATGAGAGTCAGATCTTTTCCACCTGCAAGTCTCTCCGAAACCCTTGCCCTAGAGGCAAAGATTTCCTCTCTTCTGGCCTTGGAAGCCATAGAGAGAGTTCCTACCCTACACTGGGGCAAAAGGTCTGTACTCCAGGTACTTCCTTACCCCAAAAAAGACAGGGGAGTGGCGACCCATCCTAGATCTAAGATACCTGAACAAACATGTTTTAAAACAAAGGTTCAAGATGGTGACTCTGGGAATAATTCCCTCTCTAAGGCCAGGGGACTGGCTAGCCTCCCTGGACCTCAAAGATGCCTACTTTCACATCCCCATCAGGTGCTCCCACAGAAAGTACCTCAGGTTCAAGTTGCCCTCAGGCCATTACCAGTTCAGAACAATGCCCTTTGGCTTAACATCAGCTCCAAGGGTTTTTACAAAATGCCTGGCAGTAGTAGTGGCCTTTTTAAGAAGGCAAAAGATTTCTGTTTTTCCATATCTGGATGACTGGTTCATAGTGGGTCAGTCCCCAGGCCAAGTCAAGTCAGATCTGCAAGTCACCCAGCAAGTGCTCACTTCCCTGGGATTTCTTCTCAACCTTTCCAAATCAGTTCTCTGACCAGTGCAGCTTCTTACCTTTATAGGGGCAGAGTTGGACACTGTCCAAGCAAGAGCCTTTCTTCCCCCTGGAAAGGGCAAGAGTTCTTATAGAACTGGCTTCTTCTTTCAGCCTTCAGGTGTCCTGACCAGCAAGGCATTTCCTTCAGCTCTTGGGCCACATGGCAGCTTCTACAGCAGTGGTCCAAGGGTGGAGTACAAATGGGGACATTCAGTTCCATCTGAGGGCCTTTTGGTCCCAAAGGAAGGACCCTCTTACCAACTGATTCCAGTGACTGGGACACTGATTCAAGCTCTTCAATGGTGGCAAGATCAGGACAATTTAAGGCAAAGGGTCCCATTGTCACTCAGTCTCCTTCAGTGGTTCTTACCACAGATGCTTCCCTTTTTGCGGTGGGGCCCATCCAGGGGCTCTCACAGCTCAGGGACTGTGGTACCCTCAGAGTCCCTTCTCCATATCAATCTCCTAGAACTCAGGGCAGTTTTTCTGGCCCTGCAAGCTTTCTCTCAGTCTGTGCAGATCAAGGTGGTTCAGGTCAGAACAGACGACCACCACCACCACCATGTGGTACATCAACAAGCAGGGAGGCACTCGATCTATGGCCTTGTGCATGGAAGTCATGAAATTGTGGTCCCTGGCTTATTCCCTGCAGACCTCTCTGATAGCAGTCCACCTTCCAGGGAAGGACAGTGTGCTAGCAGATGCACTGAGCAGGATCTCCCAGGGCCATCACGAATGGTCCCTGGATCCCCTGGTGTTAAAAGTGATTTTTTCAAGGTGGGGTACTCCAGAATAGATCTCTTTGCAGTCCCAGACAATCACCAACTTCGTCTGTTTTGTTGTAGACCCCCAGTCTTGGGTTCAGTCCCTCTGGATGCTCTGGTTTTGAACTGGGAAGGGAAATTTCTGTATGCCTTACCTCCCTTTCCTCTACTGTTCAAGGTTCTAGTCAAGGTAAGGTCACAACCTTGTAAAGTGATTCTGATTGCTTCAGATTGGGCCAGACAGCCTTGGTACCCCCTGTTGCTGTCTCTAGCAGTCCATCTTCCCCTGTCTCCTCCCAGGAATTACAACCTGTTAACCTCCTCTCAGGGGAGGATTTGGTACCCCAATCTTCGGTCTCTCAATCTCAAGGCATGGCTCTTGAAGAGCTAGAGTATGCAGATTTGCATCTGCCTCAGGGGGTTCTGGACATTCTCAAAGCTTCTCGAAAGCCCTCCACCAGAAAGACTTGTAACTCAAATGAAAAGATTCAGCATTTGGTGTTCCAAGAAGCATATTTCCCCAGACACTGCTGAATTGCCCACAGTTCTGGATTATATTGTCCATCTTAATGGCTAGGCTTCAGACCAGCTACTGTCAAGTGCGCTTGTCAGCTGTCTCTGCTTTTCTGTCAGTGGGGAAATCTTCCTCACTATCATCTCATCCTGTATTCTGTAAATTTTCAAGGGATTGCTTCATCCAATCCTCCCTTTAGGGATCCTGCCCCTGCCTGAGACTTAAATGTTTGCATTGCTCAGCTCATGCAACCTCCTTTTGAGCCTATGTCCTCAGCAGAGCTTAAGTACTTGACTTTGAAAACTGTGTTTTTGGTAGCCATTACCTCTGCCAGACATATCAGTGAGTTGCAAGCCCTGTCAGTGGAACCTGATTTTATCTCCTTTCATAGAGATAAAGTGGTCCTTAGAACCAATAGGAGGTTCTTGCCCAAAGTGGTTTCAGACTTCCACTTGAATCAGTCCATGTCTCTTCCTGTCTTCTTCACTGATCATTCTTCCTCAGGAGAAAGGAGGCTACACAGTTTAGATGTTAAAAGAGCCCTTAGCTACTACATAGAGCATACCAAGGGTCACAGGTTTGACTCCTCCAGTTGTTCCTCACTTACGGGAAGTGGGAAAGGGCAAACCTGCCACCAAGAACTGTTGCCAGGTGGATTGTGTCTTGTATACAGTTCTGCTATGAGAAACTGGTAAAGATTCCACCCTCAGGCCTGAGGGCTTACTCTACAA
Organism: Neoceratodus forsteri; assembly: GCA_016271365.2. NCBI lineage: Eukaryota > Metazoa > Chordata > Ceratodontiformes > Ceratodontidae > Neoceratodus > Neoceratodus forsteri. The sequence goes on from CM057456.1 coordinate 227,314,798, forward strand.
GAGGTACAGCTGCTTCCTGGCTGCTGCCAGGGATATCCCTCTGTTAGAAATTTGTCAAGCAGCCACCTGGAAAACAGTCCACACCTTTACCAGCATTACTCTCTGGATATCCAGGCTAGGAGTGATGCTCAGTTCAACACAGCAGTGCTTCAGAGCCTATTCCCAAAGTAGGTTATCTCCCTCCTCCATGGAAGTACTGCTTGGTAGTCTGCAGATTGTCAGAATACAGCAAGACTTCATGTTGTTTGAAGAAAAATTACTCACCTTAGTAATTGTGTTTCTTCTAATGGAGTCTTGCTGTAATCCTCCTCTACCTCCCTCCTCAGAACCTGTTTTTGGGAAGTGAGTGGGCAGGTGCAGTGCACCCAGGGGTGTCTTCAGCACCCTCCATGTTCCTGGGTGCTGTATTATAATCTTTATTTTAGTTAGGTTTGGGTTTCCTGACTTGAGTCTTCCTTTGGGAATCCAAAACTTTATGTTGCCAGTTGGCTAGTAAACATTTTACAATTTCCACATAGTATAGTTAGTGAGTTATTGCTCATAAGAATCTGATGGTAGGGTTTCAAGGGCTATAGACAGAGACCTCAACCGAGCTTGAGCTCAACATTCTATGCACTGCATAGAACATTAACCCTACACTCTCCGGGCAGTTTAAAGGCTGGAGCTAACTGCAGATTGTCAGAATACAGCAAGACTCCATTAGAAGAAACACAATTACTAACGTGGTAATTTTTTCTTTTCCTTATAAGTAACCTGGGGTGGTAGTAGATCGCCAATCATTGAAAAGGCCAGCACAACTGAAACTTGCCATTTATTCACCAAGCCTGAAACCTCTACCTGCTTGGCTCCAGTAGTCTCCATCTTCTACTGACTGAAGGGACTAGCTGGACACCAGTCTCATCAAGGTTTATGATGAGGGCTGGGGGGATTAGCTGCTGGCTACAGGCAGTAGCCGCTATGCCCAGGAATTTCTCCTTGAGTTGGGGGAAATTTGGGGGTGTTTTACGTCCAGCTTTGGTTGCTTTTCTCTTGGAGTACCCCATCCAGCTTAAGACCTTCCAGGACCACTGGTGACTGAATGCCAGTCCCTCCATTTTCAAAGGAGGTCAGGGTTGTGCACTTTAACAATGCCATATGCAGTTGCTGATACGTCCACTGGCATTTACTCCGGCCGCCAGACTTTTTATAACATTGCGCAGCTCCTGCTCCACATCTTCTAGGAGAAGAGCAGCTCTTCCCTGGGCTTTGTAGGCAGTTATTGGGTCAGTTTACTTGGGCCTGGTGTTTTGTGCAGTTCTGCCATGTAGTCTTTTTGAACCCTCAAACTGTGCTCTCATTAATGGAAGCACTGTATCTGTTATAAAATGCACAGCATTCATGACCCGTTCTAAACTGCATACTTTACTATTTCAGATCTCACTGTGTCAGAGTACCTGGCATACTCTGTATGGTGCTTCTTTGCTGGAGGATCTGCCAGTTCAGTCAGGGCACACTCTGCTACTTGCACCGGGATGGCCACAGCTTGACTTAAACTTTCGGCTTTCAGCGTCTCTCCACAGCCATTGAAGAAGATGTATTTCAGACATCTTTTCAGTAGTCCGATCAGAAGTCTTTTCAGCATTTCAGCAGTCTTTCATTAGTCTACAAATGCCAGTACTATTGACTGCATCAGAGGCTTTTTGTAGACCAGTGAATCACTAATACTGGTGACCGCTGGAGTACCAGGTACTGTATATGTGCTAATACACGTTTGTGCTGACTTTTCAAGCTGCCTTAGCTGCGCTGAATAAAAGTTACACGGTTATAAGGCGCTATACAGTATTTGGCCTTATCATTATACAATACTGAAGCCATATTTTGTCTGTTTAATGTATGTCTGATTATATGTGTGCTCTTTAAACATTTTTAATAAAAAAAAATGCTGTACTTGTACAGTGCTGTGGCATGAGTCAAGCTTATCAAACACAATTTATTGAACCAAGTCCGTGGTCGTGCTGTAGTAAAGACTCAGTTTCTTCCATATTATTTAGTGTTATATTACACAGTTGGTTGCCCTTTAGTGTAGTAACAAAGGGGTACACAGTGCCTTATTCTATGTAGTCCATGTATTGACTACTGTACTATGTACCATGAAGTGCTGTTATGTATGCAATGCATTTCAAAGCGAATAAAAATAAATCATTATTAAAAAAAAAAAAAAAAAAAAAAGCTGTGCTTGTGCCACTTGGTCCCTGGTCACTTCCATGCACATAGCCCATTCTTAGGTAATACCCATTGACAATGTGGGGCAACACAGTACATCTTCAGTTTGTGTAAAGTGTTATTGACTGTGCCTTTCAACCATGGGCCCAGTGAGCTACAAAACCTGGTGGCTAATCCAGTTTAAACTAGATTTTTATGAAGAAAGGAATATTAGGATGTTTTATAATGGCGTTGTTCAAAGTGGTGTTAGGTTCCTTTTAAAGTAATCAGCAATAAATATTCTCCTTTAACTTTGTAACAGAAAATCAGTGATCACCTACATGAGTAAAATCAAAGCTATTTTGTAACATCCTGAGTTTGAGATTTTTTTAAATCTAGCACATAATCTCTTTGTAATTCTCAGTGTTTTGACTGAGTGAGCTGGTGTAAAAACAGTTAATGCAGAAGAACTCTAGTTTAAAAAAAAATAGTTGTAAAATATGGAAACCTCTTGGGCATAGGGCCTGACAGGAGTCCTCTCATGTTACCCTCTTATTTATTGAAATTTGTTAACTGGGTAAACCCACTGAGACATAAAGTCCCTTTTTCAGGAATGACCTGGGATTAATTACATTCAGTAAAAGACAGTTACATACTGAGACAGGTAATCAACAAATCATTATACATTTAAGGAGTAACAGCTGACATACAGTACATGGATAAGTTAATAAACATAGTTTACAGTTGGAGTCAAGTACTGAAATAAACATATTCTAGGGTAGTAAAGCTGAAGTGAGAAACACAAAACATGCACATGCTGAATGTGACAAAGGGCAGGCAGTCCCATACAAGGGGTGTCATTAAAGATGAGAAGTTGCACGAGTTCAGTAGCAGTTTGGTAACAAAGGTGTCAAGCAGGGTTAGGGTACCTTGAATAGAAAGCATGTACTGGGTCAGGGCTTGAGAAATTTTAAAATTAGGTACTTGTCCACGGACAAGTGGCTTGTCTAAAAGTAGTTGTCCCGGTGATTGAGTTGGTAGTCCAGGTAAAAAAATGGCATATTTTTAATGGAAAGTATAAAACTACAGAAAACGAAAACCTAAACGGATTTATTGTAGTATCAGTTATTTAGTATTGAAATAGACAATAAGGAGAATATGATTTTTTTTGTCAGCATGGAGAGGATAAGGATCGTGACAGAATTAGCATCAGTAGTGAGCAGCAGCAAGTGTAGTTGCAGCAGTGGCAGCAGCAGCACAGTGAGAACATCATGCAGCAGACAGTACAGTATCAGCATCAGGAAAAGTTATAGGAAGCCTGAGCTTGTTCCAGCCAGAGCATCATATTCAGTGTCGTCATCAACTCTAGTGATAGCCTCAGGGACATTTTCTTGTGAATCAGCAGAACTAGTAGTTGAACTAGCATGACCATGGCGTGTGCCAGGACCAGATAGTAGCCAGTGGTTGATAGCTTGATCCGGATCAAAGTTGTCTAATGCAGGACCTTCAACTGCTACATGCAGAAGTGACTGGAGTGTGTCATCAGCCAAACTTGTTCTTATTATTCTGAATGGAGAATACTCTCTCACATTTAGCTGTAGATACACTCATAGCCAGTAACATTTCTGTTAGGTCAAGGATGTGAGCAAGCTGGGACAGTCTCTCTCGCAATAGTCGTGAATACACTTGCAGATATGGCTTATCAACTGCAGACTTAAGCATTGCTTTTAATGCACAATACTCTGTTTTTATTCTGGGCTTCAGTAACAAATTACTTAAATCAGTCGTGCCAAATTCTGCAAGTTCTTCTCGTGATAGATCGAAATTTTTGAAATCTAAACAACTGAACCATTTTAGAGGTTCCGCCAAGAAATTCCGAAAATGCTGGTCAATATAAGATATTGCTGCATCTATTAAACTGTGCAGCTGTGTATCCTTCATAAAGTTTACTTCTGGACAATTCCCTTTGAATGTAAAAGGAACAATCTTGTCCTCATTGCCACGTTTTGAAATTGGATAGTTCATGCACTTCTCTGCAGGATTATATTGGTTTAGAAATGTCATAAACTTTCCAGATTTTATTTTTAGCTCCGTCAACTGGAGTAAGCATGTCTCGAAGAGTTAGGGGACTTCTACTATTAACAGGTCATCCTTTTGAAATTCAAGTGATAGATTTTTCAATATTGGCAAAATATCTTGAAGAATAAGCAGTGATTTTACAAACTGTACTGAGTGCGCATCTCTTAGAAGTGCCTTTGCGTTGGCACCATCATCACCACCAGCAGAGTTTGAGACATGTGAGGATGTTGAACTACTGTGGGCAAGTTGACTTGAACAGCATGAACTGAATGTGTCTTACTTGCAAGTCAGTGAACTTGCGTTATTGCACTGAAATGAACCAGCTCAGTGTGTATGACATCTGCAATTTCCTGCAGTTCCCCAAGTTGCTTGGGGCTGTAGTGGTAAAATTAAAAAAATTCCTTTCAGGGTGTTTTCTACTTTTTGAACAAGGGGATTTTTTTTCATGAAGTAGAGAACTGCCAACTCCAGTTTGTGGGCTACACAATGCATGGGTATTGCAGTGGGGACATGTTCTCTGATTTTTGCTATGGTGCCACCTGTGTGGCCCATCATCGCACTGGCACCATCAGAGTTTGCTCACATCATTAAGGTCCGCAAAAGAAAGATCAACAGACTCCAGCGCAGAGCTTATTGCTTTAAAAACTCCATCTGCGTGAGAATGTTCTAGCGGTACAGCTTTAATTAACACAGTTGTAACCTTTTTTCTGCGCCATCAACAAAATGAAGGAATACATTTTCCCACACTCTACTTACTAATGTTTGCATCTGTATTGCCATCTTCAAGAACGGTAACGAATTTTGTATTTTTGACAGTCTGGATCTGTGTTTTAGACATGACAGCTGATACTGCATTACAGAGTCTCTGCCCGTTTACCATTTGTAATTGCTGCGAGTTTAACTTCATTTTTTTCTTACAGTGTGCAAAGCCACTCCATATCTGAGAAAGGAAGTAAATTTTTAGCCAAGGAATATGCGGTGCTAAATAAACTCCTCATTTTATTTTTGGTAGATTCCTTCAGCTGAGAAAATGTGATATATTGCTGTTTCAGATATATTAAAATTGACTGCTCATTGACCAGTTTCGTGACTATGCTAGTTTACACAAATTGTATGTGGATTTGATTTCTCATGGGCTCTCACTGGCTCAGTTCTAAAATTATTTGAACCAGTGGCAAACATGTTAGGTTTTTTGGAATAAACAGGAGTCCCAAGAGTGGGATATTTCTCACAGACTGAGCGTGCATGACACATTTTTGTAACCATACCTTAACCAGTGATGCTGAATGTTCGAGACCTTTTCTCGTCATATTTTTATGTTTGCTTCTTTTCTCAGTGTGTGTTTGTTCGTTTCTTCATCTAAAATCAAAGGTTGGTTTAGTTGTACTGAATCGGAACATGATGATACCACTGCCACCACAGAACTGCTGCTGCTGTCATTCTCACTAGTTTCAGAAATTGGTATCGTTAAATCAGATTGATCAGCTGTTATGTCTACAAACACAGACCCAGACTGAGAAATACCATTATTTTGGTTGTTTTCCTGACTAGGGCGAGGGGGCTGCTGATTTAGGCTAGCTTTCAGACTTTGAAGATGATGACATGGATGTTCCAGGCCAAAGAGAAAACAGAGTAGTTTGCTTTTGCTTATTTCTTTGCATTTTTTTAACTTCTATGCAATTGTGAAATATTCAAATATTGTACACAATAAAATTATATTTATCTTTGTGTGTGTTGTGTAGTTTTTTTTACCATAAACTGTTGTGCTTATGCTTACAGCACTACAAGAGGGCAGGACAGAGTAGGGAGGCGGGAGGGTGCAGTGTAGAACAGGACACTCAGGTGGTACTCTACCGTACTACTAATATTAGGTACTGGTATACGGTGCCTGGTGGTAGTAGCTTCCTTGTACTAGCTAGCAGCTACAGTAGCACTGCTGGTCAGGTAATATGCAGAGTAATGAAGAGTTTGCTGCTTCGGGGGCCTTTCCACCACTTCGACTAATATCTAGCTAGGTGCAGCGGTGTCTTTTTTCTGTATCAAGCATCCAAAGATGCTTTTTCCCTTTCCTCTACTCTCTCAGAAACATAGAAACATAGACTTTGACGGCAGATAAGGACCACTAGGCCCATCTAGTCTGCCCATTTCCCTACCTACAGGATAGGCCGCAGATCCTAGTTAACCAACAGCCTATTTCTTCCTACCCCCCACAAGAATTGTCTTATGTCTGTCCCACGCATTCTTGAATTCTCCCACAGTTTTAGACCCCACACCTCCTCAGGAAGGCTGTTCCATGCATCCACTACCCTCTCTGTGAAATAATACTTCCTCACATTGCCCTAAGACTGCCCTCCTTCTATCTTTAAACTGTGTCCCCTTGTTCTTGCAAGTCTCTTTTCTGAAAGATGCTACCCTCTTGGACTTGTTGATTCCACTGAGGTACTTAAAGTTTCTATCATGTCCCCCTCTCCTTCTTTCCTCAAGGGTATACATATTAAGCTCCTTTAGTCTCTCCTCGTACGGCTTCTCTTGCAGACCCTGCACCATTTTAGTTGCCGCCTTCTGGACTACCTCTATCCTGTCTATGTTCTTGCGGAGATGGGGTCTCCAGAACTGGACACAGTACTCCAGATGGGGTCTCACCAACTGTCTGTACAGAGGGATAACAACTTCCTGTTTTCTGCTGCTGATGCGCCTCCCTCTACATCCCACTATACCCCCAGCCCTCCCTACTGCCTTCTCACATTGATTGCTAACCTTAAGGTCATCTGATATGATTACCCCCAGGTCCCTTTCCTTTTTTGTTGTTGTTACTACCTCCCCACCCATTGTGTATTCTTCCCCTGGGTTCTTGTTTCCCAGGTGCATTATTTTGCACTTCTTTGCATTGAATCCTAGCTGCCATACTTCTGACCATTCCTCCAACCTTGCCAAGTCCCTTTTCATCCTTTCCGCCTCCTTGTGTATCAACCCTGTTGCAGATCTTGTGTCATCTGCAAAAGGCATCTTTCCTTCCAGTCCCTCTGCAATGTCACTGATGAAGACATTAAAAGGACTGGACCCAATCTGAACCTGTATTCTTACTAACCCCAATTTCTTCAGAGTGGACTCCATTTACAATTATCTTCTGTGTCCTGTTGTGCAGCCAATGTTTAACCCAGGCTACCACCCTGGGACCCACTCCCAGGCTGGCTAATTTGACTATTAATCTTTTGTGTGGGACTGTGTTAAATGCCTTGCTAAAGTCTAGGTAGGCCATGTCCACAGCCCCTCCTTGGTCTACTACTTTGGTCAGGGAAGGTTCGTTCTCACAGCCACACACACACGCATATCTCTACCAATGTACTACGTAGCTAGGTTTATTTTACTTTTTTCCTGCAGCCCCAAAAATGCTTTTCTCCTTTCCTCTACTCTCTCAGGGCAGGTTCGGTCTCAGTCAGCCACAAACACACACACACACACACACACACACACACCTCTGCTCCACCACCAATGTAGTTAGGGTTAGGTAGGTTTCTTTTTTTTCTCTGCATCTCAGAAAAAGCTTTTTCACTTTTTAATATTTTATTTCAAGTCTCAGTTGTACCCCAAGTTCCTGTACCCTACCTCTAAGCAGGTTCATTCTCACAGACACACACACACCCTCCACTCCAGTGTAGCTATAAGGGTTAATTTTTATTTTTTCTGTATCTCAGAAAATGCCTTTTCACTTTTATTTTAATAGTTTATTTCAAGCCCTCAGTTGTTCCCCAGGTTCCTCTATCCTGTCTAGAGATGCAGAGCAGGTTTTGGGACAGAGGACTTTAATCTAGGTCTTGTATAGTAGCTAGGGTTAGGTTGGTGGGGTTAGGGTTTATTTATTTATATGATTTGGTGATATTTAAAAAAAAATCCTTAGCTTTTATTTATTTCTGCAGTTTTAGCTGCTAAGTGTTAGTTCACCAAAATATATGTAGTAGTTCTTCACTTTTGGTTCTTTTTCTTATCTTTTCTCCTCACGCCTCCCTTCCTTTGATTGTTGCTCTCTGCCTTATCCAGAACATAAACCACCTCAGAGCAGGCGCACAGTCACACAACCCCTTCAGCAAGTCAGTAAAAAATACTAATTTTATTTTATAGATTTTGCTGAACTGAACTCTTGATTTTAGTTGTTCAGAGTTCCTCAGTCCTGTCCCCACGAACTCGGTCACAAGAACCCCCATTTCAAATCAATCTCATATATATATATATATAAAAACAATTTTTTTAATCTTTTACATTATTTTTTTTTTGCTTAGCAGCATGTTTAACACACTTATTCTGGCCCTGCTTTATCGTCTGTGCCCCCATCGGGAACTTATCAAATGACCACCATCCTCCCCATGAGGCATCTTATATCCAATTCAACCCCCTCCCCCAATTCCGGCAATTTCTTCAATTTATACCTCCTAACTTGTCCTGTATATTTTTTTATCCCCCAAATTAGAGTGTTCTAAAGAAATAGACTCGATCAGTACACAGGAGTAGTGCCAAAAGCACACACACAAAACTCAAGACTTCTTCGTCTCACAGTAGTAATACTGAGAGCAAATTTCAATCTGACCGTCCTGTGCGATGCAGCGCTGAAATGGCGCCTACTGTGCGTTCTCCAGCTACAGTCCCATTCCGCTCAGCCCCCAACACAGCATCCACCAGTAGCCAGTACTGACAGGCAGTCGCAGCTCAGCAATAGGCTGCCTAGCCTGCCAGTCTGGCGGGATTGGGCCAATCATCCATACGACTGCACCGAGCTCGTTCATGTAATGTTCTGCTTGCTCCCGCTGGTCGCGGCGAGTGCCATTGCAAGGCACCAGCCATTGCAGCCATGTGACACATTCTGTGCCGAACTGGCAATCAGGTGGCTCTGCCGATGCAGAGTCCAACCAGGATGTGAACTGCTGCTGCCATCTGGAAGTCTGGGAGGAAAGTACAGGTACCTAAAATATTTACAGAACAGCGAGCAATGTGGTTGTCCGTGAGACAAGCAGTGTATGGCAGACTGCTTCGTCCTGCATTAAAATCTTGTTGTCTAGGACGTCTGGCTATAGGATTTGTCAAGCCCTGTACTGGGTGTACCTAAATAATAGGTAAAGAATAAGCAAGGAACCAATCTGATGCAGCAATTGCAACTACATACTAACCACTAGCAAGTGTGATTTTTAGGAAGCCTTGAACACATTTAGGGAAGTGCTGTGCGTCACAACTGGTAGTTCCAGAGGACAGGGGCAGATATAGCAAAGGACTTATCACCTGCACATGTTCTAGACCTTGGAACCTCTATGGTAGGACACACAGATGATCTAAGCTTCCTTTTATTAGTTTTGAACTGTAGTAGCCCATTAAGGCTGAGGTTTTAGTATTTTATGGCCAGGCAGAGAGTAGGGTAGCTAGGCTCACTTCAAGGGGCCACTTAGTGAAGAAAGTATGCTGCAATGATGGTCTCGGTGTGCGCAGCTGCAAAACGAGCAATGTTGTGGTGGAGCACTCTAAGTTTAACTGATTCAGCACTTTGGAGAGGTTGCAGAAGGGGAGCAGTATATAGTAGGACTGGAAGAAGGGTTCCTGTGGCAATGGTCAGGCAAGCTTTGTTACTGAGGTATCCGCTGAGTCTTTATAGGAGCCCGCTTTTTTTGGTGGAGAGACTTTGTGATTGCCTCCACATAACATTTCAGTGTAAGCTCCCAGTCCAGATGTACTGCTAGGTATTTGATAGATTAAGTAGACTTCCATCTTAGTGCATCTAGTTGAGAATATATGGAGGAGGTTATTTCTCTTGGTGCCCAGATGCCTGGGACCAAACAGCATTGTATGGATTTCTTTAGGATGAGGACTAATTTGTTGTCCACAAGCCATTTTTCAAGAGTTCTAGCATTTAGGTCCAGGTTAATCTGGTTGATATCGTTAGAGCACCTGTAGTTCACAGCATCATCTGCATAGAGTTGGATCTTAGCGTACCCCCCCACACACACACACACACACTGATTAGGCGTATTACTTATAAATATTGAAAATAGCAGAGGTCCAAGGATAGACCCTTATGGGACACCTTGGTTAATGAGTTTTAGATCAGACTTAATACTCTTCCACTTTACCAGCTGTTGTCTGTCCTGTAAGTAGTGTTGAAACCAGTTGCAAGTATGGTTGTCCAGACCTAGGTGACCAAGTTTAAGGAGGAGGTCATGGTTCACTGTGTCGAATGCCTTAGGTCTGAGAATAGGGCGCTAGTAGCAAGACAATTGTCCATTGCCCTGAGTACATCAGAAGTAAATCGGACAAGAGCTGTGTCCATACCAAGTTTTTTTTTTTCTGAAACCGTGTTGCACATCCAAAAGTAAGTGTAGGAGTTCTATATGGTCTTGTACCTCTCTATATACCAGCTTCTCCAATACTTTTGCAAGCGCTCTGAGAATAGATATAGGTCTGTAATTCTCCACTGGCTCTTTTGCACCTCCTTTGTGAATATGGACTACCATCGCTGTTTTCCACTTGGAGGAACTGACCCGAGCAAGCAGGACTTGTTAAACCGAGTGAGCACTTCTTTCCAAGAAAGGGGAGGGTTGGTTATCAGAGAGGGAACCACTCAAGTTCCCAGATCGTTGGTCGATGTATTTATCCAGGTTGGTGAAGAAGTTGTTAAAAGTGTTAGCTAGGGTAGCAGGTTCAGAGATCGAGTGACCATCGACTGTGATATTCTGCTTAGTGTCATCAGTACACCCTTTTACTAGGTAATTTTTGCTTCCAAATGTTTTTTGGGTCTGATAGGTTTGTGGTTTGGAGTGCTTTGATGTATGCTTGTTTAGCATTTTTCAGCACCTTCTTACAGGAGTTTGTCAAGGTCCTGTATATGAGCTAATTGGAATGCTCACCAGAGTGTTTGAATTGCCTGCCTTGTCCTGAGTTTCATGCATTTCCTTAGTTCACGGTCCAGCCAGTATGAACATTTTCCTCTGATCCTACGTTGTTTCAATGGAGCATGCTTGTTGAGGACACTTAGGAAATTATGGATGAAGAAATCTAACGCTTGGTCAATGTCTGAAAGGTTGTTTAGGTCATCCCATTGAATTTCTCCTAGGCTGTTAAGAAAATCGGCCCTGTCAAACCTGGAGAGGTTCCAAGCTATTAGGATCTTTTTGTTTGGGGGGGGGGCATTATTCTTCCAAATGCAAAAGACTGGGGGAATGGTCGCTGAGGGAGTCGGGTAACAGGCCCACTGCTTTAATCCTGCCTGACCTGTGTGCTAATATCCAGTCAACTAATGTGTGTTTGCTGGATTTGAGGTTGAGCCTGGTGGGTTCACTAATTAGTTAAGTAAGAGATATATCCAATAGAGCTGTCTTGTTTACCATGTTACTTAGCCAGTTTAGATTAAAGTCCCCTATTATTATCAGTTCTCCCAGTGGGGTTTGTGTCATGCAGTTTATTAGTGAGGCCAGTGCACATTTGGCCATTTTTGGGGATTATAGGCACATCCTGTCATTAGGGAATTATCCCACCCAGCACCAATTTTGACTAGGAGCCATTCAGTGGTCATATTTTCCATGCCAGAGGGTTGATTCACGGGCATTAAGGGAGCTCCTACATAGATACATAGACAGTGTCAGCAGATAAGGGCCTACAGCCCACCCAGTCTGCCCATTTGAGCTTGTAAATTTACTTTGTTTTCCTAGAAGTCTGTTGCCCCTAAACCCTGACCTCCAGAATTCCTTTATGTCTATCCCATGCATTCTTAAATCTTGTGATCGTTTCAGCCCATACCACTTCCTCTGGTAGGGTGTTCCACTTGTCCACCACCTGTTCTGTGTTCTGTGAAGAAATTCTTCCTCTCTGCAACTTCATTCCATGCCCTCTAGTCCTGGAACATCTTTTTCGCTTAAAAATAGTGTCTTCCTGCACCCTGTTCCTCCCTGTAAGATACTTGTATGTCTCTCTCATATCCCTTCTCTCCCTTCTCTCCTCCAAGAAGTACATATTCAATTCCTTCAACCTGTCCTCATAGGACTTGTGATGCAATCCATGTACCATCTTTGTTGCCCTCCTCTGAACCTTCTCTACCCGGTCTATATCCTTACGTAAGTAAGGTCTCCAGAACTGTACACCGTACTTCAGGTGGGGCCTCACTAGTGTCTTGTATAGTGGAATTATGATCTCACTTTTCCTGCTGGTGATGCTCCTGCCTATACATCCCAGCATCCTATTTGCTTTACCTGCTGCCTTGTCACATTGTTTCTCACTTGAGGTCATCAGAGATGATAACCCCAAGATCCCTTTCCTGCTTAGCATGCTATATATCCTCACCCCCCCAACTGATATACTGTGCCAGGGTTTTTGTGCCCCATATGCATTATCTTGCACTTCTTTGCATTGAATTTCAACTGCCAAACCCCTGACCATTCTTCAAGTTTCTGCAGGTCCCTTCTCATTCTGTCTACACCCTCTGGTGTGTCTACTCTGTTACAGAGCTTTGTGTCATCAGCAAACAGGGAAATTCTGCCTTCTAGGTCCTGCGCAATGTCACTGATGAAGATGTTGAATAGGACCGGTCCCAGCACTGATCCCTGTGGTACCCCACTGGTCACTCTTTCCTCTGTGGAGTGACAGCCATTTACCACCACCCTCTGTGTCCTGCCCTCCAGCCAGTTACCTACACACTGCACTACTGTCCTGCCCACACCCATATTCCCCAGTTTGTGTAATAGTCTTCAGTGTGGCACAGTGTCAAAGGCCTTGCTGAAGTCCAGATAGGCCATGTCCACTGCCCTCCCCTGATCCACCTCCCTAGTCACCCAGTCAAAATTTCAACGAGGTTGGTCTGACATGACCTCCCCTGGTGAAACCATGCTGCCTTGGGTCTTGTAGTCCATTGACAACCAGATGTTCCACCAATCTCTCCTTCAGTGTGCTTCCATGATCTTACCCACTACCAGGTGAGGCTGACTGGTCTGTAGTTCCCACTTCCTCTTGTTCCCACTTTTTGTATAAGGGGACTACATCTGCTGTCCTCCAGTCTTGGTACCTCCCTGTTTCCAGTGATCAGCTAAACAGGATTGCCAGAAGTTCAGCCACCACCTCTCGTAGTTCTTTAAGGACCCTGGGTGCACCCATCTGCCCCATTGCTTTATCAACTCTTATTACTTCCAGTTCCTTCAGGACCCTTTCTTGTGTAAAGGGACTTGTGTCCATTTCTGCACCATTCCCACCCTATACTCCTTTCAGACTCCTCTTCCTCAGTAAAGACTGAGCAGAAATACCTGTTCAATATGTCAAGCTTTACTGTTGTCCTCCACAGCCCCCACCCTCTCCTTCAGTCTCACTATCCTCCCTTTGCCTTTCTTTTTCACTTATGTACCTGTAAGAGCTCTTCATCCTCTGCCCGCTGATTTTGCAATGTGCTCTTCTGTCTGAGCTCTGGCTTCCCTTACTGACCTCCCTGCCTCCCTTTGCTTCTCCTGGTACTTCTCCCTATCCCCTACTGCCTCTGCCTCCTGACATACATTAGCACACCTCCACCATTCTTTCCATCCTGTCCTTTTGGACGGTAGTTCTTACCAGTAAGGGGCTGAAGGGAAATTGAAATATGTATCAAACAGTGAATTACTACTTTAAAATAGCTTGGCATTAGTTCTGCTTATTTTGCCAGACACAAAAGATGAGAACAGCAAGAGGAAGAGCTGCTTTGACATGCAGGTAGGGTTGTCATCTTTAGAGGAGATGAAAAATTGTTACGAAACCACATCCTAGATTCCACCCTTAGCGCTACCCCTTTTTAAGACCGATCCTGCATTTTTCCTTCTCCGAAGCCATTTGCTCTGTCAGCAAAGACTTTAATGATGCAGTAAAAGACAATACATAAAGCAACAGTTCAACAGAAATGTTAAACAGTGCCTGTTAAATTTACTTTGCTAGGTTCTTACTATTTATTTATTGAATTAGTTGTACCAGGTAAACATACAGAGATAAAGGAAATCTCATTTACAGATGTGATTTGGGGAGGAGGGGGGCAAGGAAATTTTGTAAATGGGTTACAAGAATATATAGTATGAAAATTTCCTATAATGTATTACAGTATAGATTTTCTAGGATCTAATTCCTTTTCAGGTCCACAATATTGTTTAAAAGCTAATAGAAGTGCTTATACTTTTCTGAGAACAAAACTAATTTAAAAATGCTTAAATTCTGGTAGAGATGAAAAGTTTATTAGCAAATGAAAGTGGAAGATAACTGAATCTTCTACTGTTACAAAAGGTAGGATAAGAGTTTGCTCAGCTTTGCTCAAGTGCTGCTTTAAGATACAGCATGAAAAAGCTTATGTTAAATAGCTGCTAATGGTCTTAATGGCCATGTAGTATACCTCCCAAGTTGACTGCTTTTGCCAAGAAAAGGCTATCTTGGCACTAAAATGAGCATGCAGCTGAAAGAATGACTCGATGACATAAACTCATTTAAAAGTATGTGAGCACTCAAAATTGCTCAAAACCTGACTCGTGAGCACAACTAGGTAACTGGATAGGGTCCCTGAAAGCAGATTAACAGGTAAAAACTGACAGGTGGTAACCCTACGTGCAAAGCAATGGTCATGAGGTGCATAAGCCCCACTATATTTAAAGTGGTTATTGGCTAGGGATATTTAAATAAATTGGTGCTTATATGGCTCTGTGATATAGAAAGGGTGGAAAATGGGGACTGCTGTAGGATGACTTATACTAAATGTATATATGAAGGTACAGTAACCCCTCGCTACAGCAAACCCCGTTATACTGAATATTCGGTTATCACGAACAGTCCTCATGGCACCCAGTATGAATCTGCTCTCACCAAGTTCCCTGCCAACAACAAGCAGCCACAATCCCAAAGACAGCCAATCAATGTACTGTAACTACCACTTTAAAAAACCAAGCCACTCCTGTACTGTTGTTTTTAAAACAAACCTGCTTCCTACAGACAGTTAGAGGGACACCACAATGGGTACTTTATTCTTCAAAAAAGCCACTCACGTAATGATACTTTTAAACAAACCCATTCCGACTATTGCTCCCCATCGGCCCCTTTTGATGCATGAGTATCCACACAGTTGGCAGGGAGAGGAGTGCGCGTGTCACAGCCTGCAGTGTTTTTTTTTTTTTTTTTTTTTTACTTAATATTTTGCTCCTATCCTATTCTACAAACCAGTCCACTCTGTTAGAGCCCAAGCACCACACTCCGCTGCTGCTAGGGCCGAGCTGTCTGCTCTAAGTACACTACTCCAATTCACTCTAGAGACCGGTTAACCCCCCAGGTGGGGTGAAGGAGGAGGGCCCCCCCGACCTCCTCCGATCCTTAGGAGAGTGGGAGTACAGCAGAGTCTGCCCTCTGCACCTGTCGCAGATGTGCAGTGCGGTGGCTTGTACAGACCAGCTGCCAGTGCCATTTTCCACTCTGTGCCCTCCTCTGCTGATGTCGGCTTGAGGGCGTCAGTGGGACAGGGCGCGCCGAGATGCGACTCTGTCCTGGGCTGACATCAGCTCCTCCCTTACCGTTGCTGCCCCGACTGCACTGCCAATACCCAGGTTCACCCGGGAGATGGCAGTAAAGCGGCGAGATGAGGGAGAGCCGCTGTTGGGCGCTCAATCCTTCTCTCCCCCTGCTGACCCCTAGCAACCCAAGTCCATCACCAAACACGGGTCACCGGTGCAGCGCGAGGTGAGGCATCCAGTGCCTAAACCCTCAGGACCACTGGGCTGGTGAGACAGCCTGCAGTTTGATGGTGCCGGCAGGTATACCAGTAAAAAGTAACACTCTGTGCGAACCGTAGTTGAGATGCAGTGCTAATTTGTCTTGCTGTCCACCTGCCTGTTGCAATTTTCTGTGTGATGAAAGGAAATGTGAAGTCTGGGAAGCAGCCATAGGTCGGTCACCACGAAGGTACCGTAATGTATACAGTTATTAAAACAAACACAGTACAGTAGCCAACAAAAATCAGTTAAGTTGAACACTACAAGCAATAAGCAATGTGAATGTGTGTTTTTAGAAATGACGAGTGTTAGTACTGCAATAGCACTCACCATCTTTTTGTTCGGTTTTCAGTGTCCCTCATTATAATGAACAGGGAGCTATAATGAACCCAAGTTATGGCTCCCAATCTGTTCATTATAGCTAGGGGTTACTGTATTTGTTTTACTGCAGGGCAGGAATTATGACTGAATTGCATATTTACTTGATAGAACTTTATAATCCGACGTTTAAAAGTTTTGTCATAGTATAGATCACTAAGTACTAATCTCTAGTTGTAACTTGATGTTTGGCGTCTGTCTCTGCAGTCAGCACATAGACAGCATCTTACGTGTTAATATGTATTATGTTAATAGTGTTGATAGTGTAATCTTTGTGTGCAGTGCCAGGTCTTAGTCAAATTTAACTGTGGTAAAACACTTCTTACGCAGTAAAGTATGTGTTAATGTGTAGAACAGTGTCTGAGTCCCAAGGTAGATTTAGCAGTGAATACATTAAACGATCCTCCTGCTTTTTAGTAGCCTCTGAAAGTATGGATCTGTGAAGGAGAGCGTAGAGTTGAAGAAAAGGATTTGGCCTAACTTTTACTCTCTAAGTAGGTCTTCTTCAATATCCACATTTCTTCTTCACCTAAGAGTTAGACTCGTGCTTTAGTAGTTCTATGGGTTTGTCAAAATAGATTGGTAATATCTTTATGCCTCTTTTGATAGTATACAATTGGTAATTTAGTTGCCTGTCAAAAAGACAATAAGGCTGACACAGGTTCTGGTATCGCTACGCTTGGCATACAGTGCAAGCTGGAGTTGCCCAAACCAGACTTTTTCTAAAGGTTGGGGCTGAGTCACTGGTGTAGTGTAGTGTTTGGCTTGGGTATGTAACTTAGATCTGGTGTCAGTTCATTGGGTAGAGTTTGTGGCAAAGCTTTATGACTAATAGATTTTTGAGAAGTTACTTATCCTAGCACCAGTTTGAACCAAATCTGGTTTATCCAAAGTTGAATTACCTGAAATTGATATTTGATTTTTACTTGAAGAGAAAACTGGAAACCTTTCAAAAATTAAGCTATTTTATAACCTAAAGCTGAGGTGTTGCAGCCTTTTAAACTGTCCGTTAAGCTGGCTTGGTTTCCCTAGTTTTTTCAGATTCAAGCTAAGGTTGATTCCTTTTTCATTTGAAGCTGACTCAAGCTTTCTTTGATTTACCAGATCTAAGTTGCATGTTAAGTGTTGGTTAAATTTAAACACCAAAAGTCTTTGCACCCAGTTCCCATGTACATAGAAATCCAAGAGTGTGGATCTGTGGAGACCTACTAGGAGAACAGCAGTTACAGGTAAGTAACTTTACTTTTATCAATGCTGATTCTGTTTCTAGGTAATGAAGGAGGTCCAAGGCGCACTGAGCACTGCTGCTGATGACAGTAAACTGGTGTTGTTGATGCAATTGGAAGTGTCTTTTGCTGTGGTCTTGATTTTATTTATTTTATCCGCCGGCTAACAGACGATAGGAAAAGAGAAAGCACTAAAATGGCAGATGCTATCAGGTATGTACACGTTTTCTTTGTGAATGTAGAGCAATAATAGAAGACAGACAAAAATCAGTTTCTGTGCTTTAGAATAATGTCATGATGATGTGTTAGTTTTTTTTTTCTCCCAGAAACAGTGTAGTGATCTTTCAGAGAATCATGGAAAGAAATCTTAAACTGCTTTTGCAGTATAGGTTTTTTTTTTGGGGGATGTGTGTGTAAAGAAAATACACTGATGTTGAATTGGCAGTGAGCCACCTCTGTATAACTGCTGATCACTAAAACTGTTTCAAATGGATTACCAAATTTCATGGTTCGCATCATCCATAACATTAGTGCTGGACTGGGTTTTAATTATTCAGACTTTATTGCACTTTTTTAAAGGAATGTTGGCCTCCTTAATGAAATAACCCAGTACATAAGGATTTATATATTTTATTATGTAGACTTGTTGCTTGTCAAAGCAGTTCAATGCAGATATACATGCAAGGCAAATCATTAAAAAAAACAGATACATGTCTACTAAACTAAAAGAATCTGCAGCTGACCAAGAAAGACATTTCTGCAGCTTGTGTGTGGACAAAAAAAAACTAATAACTCTAAAGAAAGGAATATGGTTCAAGGGAATTTAGCATTGGTGAGCTCTGAATTACTTTGGATTTGTGTGGGTGTACATAGCCACCTCTTGAGGTCTGCATAACCATACATGCATAGTGCACATGCAGTTATGCATGGTAGAACTACAGTAGAGTTTACGCATGCATGTCTGCCTAGCATGCCTTTTTGCATGTGCATAACTGGTTGGACTTTGGGCATTTGGTTCAGAAAATTCAAAATTGACATTCTAGGGACGTGTATATGGTGTACTTATCCACACTTCTGGCAGTGTCCTTTCCCCTTTAAGCCTTGCTGGAAAGTCTTTCAGCTGGCTCCTCTCACCAACCCACCCGGGGGGATAACTCTCTCAGCACCGCCCCATGACATCAGATCTTGCCTGCTGGAAGAAGGTTTCCTCCTTATCGCTCTCGCAGTGAGTTAGGCCCTTTGCTTCAAAAACCCTTTGCTTTGTGAGTTATTGTCTTCAGGTGATTCTTTTGCCTCATCCAGGATGGGTAGCTTGAAGTCAGCACTGAGATTTTAAAAAAGTGCATGCGGGCAGAAGAGGTCCGAGACAGACCTGCACACCATGTGCATCTACTGCCTAGGCCACAAACACGATCCCCAGGTGTGTGGCCTATGTCGCACCTTGCATTCTGCCATGTTGGAAGACAGGCATGCTCAGCTTCTTTTGGGGCACCCTGATGAACGGGATCCTCCTGTTAAATCTAAAGATGCACGTTGGGCGGGCTAAGTGGCTGCGGGGTCCACTGAACAACACTGATGTTTGAAGAAGTTGCAGCTCAGGCCGTGGAGCATACTTCTTGACGTTGGTCTTTCTGCCGCCTGCTTAGGTGCCACGCTGGGGCGTTGAGATTTGTGCCAGGCCCTTCCTACCTTTGGGCAGGACCTTGCTCCGGGCACAAAATCTAAGTCTAAAAAAGAGACTAAGAAAAAGTCTCCCTATCAATCATGGGATCGAGCATTCTCGGGCCTCGGATTCCAACGCTTCTATGGAGGTTTCGAATACAGTTGATCCTTTGGCTCAGGGCGCAGGCTCTACAGTCTCCCCGTCGGGTCAGTGGGTTGAGACGCCCGTCGACCAACCTGTCGAAATTTTTCTCAAGGCGGTAGACCCGTTGCTGTCAGATGAGGCCGATACCTTCCTCCTCTCTAGTACTCCCTGTCCTTCCTGTTATCTCCTAAGGAGGGTCGGACCAGAATGCTGATCCGCTGTCTCCCCTCAGGATCTGGTGAACCTGAGGATCCTTGGCTTTCACTGGCTCCCTCTGAGACCCACCGTCAGCAGCCTTGCCGGTCAAGATCGAGGTCCAGTTCTAGGGTCCTAAGTCGAGTAGCCCGCATCATCATCGGCATTCCTGCTCTCAACATTTGGGCAAGCACATTGCTGCTACTCCTCCTCTTCCTCCTCAGGCGAGGAGAGGCTTCAGTGCAAAATGCATTGTTTCTCAGAGGAGCTCATATGGCACCATCTCATTCTCAGGGTTAAGCAGCTCCCACCCTCGCAGATTACATGGCTACTGCCACCCAGGCCCCAGCCCATCCGGCTCGGCCGGATCTGCCTCAGCCTGTCACATCCTCTCTACTGAGTTCAGGTGGAGCTGTCACCCATACAGCCACCCGTGGGTCCTCCCCCTAAGGACGCCCATACTGCCCCTGGGCTTCCCAGGTGGCTGTTGGTCACCGTGACTCCCGATAGACCCTGTAGGGTCAGCAGGGTCTCTGGCAGGCAACCACTTTTCAATGAATCCTCTGAGTCAGAGGGCTGCTACTTACATGCCTGTCTGCTGGATGTCGAATTGGCCGACGATTTGTCGGCAGTGTGGTCCCACGTCTTTCTCGGACCTTCTCCAGCTTATTTTGGAGTAGACTGGTCTCCCCATGGAGCCCATTGAAAAACAGGCTAAGTACCCGCTTACTGAGATTCTCGACTGGGTTGACTCTCCTGGGCAAGTCTTCCCAGTCGCTGAGGCCATTCTTGGCCCTGCTGTGGAGCTTTGGTAGCATCTGGCCTCTTGCCCTGCACCTTGGCTTTGCTGGCCTGCAAGTACGCGGTCCCTACAGGTTCCCTCTCGGGATTCACCAAACACCCCTTGGCTGATGGTCTGTTGGCGGATTCTGTCTTCCGGCGTACCGGCAATGTCAGGGACTTGGATGAGCCTCCCTACAAGGTATTGCAAGGAATCAAGAAATTGGATCACATCGCCAAAAAGGTCTATGCTGCCTCCTCTCTGGGCCGGCAAGTTCTGCCCTTTTGATAGCCTACTTTGTTTATTCCCTTTAGGCACGGCTCGATGAGGGCTGCCTCAGCTCCCCAACCAGCTTACAGACTATGGTCAAGCAGGTCCAGGATCAGGGCCAATCTGTGGCTAAGCAGCAGCCCCAGACAGCCATGGACATTGGCGACTCTTGTGCTCAGTCTGGTGGCCCTTGGTTGCCATGCACTGCAGGGCTTGGCAGAGAGCTCAACATTTATGGCGGATACCCTTGGGCACCGACTTGCTGGGTCAGGGGTCGAAGGGCACCTCACTTGTATCGAGAAGTCCAACGCCACCTTGGACTTGTGACCTCCACCCAGAGGGATCCCAAGGGCTTTAAGGCTCAAAAGAAGAAGCCCTATCAGCCCCTCTCTGCCCCTGTGACCAAGCCATTCCAGTCTCCAGCTGGACTACAGGTACAGGCTTGGCATCCCTGGCCAAAGTCTGTTGCTTCAGTCGTTTGGAAACCTGAGAGTCATGGCCCCACTGGTCCTTCAGCGGTCCTCCTCGGCTCCAAACCTGCCCAGTGACAGGATGGGGATGCTCTCTCATGTCCATCCTGACTCCTAGGTCCTTCTGTGGGGGCAGGCTCTGCACTTCCTTTCCGCCTGATCTGCTGTTACCACGGACAGGTGGGCATTTGAGGTGGTAGGTTGGGATCTGCCTCTAGAGTTCAAGGCATACCCACCTTGCCAAGCCCATGCCCACAGGAGGACTTGGTGCCCGCCGACATTCTGTCAGCCTTTGGGAAGACATTGCCCAGCTCCTCCAGAAGGAGGTCATGGCTTCTATCTTGAACCCTCCAGTAAACACAGGGTTTGTCTCCAGGTACTTCCTGGGGCCAAAGCGGATGGGGGGCTGACACCCCATCTTAGATCTTCATGACCTGAACAAATTTCTTCGACGCGCACTTTCCAGATGGTCACTGTCCGGGATCATACTGTCACTGGAGCAGAACATGTGATTCTGCTCTCTGGATCTTCAGGACACATTCTTCGCATCCCAATCTGTCTATCCTACTGCCGGTTCAGTGGAGGGATTCTATCCGAGTTCCAGATCATGCTCTTTGGCCTCTCCTCGCTCCCAGGGTCTTCAAATGCATAGCAGTGGTGTCAGCCACCTGAGGCACCAAAGGTCCGGGTATACCCCTACCTGGACAATTGGCTCATAGTGGGTCCCTCAGGGAGGAAGTGGAGCACTCCAGGGATCTGGCCCTCCAGACTTCGTGTCCCTTGGCCTCCTGGTCAACGAGGCCAGATCGGAACTCATGTCCTCACAGGTGATTCTCTTCATTGGGGCAGAGCTGAGCTCTTGCAAAGCCAGGGCTTGGCTTCTGGTGGACTGGATGGAGGCTCTCTCCTCCCTTGCCCAATCATTTCAGGTTAGGCAGTTGCGCCCTGCTCGGGCCTTCCTGCGCCTCTTGGAATACATGTCTTCGACCAGCCGGTCACTGTGACCTAGCTGATATGGGACACCCTCCATTGATGGCTAGTCCCGGAACATCTGCAGGAAGGGATCCTGTTTGTCTGCCCACAGCCAGTGGTCATCCTGATGACCAATGCTTCCCTGATGGGCTGTGGGACCACTGAGTGTATGGGCTCCAGACCACCGAGGAATCCCAATGCTATATCAACCTGCTGGAGCTTCGGGCGGTTCGGCAGGTGCTGACGGCCTTTGCGCCACACATTTGGGTTCAGGTCATACAGGTCCAGATGAACAACACCACGACCATGTACTACCTCAACAAACAGGGCAGGACGCTCTCCCTTCCACTGTGCAGGGAAACTGTCCATCTCTGGACCCTCATGCTCAGCCTGGACACTGATTTCCTGGCCATCCGTGTGGCCGGTGTCTCCAACCAGCTGGCGGATGACCTCAGCCATGTAGCCGAGGCATCTCTCAAGTGGTCTCTCTATCCGTAGATAGTACACAGCCTGTTCTCCCAGTGGGGCACCTCTCTGGTGAACCTGTTTGCCTCCAGGAAGAACACAAAGCTGAGGCTGTGCTGGCCCACCCTCAGCAGGGAGCGCAGCAGGGGGTGCCTTCTGAGGCCCTGGGCCCTGGGCCTCTCTGTGCCTTTCTTCTATTCCTCTGATCCACAAGGTGTTGATCAAGACTGGGAGGGACAAGGCATGGATGATCTTGGTGGCTTCGGACTGGCCCCACCAGCTTTGGGAGCTCAGGCTCCCGAGGTGTCTCCCTCTATACTGGACCTTCTCTCTTGCCATCAGGGAAGGTGCTTCATCTGGACCGTCTTTCCTGCACCTGACAGCCTGGTTCCTGAGTGGCTGGAGTTCCAGGCTTTAGGTCTCTCCGATGTCCTCACTGTGGTTGAGGCTTCTCGAAGGAGTCAACCCAAAATGTTATGCCTTCAAATGGAAGAGGTTCTCCATTTGCTGCCAAATAAGGGCTTGACTCTTTCTTGTCCGGTGGCTAGCATTGGTCCCTCTCTTAGCTGGGCCTTGGGTTGACGACCCTTAAGGTGCACCTGGCAGCCATCTCTGCTTACCGGGCATGGGCCAGCATGCAGTCGGTGTCTCAGGAGAAGATGGTCTGGTGCTTTTTTAAGGGCCTTGACATTTCCCCTCCGGTGCGTGAACCACCACCACCTTGGGACTTGTTGCTGGTGTTGGCAAAGCTCATGGGCAAGCCATTCAAACCAGTGCACAGGTATGAGATGTCTTGCTTGTCATGGAGGACTGCCTTCCTGGTGGCTATCATGTCAACCAGAAGGATCAGTGAGTTCCAGGTACTCTCTGTGGAGTCTCCGCACCTGGTCTTCCAGAGGGACAAGGTTGTCCTTCGCCCCAACCTGAAGTTCCTCATGAAGGTTGTGTCTGTCACCTTAACCAGGTGATCAATCTCCTGGTGTATTTCATCAGCCACACCTCAAAGGCCAAGCACAGATTCCATACTTTGGACCTGCAGCGAGCACTCGCGTGTTACAAGAAGCGTATGGCTAGAGTTCTGGGAGAGGTTCGCCAGCTATTTGTCACCTACGCTGAAACTGCACCTGGCAGACCGGCAGCTAAGTGGACAGTTGGCAGGTGGATTGTATCCTGCATTGACTTCTGCTATAGTTTGGCGGGTAGGGAGCCTCCCGTAGGGCTAAGGGCTCATTCCACCTGCTGTACTGCTGCTTCGCACTGCTTCCAGGGACGTCCCTAACCAGGCAATCTCCAGGACTGCTCCCTGGAGGTCAGCACACACCTTCATTTCCCACTACTGCATCAACCTTGAGTCATGCTGGGATGCTGGTTTTGAGGCCTCAATACTCCAATCTCTGTTTCCTAAATAGGAGGTGTGTGCCTTGCCCCTCCTCCCAGAGAGAACTGCTAGTCTGCCAGAAGTGTGATAAGGCACACCATATCCACGGCCCTAGAAAACAGGTTACTCACCTGTAACAGTAGTTCTAGGAGTGGTATGTGATGTACATTCACACTGACCCACCCGACCTCCCCTGGCAAGTGGTGCACTGGTCTTGCTTCCAGCAGGCAAGATCTAATGTCACATGGCAATGCCGAGGGAGTTACCACCCGGGTGGTTGGGAGGAGCCAGATTGAAGACTTTACGGCAAGCCTTAAAGGGGAAAGGGCACTGCCAGAAGCGTGGATGTACACCATATACCACTCCTAGAACTACTGTTACAGGTGAGTAACCTGTTCTTCTGACCTACAGTTGTGACCAGTGATGTGCTGCTTTGTACCACGTGGCTGCTGTGGCAGATCACGGCACTGTGAGTGTGTTGAACTTAAAATAACAAAAGGACTTTTATTGATCTTACCGCGTCACCTGTGATGAGATATGCTGATCGGTCACACAGTGCAAAGCAATGCGCTGGCCATAACTGTATTTATTTATTTATTTAGTCAAGATGTTTGGCTAGGATGTAATATAATACAGAAGGCAATTATGAAATATTCAAAATCCATACTCCTGATTTGTTCAGCACACCTCCACAGTAAAGATTTCTGGTAAGGTGCTTAATTGCATTCCAAGAGAGAGTGGGAGAAAATTTGTAATATCAACTCTGCTTGTAGGATTCTGACATAGAGCATTGATCAGGTCTCATCTGGATTACTTTGTAAAGTACAGGTCACTGTCCCATAGCACAGATATACTTGCCCGCTGTTGGGAGAGAGTTATGTTATAGAGAAGCGAAGGGATTTAGGGTTGAGCTTCTTGGAAAAGAGAAGGTTCTACAGTTAACAAATATTAAAATTTATGGGGCAGCTAAGTATGCTGGGTTCCTTAAATTCTTAAGGCCTGCAAAACGTCTTTCAGACAAGATACTGGATTCACCTATAGTAGTCCTGAGATATACATATCTAAATCTGTGGTGGATATGGTGGGTTGAACCTTGCAGTACTATCTGAAAATGTGCTGGAATAAACTATTCCTTTAGTACTCGTTCTTTCAGTAGATTGGGTATAACTTCCACTCTACTGACTGGGAGAACAGATTTTGCACCATGAGTTCTAGTTGGTAGTTAAGGATGGAACACAGTAGATCAGTTTTTTGGGGGGATTTTAGGAGCCCCTTTAGCGTAGTAAATAGGTGAACAGTGCATTGGCGGAGTTGTAAGCTGGTTTCACTCTGGAGCCCAAGCAGAACAAGGCACTTTAGTGTGTTGAACTAATACACTTCAGGTACTAGCTGTAAAATTAGCAGAACTACTGTGTTATGTAACAGTGATAGGTTTGGAAGCTTCATAGTGAAGTTATGTGAGCCGTTGTTGCACATTTGTTAGGGAAATCTTGCTTACATCACTTGTTTCAGAACTAAGTGATGCTACATTCAGTGGTCTGATATGAGGAAAGGGAGAAGCAAAACGGCTTTGTACACTTTTAAAGGGATTGTTTTAAATTTAAAATTAACAGTTAAGATTGGGAGCACTTCCAGATTGTGGATCTAATGAGGCAGGGACCCCTATTTAAAGGGAAAGTTACCCCATAACCTATTTTTTGTATACCTGTATAGTTTGTAAGCATGAAAAATTATTCCTTCTCTTACACCTCCTAATGTCATCCTAATTTAAATGAAGTTGCTTCACTCTGTTTCACTCCATTGCAAAGGTCATGATCCCACTTATGCAAGGTATCATGGGAGTTTATGCATACATGCACCAGCAGAAGTGCTGCTGTCAGTCAGTTCTGTTGTATGTCTCCTGAAGTCCCTGTATTCTTGTCTTGTTCTGGCCATCAAACTTTTCAAGGTAAGTTCCCTAAAGCTTTCTATTGTTTAAAGGGGCACTGTCAGCTTTGCCCCTCTGTTTTTTGTAATATGAGAGCAGTGTGCCTGTTGGCACACACCTATTACAGACTGGCTCTAGTATGCCCCAATAAATCTGGAATTTAAGCCATATAAGCAAATTTTATGTTTTTTGTATATTTATTTGGTCGCTTGGACCGACATTAATTAACCCACCCTTCCTCCAACCGGAAGCACATCCTGGATAAGAACACAATGCTTCCAGCGCATTCCCAGTCTTGGTGTTTGACATATGATTTGAAAACTGTACAGAGGTAGCATCCAGATATCTTGAGCTGTTCCTGGGGTGTGCAAAGTAAAACAGAGCACCAAAAGTATTATTTGCTATTTTAAATCGGGCCAAATCACGCATGCTGAAGAGTGGCTCATGCAAGATCCCATGCATGTGATGCCCGCTCTTGTACATGCTCGATTTGGGTTCCTGATTTAAAATAGCAATACTTTCAGTGCTCTGTTTTACTTTGCACATCCTAGGAACAGCTCAGGATATCTGGATGCACTGCTCACTGTACAGTTTTCAAATTGCATGTCAAAAACCCGCACTTCGGGAACGCGCTGGAAGCATATGCACATTTTTATCCAGGATATGCTTCCGTTGGGGGAGTTAATGTCGGTCTAAGCAGCCGAATAGATATACAAAAAACTTATAATTTACTTATATGGCTTAAATTCCAGATTTATTGGGGCATACTAGAGCCAGTCTGTAATAGGTGTGTGCCAAGATGCACACTGCTCTCATATTACAAAAAATGGAGGGGCAGAGCTGACAGTGCCTTTTTCAAGTGTTTGAGTTGGAAAAATATAGATGGAAGGATGGTGGTGCTTGTGCCATTTTGTTATTCAGCTAGTTAATTCTTATGTGCTAGGCACTCTTTGCTTACTTCCAGTCCCTTTGATGTGCAAATACGCATTATTGGCTCCCCTGTTTCCTTTTACTGTATGAGTGAGGTCATGTCCTTTGCAATGGCGTGAAACACGTTTTCACACCAGGGTGGGACAGAGTGAAGCATCTTAATTTCATTTTAAACTAGGATGAAATTAGGGGGCTGCAAGAGAGGGAATCATTGTTTGTGTCTACAAACTACACAGACAAATAGAAAAAAGGTTGAGGGGACTTTCCCTGTAAGTGGACCCCTTGTGAGGAGTGTCAATGACAAGGGAGAGGTGGAGTCACTGGAGGAGGCTGGGAGGACAGTCATGCTGCCAATGAAGGGATCTGACTTGGAGCCGTGGCACAGTGCTTGCTACATTTAGAGTTGCGTGTTAACACAGCCTACCAAGTGGTGCGCAATTGCAGTACTCATTGAATAATATGTATACTGCTACCGTGCAATTTGTGCGGTAGCACAGTACCGAGCAACTCTTCTCTAGCAACCACTGTAGCTGCTTTAGCGGGGTGTATAATAGTAAAGAGAATATGTTTATAGTACCATTGGTGAATGTCCATATAGTGCTATAGGAAAGGGTTAAGCATCAAGTGTAGAGTGTTTGAGAGGTACGCAGTCATAGAGGAGGGGTGGAAGAGACGGAGCTTTGTATGTACTAGATGCAGCTTGGTTAGCAGACTGCAGGAGGAGGTTAGAGAGTTGAAAGAGATGTTAGCTAGAATGTACAACATCAGGGCATTGGAGTCATTTGTCAAACCAATCCCTGCTGAGTGTGGAGGGCAAGGTGCCCGATTTGCATCCCCATCAAAGAAATAAAGGAACCGTTTAACTAATGATGGAGGGGTTACAGTAAAGTCAGGAGGGAACCCCTCCCTGGTCATCTGGATCAAGATAATGTAAATCTAAACCCGCAAGTGGGATTACAAGACAATGGAAGTAAAAGGTACAAAGAGGCGGTGGGGGGAGGACAACTGAACTGGAAATGTTTATTTATGAATATTAGAGTCTACCAGGGTAGAAGCTCTTTAGAAAGGATAGAAAAGTAAAGATGGGAGTAGAGTGGCTGTTTGACAGTAGAGGATACAGTTATTATGGGGGTTAATACTACCACAGAAACAATACGGGTAGGGGTTGAAGAGACTGTTCTGATTGGGGCGCAACAATACAAGCTACCTGACTATGATCACTAGAGGGCCAGGTAATAATCGAGAAATTGAAGGAGCAACATTAGATCCATACTAGGAAGAGAGCTGAAAAGGTGCGAGCCCAAAGTTACCCCCCTTTTTTGTGGCTTTGTTAGAATTTGCCCACTTTGTTGAACAAACAACTGTCCAGGTTTGTCTTGAATTCTGATTTATCCTTGCATATGATTATTTCAGTTGGGAGTGAGTTATACATTTTAACAATAAAATGGGAAACCGAGTTCTGCTTTCTTTTGTATTTGCCCTGGTACTCTTTAGTTGGAGCAGGTGTCCTTTAGTCCCTGATTCTGTCCGTTTTGAAGTTCACAGTTAACTCGCACATCAAGTAATCATCATAGACAATATGCTACATGTGTAACAGGTCCATCCTGGCTTGTCTGGTCTCCAACAGCATTGAGTTCTCTTAGTCTCTTTCTTAGGTTAAGTTTCAATCCCCTTTATAGCATTGGTTGCCCTCCTCTGCACTTTCTCCAGCTGCTTGATTTCACCTCTCACATATGGACTCCAGAGCTGTGACACATAGTCAGAGTGTCCTTATATATGCCCTGTATACAGTGGTAGGATGATGCTGTATCCTGAGATATTATATTCCGTTTAACAGCCCACAGTGTGTTTCTCGCCTGTGTGATAGCATTATTACATTGCTTTTTTTATTGTCAAAGATGCTCGGTATCATATCTCCTAGATCTTTTTCCATTTCTGTGTTTTTTAAAGTTGTACTACGTAAGTTACAGGTGGTTTTATGATTTTGTTTTCCCTCCCTAAGTGCATTACCACATTTTTCTTGGTTAAAAGCACTTTTTCCCATGTATCTTTTAATGAGTAACGTTAAGGTCGTCTTATATTACAGATGCTTGCTGTTTAGCTTCACAGGGACCACCAACTCGGAGTCATCTGCATATTTTGCCAAATGGCTGTGATTCTTTTGTCATATCCAATATGAATATTTGGAATAATAGTCCAAGTATGGCGCCCTGCTGTACTCCACTAGTCCCATATCCAGGTGTTGGTTTGTAACCATTTATTATTGTTTTTTGTCTTATATTTGATAACCAAGCTGAAGTGCAAGAGATTAGGTTGGCTTTTATGTGTTCTGCCTTACATTTATGTATTACTGCCAGTGGTACCAGTTCAAATGCCTTACTGAAATCTTAAGTAAATGACATCAAACGGTATTGCATTATTCAGGGATTTACTCATTTATTAATTTAAAAAAATTTGAGGACTTATTGTACACGATCTTCTTCTCTGACAGAGTGTTGGTTATGGTCAAGATTAAGTGACTTTTTTTTTGTTGTTTACAATGCTCACCATTTATTTTCCTGGCACAGATGTCAAGCTTCGAGTCTATAATTGCTGTATGTACACTACCGGTCAAAAGTTTTAGAACACCCCAATTTTTCCAGTTTTTATTGAAATTTACACAGGTTAATGTCTCAATGTACTCTGAAATTAAAGCATAGAACAAATAAACAATTGGAGATAAAAAAGAAATCATAGAATCATTTTGTTTAACAAAATGTAATCTAAATTTTTGACTCAACAAAGTAGCCACCTTTTGCAGATATACTGTAACCGCTGAACACACTCATGGCATTCTTCCTACAATGGGCATCAAATATTGTTCGGGAAGTTCTTCCCAACACTGTTGCAGAAGTTCCCACAAATGTGTTGCACTTGTAGGTTGCTTTGCTTTCACCCTTCTGTCCAGTTCATCCCAAACCAGCTCGATGGGGTTTAAGTCTGGAGACTCTGCTGGCCATTCCATGATTTGAAGCCTACTGTCTTGTTCTTTTCCTCTAAGGTAGTTCTGACATAGCCTGGAGGTATGTTTTGGGTCATTATCTTGCTGTAGGATGAACCCTGACCAACTAGGCGAGACCAGAGGTACTGCATGGCACTGCAAAATGCTGTGGTAGCCCTTTGGTTCAGGGTGCCAGTCACTCTGTGCTGTTGTCCTGTGAGCCGCCCCTATCACGCAAGCTGTTGACTCTCAGAAACTTGTCTTCTGATTCTGTTGTGGCTTTGGGTCTGCCAGACCTCTTCCTGTCAGAGTTTCCTCCGTTTCCAAGTGCCTTTTGATGGTGTAGGAAACTGTACTCACTGACACCTTGGCTTTCTTTGCAATTTCTCTACAGCAGTTTTTGCTAACCTAAACTTTTTTTTTTAACCTCTAGCAGTTTACCGCTTACCTTTGTACCATTTCAGGTTATTCACTGGACTTGAATTGCTTAAATTTCAATAAAAACTGGAAAAATGGGGGTGTTCTAAAACTTTTGACCGGTAGTGTATGCTTGTTGCCTTTATGTATGGGGACTGCTAGGGCTGTGTTCCATTCTGAAGGTATGATGCCCTGTTTTATTGAAGTGACATAAATTATTTTTTAAAGGGACTGCTATTTTATTAGCCATTAATTTAAAGATCAAATGAACCAGTTTTTCCACAAGTTTTATAAAAACTTGAATTCACATGAATTCTAGTCCCTGTGTCATGACTAGTGTTTGCTGAAAATGTCATTCCGTTTGGTTTTGTGGTTTTCTTTAAATCAGCATCTGGTAATGTGCTCTGCAATAACTGAAAACAGTGAAGATTTTTCTGTCCCTATTAGTGAGGCCTGCAGAGTGATGACATCATTTTGGTCTAGCCTGCTACTTCAGCAGTTAAGTCCCTGATTGACCGAATAAGCTGTTGTACTTCCCAGTCAGAGCAGTCTGTAGAGCTAATTGTTTTCACTCCAAGTTTGGTATTAACCCATCTGGTTTGTGTTTAGATAGATTAGCTTAAAATCTATGATTCTGTTCTCATAAAAAGTTGATCATTTGAGTTCAGTGCTGAACTGAAGTGGTATGAATGTTTGTGAGAAATCAACTTGTCTGTATCTGTCAGTTCTTTCTCATCAGAACTCTGCATTGTTTTCTGGCTATATACCTCAAGGTTGTTTAATGGATAGAAAATAAATCTAAATTTTGTTAATTCATAGAAGTAGTGTGTCTTTGATGTAGCCTCCATAAATAGGTTCATGTGAGAACAATTTTGTTTTGTCAGATTGACAAACAGGTGTCTGCCATACTTTGATATTTCAGGAGCATGTACTGTGTGAACTCACAAAATTCAGTTCTTTGAGGGTTTCTGTGTGAAAATACATCATGTATTGTATAACCAGAAATACTATATGGCATCCTGATGCCCCAGTTTCCTGCCCGACAGTTGAGGCGGCAGCACTCTGCTGTGCCCTTTCCCCAGCCCCCATTTGAGGCTGCTGCATCCTGCTGCCCACTGTCTTCTCCACACAGTCTGGGCTGCTGCACCCCTGATGCCTCATGCACAACAGTTGAGTCTGCTGCACCTGCTGCCTTCTGTCCCCCACCCCCACAGTCAGGAACGATTCACCCTGTTGCCCCCTGTTCTGTCTCCACAGTCAGGGCTGCTGTGCTGTGCTAAGCCGTAGAGTCCCTTGTCTTCACAGTTCGGGCTGCTGCACCATGATGCCCCGGGCCACCAAAGGTGGGGCTTTTGCTGCTTCCTGCTACCCACTTCCATTGTCCCAGATGGGCAGGGCCGCTGCACCACATGCACCCCGCCTCACAGTCAGGGCTGCTGTACCTTGATGCCCCACTATGTCCTGCTCCAGAGTCAAGGCTTCTGCACCATGCTGTCCTCTGTTGCCTGCCACCACTGTGCCCTGCTGCACTATAGAGCCTCTTGCCTCCACAGTTAGGGTTGTTGCACCAAGCTGCTCCTTGCCACCAGAGCCAGATCCTTTGTTACACTGCCCAAACTGCTTGAAAGAAAAAAAAATACTTTCATCTTGTGTTATCAAGTGAGGGATAGAGGTTAGCAGGGCGCAGCATCCCTAACTGACTCTGGTGGCTAAGGGCAACAGGGAAAGACTGCCCCAGCTGTGGTGGCAGGGGACAGGGTGCAGCACATGCCCTGCTTTATCTTATGGCAAGTGGCAGCAGTCCTAGCTGTGGAGGCCTGGGGCTTTAGGGTACAGCAGGCCACAGCAGCAGCCTTGACTGTGTAGACAGGCGCAGGGGGCAGCAGCCTCAGATGTGGTGGCAGAGACAGAGGACAGCAGGGTTCAGAAGACTCAACTGTGTGGCAGGACATGGGGGCATCACGCACAGCAGCCCTGACTGTGGAACAGGGTGCGTGCAGCAGCCCCGCCCCCAGTTGGGGCAATGAAAGTGATAGCAGGCAGCAAAAGCACTACCTTTGGTGGCCTGGGGCAACATGGTGCAGCATCCCCAACTGTGAAGGCAGGGGACCTGGGACTCATGGGGCTTAGCAGAGCACAACAGCCCTGACTGGGGAGACAGAAACAGGGGGTAACAGGGTGCATTGGCCCTGACCTTGGGGGTGGGGGACGGAGGGAAGCAGTGTGCAGCAGCCTCAACTGTTTGTGCAGGAGGCAGCAGGGTGCAGCAACCTCAAATGGGAGCAGGAGACAGGGGGCTTATGGGGCAGGGGAAAGGGGCAGCAGAGAGCTGCTGCTGCAACTATTGGGCAGGAGACAGGGGCATCAAGATGCCATATAGTATTTCTAGTTATAAACATACATGCTGTATTTTCACATAGAAACTGTCAAAGAACTGAAGTTTGTGAGTTCATACAGTATATATTTCTGAAATAGAGTGTGCAGACACCTCTTTGTCAATCTGACATAAAACAAAATTGTTCTAACATAAACCTATTTATGGAGACTACATCAAAGACACACTATTTCTATGAATAAACAAAATTTAGATTTATTTTCTATCCATTAAACAACCCTGTTATATAGCCAGAAAGCAATGCAAGTTTTGATGAGAAAGAACTGACTGTGTGCAAGTACGCGGTCCCTACAGGTTCCCTCTCGATTCACCAAACACCCCTTGGCTGAGGGTCTGTTGGCGGTTTCTGTCTTCTCCGCGCACCGGCAATGTCAGGGGACTTGGATGAGCCTCCCTACAAGGTATTGCAAGGAATCAAGAAATTGGATCACATCGCCAAAAAGGTCTATGCTGCCTCCTCTCTGGGCCGGCAAGTTCTGCCCTTTTGATAGCCTACTTTGTTTATTCCCTTTTAGGCACGTTCGATGAGGTGCTTCCTCAGCTCCCAACCAGCTTACAGACTATGGTCAAGCAGGTCCAGGATCAGGGCCAATCTGTGGCTAAGCAGCAGCCCCAGACAGCCATGGACATTGGCGACTCTTGTGCTCAGTCTGTGGTGGCCTTGGTTGCCATGCACTGCAGGGCTTGGCAGAGGAGCTCAACATTTATGGCGGATACCCTTGGGCACCGACTTGCTGGGTCAGGGTTCGAAGGGCACCTCACTTGTATCGAGAAGTCCAACGCCACCTTGGACTTGTGACCTCCACCCAGAGGGATCCCAAGGGCTTTAAGGCTCAAAAGAAGAAGCCCTATCAGCCCCTCTCTGCCCCTGTGACCAAGCCATTCCAGTCTCCAGCTGGACTACAGGTACAGGCTTGGCATCCCTGGCCAAAGTCTGTTGCTTCAGTCGTTTGGAAACCTGAAGGTCGTGGCCCCACTGGTCCTTCAGCCGGTCCCTCCTCCGGCTCCAAACCTGCCCAGTGACAGGATGGGGGATGCCTCTCTCATGTCCATCCTGACTCCCCTAGGTCCTTCTGTGGGGGGGGCAGGCTCTGACACTTCCTTTCCGCCTGATCTGCTGTTACCACGGACAGGTGGGCATTTGAGGTGGTAGGTTGGGATCTGCCTCTAGAGTTCAAGGCATACCCACCTTGCAAGCCCATGCCCCACAGGAGGACTTGGTGCCCGCCGACATTCTGTCAGCCTTCGGGAAGACATTGCCCAGCTCCTCCAGAAGGAGGTCATGGCTTCTATCTTGAACCCTCCAGTAAACACAGGGTTTGTCTCCAGGTACTTCCTGGGGCCAAAACGGATGGGGGGGGCTGACACCCCATCTTAGATCTTCATGACCTGAACAAATTTCTTCGGCCGCGCACTTTCCAGATGGTCACTGTCTCGGATCATACTGTCACTGGAGCAGAACATGTGATTCTGCTCTCTGGATCTTCAGGACACATTCTTCCGCATCCCAATCTGTCTATCCTACTGCCGGTTCCGAGTGGAGGGGATTCTATACGAGTTCCAGATCATGCTCTTTGGCCTCTCCTCGGCTCCCAGGGTCTTCAAATGCATAGCAGTGGTGTCAGCCTACCTGAGGCACCAAAGGGTCCGGGTATACCCCTACCTGGACAATTGGCTCATAGTGGGTCCCTCCAGGGAGGAAGTGGAGCACTCCAGGGATCTGGCCCTCCAGACTTGCGTGTCCCTTGGCCTCCTGGTCAACGAGGCCAGATCGGAACTCATGTCCTCACAGGTGATTCTCTTCATTGGGGCAGAGCTCGACTCTTGCAAAGCCAGGGCTTGGCTTCTGGTGGACTGGATGGAGGCTCTCTCCTCCCTTGCCCAATCATTTCAGGTTAGGCAGTTGCGCCCTGCTCGGGCCTTCCTGCGCCTCTTGGAATACATGTCTTCGACCAGCCGGTCACTGTGACCTAGCTGATATGGGACACCCTCCATTGATGGCTAGTCCCGGAACATCTGCAGGAAGGGATCCTGTTTGTCTGCCCACAGCCAGTGGTCATCCTGATGACCAATGCTTCCCTGATGGGCTGTTGACTCTCAGAAACTTGTCTTCTGATTCTGTTGTGGCTTTGGGTCTGCCAGACCTCTTCCTGTCAGAGTTTCCTCCGGTTTCCAAGTGCCTTTTGATGGTGTAGGAAACTGTACTCACTGACACCTTGGCTTTTGCAATTTCTCTACAGCAGTTTTTGCTAACCCTAAACTTTTTTTTAACTCTAGCAGTTTACCGCTTACCTTTGTACCATTTCAGGTTATTCACTGGACTTGAATTGCTTAAATTTCAATAAAACTGGAAAATGGGGGTGTTCTAAAACTTTTGACCGTAGTGTATGCTTGTTGCCTTTATGTATGGGGACTGCTAGGGCTGTGTGTTCCATTCTGAAGGTATGATGCCCTGTTTTATTGAAGTGACATAAATTATTTTTTAAAGGGACTGCTATTTTATTAGCCATTAATTTAAAGATCAAATGAACCAGTTTTCCACAAGTTTTATAAAACTTGAATTCACATGAATTCTAGTCCCTGTGTCATGACTAGTGTTTGCTGAAAATGTCATTCCGTTTGGTTTTGTGGTTTCTTTAAATCAGCATCTGGTAATGTGCTCTGCAATAATTGAAAACAGTGAAGATTTTTCTGTCCCTATTAGTGAGGCCTGCAGGTGATGACATCATTTTGGTCTAGCCTGCTACTTCAGCAGTTAAGTACCCTGATTGACCCAATAAGCTGTTGTACTTCCGAGTCAGAGCAGTCTGTAGAGCTAATTGTTTTCACTCCAAGTTTGGTATTAACCCATCTGGTTTGTGTTTAGATAGATTAGCTTAAAATCTATGATTCTGTTCTCATAAAAGTTGATCATTTGAGTTCAGTGCTGAACTGAAGTGGTATGAATGTTTGTGAGAAATCAACTTGTCTGTATCTGTCAGTTCTTTCTCATCAGAACTCTGCATTGTTTTTCTGGCTATATACCTCAAGGTTGTTTAATGGATAGAAAATAAATCTAAATTTTGTTAATTCATAGAAGTAGTGTGTCTTTGATGTAGCCTCCATAAATAGGTTCATGTGAGAACAATTTTTGTTTTGTCAGATTGACAAACAGGTGTCTGCCATACTTTGATATTTCAGGGCATGTACTGTGTGAACTCACAAAATTCAGTTCTTTGAGGGTTTCTGTGTGAAAATACATCATGTATTGTATAACCAGAAATACTATATGGCATCCTGATGCCCCAGTTTCCTGCCCGACAGTTGAGGCGGCAGCACTCTGCTGTGCCCTTTCCCCAGCCCCCATTTGAGGCTGCTGCATCCTGCTGCCCACTGTCTTCTCCACACAGTCTGGGCTGCTGCACCCTGATGCCTCATGCACAAACAGTTGAGTCTGCTGCACCCTGCTGCCTTCTGTCCCCCACCCCCACAGTCAGGAACGATTCACCCTGTTGCCCCCTGTTCTGTCTCCACAGTCAGGGCTGCTGTGCTGTGCTAAGCCGTAGAGTCCCTTGTCTTCACAGTTCGGGCTGCTGCACCATGATGCCCCGGCCACCAAAGGTGGGGCTTTTGCTGCTTCCTGCTACCCACTTCCATTGTCCCAGATGGGCAGGGCCGCTGCACCACATGCACCCGCCTCACAGTCAGGGCTGCTGTACCTTGATGCCCCACTATGTCCTGCTCCAGAGTCGCGCTGCACCATGCTGTCCTCTGTTGCCTGCCACCACTGTGCCCTGCTGCACTATAGAGCCTCTTGCCTCCACAGTTAGGGTTGTTGCACCAAGCTGCCCTTGCCACCAGAGCCAGATCCTTTGTTACACTGCCCAAACTGCTTGAAAGAAAAAATACTTTCATCTTGTGTTATCAAGTGAGGGATAGAGGTTAGCAGGGCGCAGCATCCCTAACTGACTCTGGTGGCTAAGGGCAACAGGGAAAGACTGCCCCAGCTGTGGTGGCAGGGACAGGGTGCACATGCCCTGCTTTATCTTATGGCAAGTGGCAGCAGTCCTAGCTGTGGAGGCCTGGGGCTTTAGGGTACAGCAGGCCACAGCAGCAGCCTTGACTGTGTAGACAGGCGCAGGGGGCAGCAGCCTCAGATGTGGTGGCAGAGACAGAGGACAGCAGGGTTCAGAAGACTCAACTGTGTGGCAGGACATGGGGGGGGCATCACGGTACAGCAGCCCTGACTGTGGAACAGGGTGCGTGTGGTGCAGCAGCCTCGCCCAGTTGGGGCAATGAAAGTGGATAGCAGGGTGCAGCAAAAGCACTACCTTTGGTGGCCTGGGGCAACATGGTGCAGCATCCCCAACTGTGAAGGCAGGGGACCTGGGACTCATGGGGCTTAGCAGAGCACAACAGCCCTGACTGGGGAGACAGAAGCAGGGGTAACAGGGTGCATTGGCCCCTGACAGGGAATTGGGGGACGGAGGGAAGCAGTGTGCAGCAGCCTCAACTGTTTGTGCAGGAGGCAGCAGGGTGCAGCAACCTCAAATGGGAGCAGGAGACAGGGGGCTTATGGGGCAGGGGAAAGGGGCAGCAGAGAGCTGCTGCTGCAACTATTGGGCAGGAGACAGGGGCATCAAGATGCCATATAGTATTTCTAGTTATAAACATACATGCTGTATTTTCACATAGAAACTGTCAAAGAACTGAAGTTTGTGAGTTCATACAGTATATATTTCTGAAATAGAGTGTGGCAGACACCTCTTTGTCAATCTGACATAAAAACAAAATTGTTCTAACATAAACCTATTTATGGAGACTACATCAAAGACACACTATTTCTATGAATAAACAAAATTTAGATTTATTTTCTATCCATTAAACAACCCTGTTATATAGCCAGAAAGCAATGCAAGTTTTGATGAGAAAGAACTGACAGCTGTGATACAAAGTAATTTCTCACAGACATTCATACCACTTCAGTTCAGCACTGAAATTCAAATGATTAACTTTTTATGAGAACAAAATGATAGATTTTAGGCTAATCTACAGTATCTAAACACAAACCAGATGGCTTAGTACCAAACTTGGAGTGAAAACAATTGGTTCTACAGACTGCTCTGACTGGGAAGTGCAACAGCTTCTTCAGTCAATCAGGGACTTAACTGCTAAAGCAGCAGGCTTGACCAAAATGATGTCATCACTCTGCAGGCCTCACTGATGGGACAGAAAAATATTCACTGTTTTCAGTTACTGCAGAGCACATTAACAGATGCTGATTTAAAGAAAACCACAAAACCAAACAGAATGCAATTTTCAGGAAATACTAATCATAATACAGGGACTTGAATTCTCGTGAATTCAAGCTTTCATAAAAAAAAAATGGAAAAAACAGTCCATTTGATCTTTAAGCATGTTTGACAAAATGCAGTCCGGTTCTGGTGAGAAATTTGGTTTTAGATTTTTTATTTTATCTATTAGTATTCTTAGATTTATGTCTGTGTCAGTTGTTACTTGGTTTGGCAGATGGTTTCGGTCTGGTTGTTTTTATTTTGGGGGCATAAACGGATCTAAAATAGCTATTGAATATGTTTGCCTTATCTTGGGGTGAACTGACAGTGTTTGTAATTAATGGACCAATCTTGTTTGCTGAGTTTTTTTCCTTTTTTTAATGAGCTGATGTAACTATATAATGCCTTGCTGTCATATTTTTCTGCACTTTATTTTATTTTTTAATGTTTTTTATCAGCCACCTGAGTTTTGTACTCAGATTATTTCTTCCCATCCGAGGGATATGTTTCTTAAAGATCTCAAGGATGGATTCTTTGGATATCTGCCACATTTCATCAGTTGTTTTATTTGCTAGTATTTGCTCCCCTTTAATTTTCTGGATTTCTTCATTTATTTCATCACCGTTTGCTTTTGAATATGGGAAGATCTCTGTGATTTCATAATTAATAATGTGTGTTGTGTTTAACTGTGTAAAAACTATGATGTCACTGCTTCCTAGTAATGGTAGTGGTGCTTTAATGTTGTTTTCGACATTAGGTAATGACATTGCCAAGTCCAGTGTTTTATCTCCCCTTGTTGGAACATTTATATGCTTGATAAAATGTAGTTGTTCAGTGATGTTTATTAAAACAACTAGAGGCTATTTGTACTGTCATGGTTGACCAGTTTGTATCACCCATGTTCACGTCCCCTTATGTTGCCTGTTTCACTAGCTTTTTCAAGCAGTGTGCAGATTTGTTCCCTTACATTTCTGTCTAGGGTTGTTACACTGATGGGACACTTTAACCATGGGGACATAAAACTCTGAAACGGCATAGGCAAGCAGTAGAGTGGAGAATGTATTTGCAGAAACTGTTAATGATTGCAGTCATTATTAATATGTGAGCCAAGAGACCAGAGAAGGGACAATACTCAACCTGGTTTTAAGCAGTATCGAAACAATATAACAGTGCAGAATAATAGAGCCACAGACAGAAAGTGATCATACTGTGGTCAGAGTTGAGATTTAAAAAACTGATCGTATATAAGGGACAAACTGTATATTTTAGAGTGGGTAGATATGGGAATATGAGATCTCAAGGAATGGAATTGGCATAGAGAGATGCAACGTAATGGGAAAAAGTGTAAACAAACTGTGGAGTGTGCCAAAGGCTTGACAGAAATAAGGGATAAACATATATCTGAGAAAGTCAACTATAACATGAAGGGTGTAAAATCAGTGTGGTTGTGGGGGAAATACAGAAAGAGAGAACATCGAAGCAAAAAGAGTTCAAGAAGCAAAACTGAGCGGTCCAGATAGTCAAGGATATGTACAGGGAAAAAGTAAGGAAGTGCAGAGTACTGATAAAGCAAGAGAAAATGAGATCGGAAAAGGGACAACTAACAGGTAATAACATGAATTTAAAAGAATGTTATAGATACGTGAACAGCAAGAGGAAAACTAATAATGTGGGCCTTCTGACAGTGGCAGGGAAAACAATTACAGACTACCTGGGAAGGCTGAAGAACCAGTTTCCTGTTCAATATTAAGTAAAAAGGAAATAGTAACCGAGTGTGCGAGGCAGAGAGGGAACAGCTAAATGACCAGAGCTAGGGACTGTTCACTAGAGAAAAGGTGATGAAGAATCTGAGGATCAAGGTGGGTAAATTAGCAGGGCCCGGTGGGATACACCCAGAAGTCCTTGAATGGAAATGGACAGACTAGGTGGGCCAAGCAGTACTTATCTGCCATCAAATTCTTTCTATGAAAAGAAATGATAACCTCAAATTGCAGAAATACACTGTTGTACAGTATAGTTATTCATTACTTACAAGCTTCTTTTGTCCTGTAATGTCTGTTTTTTTCTTTCTTATGTTCAGCTTAGGATACGCAAAAGCTGTGAGACATTCTTGTACCCTAAGCAGAACACTCTGACTCACAGTAAGCATGTGTGTCTCTCACAGTGTCCCCCATGCATTGTTTTCATCTATCTTTGCAATACTTTGAATGCTCAGAACTCTGTTATGCAGTCGCTAATAAGGAAATTTCATAGAGTACTTTACTTTTGCGATCGCTAGCCTCTAAAGTGGATGTGGGCATTCAGAAGCATTTCTTCCATGAGGCTCCATTACGCTGTGTTTACATATCTCTTGACCTCTCATGCCTGCGGGAAACTCACTCCCGATTTGCAGCCCTGCCGTGCACTGCATTACTCATTTGTGCGTAGTAAGTTAAAAATAGCTAACACGGACCACACAAAACCATCAATAATTACATAATTTGATTTGTAATTTTTAGTGAGAAAGAAATAATGTGACCTACTGGGAAATGAACCCAGGCCCCCAGAATACTGTCCTGGTGCTTTACCCACTGAGCTATAGCCTCAGATGGTCGGATCTGACTCTTCACGGTTACACTTCCTTTCTCTGGCTTTGTGAATCCTGCAACTAGGAACAGTCAAGATGACTATGTATTTTGGTGTAGTAGCCATCACTAAGCAATTTAGATCACAAATTGTAGTGAGAAAGAAAATAACATGACCTATTGGGAATTGAGCCCAGGCCCCCAGAATACCATCCCGGTGCCCTAATCACTGAGCTGCAGGCTCGCATGGTTGGACCTGACTCTTCCTGGATGCATTTCCATTCTCTAATACTACAAATCCTGCATGTAGGAATAGTCGAGATGACCACATCAGCAGTGGCTAATACTGCACCAAAAAACATATAATTGTCATCTCAGTTGTTCCTAGTTGCAGGATTTGCAATACCAGAGGAAGGAAATGTGTCTGGGAAGAGTCAGGTCAAACCGTATGAGCCTATAGCTCAGTGGTCACAGCATCCCAGTGGTATTCTGGGGGCCTGGGTTCAATTCCCAGAGATCACATTATTTCTTTCTCACTACAGTTTGTGGTCTAAATTGCTAAGCAGTGGTTAATACTGCACCAAAAACATATAGTTGTCATAATTTGATTTGTGTAATCTTTCTTGTTAGTGCAAGCCTTTTTTGGCAGGAACAGGTAATTATATCACGAAAGTGCAATATCACAGCATACCCCTTCCCCCCACTACCACACCACATCAAGTACCCTGATGCAATTTAATGTTGCAATGCAGTTTGTCATTAAAATGAAAGGCTGGACACATATAGTATTATCACTTCACCCTGCACACAACACACACACACACACACACACACACACACACACACACCAAATAAATTAACGGCAGACTGACATTTGTTGTCACCCCTTTCTCACCTTGAAATTTACTGATAGTACTTTCAAATCATTGTTTACATGTTGTCAGTCGATAGACTACAGATTACCATTCTAGTTCATGAGGTACCCTCATAATGTGTTACTTGTAACAGTGATAGTGCCAAGATGTGTGTTACTGTAGGCATGGTGGCTTGGGAACCAGCATGTAGACTGCTTACTGGTTGACTGCTTTCATCTTCGCATTGCGCTGCATGGCCAGTCACTGCATATCCCAGTTACAAGTAATACATTTTCTGTGTGTGAATCAGTAACCCCAATGCTGATCTGTTGTCCTATCAAGTGACAGCTGCACACGACCCACTAGCCATAGATTCAAGTGTCGTACTGTATTCTGTCCTCAAAACAATGCTGATCAACACCAAAGTGCTACTTTATATTGCGTCCGGTGGTTATGTTGTGGTTTTGGGGGTGGGGGTCTGCGGTGTATGCTAGTGATTAAGCAAGTGGTGTAAAAATATGTTCATGATGCCTTCCTGTTGTATCAAGAGCAACTTGCCTAGTAATAGTGTCATTCAGGCCTGAATCCCACCACAGTCAGTGATTTCAGTAATACTGTAGTTCAGCTGTGAATCTCACCACAGCTACTAATTCAATAGTAATGTACTTCAAACCTGCATCCCACCATAGTAACTGATTCAGTATGGTACTTCTGGCCTGAATCTCACCACAGCCGCTGATTTAGTAACAAAGCATATCAGGCCTGAATCCCCCACCACACCCACTAATTCAGTAACGAGGCATATCAGGCCTGAATCCCACTACTGCCACTGATTTGGAAACAAGGTACATCAGGCCTGAATCCCACCACCGCCACTGATTTGGTAGCAAAGCACATCAGGTCTGAATCCCACCACAGCCACTGATTCAGTAACAGGGCACCTCCAGCCTAAATCTCACCACAGCCACTGATTTGGTAACACGGTACATCAGGCCTGAATCACACCAGAGCCACTGATTCAGTAACAGGGCACCTCCAGCCTGAATCTCACCACAGCCACTGATTTGGTAACAAGGCACATCAGGCCTGAATCCCACCACAGTCACAGATTCAGGAACAAGGCACCTCCAGCCTGAATCCCA
Source organism: Neoceratodus forsteri (assembly GCA_016271365.2). Taxonomy (NCBI): domain Eukaryota; kingdom Metazoa; phylum Chordata; order Ceratodontiformes; family Ceratodontidae; genus Neoceratodus; species Neoceratodus forsteri. The sequence goes on from CM057456.1 coordinate 227,357,208, forward strand.
CCACAGTCACAGATTCAGGAACAAGGCACATCATGCCTGAATCCCACCACAGTCGCAGATTCAGGAACAAGGCACATCAGGCCTGAATCACACCAGAGCCACTGATTCAGTAACAGGGCACCTCCAGCCTGAATCTCACCACAGCCACTGATTTGGTAACAAGGCACATCAGGCCTGAATCCCACCACAGTCACAGATTCAGGAACAAGGCACCTCCAGCCTGAATCCCACCACAGTCACAGATTCAGGAACAAGGCACATCATGCCTGAATCCCACCACAGTCGCAGATTCAGGAACAAGGCACATCAGGCCTGAATCCCACCACAGTCACAGATTCAGGAACAAGGCACATCAGGCCTGAATCCCACCACAGTCACAGATTCAGGAACAAGGCACATCAGGCCTGAATCCCACCACAGTCACAGATTCAGGAACAAGGCACATCAGGCCTGAATCCCACCACAGTCACAGATTCAGGAACAAGGCACATCAGGCCTGAATCCCACCACAGTCACAGATTCAGGAACAAGGCACATCAGGCCTGAATCCCACCACAGTCACAGGTTCAGGAACAAGGCACATCAGGCCTGAATCCCACCACAGTCACAGATTCAGTAACATCAGGCCCGAATCCCACCACAGTCACAGATTCAGGAACAAGGCACATCAGGCCTGAATCCCACCACAGTCACAGATTCAGTAACAAGGCACATCAGGCCTGAATCCCACCACAGCCACTGGTTCAGGAACAAGGCACATCTAGCCTGAATCTCAACACAGCCAGTGATTCAGTGACAAGGCACATCAGTTCTGAATCCCACCACAGCCACTGATTCGGTAGCAAGGCACATCAGGCCTGAATCCCAGCAGAGGTACTGATTCATTAACATGGTGCTTCAGGCGTGCAGCCCACCCAGAGCCACTAATTCAGTTAAATGTCTGTGCAGTCATGAATAACAGCCGAGCCACCACCTCACTTCTGCTGCACTGATTAATGACAGTACACTGTTTTCTATATTAAGTATTTACTTAGGAGAATGAAAGATAGAACAGTTCCGTAAGAACTTACCTAACAGTAGATTTTCGAGATGATCTCAGTCATCAGGTTACTCCATAGGAACGAGTACCAAGCAGTGACAAGTGGAAACGGACAGTCTTAGAGGCTGGATCTCCATAAACTTAAGACAGGAGTCCTTGTAGCACAGCCTTGCCGAAACCTGCACGGGTTCTTGAGGCAATGTCCAGACTATAATGCTTGGTAAAGGTGTGGACAGTACTCCAGGTGGCAGTTGCACAGATGTCAGTGACAGAGACCCCTTTGAAACAAGCCACAAGGTGGCCATTCCTCTGGTGGAATGAGCTTTGACATCACCAGGCAGTTCCTTGCAGTACTTGTTGTAGCAGAACACCATGCAATTTGCCAACCATTTGAGTAAACATTGCTTAGAAACTGAAGCGTCCTCTCTACCTTTGACGAAACAAACAAACAACTGCTTAGACTTCCTGGACTCTTTAGCCAAAGCAGATAGTACTTCAAAGTTCTGCGCACATCTAATGTATGGAGCAGTGCTTCACCTTGATTGGCACAGTCCGGAAAATAAACAAGAAGGTGGATAGACCAATTTAGTGTAAACTCAGAAACCACCTTGGGTAAAAACTTGGGATTTGTATGCAAAGATGCCCTACTTTATGAAAAATCAAATAAAGCTCCTCGCACCAGAGGGCTTGAAGCTCTGAAATTCTTTGAGCAGAAGTAATAGCAACTAAAAACAGCGCTTTCCAAGAGAGAAAGCGCAAATCACAAGTCGCGATAGGGTCAGCTTACATACCAACATACCAGCAGAGCAGGCCTAACAGTCTTCGTGAGTTTGCTAGATTTCAGCACCAAGACTGAGGGCCAATTTTGGTGTTGCCCCCCTTGGGTAATACTGTCCCCAGTCCCAGATGTTCCTCTATATTGGGCCTGGTCAGATTTACCCTCCCTGCACCTGTCCCATCCCCTCTTAAACCCGGCCCACAGTCTCCACTCTCACAGCTCCCTGGGCAGTGTATTCCATGGGTCCACCACCCTTTCAATGAAATAACATCTCATCTCCCTCTGAGCCTGCCCCTTCCAGCTTACACTCATGACCTCTGCACCACCCTCCTTCCTTTGGAGCACCCTGACTGGGCCTCCTTGTTGATCCCTTTCATGTACTTAAAGACCTCTATCATGCCCCCCATCCCTCTCTCTCCTCCAGGGTGTACATGTCGAGCTCCTTGAGCCTCTCCTCATAGGTCCTCTCCCCAAGCCCCAGATCATTTTGGTTGCCTTCCTTTGACCCTCTCTGAGTGTAATGTCCCTCTTTAAATGTGGTCTCCAAAACTGCACACAGTACTCGAGGTGTGGCCTAACCAAGCAGTTGTACAGTGGAAGGATCACTTCTGCCTTTCTGGAGGTAACTCCCCTTCTCCAAAATAAAATTCAAATCCCAAGTCAGGACAGGGGAACGGAATGGGGGGTATTAGGTGTGGATGGCCCTAAGAAAAGTATGGGAGACATCCAGCTGAGCAATCGTGCAGTCACCCATGGGCTCATGAAAGGCAGAAACAGCCGAAAGGTGGACCTTGAGTGAGGAATATTGGAGGCCTGCATCTAACAGAGATATCAAGTAGTCCACGATATGATACATCGAACAGGTGAAAGGGTCTAGGGCATGTTTGGCAGCCCAGATAGCAAACCGATTCCACTACATGGCATATGTGGCTCGGGTGGAAGGCTTCCGGGTGGCAACCAAGATGTCCACCACCATGTTAGAGAACCGAAACCTGGTGATGGCCACATTCTCAGGAGCCAGGCATGCAGATGGAGGGACCAGAGGTTGGGATGGACCGTGGTCCCTTGATCCTGAGTCAGCAGATTCCTGCAAAGAGGAAGAGGGACCAGGGTTTCCTCTGCCAGCTGTTGAAGTAGAGGGAACCATATTTGGTGAGGCCAGAATGGAGCCACTAGAATCATGCTGGCCCCTTCCATCTGTAATTTGATCAGCACCCTCTGGATCAGGGGAAATGGAGGGAATGCATACAGAAACCTCCAGCTCCAGGAGAGGGACATGTCTCGCGAGAAAACTCCAGCCCCTGGATCTAACTAGCAGAAATTGTGCAGTTTTGCGTTGAGTGGGGACACAAAAAGGTCCAACTCTGGATGACCCCATCTGTTGAACAAGTCTTCTGTAACGGATGAGAGAAGTTCCCACTTGTGCATGCTGGACTGAGTCCTGCTGAGGCTGTTGGCCAGAGTGTTTAGTACTCCTGGAACATGGACTGCAGAGACTGTGATCCGGTGCCCAGTACCACACTTTCATCGCCTCCCTGCAAAGGGGGTATGAGTGAGTCCCACTCTGTTTGTTGATGTAGTGGACTGCACTCAGATTGTCCAACTGTAGCAACAGTTGGCCTGGAGCGAGGTGCTCCTGAAAAGCCTGCATGGCATAGAGCACCGCTTTCATTTCCAGGATATTCGTATGCAGGGTGGCTTCCCACTGGGACCAGGAGCCCTGGGTTTGAAAGGGACCTAGTTGCACTCCCCAGCCCAGACCCAAGGCATCTGTAGTTAGGCTGTGATGTGGAGAAGAAATCTGGAAGAGAACACCTTGAAGTAGTCAAGGAATCCATCCACCAGTGCAATACCTTGCATACTGAAGAAGAGACCAGGACTGGTTGATCCAACTCATCCGAGGGTCCATTGAAGGGTATGCATATGAAACCTGGTCAGCGGAACAGTGGAAATGGCTTCTGCCATCTGGGCCAGCAATCTGAGGTACACCCTGACTGGGATGTACTGACTCTAAGCGACCTCCTGAGCCTGGGAGATGAGGCACTTCACCCTGTTTTGGGGTAGGAAGACCTTCCCCTGCCCAGAATCCAGAACCGCCCCTATATATTGCAGTCTTTGGGATGGTACTAGATCCGACTTGGGCAGGTTGGCAGTAATGCCCAGGGAGTGGAAAAGCTGGAGATTAAGCTCCAGAGATACCAAAAGTTGTTCCCTGGACGGGGCCTTGAGGAGCCAATCATCCATATAAGGGAAGATGTACAGTCCTTCTCTTCTGAGTGCTGTAACCACTGCTAAGCACTTGGTAAAGACTCATGACACAGAGGATAAGCCAAAGGGCAGCACTGTGAACTGATAATGCTCGCCCCTGAAAAGAAAGACCAGTGTGTTCAGGTAAGCATCCTGCATGTCCAGTGAACAGAGCCAGTCCCCAGTCCTTAGGAGGGGCTTCAGGCCTGGCAAAGTTACCATCTGGAACTTTTTGTACTGGACAAAGAGATTGAGTTCTTTCAAATACAAGATGGGCCTCAAATCTAAGGTCTTTATGGGGACCAGGAAAAACCTGGAATAAAACCCCTGATTTCTCTGGTGCCAGAGCACTAGTTAGATGGCCTGCTTTCGCAGAAGAGACTGTACTCCTCCTATTGAACAGATAGATGAGCCAGAGGATAGTTGGAGGGCGGGGGGAGGGGTGTCTGCAGGCTGCTGGATAAACTCCAGGGTGTGACCCTTTTCTCCGATCTGCAGAATCCATGCTTCTGAAATTATGGTTCTCCATTGATTCAGATGGAGGGAGAACCAGCCTCGGACTACCTTGGCCTTAACCAGAGGAGTGGGTCTGGCAAGGAGTCAAGCTGAGGTGGAGTGAGTCACAGAGGCTGGTCCATCATTTCTGGGTCTTTGGCTGCCACTCCAGTGTTGGTAGGGGTGGGCAAGGGAACCTGGGCTATAAATTTTCCCTGAGTACAGGGAGCCAATCCTGGTCTACTGGCCTGTCTACAAAAAGTAGGCCATCCCCTACCTCTCGGCTGAGTGTGGTAGAGGGAATGGACAGAATTAATGGCTGTGTCCGAGGCCTGCAGATTATTTATGAGGCCCCGAACATCAGGGCTGAAGAGTTTGGTGCCATTGAAAGGGACGTTGAGCACTTTGTCTTGCACGTCAGCTGCAAATCCAAAGACCCTGAGCCAGGAGTGCCTATGAAGGCATATGCCAGTGGCAGCAGCTCTGGCCACTGTATCGACCATGTCAAACAGGGCCCTGAAGAGGTGTTTTCTGACATCCTCCGCTGTCTGGAAACACTGAAGCAGCTCCTGCTTCTGCGGGCCATCAGGAAATGCCTGGTCGGCAGCTTTGCCCTTTCTCCAGTTGGCATTTTGGTAGTTAACCATGTGTGACAGATAGATAATTAGCAGTCCTCAGACCCAAGGTGGAGGAGACATAAATCCTTTTTCCCCAGAGGTCAGTCCTGCAGGATTTCTTGTCTGTCGGAGGGAAGGGGAGCTAAGGTGCTTAGGCGCCTTGGATCTGTCATGATCTTCCTTGATGACTGCAGAGTCAGTTTCAGCCTGGGTAGCAAAATAAGGAAAACCCTGAGGGCATTGTAAAGCTGGTCTACTCTGCATGGCTTAGCTGGCACCATGTCTGGGCTGTGCCAGGTTGCCATGGTGGATTCTTTAATGCTGGGAGCATTAGGGAATGATCTTAGGGGAGATTCCAGGATCTCCAGGAAATCCACCAGGTCCTTCCCGTGACATCCTCTTCCTCAGTCTGGAAGCCCATGGTGGTAGACAACTGCTTCATCACATTAAAAAATGTGGCATCCTCAGGAGGAGACCTAGGAGTATGCTTGACAGAGTCCTCACTGACCAAGAAGGCAGTGGATTTATCCGAGATCAGGATGTTTTCTGCTTCATCCTCTGCATCGTCAGGGTGATGATCCTCCTTGATGTCGACCTTCTCATCTGGGTCGGACATCTGATTCTCCAGCGGCCCACGGGGCTCTCCCGGGGTTGAGCAACAGGCATCAGTGATGAAGCTGCTATCGACAGCGTTTACAAAGTGGGCCTGCTTGAAGGCACCCAGCTGCTGAACGGTCACATATGTGAACTTGACCAGTACTTCGCTCAGGTCAGTAGTGACATTGGACGGGCGGGGTTCTGCCGGCACGGGTACTGACAACCCTACTGCTGTGTCCTGAGAACCGGACAAGCCTGTTGCTGTAGTAGGAGAAGGGGCAGGTCTCAACGGAACAGTCGTCAATGACTGAGGGTCCGACGACCCAGAAGTCGACTGCCGGGTACTCTGTCTGATGGAGATGCTATCGGTATAGGTCTGGTAGGAACAGAGACCTGGATGGCTGATCTCTCCATCAGAGCGCAGATTCGATGAAGAGCTCCAGAAGAAGGAGAGGTTGACAGGGAATGGGATCACCATGGGGAGGGAGCAGTAATGATCTCGTCTTTTTATGACCCCCCAAAGGACCTGTCTCAGGCCTTGGAGGTCTGGGAGCTTGAAGAGCCGATCGGACTGGGAGGCCAGAGCCCGGAAGACCCCTGCCCAGAGCTGGCTACCTGTTCCATTAATTTTGAGGCCTTCTTGCATTGTCTGAGGGTTGTTTGGTTAAACTTCTGGCAGAGCTCACAGTCTGAGACATTGTGATCAGGCCCAAGACAGCAGACACAGACAGTGTTTGTCTGTAGAAGCAATCTTCTTTCTGCAGCTACAACGAGGAAGAGAAGATGGATTAACTCTCGACATAAACAAAGAGAAGAATCTCTTCAAAAGAGATTTAGGTAAGAGATAGAGGAGAAAGGGCTGTAGGCCGAAAAAGGCATGAACACTGCGATGAAGCTTCCATGGAGAATGTGCAAGCACGTCAATGGTGGGGAAGAACTGAGGAGTGAGTGGGGCAACCCACGCTTATATAGGGTTGATGACGTCGGCGTGGGCGACTCCAGTTGTACTACTGAAAATCTTCCATGTGGATTCCTGTTCACCAACGGTGAATGTTCCAACGATGTAACCTGATGTCTGAGATGCCCACAAAGAATATCTAAAGGTTTCCTGAGTGACAAAATTCACTTACCTTGTAAATGCCATCAAGGACCTGGCATCCATCACAATCGCTCACAGAACATCATGTGCTGGTTCACACTTTTTCAGCCTTATGGAGGTTTTTGATGCACATACTGGATAGTGGTGGATGTTCACATTTGCGAAACTCTAATCCAGAGTTCCATGAATTGTTGCTTGCAGTATGTTCCAATACCGATATCCAGAACAGAACTTCATTTCCTGGACATGTTGTACCAAACCACCACAAACAATTCATTATGGATAGTATCCAGTGTATTATTGATTCATACATTCTTTAGGTTTGTCACATTGTTTTTTGATAATAGATTCTGCAATGTGTCAGACATCAAACAGATGTTCCACGTTTGGAAACATTTCACCTTTGGACTTTAGACTTGAAGTGTAGGGATGGTGATTGGTTGCGATGGTCTTAACGACTAGGCCAGTATCAACTATGTTGTTCATGGCTCTAATAAATCCTCTTTCTCCATTACAATCAAATTAGCAACCTCAGACACCTTGTAGCATTTGATTCCACACTTTTGTTAGAATCGCAGTCCGTAGTGGTGTATGTACAGTTACAATACTTAGCTGAATGACGGTGAATCGCACCTGCCATCATCCATCAGCTCTTTTCCAGACTGCGCGGACCACTTGGCTTGCCTGCATGTCATTGTGTGCGATCGACAAGTGGTAACAGGTAGTTTCTTCTGTACTTCATTACATTGTGTCTCTGACATCAATGGTATGTGCAGAAATTGGAGAAACTGAGAAATATGCTTGTAGGGGTTTCTGCTAAACAAGATGCAGCTGTTCAATAACAGATTTCCTGCACACATCTTCCACACCATTGGTTGTGACCACCAAAAGAATGTGTGTGACTTTGCACAACAGAAATCTGCAGCTGTCATCATACCACTGGTATACACTTTGCTGACTAGTAATGGCAGTTGGCATAGTTGGCAGAACAGCAAGGAGCAAAAAAACTAAATATTTTGCTTCTGTTACAAGTGTGCTTTCTGATTGTAAGAATGAGTCTTCATCAGAGAGACAGTGCCTGCTGTCATTATCTGAATCCATGGAAGATCCTGGTGAAAACATGGAGATGTCTGTTTCATCCACGGTGCTTGCTGCAAATGACAAATATGACCAAGAATGTTTGACTTGTGACTGTGTTTTCTGTGTATACTTCTTTGATGTTGACATGAATGCTGGTTTTGACACACTGCAACACTGACTGAGATGCATCACTGTACAAGTTGGCATGCTTACTGGTAGTTAGATCAGTCAAACACTGTGAGACCAAATAGGACTTTGAATATGCATGGTCCCTATATATGGATTCCAGTGTTTCAGGCCACTGACATGCAAAATCTTGTATGGATGGTTCATGCTGTGTAGCTGTTGAAAGTTTCCATGATTTGAAGCGTCAGTCCAACAGAAGATTCTGTAGAATGGTACTGTGTTGAGGTAGCTAGAGCATCAGTCCTCTTACACTGAAATAAATAACAGTGCATCAGTAACATTAATAACCTTCACTGACTGAATGTGGTCAACTAATGCATACAGTAAGAGCAGCAACATCAGTCAATATACCTTGTTAAAATCACTGAGGGACACACAAGATTCTGAAGGGTGTGAAACACGCATGATTGAAGGAACAGTATGTTCATTTAGGCACTTCAGGGATTATCAGGATCTATGGAAACGTGACAGACATTTAATATATAAACATTATGTAAACACTGTCAAAATAGGTACAACAATAAATTTAGTTTGAACATGATGTGTATGTTGCAAGTACACATTTTACATGGACATGGTAGAAATGATAGACAATGCAGTTAGTGTGCACTCTGTTCATGGTCTTGACATGTCACATGATAGTGAAATAGTCAAGATTCAGTACATACAAGGACCAAAAAAGATGATGGTGTCATAAATTAAAATATGCACATGGATGGTTGTGGACATAAACATGTACTTAATGGCATACGCAAACAAAAGTAATGACATGACAAACATACAAAGTAATTATTGACAAGTGGGCACTTACGAATAAGTCACATGGAAAGGAAATGTAGCATTCTTGAAGTTCAGTTATAATTCACCATGGGAATTCATGGTGCAAGTCACAAAAGATTACTTTACTGAGAGGCTGGTTAAGACACAAAAATGTGCTATGAGAAACATTAATTTATTTTCCATACGTCTGGTGAAAGATTATTATTACAAGGCCCTCCTGCATGGGCACAGCCACATAATCAGACAAGTGATTGACAGTGTAACGTGATTTGACAGCAAGGCTTAGCGACATACACTTTATAGAGTGAATTAGGAATAGTTAAATCAAGATGGGTCAAGAGATGAATCGCATCCACTTTGGGGGGTGAATTTCGGATATCAGTGTGTTCAGTCTCCTGAAGAGTGCAGGTGGGTGAGGAACATCATAGAGACATAGAAATACTGGGGGACAGTGCTGAAGGCACAGGAGGTGAACTGTTTTTGCCACCCACAGTTGTGCAGCACAGTAATAGTGGCCTGTTGTGAAGATGTAAGGGATTACACATTGGGGGACAGAATCAGCAGTCTTACTGATGACTGGTGTCGATACAAAATCAAAAATGCAAAGCAAGTACATCTTACTTCGAGAGGGCTCTTGCAGTAGGTAATTACATATAGGACTGAAGCCGGCAGGCGTCAGGACCCCACAGAAACATTTCTAGCTAGCAGTCTCTGGCGGGGACCGCCCCCACGTCAGGTGACCGGCATCAGGCGATGTCAGTATAAAGGGGCGGTCCCCCACCCTCTGCCTTCCAGTTCTTTCTTGCCGTCTGCTTGTCATAGCGCCTCGCGGTTAAGTTCCTCTGCTCGTCAGACACACGGCTACCGTGACAGTGGCTGGAGTCGCTGTATTACAGGTAACGTTCCCCCCCCCCTTGCGGACCGACCCTCGACGGCCGTCTTGGTGGCGTCCAAGCGGTGTCATCCCTCCACGTCGGGCTTGTGCTCGGGAGCCTCCGGGGAAAAAGGAGGCTCCTGGGAAGGCCGCTGTCTCGCGGCCATCCAGGTCGAGCAGGTCCAGTAAGTCAGACGCCAGTGCCACCGACGTCCACCCAGACATGGTCAATAAGTCGCTGGCCCCTTCGGGGGCGCGCATGGCCCCAAGCCACCCGCCAAGGCCGCCTCTCCCACGCTGCCTTTGTCAGGCGCTGGTTCCGATAAGTCGGATGCTGGCTCCTCCAACGCCTCGCTCGATCCCTACCGTAAGCAGCGGTTGTTAGCTCCTCCAACGAACACACGCCAAAAAGCAGACGCCAGACCCCATCGACCAGTCCGGCTGTTCCGTCGCTGCAGCGCTTGCCGCTGCATACCGAGGCTCCAGCATCTCTCTCAGCTAGACCCCGGGGATTTCAGACCTCCTTTCCCGGGCGACACAGAGTACATCAGTACGCTGCTGTCAGGTTTTCCTCCCTCAGGGCCGGATCCCCTGATGCAGGACCCTTGGACGCCCTTTACCGGACACCGTCCCAACGCCGGACCCGGCACCCGTGGAGCCACCTGTTCCTGGCCAGCCCACTGGGCCTCCTCCAGGGCCTTCTGTGCCAACAGAGCCCCTGGTTCCCGGGTATCCGATGCCGTCCTACCCGGGACCGCAGTATCCTGCGCCACAGTACCCGACACTGGCCTATCCGATGCCGCAGTACCCGACGCCTCAATTCCCGACACTGGGCTTCCCGCCATCGAGGTGCGGATACTCGCCCTATGGATACCCTCCGTATCCATATCCCTCTCCTCCATCACCACCACCACCCCCCGCCAGACGCCGATGGATTTGAAGGAGACTCTGGCTGCCTGGTGGGCTGAGGCCAAGGCTCGGCTCACCAGGGAAGCGGAGAGCCGTCTGCCAGCACCAGACCCTCTACAGAATCCCCTGCGCCAGAGGCGAGAGACTCCCTCCCCCCTACCCAGCACCAGAGGTGAAGCCTCAGGCACCAGGGGTGGGGAGGATACGTTTGCCCAAGGGGTTTGTTCCTCCCCTGCTGCAGGAGTCGTCTTCCTCCTCTTCTTCTTCGGAGACCTCAGAGTCCGACTCAGGGGGGTGCTCTGATCCTGACTAGCCACGTACTCCAGACCGTCCCAGGCCAAGGACTCCTCCAAAGTCACCTTCAGATGATCCTTCCTTTCTGGAGCTACTGAGAAAGATCCAGGAGGTCCACCAGTGGCAATCTCTGGAGTCAGATCCGCAGCAGAAGGTGCTCACTGCCCACCTGGATCTGCCCGAAACTGCTTCAACATTGATTCCACCCCGGATTGAGCCTCACACTGACCTTGTTTCCACTATTTGGAAACAATCGTCCGCGTTCGCACCCCCTTCCGAGGCAGGCGGATCGACTATACCAGGCTCCGGAGGGTGTGGATTCCTTGAATACACACCCCAATGCCGACTCTGTCATGATTAGCGCCACTCACAGCAGGTCAGCGATCCCTAAACATCTCATCTCGTCTCCACCAGACAAGGAATCCTGTCTTCTAGACCAGTACAGGAATAAGGTGTACATTTCTTCCACACTGGGAATTAGGGCCCTGAACTATGTCGCGCATATGGGGGACTACCAGAAGACTATCCTGAGTCAAGTGGAATCCAAATTGGACTCACTTCCTGAGTCTCAGACCAAACAGGAAGTAGCTGATCTCGTCCGTTTTGTTCATTTGGCCAGTCGTCACATGCTCCGTGCCACGTACGATGCAGTGGGACACAGCAGGTTGGAGCTCAGCTTTCACCGTAGGTCTTCGGCGTCATGACTGGCTCCGGGTGTCAGGATTGGTCCCAGAGGTGCAATCCGCTATTCAGGATGCGCCCTTCAGGGGTTCTGTGCTGTTCGATGGAGATGTCAAGGACATCATCACCAACCTGCAAGAGAAGGGCACTGCACTCAAGTCTGTTGACCTTTTGTACAGGACCCCTCAGGGTCAGCGTTGCCCTTTTCGCAGACGTTCTCTGTAAAGCGAAACCTCAGGGCAAGCAGGCCAACCAACATCAGGCCCCTCCGGCTGCCAAGCCCTCCCACCTCAAAAAAAAGCGTCGGGAGCTTCAGCCGTGCCGTTGCCTCACACCTCCTGACTCCTTTCCTCTCCCACAGCCTGTGGACCTCCCAGAGGAACCAGTAGGAGGGAGGTTCTCTTTCCATCTACTGGGTTGGGAGAGGATTACATCGTATGCTTGGGTGCTCGAACTGATAGCAGCAGGACACTCAATCGAGTTTCTTCAGAAACTAGCCAGAAAACAACCCCCCAAGTTGTCTTCCTCCCCGTAACATCTTCCTCTGGTCCTAGAAGAAATTTCCTCCCTTCTCTTGAAGGCGGCGATAGAGCCTGTCCCAACCCACCTTTGGGGGACAGAGTACTGTTCCCATTTCTTCCTAGTTCCAAAGAAAACGGGAGATGTGAGGCCTATGTTAGACCTCGGCTCCTTGAACATGTTCGTGGAGTACAGGTGTTTCAGAATGCTCTCCCTGCAGAGCCTTCTGCCGCTCCTTCGGCAGGGACAGTGGCTGTGCGCTCTGGATATGCCTGATGCCTACCTGCATATCCCCATCCACCCTTCCCACCACAAATTCCTTCGATTTTCATTCCAGGGGGACCACTACCAATTCAAAGCCCTCCCATTTGGTCTTTCCTCAGCTCCCCGAGTGTACACCAAATGTCTGTCAGTGGTAGCGGTCCACCTGCATACCCAGGGGGTGCAGGTATTCCCATACCTGGATGATTGGCTCCTGGCGGCCCCTTCCAGGGAAGAACTTCTGCGCTCCCTTTCCCTGCAGGTTTTCACCAACCTGGGTATCACCATCAACCAGGCCAAGTCCCATCTGGTCCCTTGCCAAAGGCTCCAATTCATAGGGGTGATCCTGGATGCGACCATTGGCAAGGCCTTTCTGCCTCCGGACAGGGTGGACACCCTCCAGGCTCATGAGAGTTTGTTGTCCAGTTGCAGAAGGGTCAGTGCCAGGTCAGTCCTTCACCTTCTCGGGCTCATGGTGGCTGCTATTCTGACAGTCCCTCGCGCTTGGCTCCATATGAGGATCTCTCAATTGATGCTTCAGTCTCAGTGGGACCGGACATTGGATGACCTAGACCAGGAAGTTCTGGTCTCCAATCCCATGGTCCGGGAATTGCAATGGTGGATGGTGCAAGAGAACCTTTGCCGGGGAGTTCCCTTCTGCTTGAACCCCCAGCCTAAACATTGACTACAGATGCCTCGGGAGAGGCTGGGGAGCTCATCAAGGGTCTCAGGGACTCGGGCTCCTGGTCCAGTCTCAAGCAGACTCTTCATATAAATGTGCTTGAGCTCATTGCAGTTTTGTTCACTCTCCAGGCTCTCAACTCTTGCGTTCTTCCCAGCCATCTGACAATCCAGTCGGATAACGTGTATAGTCTGGTACATCATCAAACAGGGAGGAACTCATTCCTACCCTCTGTGCAGGGAAGCAATGAGAGTTTGGAGTTGAGCGGTTTAACACAACCTTCACCTGACGGCAGTTCATGTTCCGGGAGCGGAAAACATGTTGGTGGATCACTTCAGTCGGTCATCAGCCAAAGCGCACAAATGGGAACTGGATCAAGAGGTAGCAGATGATATCTTTCTGCACTGGGGAACCCCCTCAGGTAGACCTGTTTGCATCCCTTCTAAACACAAAACTTCCTGCCTTTTGCTCGCTCACTCCAGGGCGAGGTATTTTCTGGCGGGACGCTCTCTCTTGACTGGAAGGACAGATTTGTCTTTGCCTTCCCTCCAATTCCCTTAATTCCGAGGGTCTTGCGCAAACTCAGTTCAGAGGGAGCCCCGATGATCCTCATCACTCCATTCTGGCCCAGGCAAATTTGGTTTCTCTCTTCTACAACAGTTTTCAGAGGAACCTCCGCTTCTTCCTCTGTCACAAAATTTGCTGACCCAGGATCAGGGGACCCTGGTGCATCCAGGTCTCAAATTCCTTCAGTTCCATGCGTGGCTCCTGCAGACATAGCTCAAGCCTGGTTCAGGGTTTCTCCACTCGTCACAGATATTCTGGTGGAGGCCAGAAAGCTGTCTACTAGGTCCACCTATGCCATGAAGTGGAAACGTTTATTGATTTGGGCCTCTTCGAAGGATTTCAAGCCTTTCTCTTGCCCTGTCAAGAGAGTCCTGGACTGTATGCGTCATCTCTTTGACCTGGGTCTCAGTCATTCCTCTTTGAAGGTCCACATGATGGCTATCTTGGCCTACCTTGTACTTTTGGAGACAGATCTTTCGTGCAGTTGGAAGTCTCTAAGATTTTCCTCAGAGGGTCCTCCATTTAAGACCCCCAATCCGTTCCTCCTTCTCTTTGAATTGAACTTGGTTCTAGAAACTTACTCTGCTTCCTTTGAGCGGCAGCTTCAACAGACTTGAAGTTCCTTTCTTGGAAGAGTCTCTTCCTAGTGGCCATTACTTCAGCTCATTGAATTTCCGAGCTTCTGGCCTTGATGTGCAAAATCCCTCACTTGATTTTCCACAAGGAATATCCGGCTCTGTGCACCAACCCTAAGGTTTCTCCCTAAGGTGGTGGCAGATTCTATGCTGAATTAATCCATTGAGTTACCTGCTTTCTTTATGCAACACTTCAATCGGGGGAGTATATCCTGCATACTTTGGATGCTCATAGAATACTGAGATACTACACCTCCCGGACTAAGGATCTCGGGAAATCTGATCAACTTTTTGTCTCTTTTTCTCACAAAAGAGAGGGCAGTCCGGTTTCCAAGCAATGCCTATCCAAATGGTTGGCTCATTGTATCACTTTCTGTTACGACAAGTACAACAAGACACTACCGTGTCAGGTCAGAGGTCACTCCACCAGAGGGGTAGCTGCTTCTGCAGCTTTTTTCAAGAATGTGTCGGTAGCGGATATCTGCGCAGCTGCAATTTGGACTTCTGTCCATACCTTTTATGAAATACTACAGTTTGGACATTGCCTCTACCGTAGAGCAGGCTTCGGTTGGCTGTTCTGCAAGGTCTTCTTTCTTAAGACCCTCATACAACTGGAGGTTCTATTGGTTGGTAGTTTTCTCCTCCCAAGTGCTTCTCTTTGTTCCAGACTGCTTGGGATTCAGTCCTATATGTAATTACCTACTGCAAGAGCCCTCTCGAAGTAAGATAGTACAGTTACGTAAGAGCTTACCATAAGAGTAGATCTTCGAGAGAGGCTCTTGCAGTAGGTAATGCCTTCCCACCCTCCATCCCCTTTAGCTTTTTTAGCTCCTTTTCCAGGAGGAAATATCTGCTTCTCTCTCTCTCATCTTGCCTTTTTGTTCTATGGCAGGAAAGAACTGGAAGGTGGGTGTGGGGGACCACCCCTTTATACTGATGTCGCCTGACGTGGGTGCGTTCCCCCACCAGAGACTGCTAGCTAGAAGTTTTTCAGTGGGATCCTGACGCCTGCCGGCTTCAGTCCTATATTTAATTACCTACTGCAAGAGCCTCTCTCAAAGATCTACTGTTACAGTAAGTTCTTACGTAACTGTACTTTTTGGGTGGTATGACAGCATAGATTGGTTATTCTTAGGTGACACTATGACAGTTTTCACAGATTTTCGACTCAGAAAACAATTATACAGCTTAAAAATTTTTATCTCTTGCTGTGGGTGTAATGTCCTGAACTGTTCGTGAATTCCAACAATACGGCTCACAGCAAGGAACAGGACATGTGGCAGCTTTGGTGAAAAGCACTGCCACCACGAGAAGGTCCTACCACATGGGCACTAGTAACCATAATCATAGAGTAAGGTATATCAATATGTACACTTTCTTGAGGAGAGGAGGGGGCATTATACAGACACATGTACTTTTTTGGGGAGGCGGTTAAGGTAGTAGACATGTGGGAGTGTTGGTAAAAAGCAGTGCCTCCATGTCAATGTCCTCCGATATGGGCAGTGGTAAATATAAACAGAACATGATGGATATCAGTATGTGCACTCTTTAGGAGAGATGGGGGGGTCATGATACAGACATAAGTATTTTTTGGGGGGGAGGGGGACATGACATGTGGCAGCATTGGTGAGAAGCAGTGCCACAGTGACAAGGTCCTGCCACGTGGGCAATGGTAACCATAAACAGAAAATAAGCGATATACAAATGTACACTGTTTGGAGGAGAGGAGGGAGGGTGCACCATATAAATACTTTGGTGTGGGGGTGGGTATATCATGGTTGGTATTTTGGCAGAAAAGAAGGTGCACACAAGCGAGAGGACATGTCACATAGCTGGAAGGGGTGAAATATAGTAGTAATGGTAGGAAGTTATTATTCACAGAAAGAGTTGTAGACACCAGGAACAGTCTTCACGAGGGGGTGGCGGTGGTGTGTTGATTTTATTTTATTATTTCCTTATTTTGAAAAGTTTCACCAGGAAAGGCACCCTGAGCTACAGTCTCGTTTCCAGATATGTCCTGGGGGAAGGGGAAGAGGGGGTACAATATTGAATTTAATACAGAACAGATAGAAATAAACCTAAAACTAAGTCTATACAAAACCATTAAAGCAACATGAACATTACGTAGGATAGTCAGGCAGAACTTGCACACATACAGTAACTATGCAATAACTAAGTACATATATAAAAATGTTACATACATATATATATATAAAACACATGAAACAGTTTTTATTTTACATTTCCATGTGCACATGCATACGTTTGTGCTCTGTTACACTACCATGGACGTATGCACAGATATAAGACAGGAAAAATATACTTATAACATTTGGGAAGAAGTGAGGAATTTAGTCAGGAATAGTGCAGAGGGAGAAGGGAGTCGGGTTCCATTTGCAAGAGGGGAAGGTATAGTGCTGAGGAAGATAGGATAATGAATGAGAGGATGAGGCAGAGCATATGTCTATGGGGAGGGAATTCCAGATGCTTGGAAAGCGATAGGAGAAAGCAGCCCTCCCTGTGGAGGATGTCTGGGAAGGAAGGGCAAGGGTCCGAACAGGGGAGTTGCAGACATACCTCTCAACTGTCACACATTACAAGGTACGTCACTCATTTTACCTCTCAAAAATCCTTTGTCCCACATGGGAAAGTGACATTCCACATTTACCACTGGGACTTTAAAGCAGAAATTTATAATAATCTGTTGTTCCCAGTTATCAATAAACATGAAGAAAATTAGAGCACTAACAGACACAGTATCCTGAGCTTGCAGAGCCGTGTTTGATGATGTGTCACACATTTTGTTCATTTGTCACACATTTCAGAGAAGAAAGGTTGAGAGGTATGGTTGCAGAATGAGTAGGAAGGTGAAGGAGGGATGGAGAGAAGGGAGTGAAGGTAAGGAGGCAAGGAGCCAAAACAGAACTTGCCAATTTGAGAGGCACTATGGGCAAGGCATCTGTCCCAGAGAGAAGGGAAGGAGAGAGCAGAGGTCACAATGGTGTGTACCTGGGGGACAGGCAAGAGCAAAATGGCAGAAGGAGTTGAATAGAGTGTTCAAGTCTAGTAGGGGTGGCTTTGGGGGCAATACTATAGACTGGTTACTATAGACTTGTCAGACTACTGTGGTTCAGGAATGCATGTGATAGGCCTAAAGGAATCATGGAATGAAACTTTTTTTTTTGCGGGGGAGGGGCACAGATGAATTATTGTCTGCAGTCAAGGTATGGCAGTTTTAAAAATCCTCAAACAGTGTGTATGTAGCTGTATGTGTACAGGCCATGAAATGGTAACTCAGTACATGGTTATAAGCTTGGTGATAGCAGATATGTTGATTTAAGATTATAACAAAACAAAAAAAGTCACTTACTCTTTGCAATCTGTGCCAAAGGGTTATGGAAACCATCCTCAATATGATCAGAGCAAACCACATTATGTGGAGTTAGTGAACAGTTTTTGTCTCTATATGCTCAACTGAGAATTATACAATGGGCACCAAAATCAAGCATTCTGATTGGCTGGCACCTTCTAAGCATGATAAATGCTAGTATCACCCCGTGGCAGAAGGTACCAGCCACATCAGGACCCCTGCCTGAAATCACTCCGACCATGACCAACTCAGGAGTGACAAAGATGGGGACTGATGTCGAGATAGGCACTCCCAGAACTCCACACTACTGGCCATTCCCGCTCTCTCCAAAAAATTCCCAACCCACTCAGAACAGGATCAAAATACTTTTCATTACACTTCCTGAGCCTGCCTCACCTCTCAAAGAATATGTTCACATAGAGAAAGAGTTCCACTCGGCACCACTATCGGCTGCCTGCTTAAAAAAAAAAGAAAAAATATGAGCTGCACTTCCTATCGTTACCTCAAGACCGGATGTCACAAGGCTTCTACTGTGCACCATGCCTCATAACATCCCGTTCAACTGAAGTACCAGTTTCACACATTGAAGAATGCTGAACTCTGGAAAGTGTCTCAATTAAAAACGAGGACTAGATGTTTCGGAAATCACGGCCGAAAAGCTGACCTGTGATACTCTGCATGCACATAGGCGCATGCCCACTGTCGCGGCTCGACTTTTCTGCCGTGATTTTCATCACTTGTAGTCCTGGCTTTTGATCGAGAGACACTTTCCCCAGTTCATCATTTTTCAAAGTGTTAAACTGTTAGTTTAGCTGAATGGGCATCTTGGCACACTTACATCAGCAACTGCTCTCACTCCACTTTCACGTCTTCCCTGCTGCCTGTACTGTCCCTCTCTGCCTTCACCAACACCCTAGCCTACCTACAAATGAAGCCTACTGTCTCCCTAGCAACAGGGAACTATTTTTTCTGGCGAACCTACACAATCAATTAAAAATAGTAAAATGCAAACAATATATATTTTTCTTGTTTAACAAAAATGAGGGAAGCCATTGTATAATGGTTATATTCCACTCCAGGGTATGGGTGATGCTGGGATTCATCCATGCCTGGGGTGTTTGCCCACTCGCCCTGCTGCCTTATGACCAAACACCCCAGTCGTGGGTAAATCTTGGCATCACCCACACCCTGTTGTGGTATATTGCTTAAGTACAGTATTAGCCATTTTCCCTGTAGATCGTCTTTCATTGGGATGCGTGGTACATTTGCTTACTGCCATTGTTAATTTCGCCACTGGTGTTGGGACACCTAGATACTATACAGGTTGGCATGGCAAGGAGAACACAATCTAAATACAGTGTGTGTGGTACAATTATTTAGACTGAACAGAAAAACAAATGTCAGTCAACACTGTAAACAGAGAACACTGAAACAAATGAAAATAATGCAGAATACTGTGGTCTGATACTGTAATTATGGCATAGTAGCTTCACTAAAGTAGCCTCGAGGACAAATAGGAGTAGAATTCTGAAAGGGAAGTTAGCAATGAGCGGAAAAAGTGGTGCAGACATTCATTTTCATTGGCTGCGCCTGTGAACAAACACAGCTGCCAGGTGCGCATAATGAATGCCTGGTGCGCATGGATTTCACATGGCCGCACATCACTCAGCAGACCACTGTAAATGTATGGCTTCCAGCATGTAATGCTCAGCACACTGTGATCCCACGGAGACAGATGTAGGAAAAATTGAAGAAACGTGGGCCCTCGCACTTCAAACGCACTGCTCAATCGTGCAAAAAAGAAATACATTTTAAATCACCAGTAACCAAGAATTTTACTTGACTTGCAGTTTTTGCTAATAAGGGGTACACAATCGGAAAACATGATCATTTCAAGAAATCCGCTGTTTTCCTTTAAAGGTGAACTGCAACATAGCATTGCAGCCCCCTCCCATCCTCACATACCTTATAGTACTGTTGCGGGGGCCCGGGGCTGCAATCAGCATAATTTTTCACATCTAGATTCAATTTTAATAAAGCGCAAACTTTTACCCCTACTTGCTGAAGTGCGGAGGACCCGACTGAGTGGGTGCAAGTGTTCATGCAGTTATTACACCCATTTAATGATATCCTCCACCACTGCCCTTATGATAGCAGACATTAGCGGTTGAGTATTATGCTGATTTATTTACTTCCAGAGGGTCTTGACACCTAAATATTACCTTGCAATACCTGGACAGGCTGTTGCTGTAAGTAATATTTAGTATCAAGACACCGAAGACAATAAAATCAGCATAATACACAACACGTAATGCTATTAAGGTAGTAGTGGGAGTACATAAATAGGTGTAATAATTATAACGCCCGTTCAATCGGGGCCCTTCGCGACCGGCTGAGAAATTTGGCGCGCTATTAAATTTAACCAGATGTGAAAAATTATGCTGATTGCAACCGGACTCCTACAACAGTATTGTAAGGTATGTGAGGACGGAAGGGCTGCAGCACTATTTTGCAGTTCACCTTCAAGCAACTGGTGCTTAAGGTATCTAAATAACTTATTTTTATTACATGGGTTGATCCCTATTACCCACATCTTTTTAGTGGCTGAGAAATGCCATTATTCGCTGCTAGCAGCAAATAATGGTTTGTAACTAACATCTCGAGAGCTATAGTACTACCACAGCACTGAGGAAACCTGAACTTGGAGCTACTATTAATCAGAAAGTATGCATCAAATACTCTAGGCAAAATCTGAACTAGTCTTGATTAAAAAAAAAAAAAACTAAAAAAGAAATTTCTCCTACAGTCAGTATTCTAAACATATTTTGTCCTTTGTAACATATCAAATTGAATACATCAGTGGAAGCTGCAGCTCGTGAAGCATTCGGGCTTGTGGCTTTTCCTGCTCCTAGGTTCTCTTTATGAAATTACCACCTTGTTTTTCACAAGCACCCACACATAATTATTTTTATAGATATGTATTTAAAAAAAAATGGGTAGTGAAAATTGGGGTCCCTGATTGGATAAAATACACCACATGACCATGCATTTATCCCACGACTACATGCCTCCCACTATAACCGCAGGCCTGCACTACTTTGCATCCCTCAGAACTTTCTCACTAGCAGCCTAGACAAGATCACTCAGCACCTGGCACACAGGCTGCTACAACCATAACCAAATCTATGTAGCTGTCTCACACTGTAAACAGTTACGTGATTGAGCCTTCCATGATTCTGATAAAATTATCTGGTTGATCCTGCCATTTTTACATTGTTTCAGCTGCAGTGACTTTCACTTTTGTCTTGCACTGTAATGCAAGCAAGCAGTGTTACTTCCAGTAAAACCAAAAAATACTGGCAGAGCTTTATAATAAGCAAGTTTTGTACAGAAGGTTGTAAGCTGTGTAGTTTTAAAATGACTTCAGTTACTTTTGTCTAAAAAAAAAGGCCGCCGAGTTTAGAGTGAGCAAGTCGGCTTCAGAAGAGTAGATGCAAGTGATATGTTCGTTGGCTATTAGCAAATGCGACTGATGTCTACTTTGTACATTAATGCTGATGCTGTATCTGCTGTGTACACAAACGAAATGTATGTACATAGTAGCGCAAATATCAATACTTACATAATGACTTTTATGTCCACGCCTGTCGCATACATAGATAGATACAGATATAGAGAATAGATCTCGTACATGGAGACTGAGGAAGTAACTAGTGACTGGAGGAAGGCTACACTATTGTGACACCATTGTTTAAAAAAGAGACCTATTGAACTATAGACCAGTTAGTCTTGCAGCAATTAAATGAAAAATGATGTAATGTTTCCAAAGAGAGGAAACAGTGAAAGAGCTAAGAGAGTTTGTTTTCATGATCAAATGCAGCATGACTTTACCAGAGGGTGATCTTGTCTGACCAGCCTGCTAACTTTTTATGATCCAGTCCATAAAAATAGAGAGGGATGTACCAGTGGATGTAAAATTCCTGGATTTCAGAAAAGCTTTTGACATGGTGCCACATACCAAGGTAATTAACAAACTTGTATAAATAAGTGTTACTAAAAAGATAGTGCATGGATTGATAAATGGCTAAAAAATGGGTAAAGGAGGGTGAGAATAAAGGTTTTGACTCAGTGGAAGGTGAAGTGACTAGTGGAGTCCCACAGTGGGCAGTTGTAGCTGGTTCTGCTTCTGTTTAAAATATACAGATAGGCTTGCCCACCGGTGTAACGGAAGGGCTTCAGCTTGTGATACTGATGCCCCGTGTTCGGGAATAGACCCGGGGAGTCGGAGAGCCGGTGGGGGGATTGAGCATCCCATGGGCTGCTCTCCTCCTCCTCTGTGGGGTGGGCAGGATTAGCACTGTGCACATGATCAACACCTGTGAAGGCCGGGGGAAGATCAGTTGCTACCGGAGCTGAAACACAGGGAAAGCATGCTGGACCTCAGTGCTTTGGCGCACCACATCATTGCATGCCACATCTCCCAGGGGAACAGAAGCAGCAAAAATGCTGGCCCCATTAATGATGCCCTGCTTCTCAGGTCTCACTGTGCCCATCCGCGACACTCTGTTTGTAACCGATTCCAGGTCCCCGTCGGGAATGGCCTGACCCCTCGGCTCCGCCCTGGGGGTTAAGCCAGGGAGGAGCACTGGTTGGTAGAATGCAATACCAGGAACCTAGTTCAGGCTCTGTTGGGGGCATATCTACTTGGCATCCCCACCAGGTGGGCAAGCCTGGAAGGAGCACTGCCAAGGTAAGTCCCAGAGGAGGGAAGGGGGGCTGAGCTCCTGGGGACTAGGCAAAAAAAATAAAATATATATAGAGAAAATATCTGATAGGGTACAGTAAGTGTCAAATATGGGGGAATATCACCATCGAGGGGTTGAAGAAGCTATAGAGCCACATGCCCCTTATGAGCTTATTTGACCCTGAGGTGGTGGTATTTCACGGATATCTGGGACTTACATGTTTAATATATTACATTAGATTGGTCTGTTTCGCATTAAGATAAAGTGTGCTGGTTCTTGTGTATAGCTTGTTTAGTGTATTTGCTTAAGTCAGTGTGTTTCTGTAGTATACTGGTGTTCTCCTATAGTGTATCCCTTAGTGTTTTCTTGTTAGCGTACTGGAATTGTAGGGCCGTCTAGTTTGCCCCTTTCATGTTTCCATAGTGTAGTGGCTTCCCATAAAAGGAGGATTATATTTGTGTCCTCTCTTAGTTCTTTTTGTTTTAGGATTGTAGAGAAAGAGCAGCAAAAAAGGGGAGCAGCGGGGGGGGGGGGCTGATCTGTGAGCAGCATTTGTTTGTCCGTACAGCCTCAACGCATTTGGGTTTAAAACTTGCCATTTAACAGCTGTTCATATAGCATTGAGATGTCAGACCAGCAGAGAAAATTTTTTTGCGACTGGGCGGTTTATTCCAATGAGGTCAGTGCCTTCGGAGCAACAGCTTCATCCCATGTCTTCAAGCCTGGAGAGTCACAGCGACTCTGGCCCGCTGTTCACCCCGATGGCAATGTCTGCAGTTCCCCCAGCAGCTAAGTTGAATGTCTGTGGTACTGAGTTACCTGGAGGAGGTAAGCCCCTGCTCCAGAAATCTGATAGTGGTATTCCCGCTCAGCAGTCTCACCTGAAACAGGAACAAACACTAGGAAGTCAGTCCTCCACCATTGAGGCACATGCAATCAGTTTTACCTCCAGATCTTCTCCTATGAAGGAATATTCACTGGAATCTTTAGGCCAAGCATTGGATAGAGTTGTGGACTGGATAGATCGTTACGACAGGAGATTTGAATCTTTATCTAAAAAGATTGATTTTTGTTTACAACAAGAGCAGCAACATATGAAGGTAAAGGAGGCAGAGAGAGACAACGCAACCGAAATGTCACGAAAAATTGAGAAAGTGCAAAATAAAGTACTCTGGGTAGAAGCAACAGTACATGGCGTCATGAAAGAGAACTATAATATTTTAAGAAAAATGGAAAATACTGAAAATCAAATAAGGTGTAGAAATGTGAGGATTGTTGGTTTGCTAGACAGCCTTGCTAAGGAGTTTCCTACAACAAGAGACTTTGTAAAATGACTTTTAATTACCACATTTGATCACTCCTGAGATCATCCTCCTTCGTTTGGTAACGTTTTCAGAGTTAAAAAAAAAAAAAAAGTCAAGACTTGAACATGGTAGTAAAATCTTCTATTATTGCAACATTAGCTATTAAGTCAGACCGTGATTTTATGTTTAAATTGGCAAAAGTGAAAGGAACGTTGGAATATAAAGGGCACTAGTATTTCATCTTTCTTGAATTTTCCTTTTAAACACAACAGCGTAGAAGGAAATTTTTAACCTATAGACCAGCAGTCTTGGAAATCGGAGCTGAATTCTCCCTATTGCCTCCATCTAAAGTAAAAGCTGTGAAGGATGGGAAAGTTCAAATTTTTTTTTTTTTTTTTTTGAAGTGGATCAATTGGTTGAATACTTGAGGAACTATTACTCAACTGCTTTGGATCCAGAGGTTTCAGTTACACCTGCTGATTCAGAGGAAGATATACTTGCCTCTGTGGAACAAATGGACTTGTGAAATTTAGCTGACTTAAGTTCTGAATATACTACATATAAAGGGATTAAGTGGTTTCTGTGCAAGGGAAATTGAAAATGTAAAAATTAAAAAAGATAAAATATGTACTGAAACTAATTAAAGTGGTTTAGTTGTAAAAGGGTAATTGCTTACATAATAAATTAATGGATTGCATTTATCATTTGTTTTCATTGCAACATAATCTAGAGTTAAAGTAAATGTTTGAATTGTGTTTTTTTTCCTCTCGTGGTATTGGACTAATTAATCCTATTTGTTTTTCTTTTATTTGGATCCAGTTTTATCATAAACTGAAATCCTTAAAAATGGATGTATGAAACAATTGTGTAACAAATATATTTAATACTTTTATAAATAAAAGGTACAAAAAAAAGCAGCTAATGTGGTTGGTAGAGATTCAGGGGGAACTGACTTTGAGCAGTGTAGCCCAGTGACCTTGCCTTTATGCAGGTTAACTTTGTTTTACAAGTGTGTGGCTGTTTGTTTGGCACTAGGTAGGCAGTGTGGCACAGTGGTTTAAAGCTCTGAGCTGCAAATCTGGAGACCTGGGTTTGAATCCCACAGCCCCCACTTGCATACTGTGTGACCCTGAGCAAGTCACTTAACTTCCCTGTGCTCCCAGGTCACACCTGTAAACAAGCTTTCAGCTTAGTGTGCTACTCCTGGTTTAACAATTGGGGAAAAAAATGATGGGGCTGATATAATGAAGTTTACATTAGGGACACTATTTTTAAAGCTTTCTTTCTTTTTTTAGGAGCTGTAGCTGGAGAGGCTTCTAGGGCTGTAATGTGAGTGATTTGTAGGTTGTTGAGAGTTATTCAGGTGGTTGTTACACATGTTAATAGTGTTGTAATAACGTATATATGTTTTGTCTTTACTTGTAGTAATTTTTGAATACGTTTATTATTATAACTGGCAAGCATTTTTTTCTATGTGCTCAGTCAGTTGATATTTGCCATAATAACCCACGGGTTATTACTGCATTCATGCGCTCTGCCTGTCAAAACTGAGAGCACGACCTAATTGACTCTCGTTTCCTGTGCAGGGATTTATTTAACTCTAAAAATTGATTAGCGTTTTGCTCATAAAAGTGCAAAATCTTTG
This sequence comes from Neoceratodus forsteri, assembly GCA_016271365.2. Taxonomy (NCBI): domain Eukaryota; kingdom Metazoa; phylum Chordata; order Ceratodontiformes; family Ceratodontidae; genus Neoceratodus; species Neoceratodus forsteri. The sequence goes on from CM057456.1 coordinate 227,382,612, forward strand.
TGAAAATGCATAGCTCTTGCCTCACTGTGTTTAACAAACACAGCACTTCTAGAAAACCTATGTAAATACTTTCTGTACAGTTAGTATAGTCCCAAGAAAAAAGTGTGGGCGGGCTGAATACGTCCTATAACATGGAGGTTTCATCAGTCTGTTACGGAGGAGCCGCCGCAACACTCGTGTCACCAAGAGTTACATTTATTTCTAAGTATCTAATGAGTCCTATTTTTAAACTTTAAAAAAATCTCTGTCTTGTTGATCCTGCTGTTCGTCGTCATCGGGTGATACCTTGGTGCGATGGTGATAGTCTGAGGAATGGTACCGTGGCTGACTGCATGCAGCGCTACCGAACCATGATTGTGACGTGAAACAAATAAAATGAATGCTAATTATGAAGGAGGGAAAGGGAGGGGTGTGTGTGTGTGTGGGGCATACACACGCCACCAACAGACAATGTGAAAACTCACAAAAGCCAAGCTGGGAAAAAAATGCTCACCAGTTATTATAAAAAAATAAAATGGGGAAGTAAGTGAAACTCGAATTTAATGTACATCTTCCGTGTACATTAAATTCTTGTATCACGCACTTCCCCATACTTAATTCTCTATGTAATATGCTGTGTAGTTACATAAGTAGTGTTAAGTACCATCAGGTACTGGAAAATATATGATGGTTTTTATAATGGGAAAAAATCTCAGCCATGTAGTACATATACATACATACATATCTATATCCATCTAGCTCTCTCTCGCAATATATATTGTAGGGTATAGTTAGGGTCGAGTAGCCTGCTTAATGTTAAACACTGTTTTTTACACCTTAATAACGTTTGAGTTCTTGGATGAAATAGCCCCAAATTAGGCATGCATAGTCAGGCTGCTAGAATCTCAAGGTGAGGAAAGATTTGTGACAGCAGCTTGTACAGTTTTCAAGATACGGAGTGCCCAAAAACAGGAAAAAAACACATTTGGTTTCCTATGCTTAGCATTGGGAACTTTTTGCTCTCACAAACAGCCTAGACCGTGTGGAATTTTTTCATGAAATTTTCAGAATAGAAGGGGCCAAAGCCAATGGTGTACCTTTGGAAGGTGTGGTGAAAAAAATATTCAACGATTCTAAAGTTATAAAAAATTTTGAGTTAACGTTCTGGTGAAACTGGTAAACAAAAACAAAAAACCTATCATAAAAGATTTAAAAAAATTGCAAAAGGTAAAACAAACACATAGCGAGTGTTGGAAAAAAGTCAAAATGGCTGCCATTTTCTTTTTACCGTTTTTAAGCTTGAACATATGCAAATTATTAAGAAAAACAAATACCTGATCATAGCTAAACTAAATTCTGGTGTTTGTTTTTGATTACAAACAATAGAAATACGCTTTCTAGATATTGAAAATCTCGGCTGCCGAGCTGAGCTAGAGGAGCTATTGACCTGCGTTTCCTGCATGAGAACAGCGGGACGCTCTTGACTTCTGCAGCAGCAGCTGGATCTCGTGCTGCAGGCTACAGTGAGAGCAGTGAGCCATCATTTTCCTGGTGTCTGCTGGCATCCCCTAGTCTCCGATCGCTGCTCCATGTGTTTATATGTTTGCCTGTTGTCTAGTGGCCCCCCGCCATTGTCCTCCCTATATAGGTTAATGTTTTCCTGGTGTCTAGTGGTCCCCCACCCTCTCCGTTCATTGTTCCTGCACTTTTTTCATGTTTACCTGGAGTCTAGTGGCACCCCACCCTCCAATTGCCGTCCCCCTAATTGCTTTTTCTTTCCCCGGTGTCTAGTGGCACCCCCCAATCACCATTACTGATTTACTGTACCTTTCCCTGGTGTCTAGTGGCACCCCCCAATCACCATCACCGTTATTGATTTACTGTACCTTTCCTTGGTGTCTAGTGGCACCCCCCAATCACCATCACCGTTATTGATTTACTGTACCTTTCCTTGGTGTCTAGTGGCACCCCCCAATCACCATCACCATTACTGATTTACTGTACCTTTCCCTGGTGTCTAGTGGCATCCCCCAATCACCATCACCATTACTGATTTACTGTACCTTTCCCTGGTGTCTGGTGGCACCCCCAATCACCATTACTGATTTACTGTACCTTTCCTTGGTGTCTAGTGGCACCCCCCAATCACCATCACCATTACTGATTTACTGTACCTTTCCTTGGTGTCTAGTGGCACTTCCACCCTCCGATTGCCATCCCTGTAGTATTTTTCTCCTTTCCCTGGTGTCTAGTGACCCCCCACCCCCTGATCGTGGTCCCCATAATATTTTTTTTGTTTCCCTGGTGTCTAGTGGCACCCCCTTCACTCTCCGATTGTTCCGTTTCTGTAGTAAAGAAAACGGTCCCTTGATGTCCTTTTTTTTTTTTTTAATTATATATAAAACCTGTAAAACGAAACAAAAAAAAGTCCCTCTGCAATCTGACCCTCCCCCTCTGACCTCCCACTCAGCACCCATCACCCTACACCCCCCAGACCCCTCACTCACCTGAACAGGTGCCAGGGTGAAGATCCACTCTCTGGTTGAAGACGCGTCTTGCTGATGGAACCACTGACTGCAGTGTGAGCAATGTGGTTCAGTGTATTTCAATGGGGTTTTTAACTTTTGATGCATAACCTAGTCTTTTTTGCATATTTTAACATACTAAAGAAGCCAGCAGAATAGGCCAAATTCTGTCTTGTCTGCTCGAAAGCCAGCAACCTAATGGCTGCTTGCCTTACCACCCCAAGCCCCCAAGAGGGTCTTTCTTAGTTTCAGTTTCCCCTTGTACATATCCAACCCCCTCTTGAATCCCTCCACTGTGCCCTCCTCTACCAGGCTCCCAGGCAGCGCATTCCACGATTCCACCACCCTCTCAGTGAAAAAATGTCTCCTACGCTCCCTCTGTAATTTCCCCCCCTCCAGCTTCCACCCATGGCCCCTGGTTGTTCCCCCCTTCTTAATCCTAAAGAGCTCCTTGGTTCCATTCCTGGTTATTCCTTTTACATACTTGAAAACCTCCATCATATCTCCCCTATCCCTCCTCTCCTCCCTTGAGTAAAGCCGAAGCTCCTCTAGTCTCTCCTCATAAGGCTTCCCCTCCATGCCCAGAATCATCCTGGTCGCTCTCCTCTGAACCCTCTCCAGCAGCGCTATGTCCTTCTTCAGATGAGGTCTCCAGAACTGTACACAGTACTCAAGCTGCGACCTGACCAAGGCTTTGTATAGAGGGAGATCACCTCCCTCCCTCTGGATGTAATTCCCTTGGCTATGCAGCCCAGTATCCTGTTCGCTTTGGCTGCAGTTCTTCTACAGTTTTCAGAGTTATTCATTTTGACATCTATCACCACCCGTAAATCTCTTTCTCCCAATGTGACTTGTAGTGTGAACCCCCCCCCAAGATGTATTCATGACCCGGGTTATTTACCCCCAAATGAAGTATCTTACATTTCCTAGCATTAAATTTAAGTCCTCACCTCCTTGACCACCCCTCCAGAGTATCCAGATCCCCTTGGACCACCTGCCCCCCTTCTTCACAATCCACCAGAGCCCCCAGTTTTGAGTCGTCCGCAAAGAGACTCAACCTATTTCTAACCCCCTCCCTATATCCGAGACATAAGCGTTAAACAATAGCGGCCCCAATACCGAGCCCTGAGGGACCCCACTGATTACCTTCCTAGGAGAAGAGAATTTCCCACCCACCGTTACCCTCTGTAGCCCGAGAGCCAATTTTCAACCCAATTTAGCTCCTGCCCTCCACCCCCATCTCTCCTAGCTTTATTAATAGCCCATAGTGTGGTACTGAATCAAACACCTTGCTGAAATCTAGATATAGGACGTCCACCGACCTATGTCTATCCAAGGCCCCCGTCACCCAGTCATAAAACTCTACAAGATTGGTCTGACACGATTTCCCCGGAACAAAGCCATACTGTTTATCATCTTGATGTCCTAACCATTCTAGCTGCCTCCCAATCCTCTCCTTGATAAAGCCCTCCATTACTTTGCCCACCACAGACGTTAGACTTACAGGTCTATAATTCCCCATCTCTTCTCTGGACCCCCCTTTATGAATAGGCACTACGTAGGCCACCCTCCAGTCTTGGGGCACCTATCCTGTCTGCAAAGAGATATTAAAGAGTGCAGCCAATGAAGCTGCCTGCTATTCCGCAAGTTCCTTAACAACCCTCGGGTGTAGCCCATCTGGCCCTGGCGCCTTATCAGTCTTTAACTTTCGAAGGGCCTCTTTTTGACACCAAATTTTCAACTTGGCCTTTTGGGGACCCCACCTCATAAATGTATGGTGGGGCCAGAGGGTGTAGGTTGATGGGGGTTTGGGGGGGAGACCTGGGAGGATAAGGGGCTGTATGCTAGAGATAGGCTCCATCTCAATTCAGAGGGGAAGGAAATCCTTAAGTTGAAAATATAGGGGTTCATTGGTGAAAGGTGGGGTTTAAACTTGTGAAGGGGAAGGGATGGGAGAAAAGGCTGTCGAGGGGGTTCCGATAAAGGAGGGACTCTGTCTCCACCCCTTGGGGAGCTGGAGGAATGCAGGAAAAGGCCCACTGGTAAGGTGCGGACCAGGGGAAGACAGAATCCCCACGGGAACACGAGCAGGGGAAATGGAAGTATAGGGAAAGGTTGGAAGGTAGTCCTGCTAAATGCCAGGAGCTGGGCAATAAAATGCCTGAGCTCCAGGTGATGCTAACTGAGGGAGAGGTGGATGTGGCAGCAGTCACTGAGACCTGGGCCACTACAGGGCATGACTGGGACTGAACCTGGAGGGTTGCACCATGTTCATGAAGGACAGGCAGGGGGGAGGGAAGGGGAGGAGGGCTAGCAATAATAGTCAAAAACTGCATTGCCATAGGAGGAGTGGAGGAGGTGGAGGGAACTGTGGAGGCGATTTGGGTCACCTTGATAACAAGGGGGGGCAAGAGAGTAAAAATAGAAGTGGTGTATAGACCCCCTGTGCTGGCGAAGGAGCTGGAGGAGAGACTGGTGGCAGATGTTAGGAGATGCTGCGGATTGGGAAGGGGAAGGGTGGTGGTGTTGGGGGACTTAAACATGCCAGGAACAGACTGGGAAACTGACATCCTCGGTGGCCAGGGAACAGAGGTTGTTGGATGTCTTTCAGGACGCGTTCCTAACTCAGCAGGTGGGGGAACCGACCAGGGAGGAGCGGATACTAGATGTGGTCCTGGCAGACAGTGACCAGATTGGGGGCCTGGAGGTAAGGGACCCGTTGGCAGGGAGAGACCATGCCATGGTCTGGCTCTGCCTGAACCTAGGAGGGGTAGAAGGCTGCACAAAGACTGAGGTAACTGACTTCAGAGGGGCAGATTTCAAGGAAATGGGAAGGATCCTTAAGGAGCACTTGGATGATATTGGGCCAGACATGGATGTTGACAGTAGGTAGGAAATCATCAGGAGGGGGGTGCAGGATGCTACCAGCACCTGTGCAAGAGTAAGACGAAAATACGGTAGGGCCGGAAAACCCTGCTGGTGGACCGGGGAGGTTCAGGAGGTGGTATGGGGAAAGAAGGCGGCCTATAGGCAATTCAAGTGCTCAAGGAGTGAAAGGGACTGAGGGGCGTCTGAGCTGATGACCAGAAGGGCCACTAGGGTGGTGAGCGGCTAAGACAGGAAGGAGCAGAACCTAGCCAGGGAAATTAGGAGAGGGAACAAGGGTTCTTTAGATACACTGGGGAAAAGCGAAGGGTGAAGGGCAGATTAGCAGGATTAAAACAGGGAGGATGGGCACAAGACCGGGGGAGCAGGCTGAGGTACTAAATGAGTACTTGCCTCAGTTTTCACCAAGGAAAATGGGGGCTGCATCATACATGGAGGAGATGGTGAAACTGGGGGAGGGGCTTACCGATTGGCAGTCTGGGGAAGGGGGCATCACTGGCAGGTGGGGAAGGCAAAGCAGGGGCACGAGGTAGCAGAGGTGGAAATCACGGCAGAGAGAGTGAGGGAAGCCCTCAGGTCCCTTAAGACGGAGAAAGCACAAGGGCCGGATAAATTACATCAAAGAGTGCTGAAGAAACTGGCGGATGTCCTAGCGAAACCCCTGGCAGAGCTCTTCAGCATCTCTCTGAGGACAGGGTGGGTGCCCCAGGACTGGAAGGTGGCGCATGTAGTGCCTATCCACAAGGGGTGATCAAGGGAGGTGGCAGGGAACTACAGGCCCGTCAGCCTGTTATCAGTGGTGGGCAAGGTGGTGGAGGGCATTGTCAAGGAGAGACCGGGGGGGACCTGGAAAAGTTGGGGTGCCTGGACGATCGACAGCATGGATTCGTCTTGGGGAAATCATGTCAGACAAACCTTGTGGAGTTCTTTGACTGGGTGACGAGTGCCTTGGACCTGGGTAGACCAGTGGACGTCCTCTTTCTTGACTTCAGCAAGGTGTTTGATTCTGTTCCTCACGGGGGCCTGTTGGATAATCTGGGAGAAATGGGGGTGGGGAACCAGATGATCAGATGGAAAGGCAATTGGCTCCAGAACTGGACCCAGAGTCTCGTGGTTGGCGGGATACATAGAAACATAGAATTTGACGGCAGATAAGGACCGCTTGGCCCACCCAGTCTGCCCATTTCCCTATCTACTGGATAAGCTGCAGATCCTAGTTAACCAGCAGCCTACTTCTTCCTACCCCAACCCCCTAGAATGGCCTTATGACTGTCCCATGCATGCTTGAATTCCACCACTGATTTTGACTCCACAACCTCCTCCGGAAGCCTGTTCCATGCATCCACGACCCTCTCTGTGAAAAAATAGTCTCATCCCCAAGGAGGGTCATTAGTGGAGTCCCTCAGGGATCGGTCCTTGGGCCCCTCCTGTTCAACGCCTACATCTCTGACATAAGGAAGGGTATCGGGAGTGAGATGAGTCTCTTTGCGGATGACTCAAAACTGGGGGTGGTGGTGGATGGGGAGGAGGTGGGGATGGCCCTGCAGGGGACCTGGAGGCTCTGGAAGGTGGTCTAGAGGCGGAAGCTGAGGTTCAGTGCAGGGAAATGCAAGGTACTGCACCTGGGAGCCAGAAACCCGGGCCAAGTGTACACCCGGGGGGGGGGGTAATGCTACAAGTCTCGATGGCAGAGAGGGACCGGGGGGTGGTGGTGGGTGTCAAAATGAACAACTCGGAGACTTGCAGGAGGGCAGCGGCAAAGGCCAACAGGATGCTTGGATGCATTGCTAGGGGGCTTACCTCCAGAAGGAGGGAAGTGATACTCCCACTGTATAACTGCTTGGTGAGGCCACACCTTGAGTATGGCGTGCAGTTTTGGAGGCCACATTTAAAGAGGGACATTGAACTCCTGAAGAGGGTCAGGAGGAGGGCAACCAAAATGATTTGGGGCTTGGGGATAGGACCTATGGGGAGAGGCTCAAGAGCTAAATATTACACATTGGAAGAGAGAAGGGACGGGGGATATGATAAAGGTCTTCAGGTACATGAAGGGGATAAACAGGAGGAACAGTCAAGGTGCTCGAAGGAAGGAGGGGCAACTAGAGGCATGGGTGGAAGCTGGAGGGGAGATTCAGGGAGAAAGGAGGAGGTGCTACTTCACTGAAAGGGTGGTGGAGCCGTGGAATGCGCTGCCCAGGGGCTGGTGGAGGCAGAAGCGGTGGAGGGGTTCAAGAGGGGTGGGACAGGTACAGGGAAGGGTTCTGGAAGCAAAAACCAGTGCAGTGAGAATATCCGGGACTGGGAAGGGAGAAGCCAGAGAGGGAGGGGGGGGGCAGCAAGGTCAGCTCTCAGGGTGGGGGCTGACCAAACGAGCAGACACGAAAGACCATTAGGCCTATTCTGCTGGCATTTTAGTATGTTAGAATTCCGCAAATCTGTCTCGAAAGGCAATTTCGTGGTTATTTGGCGAAATCACCTTTCGGGCAGGATTTGAACCTTTTCACCACCTTCGCTCATGAGGTGGGGTCATAAGAAGGATATGTTGAAAATTTGGGGTCAAAATAATATAAAAATAGCAAAGTTATGCACATATGTTGAAATTTTACTACGTTTACTCGTAACTTTGGCAGTTTTAAATATTCTGACCCTAAATTTTCAGCAACATTTCTTTTCCACAACCTCATGAATGGGACAGCTGTAATTTTTCAAATCCTAGCCAAAATGTGGTTCCGCACCACAGACATTGCGGTGACTTGGAATGATGTTTCAGCTGGGACTTGAAAATTCTCAGCATGGCGCTCATGGGGGGGTAATAAGGCGATACTGACAGTTTGGTTGCTGCTTTGACTGAAATACAAGCACGCACAGGCAGATGAAGATTCGATTATATTATCTAAACCTCCCCCTGTGGGCCCTGCGTGAAGAAAGGAGATCATGTATGACGTTGTTTGCTTATGGAATGGGGTGGGTATTAGGATTGACAACCCCACCACTGAGTTGCCAGGACTCCGGAGGACCCAAAATCCTAATGTTTTTGCCTTTTGCTGCACTTTTTGGGGGGTCAGGATTGGAAACTTCAGCCACATTTCCCCATTTGTGGCGTTAAGTTACCCTGACTGGTGCATTAATGCAGATGAGACACAGGACCCTGATGTTTTTTTTTCTTTTGCTGCTTTGGGGGGGGGGGTGGTTAGGGTGAAAAACCCTAATGCCACATTTCCCTACTTTTCTGGCATTAAGTTGCTCTAACTGGTGCATTAATACAGTTTTCGCAAATTATTTCCCTATTTTTTTTAGATAGTACTGTATAATCAAATTTTCATTTGCCTGTGGAAACATATCAGCCAAAACAGCAACCAAATTGCCAGCATAGCCTTATTACCCTACTCATGAACGCCGTGTTGAGAATTTTCAAATCCTTGCCGAAACGTCATTCCATGCCACTGTGTCATTCTGTGCCTCAGGGTGAAAACACATTTTGGCCAGGATTTGAGAAATAACAGCTGTCATGTTCATGACGTAGTGTGAAAAAACTGTCTACATTGATAATTTTGGGGAAAATATTTACAATTAAAGTTATGAACAAGTGTAGTAAAATTTCAATACATGTGCATAACGTTGCTATTTTTTACATATTTTGACCCCAAATTTTCAACATAGCCTTCTTATGACCCCGCCTCATGGACAAGAGCAGTTAAATTTTTCAAATCCCGCCCGAAAGGTGATTTCGCCAAGTGGCCGTGAAACCGCCTTTTGGGCCGGATTTTCTAAATTTCAGTGGTATTATTCATGAGGTGAGGTCCCCAAAAGGCCACATTGAAAATTTGGTGTCAAATGTGCAAAAATGGCCAATTATGCATCAAAGTTGAAAACCCCATTGAAATACATTGAACCATATTTCAAGTTCAGGTTTATTGCAGGAGAAACTCCATTGAGCGAGCTCATTCACAAGGGGGTCCTGAATTACATAGGCAGATTGAGACATACATAACTTATATCGGCAAGAGGAACAAGGCAACAAAATCACATTAAGGTAGATACAAACAAGGGAATATCTTGGTACAGGGTAACGATGTACTAAAACATACAAGGGTCCTGTTGAGTCATATGCAGTAGGGATACAGGCAGTAGCACACCATGTGGTAATGCTAACATCAGCAGCGTACTGCTAGTGCAAAGAAGCTGAGTGCAGAAGGTATATAAATCTATAACACAAGGCACTGGCATACATACAGTAAGAGATGACTATAGGCAACGGCATATGTTACGTGGTATTTATGGTGGATAGGGACATAGCCATCAGGTACTTAAGGCAAGGGAGGAAGGGAGTTTGGGGAGGAAGGAACAATTGGCTGTCGAGTAGGCTGGGTGGGATGAGGTAAGAGGGGGTGGGGGGTCAGGATAGATGGTGAAGGGATGGATAAGTGGGATAGGTGGGGAAGGGGAAGGGGTCAGGATAATTGGTAGCTGGGGGAAGGATGGGTACACTTGGAGGGTAAGGGTGGGTAAAGAGAGGGAGACAGGGTAGCTGGTGGACCAATGGGTTTCGTGGGAGGGTGGTTAGCTCTTGGGGCAATGACCTTCATTTCTAATATTGCAGTAGGCGGTTCCAGCAGCAAGACATGTCTTTGGAGAGTGGATCTTCTCCCTGTGACCTGTTCAGGTGTTTGGGGGGGGTGTGTACTGGGGTGATGGGTGCTGAGTAGGAGGTGGGGTGGAGGTGGGTCTGATCAGCAAGGGACTGTTTTCTTTGTTGCAGGTTTTGAAATTAAAAAAACAACACACATTCAGGGGCCGGTTTCTTTATTCCAGGCACGGCAGAATATTTTATTATGGGGACAGCGATCGGAAGGGTGGGGGTGCCACTAGACACCAGGGAATATATTTTATTGTGGGGCCAGTGATTGAAGGGTGGGGGTGCCACTAGACACCAGTAAATATATTTTATTACGGGGACAGCAACAGGAAGGGTGGGAGGGGTGCCACTGGGCACCTGGGAATATATTTTATTACTAGGACAGCAATCAGAAGGGTGGGGGGGTGCCACTAGACACCAGGGAATATTATTTTATTATGGGGACAGTGATCGGAAGGGTAGGGGGTGCCACTATACACCAATATAATGAAAGGGGAGAGCCAAAGGATTAAACCAGGACTGTCTTATCCCATGGAAATGTAACAGCAAGCTACTCTCCAGTTTCCAGCGGGTACGGTGCCTTGACCTCATGGAACATTAAGTGAGAGAGCTTACATGAACATTTGATTGGTCAGCACTGCTAGTGTGCGCTGAGTAACCGAAGGGCAACAGTAAACAGATTAACACCATTCATAAATGGCAAACGACCAACATAACGCACTGTTTGGCCATGTCTGCCAGATACTTCCTTGACCCATGCCTAATCCCCCAAAACCATCACTGACATTCCAAATATTAGACAATTGAGGTTCAGTGCTGTCTTAAGCAGCTTGCATCTGACTCCTACACCACCCTTCATAGTCCAATGGAAACCCGAGGAAAAGTGAAACGGGGTCGGTACCTGATGGAAACCTAGCGTAGCAACCTCTGGTCTCCCTGCCTTAAAGCTAATCGGCAACCCAGAAATGTCCCTATAAATTGGGGAGTATGAAAATCATCCCTTGCTATGTCTTGCATAGGTGAAAGGTGTGTGTGTGTGGGGGGGGGATTGACATGTTGGCACTAGTTAGTGCTTAGTTACAGTACAAAGGGACGTTAGCTCCTCTCCCTTGGACTCAGAAAGATCCATAAAGTAAAAGCTGCAAAAAAGAACTGCAGAGTCAGCAGGCAGATGGTAACAGTTTAAGCTGAAGCTGGTTAGCTGTTTTGAGCTGCAGGCATGGTTGATGTAGAAAGATCGATTTGTACCTGGAACTCTAAGCTACAGGACAGTGGATTACAACATTGTAATACTTGTAGATGGTTATTTTAGCGATTGCACTTTTTGTTTTTTCCGAACAAACTTAGACTCTACTGCGAACTATTGTTTTTTTTTGAGGGGTCAAACTTTTTTTTTCTGCCCGAACTTTAGCTTAACTACTGTTTTTTTTGTTTTTGTTTTTCCGTCGAACTTCATTATCCAATAAAAGTTATAATTCAAAAACTTTACAATATTTTTTAACCAAACCATCCAAAGGCACACACACCCTTGGCACCAGCCCCATCATCCATGAAAATCTCATGAAGAAATTTCTGACTGTCTAGGCTGTAGGTGAGGGCACAAATCCCCAATGTTAAGTATAGGGAAAAAAGTAGGTTGTTTTTCACTTTTGTGACCCTCCATATCTTGAAAATCGTACAAGATGCCATCATGAAACTTTTCACATCTTGAGACTCTGGAAGCCTGACCACACATGCCATCTTTTGTACTAATTTATTAAACAATGGCAAAGTTATTAAGGTGCAAAACATTGGGTTTAACTTTGAACTGCCAGCTCAACCCTAACTATAGTACATACACCCGCACACGCATTATTTGCAAAAAACTATGTCAATGTATCCGTTAGGATGCAGATTAAACTGACAAAAGTAGGGAAATATGGCATTAGGGTTTCCAACCCTAACTCCCCACCCCTGAAGCAGCAAAAGGAATAAACATTATGATTGTCACTGTCCTGACTCTCTGCGAATCAGGGCTGGGGTCTTGCATGGAGTTTTCAACACTAACGCTCACCTAATTGTGATATAGCCTTCAAACATATGGAACTATGTCTTCCCACGTGTTGCCAACAACCTGTAGGCCCTGCCTGATGAACACATCACATGCCACCTCATTTGGTCATGGAATGGGGTGAGCATTAGAGTTGAGAACCCCAAGGAAGACCCCAGCCCCTGATTCTCCAAGAGTCAGGACAGCAAGGGAGCTCTGTTAAGACATTTCCCTACTTTTGTCGGTTTACTCTGAACCTTAACTGATGCATGAATGCAATTTTTTTTTTTTTTTTTTTTGCAAAGAATTTCCTTTACTTTTTGAGATAGAATTGTATCCTCATTCACACCGGTCCCGAAGGGCTAGGGCCCTGTGCTTCCATCCCTCCATAGATGCACACATCCATCTGGATGTGGAAACACAGGCCTTCCGGGCCCTGCGCTTCCATGCCTCCAAAAGAGCAATGTGTGTGCTTGGTTGTAACTGTTTTTTGTGAGGCTTACTTCAAAGGAAAAAAATATATTAGGTGTCCCTCTTAACTGCCAGTGGTTTATTGTATAAGGGCAGAAATATGGGTTTTGCTTTGTTACCCTAAGTCAGTAAATATTTCAGTTTGCTGTGAAATTTGCTATGGTTATAGTGGAAGATGAGATACAGGTACATCTTTGGTGCATTTTTGATGATGACCACCCTTTCACTGTGGAATTGGCACTGTGGTGAAGATTGGAGGTAATTTTTTTGGGGGGAGGGGGGGATTATGTGTTAGTGTTGTGTAGTACTCATTGAGTTACAGTGTTATCATATTGGATTTTTTCAATTTTTAATCTTTATGGTTTTTTATATGGCCCTAAATGTTTTGGGGGTATTATGTGTTACTGTTGTAGTATTCATTGAGACTTTTTTTTCCATATATGATTGTCCCTTAAAGAGCTGTTGACACCTTAAAAATTTTGAAAAACATTATTATTGGGTACAATTCAGCTTCCATTCCATATATATTCTAAAGATTCCTCCTTCCCAGTATTTATTACTCAGAACATTTGCATAAATACTTGATCTTTATCCTTCAGGGTTCATCTGCCTCTGTAGCCGACTCCCTACTTCAAGTCATAATCCTTTGTAGTGACATCATAAACTGCTGCCATGGGAGTAGCTGTGATGACAAGCAGTGCATTGTGACATCAGGTAGGGAGACAGCAACAGGGAATAGATGAACTCTTAAGGAGTAAAGATCCTGTTTTCATGCAGATGACCTCAGTAGTAAATAATGGGGAGGAGGATTACAGAACTAATGTGAAATACAAGCTGGACTGTGTCTAAATATTATGCTTTGGTCCTGAAGGCATCATCTGCTCTTTAACTCCAAAGATCAAAAGTCTTACAGCTTGTTAAAGTTGCAATATTATCTTATGGGAATTGTAATTTTTAAATGTTTGTTTTTTTAGAGGCCCCTGAATTATTTTATATAGGGTATTATGTGTTAGTGTTGCAGTACTCATCAAGATCTTTATATTGATGTCTAGGTTGTCCATAAACTGCAAATATTGATGGATTTCTGGCTTGTTAAAGTTGAAACGTGGGGGAAAAATACTTAAATCCAAATTATTTTTTCGTATGAATGAATCCTTTTTCATGAGATTGTGACAGTCTCACAAAACAGGATTCCTTCACAGGAAAAGAGAATGTGAAAAACGTCCAAGTCCAAAATTCTCTGGTATGAAGGTAATCATGTTTCATCTGATCATTCCTGTTTTGTATGGCCATATTTTTAAATGTGATAAAAACACATTTCTGGTACATATTAACTAACAGCAGAATCCATCTAATGGGGTCCTGATTAGCAAGATACATGTGTTTCTGTGATACAATTTTTACAAGTTTTCAAAAAAATTTTTTTTTTTTAGAAAAACAGACAAGTTGGCAGCTGTACAAAAAAGAATTTTCTCTCATGAAACAGGATTATTCCCAATGTGAAACGATCCTTTTTCATATGGCCATTTTTTTTATTCCATATGAATCTGCTATCCAAAAGGGTGTACTGAGCATGCTCAGAACCAACATTTCAAATCCTTATAACTCTGGAATAGATTATATTTTTTTCACCAAACCAACGAAAGCATCACTATGGACCGAGCCCTTTTTACTCTAAAAATTTCAGACTAAAATTCCAAACTATCTCGGTGCTAGGCGATGACACAAAAACGGGAAAAAAAAAAAACTGATATCTTCTTTGAGGATATCTCTTTCATCAGGCCACACCTGTGGAACTATTGCTGCCAGAAACTAGGACCATATGGAAACTTTCATGCAGGTGGTCAGCTAGGGGTAGTCCATGACAATGACATCATACTTCGGCACTTCCCATATAAATCTGGGCGGCCCCTTCCCTCATCAGCTCTTTTCCTGCTTTTGACCACGCTTGCTGGATTCTAGAAAGAGACGCGGTGCTACAGTCGACTGCTACTTAGGGTTTTTCAGAATTTCTCTTCCTAGTTCACTATCACTTTTTAAAAAGTGATCATCGTTGTTGTGTATGTCTAAAGAACCTGCTAAGCTCTTTAGATACTGCGAATGTGGTGAAAAGATTTACTTGAGTGACCTGCATAACTTCTGCGTGTGCTGCCTCAGCATGGCCCATAAAGTTAAGGCCTTTGAGCGTTGCCTTAAGTTTAATACAGCTACCTGGCAACACAGGAAGAACGCTCTGGAAACCCACCTTCTAAAACACCAGGTAGCCAGAATGGAGAAAGAGCTCAAGGAAAAGGGCTCTACTGGATCACTGGCCCGCACTTCGGGCATCCACTCGTTGAAGTTTTGGGAGAAAACCACCGGGCACAAACACAAGGAGTAATCCTCCCTGGTATGTTCATGGTCACCTCTCTAATCCAGCATGACTGCCACAGTGCTGTCGACCGCCTCGTCAATAATGATACTGGCCACTGAACCTCTGAATCTTCACTGAGTGTATATGTTGCAGCAGGCCACACCTATGGAACTACAGCCACCTGGCACTAGGACTACATGGAAACTTTTCTAGCAAGCAGTCTACCAGGGCGTCCATCCACGCTGACATCATTGTTCCTTCCCATATAAGCATGGATGGCCATGTGCCATCTTCAGTTCTTTTCCACCATCAACCATCATGTGTCTGACTTAACGGAGATACTGCCAGCTTCAGTCGAGCACTATTTCATAATTTTTGATATTTTCCTTTTCTTTCCCTAGCTCTTAGCTTCACTTTGCTTTCAAAGTGATTTTTCTCTCTTTTTCTGCTGAACTTCATCTCGAAACTTTTTCAGATCTGCACCTGCGGGGAGAAGATCCTCAAAAAGGATGGCCACAACACCTGCATCCGCCGCCTAGGCCCAGACCTTGAAGTGCAGGCCAGTGAGATCTTTCGCAGCTTCAACCAAGCTACCAGGAGGCATCGTGCCAAAAGACCTTAGAAACTTTACTGCTACTATAGAAGGTTGCCCAAATGGAGAAGGAGCTTCAGGCCAGGGGTTCCTCTGCTTCCTCGGCCTTGTCCTTTGGTTCCCATTTGTCCAAGGCCCAAGACAAATCATCCGGGAAGCACAAGCACCGGGGTAAGGACCTGGCCAAGGAGCAGTCCTCCCTAGCTCGTTCCTGGTCACCATGTCAACCACACTGGAGCAGTCTTCCACTTCAGAGGCGGTTCCCCCTGCCGCCCACACTCTCTCCTCAACAGGGCTCGCTGTGGCAACTCCCCCCGCCAGTCTTACCCTGGCGGGTGTGGGTTCTTCGGGGTCTGGCTCCTCCTCGACCTCACTGACCCTTCAGCCCCTGCTGTTCTGGTCCTTATTCTCCGTGAGTCATCAATCAGGCGGTTCTGCCGGGCGCCGGCTCTGCATTATGAGGGGTACAGCCTACTTCCTTGATGCCGCATTTGGCTGTTTCTACAGCCTACGTTTTGGCTTTAGGGTCCCAGTCTCCACTGGTGTCACCCCAGGCTGCTTATCCATTATCCTCCCCTCTCAGGAACCCAATGACGACACAGGCCGTAGGGCCGATGCCAGTGCCTCAGCCTGCTCCATCACCCTTCCCGACGCCACCACCAACGACAGACTCTCTGCTTCCAGAGCCGGTGCCATTCAGTGTCCTGACACCGATTTCAGTGGACTTTTAGTCCAAGCTCTATTCCCTTTGGGACTTCATGCAAGCTCATCTTTCCCCTATACAGGGGCTGGTGCCGCAGAGGCCTGCTATGCCTGCCCCCACACCTTCTCACCCCTTGGGGCCATGCCCTGGCTCCTCATGCCTCGACATCCTCAGTGCCTGTTACTGGGTAGGGTGGTGATGACGAGTACCACCTGGATCTTCTTTCTCCTGATGACGACAAGGAAGGCATCGACTGGGATGAGGGGGATGCCAGCACCTCCCACTCCATCTCTGCAGTGTCTTCATGGGGTGAAGAGACTCCAAAGTATATCCCTCGCGCCCCCCCAAATGACCCTTCTTTTGTCTCGGTCATGCGGCAGTTGCAGACTGCCATAGGATTTGAGGCAGAGGATCAGGACCCTGCCTGACGATGTCTGACACACTACCTGGTGCTGCCAGACTCCTTCTGTCATCGCACCTCCCCTGATGGAGCTTTTTGAGGATGATGGCATGGCTGCCTGGTATAGACCCAACTTGGTCCCTGCCATGCCCAGGAAGGCAAACCAGTTGTACCAGGCCCACGCGGGGAAGCCATTTTTTGCTGAGCAAACTCAGGCCAACTCCGTGGTCATTAATGCTGCCCACGATTGGACTAAGAAGCCTAAACACCTTAGTTCTCTTCCTAACCAGACAAGGAGTCCAGAAAACTGGATCTGTTGGCTACTCTGTCTATTAGGGTCCTAAATATGGTCAGATTTCAAAATCGGCTCTGGAGATGGGCCAAAGAGGCGACCCAAGGCTCTCCCAGAGTACCCCCAGACACAGGAATTGCTTCAGGTCCTTCAGTCTGGAGCTGACATCGGGAAGCACTTGTTGAGATCTGCTTACAGTGCCGTGGATGCCTTCTCTTGGGCAGCCGCAGCTAACATTTGCCTTCAGAAGTATTCTTGGCTCAGAGTGTCAGGCTTTGCATAGGACATACAACAGTCAATCCTTAATGCCCCCCTTCCGAGGCTATGAACTCTTTGGGGTGGATGTCCATGACAGACTTGCAGGCCTCTGGACAGACTTCACGGTTGGTCCACTCCTTGTATCACACCCAACCAAAAAGTGGACAGAGGGTGACCTTTCGTTGTGCCACCCACAGACATAAGTCAGGCTCTAAGCCCAAGGGCAAACGTAGATAAGCTTCTGCCCTGTTTACCCCTTCCTCTGCCTCTGGGAAGGCTCCCAGAGGAGGCGGTGCAGCCTCGGCTGCAGGTGCTACTTCAGCATGACTCCTTACCAGCCCCCCAAAGCTACAGAAGGTGGTGGTAGGGGGTAATTTTTCCCTGCACCTTGACAGGTGGCGGGAGCTCACCACGGAGGCTTGGGTCCTGCAATTTGTAGAACATGGCCATTCCCTAGAACTTCTGGAGTGGCCTCTGGAACAACCTACATTTCAGTCCAGTTAACACCTCCCCCTCCCCTCCCCCCCAAGCACCTCTTGGTGCTCTGAGGGGAAATTCAGACATTGTTGCAGAAAAGAGCCAAGTAACCCATTCCTGAGGCTCAGAGAGACAGGGGGTTCAACTCCCATTTTTGTCTGGTTCCCAAATGCACAAGGGATCTACAGCCTATCCTGAACCTCCGTAGTCTAAATCTCTACAGTCAGCACAAGAAGTTCCAGATGGTGACCCTTCAGGGCCTGCTGCCTCTTCTGCACCAGGGAGATTGGATATGCTCCCTCAACATGCAGGATGCATACCTGCATATCAGAGTGTGTGCCTCCCACTGACCGGACCTAAGAGGTCAGTTTCAGGGAGCACACTTCCAATTCTGTGCCTTGCCATTTGGCTTGTGCTTTGCTCCTCCCATGTTTACCAAATGCTTCGCAGTAGTGGCAGCAGCCCTCAGGAAGGAGGGACTTTATCTCTTCCCCTGCCTGGATGACTGGCTACTCAAAGCACAGTCCAGGGAGCAACTGGTCCAGACCCTGGCACTTACAACACAACTGTTCAGTGACATGGGGATCACCGTCAGTCTGCTCAAATCAGTCTAGACCCCATCTCAACGCCTACAGTACATAGGGCAGTCCTGGATATATGGCTCAGGGTATGGCTTTCCTGCCTCAGGACAGGGCAGAACTCCTGATAGCTCAAGACCAACTGCTTTACAATAACATATATGTTTCCGCCAGATCCTTCCTCAGGCTCTTGGGCCTCATGGCTGCAGCCATTGTCATGGTTCCTCTGGCCAGACTACACATGAGGATTCCCCAGTGGACACTCGGGGAACAACCGGTCTTGGACCCTTCACCTGTCAAAATGATGCTACTTTAGTGGATGCAACCCAGCAACCTGCTGAAAGGAGTTCCTTTCCTCATTCTGTTTTCTCAGCAAATTCTCACCACAGATGCTTCGGGGTTAGTCTAGGGGGCTTACTTGGGTCCTCATCAGACTCTGGGGATGTGATCCGATGTGGAGGCCGCACTTCACATCAACATCCTGGGGATGAGGGCCGTTCTGTATGCCTTGCAAGCCTTTCAGACCCAGCTCTCCCCAGGCCATCTGTTGGTGTAGATGGACAACTTCAGAGTTGTCCATTACATCAACAAGCAAGGGTGGGACACACTTGTACCATCTCTGCCTGGAAGCCATGAGGGTCTAGTACTGGGCTCTAAACCATGGTCTACAGCTTTCGGCTGTCCATGTTCCAGGCATCCAAAATTTCCTGGCAGACACGCTAAGCCAGTCACAGTCCAGGGTACAAGTGTCGGAGCTGCAGGCCTTGATCATAGAAGACCTGTTCAACAGGTGGGGGCATCCAGAGGCATTTCTGCTCACTTGTTCCAGGGCTTGGAGTTTTCTGGGGAGATGCGTTGTCCCTCTCTTGGAATGGGAGTTTCTCTACGCTTTCCTTCCCTTCCCGCTAATTCAGAGGGTGTTGATCAAGCTTCACATTGAAGGGGCCACAACGATCCCCTTTACGGCCTCATCAGATCTGGTTTCCTCTACTGCAGCAGTTGGTGGTGGAACCTCCAATGCTGCTACCCCTATACACAGGCTTACTCTCCCAGGAACAGGGCACCCTGATCCATCCAGACCTCCATGTTTGGCTCCTGAGAACATAGCCATGGCAAGATTTGGGTGTCCCCAATGGTGATGTTCTGGTGGCTGCTAGGAAGCCTTCTACCAGGGCTGCTTTTTCCATGAAATGGAAGTGTTTTGTCTGTGTGTGACTGCTCACCACCTAGATCCTTTCACTTGTCCTGAGAATCAGATTCTGGAGTACTTGCTGTCCCTCAGACTGTGGTCTGAAGTACTCCTCTATTAAGGGGCACTTGTCTGCTACTTCAGCTGTCCATTCCACTTCCATACTGTGTGACCCTGAGCAAGTCACTTAACTTCCCTGTGCTCCCAGGATGCACCTGTAAAACAGCTTTCAGCTTAGTGTGCTACTCCTGGTTAAACAACTAAGTAAAAATAAAAAATGTGCCTGATGGTGGCACAGTTGTCTTGTACATTCCTGAGGGTCATTCTTCATTTGAAGCCTCCTATTCACGATCCTGTCCAGCCCTGGGACTTGAACTTTGTGTTAGAAACTTCTGAGCCAGCTGTGACATGCAAGCTATACTTTCTGTCATGGAAAACATTATTTTTAGTTGCTGTTACTTCTGCCTGAAGGATTTCAGAGCTGCAGGCTCTTATGTGTGAGTAGCCTTATTTGATTTTCCACAAAGACAGCGTGTCTTTGCATACGAGTCCTAAGTTTCTTCCTAAGGTGGTGTTGGAGTTTACTTTAAATCAGACTATCAACCTGCCTGTTTATTATCCATATGCAATCCAGGGGAAGCATTGCTCCATAACTTAGATGTACATAGAATACCCATGTTCTATATTCACTGCACGAAGGACTGCAGGAAGTCCTCGCAACTGTTTATTTCTTTTGTCCCTGGGAAAGAGGGCGTACCGGTTTCTAAACAGTGCCTGCCTAAATGGTTGGCTAACTGTATTGTTTTTTTGTTTTGTTATAGGAAATACAGTAAGGAACTTCCTGGAGCTGTTTGTGGCCATTCCACAAGGGTCATGGCTACCTCTGTTGCCTGTTTCAGGAACATATCAGCTGCTGAGATCTGTGCTGCTGCCACTTGGAGCACTGTCTACACCTTTACTAAACACTACAGTCTGGACATTGCCTCAAGACGTCAGACCAGTTTTAACCTAGCTGTGCTTCAGGGCCTTCTTTCTTAGGCTTGTGGTCTCCAGTCACCCAGACTAGTTTCTCTGCTGTCAGAACTGCTTGGGACTCGTTCTATAGGTGTGGCCTGCTGCAAGAGATACCCTCGATGAAGATAGTACAGTTACATAAGAACTTACCGAAATAGTAGATCTTCAAGAGGATCTCTTGCAGCAGGCCCTGCTGACCCACCCTCCATCCCCTTGGTCCGAAGGACTTTCTATCCTGCTCTCTTTTTCTTCTTGCTAGTATACCTTCTGTCTTATTACTTTTGGTGGGAATCTCTGACTTTTTCTTGGTTCCCTAGCTGGGGATTTTCTGCTTATGGTCTCCAGCAGAAGGACTGAGGATGGTGCTGAGCTATCCACACTTATATGGGAAGGACATTGTCAGCGTGTGACGTTGGTGTGGACAGTCTACCGGTGTGCTTGCTAGAAAAGTTTCCATGTGGTCCTACTGCCTGGCGGCTGTAGTTCTGTAGGTGTGGCCTGCTGCAGGAGATCCTCTCAAAGATTTACTGTTACAGTAAGTTCTTACATAACTGTACTTTCCTCCAGGTCAGGACAGTCTGTGACTACTGCCAGGTCAAGCATGGCTGGCAAAGGGCCGTCAGCGTCAGGGGCAGCGCCTTCCCAAGTGGACAACCCATAGTGTGCCTGTAGTACAGGCAAGTGCCAATGTGCAAGCAGTGCTTACGTCCTTGGCAGACAGGCTGCAGTGCCAGCTGCCTTCTTCACTTGCCACAGTGGCAATGTCTACAGGGCACCCCAGACTAGCCCCACCGCTGACGCCTGTTTGATCAATATGCCTGCTCCCTTCCAGGGTGTAGACAACCTTTTCTGTTCCCTCCTTGAGGCCTACAGAAGCTGTTGACGAGGATCAGTACTATAACCCTGACCTGATAATGCAAGAGGAAGAGGAGGAGGAAGAATATGTGGAGAGCTTCTATGAGAGATATAGCTCCACCATCTCCACAGAGAGTGAGGATTTGACTGTGTACACCCCAAGGTCACCCCCTGAAGACCCTTCATTCATCTCCATGATGTAGCATCTCCAGTTGGCCATGGGGTTTGAATCGAGGAGAAATACATCACCAAAAGGAATTTGGTAGAATTTTTAGAACTACCTGATTCCACACCTATTGTGATTCCTCCTCTGTTGCCTGCCCTAGAGGATGCCACCCTGGCCGTCTGGCATAGGCCTAATATGATTCCTTTCATTCCTAAGGAAGCAGATAAGCTGTAGCAGACTCTCTCAGGAGGGCCTTTCTTTGCAAGCCAATGAGAGGCAGGCTCAGTTGTGATAAATGCAGGCCATGACAGGTGTAAAGTGCCTAAACATTTTAGTTATCTCCCTCCTGACAGGGAGTCCAGAAGACTAGATGTCCTGGGGAAGAGAACCTTCTCTTCTGCTACCTTGGCCCTGAGAATTGCAAGCTGTGAGGCCCATATAGTAAAATACTAGAATACCCTCTGGAGGAAGGCAAAAGCAGCGGTCCAAGCCCTACCAAAGGGTACTCCAAAGCAGGAGATGCTAAAGGCCCTCCAGGCAAGGGCAGATACAGGAAAACATCTGTTGAGGCCTACTTATGACATTTCTGATGCTACTGCTAGAGCAGCAGCCTCTTGATGTCTGCTTAAGAAGGCTCTCTTGGTTGAGGGTGGCAGGACTTGCCAATGATGTTCAGCAGTCCATCTTAAATGCCCCACTTAGAGGATACAGACTGTTCGGAGCACCATACACAACCAAAACGTGGGCAGGGGGTGCACTTTTCATCTGGCTAGCAACAGACACCATTCAGGTGCCAGACGACAACAAGGTAAAGGCAGAGGAGAATCAGCTCTGCCTGCGCAAGGACCCACCCCAGGAGCCCATTCAAAAGCCGCTAGAGATGGAAGTGTAGCTACAGCAGTAGGATCTGCATCTGCACGACTCATTACTTGACCCCCACCCACCAGCACCTTCGGGGGTGGCAGTAGGTGGTCGCCTTTCCCCTCCACCTGGACCAGTGTAGGAAGGTCACATCAGATGCTTGGGTCCTACAGATAATAGAACATGGCCATGCTCTAGAGCTTCTGGAGCTACCTCCAGACCAGTCACCAACCCCTTCGACCCATCCTCCGGAACACATACCGATGCTGCTTGAGGAAATGAACATCCTAATGCAGAAGAGGGCCATAGAACCAGTTCCTTGGGAACAAAGGAACAGGGGGTTCTGTTCTCACTACCTCCTAGTCCCCAAGTGCATAGGGGACCTGAGGCCCATTCTTGACTTAAGAAATCTGAACCTGTTTATTCAGTACAAGAAGTTCAGAATGGTCACTCTACAATGCCTGTTGCCACTACTGCAAGTAGAGACTGGATCTGTTCCCTAGACATGCAGGATGCTTACCTGCATATCAAGATCTGTCCCCCTTACAGGCAGTACCTCAGGTTCCTCTTTTGGGGGAACATTACCAGTTCAGGATATTGCCCTTTGGTTTATCATTGGCTCCATGGATCTTTACCAAATGCTTAGCCTTAGTGACAGCAGCTCTCAGGAGAGAGGGATTATATGTATTCCCCTAGCTGGATGATTGGCTGCTCAAAGCTCATTCCAGAAAGCAGCCTTACCAGACTCTAGCACACACCAGGCAGCTGTTAGATGCCCTAGGAATATCAATCAGTGTGCCGAAATCCGTCCTGACCACTTGTCAGCACCTGCAGTACATAGGGGCGATCCTGGACACAGCACAAGGCTTAGCCTTCGTGCCCCAGGACAGGACCGAACACTTGATTGCACAGGCCCAGATGGTATACAACAGGAGTGTCACAGCCAGGACATTCCTGAGACTGTTTGGCCTGATGGCAGCAGCCATTGTTATGGTACCACTGGAAAGACTGCATATAAGGATTCCCTAGTGGACATTAAAAGTTCTATGGGACCAGCGCACTGATGATCTAGAACAGAAGGTTTTAGTAACATCTATCTGAAAGGTGCTTCAGTGGTGGATGGAGCCCGCCCAATTGCTGAAGGAGGTTCCTTTCCTAATCCCTTCCCCTCATGAGATCCTTATGACAGATGCCTCAGGGATGGGCTGGGGGACACATCTGGGGCCCCATCAGACACAGTGAACATGGACAAAAGTGGAGAGTACCCTCCACATAAACATCCTAGAAATGTGGGCTGTTCTGCATAGTCTAGCAAGCCTACAGACCCAGCTATGCCCAGGACATCTGCTGGTGCAAACGGACAACATCAGCATGCCGTACTACATAAACAAGCAGGGGGGAACTCGCTCCTACCCCCTATGCAGGGTTAGCGATGAGGGTTAGGTATTGGGCTCTAGAACACAGTCTAGAACTGTTGGCAGTTCATGTTCCAGGCATCCAAAACATCTTGGCAGACAGGCTAAGCAGGTTGCAGTCCAGAATGCACAAGTTGGAACTGCTGACTTCAGTAGCAGAAGATTTGTTTGATAAGTAGGGTAATCCAGAGTTGGACCTTTCTGTGTCCCCACAGAATGCAAAACTGCTGGTTCTAGGGACATGGATATGTTGTTCATCCACACTGTCTGGCAGGTATCCTTGCCGCTTTAAATCTTGCCGGAAGGTCTTCAAGCTGGCTCCTCCCACCCACCCGGGTGGTAAAACTCTCGGCTCGGCCCCATGACGCCAGATCTTCCTTACCGCTTGGAAGCTCAGGTTCCCTCCTTAACGCTCTGTGTATAAGACTGGTTCCTAATTCTTGGTTTCCGAATTTAAAGTTTTTGCATTATAGACTTGGTCTTCTATCCCTCGCGGCTGCGATGGACAATAAGACTCCCAGTTTTCGGAGATGCCCTTGCAGGCAGAAGATGTCTCGGACGGATCCGCACTCCACGTGGTGTTCACTGTTTAGGCATTAGCACGCACCTGCAGACGCGTGGTACTGTGCTCTTCCTTCTCAGCCTAGTCCCTCAAGACCGTGCTGCCCATTTACAACTGGGGCGCCTGAGAAGCGTTTTCCTCCGGTGAAGTCAAAAGAGGCCCGGTCGGCGGTTTCCGCGGCGGTGGGCTCAGCGGATCAGCTAGAGCAGATGATCGCCCTCGAAGAGGAGGCGGCACGGGCCACATCTTCCTCGACCGCGGCATTTATCCCGCTCTCTCTGGGTTCCTCTTATACAGCTTCCTTTAAGGAGCTTTGTCTGTCCCTCTCCACTAGAGGAGAGGGACCAACGTCTGCTGGACCTTCTTCTCGGTCCAAAAAGAAAGACAAGGGTAAGTCCCTCCGTCGACGCTCTTGGGAGCGGGAAAGGTCCCTCTCCCGAGTAGTCGGCCATCGACTTGGGTCGATCGCTCGCTCGCCACTGGTCTCACGGGTGTCCTCGCCAGGTCAGTTGACCGAGACTCCGCGCCGACGCAGTCGAGATCTTTCTCGACCGTTGGGACGGGTTGTCGACTAAGCGGCAATCCTCTCACCAGTTCCCCGGTGGGGTTGGGGATCCGTGGGCTTGCCAGTGCCTCCGGTTCGGGCCCCCGGGTGAACCCTCCGAGGCCAAGGGGCCGGTTCCCCATCCCTCCGCACCGTCCTTGGAAGGCCGAGGTTCTCTGTCTTGGACTTCTTGGCGGTCAGCCGATCCGCCGTCATGGTGGTCTCGGTCTCGACACATGATGGCCAGCACCGCCAGCTCGCCTCCTCCTCGGACGAGGGGAGGCTTCGGACGTAAGTTACGTCGGCGATCGAGGACCTCATGTGGCAACAGCTCCTTCTGACCGGGAACAAGCTGACGCAGTCACCTTCCCCAGCCATTAAGTGGCTGTCACCGGAGTGGCCGAAACAACCCCTCGTCTTACCCGAGGAGCCTGTTCCCAGGCCGGTTGTTCGGCCAAAACCAGCTACTCCACCGATTCCGGTGGAACCTCCGCCTCCACAGCCGCTGTTTGGGGCTCCGACCAAGAACTCTGTCGGCTCAGGGTCTGCCCCATAGGCTGTCTGTCACCCTCACTCCCGATCGCAAGTGGCAGGAGGAGGGTGGCTCAGGCCTGAGGCAGCTCTTTGCGGACTCTTCTGAGTCCGACGACGATTCCTCCCTTTTCTCCAGGCGAGTGGACTTGGAGTCCTCTGGAGGTCAGTCCCTGGACGACAGCCCTTCGTACTTCCTGGGTTTGCTTAGGCTCATCTCGGAGTCCACCGGGATGCAGCTCGAGCCCGTATCCAAGCGGGCCAAGTATCCCCTCACGGAGATATTGGACCGAGGGGATTTCCCTACGGAGGCCTTTCCTGTGGCCGAGGCCATTGTGGGCCCGGCCTTGGAGCTCTGGCAGCGCCCTGCTTCCTGCCCTGCGCCTTCGGCCAGGATGGCCAGGAAGTATGCGGTCCCTACCGGTTCCCTGTCCGGTTTCTCGGAACATCCCTCAGCCGAGGGGTTAGTTACCGACAGCATTTTCCGGCGTGCCGGAAATGCTGAGGGACGTGGACAAACCTCCCGACAAGGCCAAGAAATTGGACTATGCCGGTCGAAAAGTCTATGCTGTGTCCTCCCTTGGCCTTCGTCAGGCCAGCTCGGCCGTGCTTATGGCACATTTCTCCCATGCCCTGTCGGGCTCCCTGGACGAGGTAGTCCCTCATCTCCTGGCTGACCTGCAGACCACGGTTAGGCAGGTGCGGGACCAGGGCAGGGCAGTGGCCAAGCAGCAACTTCAGACTGCTCTGGACATTGGAGACTCATGCGTCAGGTCAGTCGCGGCCGCAGTGGCTATGCGCCGTCAGGCATGGCTAAGGATATCCACCTTCACAGCGGATACCCAGCACAAATTGGCGGATGTCCCCTTCCTGGGGACTGACCTCTTCGGCCCTGGAGTGGAAGGCCACCTCCAGAGGATCTAAAAGTCCAATGCCACTTTGGACTCGGTCTCATCCGCTCAGAGGGACAAGGACGCAGACCGCAGCTCCAAGCCTTTCATAAGTCTGCTGGCAAGCACGTCCAGCCCAGCAGCATCAGGGCCAGCAGCGCACGCCTGGCGTCCCAAACCCAAGCCTCGGCTTCCTCCTCCAGGAAGCAGGAGGTAAGGCCCTGGAGGTCCCTCGGCGGTCCTTCCTCCAAGCCTGCCCAGTGACGGGTTGATGTCGCGCCCCACCCCGTCGCCTCACCCCAGGTGCCCCCCGTGGGGGGGCGGCTCTGCCACTTTCTTTCCGCCTGGTCCGTTATCACCACAGACCGGTGAGTGTTTGAGGTGGTGGGAAAGGGCCTGCATCTGGAGTTCGAGCAGGCCCCACCCTTCAGAGCCGTCGCACCGGGGGCCTCGGGGTCCGAAGCCTCGCTGTCAGCTCGCTGAGCCGACATCGCTCTCCTCCTCGAGATGGAGGTGATAAGAGAGGTGGCGGACCCTCCCTCAAACCCGGGGTTCGTGTCCAGGTACTTCCTGGTTCCGAAACGGACGGGGGGCTGGCGCCCCATTCTCGACCTACACGACCTAAACAAGTTCCTAAGGTCTCAAACCTTCAGGATGGTCACTCTGGCTCAGATAATACCATCCTTGGAACACGGCGTGTGGTTCTGCTCTCCGGACCTACAGGACGCGTTCTCTCACGTCCCTATCCATCCGTCACATCAGAGGTTCCTTCGCTTTCGAGCGGAGGGATCCCTTTTCGAGTTCCAAGACATGCCCTTCGGCTTATCTCCAGCTCCCAGGGTCTTCACCAAATGCATGGCAGTGGTGACAGCATTCCTGCGGCGCCGAGGGGTCCAGGTTACCCTTTCCTGGACTACTGGCTGATTGCAGCCCCCTCCAGACAGGAGGTGGAGCGGTCCAGAGATCTGGCCCTCCAGGTTTGCTCTCAGGTCGGCCTCCTCATCAACGAGGCCAAGTCGGAACTTGAGCCGAAGCAGGTGATTCTTTTCATCGGGGCAGAGCTCGACTCTCTTCGAGCCAGAGCACGCTCCCGCGGACAGGGCCGAGGTTCTTCCTCCTTTGCCCAATCATTTCTGGTTGGGCAATTGCGCCCTGCCCGGGACTTCTTGCGCCTCCTGGGTCTCATGGCAGCCTGTACCAGCGTGGTCCGTTGGGCCCGCTGGAACATGCGCCCCCTTCAGTGGGGGCTGGCCAGCCAGTGGTCCCAACTCTGCGATCCATTGGACCAGCTAGTGACGGTGACTCAGGGGATGTGGAACGCTCTCCAGTGGTGGACCGTTCCAGTTCATCTGCAGGAGGGCATCCCATTTGTCCGCCCAGCGCCGACGGTGTCTCTATCGACCGATGCCTCTCTGATGGGTTGGGGTGCCCATCTGGGGAACACCGGCGCCGGCCTCTGGTCCCCTGGAGTCCGATGCCACATCAACCTGCTGGAGCTCCGGCGGTCCACCTAGCTCCACCGCCTTTGCTCCGTTTCTTGAGGGTCAAGTGGTCGGGTCCAAGCGGACAACACCACGACCATGTACTCTAAACCGCCAGGGCGGGGCCGCTCCATGCTTCTATGCAAGGAAGCTCTCCGCATCTGGTCACTCGTCCGCAGCCTGGAGGCGGATCTCCTAGCCATTCATGTGGCAGGAGCCTCCAACACCCTGGCCGATGCCCTAAGCCGGATAGGAGCTGCGTCCCACGAGTGGTCTCTCCTGCCGGAGGTAGTACAAGATCTATTCTCCCATTGGGGCACACCTCAGGTGGACCTGTTTGCCTCAAGGGAGAATGCGAAGCTGAGGCTGTTCCATGCCCGCCCCCCTCAGCAGGGATCGCTGCAGGGGGATGCCTTCTCGAGGCCGTGGACCCCGGGCCTCTTCTACACCTTTCCCCATTCCCCTTGATGCACAAGGTGCTTCTCAAAGCAAGAAGGGACAAGGCGCAGGTGATTCTGATAGCCCCAGACTGGCCCCGCCAGTACTGGTACCCAGATCTCCTCAGCCTCAGCTCCAGGCTCCCGAGGCAGCTTCCAGCTCGCCCAGACCTGCTCTCAGTCAATCAGGGAAGGTATTCCATCCGGACCTTCAATCCCTACAACTGACCTGGTTCCTGAGCGCTAGAGTTCCAGGCCTTGGGTCTTTCCCGACGAGGTCCTCAATGTAGTTGAGGCGTCCCATAAGAGTCGACCAGAAAATGCTCGCCTTCAAATGGAAGAGATTTTCCATTTGATGCCAGGCAAGGGCCTGGACCCTTCCTCCTGTTCCTTGGCGGCATATTGGATTACCTTTGGTCCCTTTCTCAGCAAGGGCTTAGGTGGCGACCCTTAAGGTACCTGGCAGCCATCTTTGCTTACTGGGCGCGGGCGGGAAGCGGTCAGTGGTGCAGGAGAGAAGGTGGTCTGGCAGCTTTTCAAAGCCTTGATCATTTCCCCTCCGGTGCGAGAACCTCCACCTCCGTGGGATCTACTGCTGGTACTGGCAAAGCTCATGGGCAAGCCATTCGAACCAATGCACAGGTGTGAACTCTCTCACCTGTCGTGGAAGACCGCCTTCTTGGTGGCTATCACGTCAGCCAGAAGGATGGGAGAGCTCCAGGTGCTCTGCATAGAGTCTCCTTACCTGGTCTTCCACAGGGACAAGGTTGTCCTGCGCCCCCACCCGAAATTCCTTCCGGAAGGTGGTGTCGAGTTTCACCTTAACCAGGTGTTGACTCTGCGGTGTTCTACCCCAGTCACACCTCAGAGGCCGAATATAGGCTCCATACTCTGGACCCTAGAAGGGCGCTCGCTTACTATAAGGAGCGCACGGCTGAAATTCGGGAGGGTTTGCCAGCTGTTTGTCACCTACCCTGAAGCCGCACCTGGCAGACCTGCAGCCAAGCGGACGATAGGCAGGTGGGTCACCTCCTGCATAGATCTCTGCTATAAGTTGGCGGGCATGGAGCCTCCCAGAGGGATAAGAGCTCATTCTACCCGCCATACTGCTGCATCGGTGGCTGCTTCCAGGGACGTCCCTATCCAGGAAATCTGCAGGGCTGCTACCTGGAAGTCAGCACACACCTTCATCACCCATTACCACATCGACCTTGAGTCACGCCGGGATGCTGGTTTTGGGGCCTCTGCTCTCCAGTCTCTATTCCCTAAGTAGGCGCTTTGCCTCCCTCCTCCCGGAGAACTGCTAGGAGTCTGCCAGACAGTGTGGATGAACAACATATCCATGTCCTAGAAATACAGGTTACTCACCTGTAACAGGAGTTCTAGGAATGGTATATGTTGTTCATCCACCACGACCATAACCTCCCGGCCCGGCACAACCTGAGCTGCAGGGCCAGATCTGGCGTCATGGGGCGGAGCCGAGTTTTACCACCCGGGTGGGTGGGAGGAGCCAGCTTGAAGACCTTCCGGCAAGATTTAAAGCAGCAAGGATACCTGCCAGACAGTGTGGATGAACAACATATACCATTCCTAGAACTCCTGTTACAGGTGAGTAACCTGTATTTTTCTGCTCTCTCGTTCCAGGGCCTGGAGTTTTCTGGTGAGACGCATTGTCCTGCTGTTGGAATGGGAGGTTACTTTACGCCTTTCCTCCCTTCTCCCTAATCCAGAAGGTGTTAATCAAGCTCCAGATGGAAGGAGCAACTCTAATACTGATTGCTCCCCTTTGGCCTCATCATATTTGGTTCCCCTTACTGCCGCAGTTGGCAGGGGAACCACCGGTACCTCTACCCCTGTGCAAGGGCTTGCTGTCAAAGGAACAGGGGACCCTGGTCCATCCAGACCTCAAATCACTCCATCTCCATGCGTGGCTCCTGAAGACATAGCCATAGCTAGGTTTGGGTGTCTCAAAAGGTGGCTGAGGTTACAGTAGCTGCCAGAAAACCATCTACCAGAGCCACTTATTCCATGAAGTGGGAACAGTTTGCTTTGTGGGCCGCTTCTCATCAGCTGGATCATTTTACCTCTCCAGTAAATCAGCTTCTAGAGAATTTGCTGCCTTTATCAGATGCGTGATTGCAGTACTCTTCTATTAAGGTGCAAGTGGCTGCTATTTCAGCTTTCCACTTGCCTGTTGATGGTCGTGCAGTTGCTCAGCTGGAGGTGGCCCGTACGTTCCTGACAAGCATTCTGCACTTGAAACCACCAGTCTGCAATCCAGTCCTAGCTTGAGACTTCAATTTTGTGTTAGAAAAGCTTACTTTGGCTCCATTTGAGCCAGCCACGACTTGCAGCCTGTACTTTTTCATGGAAAACATTATTTTTAGCTGCTATTACTTCTACTCAACGGATTTCAGAGCTTCAAGATCTAATGTGTGCGGATCCGTATTTGATTTTCCATAAAGACAAGGTATCTTTATGTACCAGTCCTGCATTTCTTCCAAAGGTGGTGTCTGAGTTTACTTTAAATCAAACTATCCATCTGTCAGTTTATTTTCCCAAACATGTCAATCCAGGGGAAGCATTGCTCCATACTTTAGATGTAGAGAGAATACTTTGGTACTGTATACACCGCACGAATGACTGCAGGAAGGTCCTCACAGCTTTTTGTTTCCTTTGCCCTGGGAAAGAGGGTGTATCAGTTTCTAAGCAGTGTCTTTCCAAATGGTTGGCCACCTGTATTACTTTTTGTTACACAAAGTACGGTAAGGAACTTCCTGGTGTTTGTGGTCATTTCACTAGAGGCATGGCTACTTCTGTTGCCTGTTTTAAGAACGTGTCGGCTGCAGAGATTTGTGCTGCTGCAACCTGTAGCATTTGTCCACACCTTCACTAAACACTACAGTCTGGAATTACCTCTAGAAAAAGGGCAGGCTTTGGCTTAGCTGTACTTCAGGGCCTCCTTTTGTTGGCCCAGATGCTTCAGCTGCCCAGACTGTTTTGTTGCCAGTACTGCTTGGTACTCGTTCCATAGGTGTAGCTTGATGAAAGAGCTATCCTCGAAGAAGATAAAACAGTTATGTATTTACTCTAACAGTACATCTTCAAGAGAATCTCTTTTATCAGGCCATGCTGTCCCACCCTCTGTCCCCCTCAAATATAGAGCTCTATAGCTCCTGTCTCTTTCCCCAGGATGGTCTGCCTTCTGTTTTCCAGCCTCACCTGGTAGCTAGAACCATAAGCTTTCTCCTGGTGCCCTAGAGGAAGGTTCTCTCAGCATGATCTCCAGTGGGGAACTTTGTATGGCAAGTGCCAATGTAGGATGTCGTCATGTGCAACCCCTAGCAGACTGCTTGCAAGGAAGTTTCTGTTTTGTCCTAGTGCCTGGGGGCTGTAATTCCATAGGTGTGGCCTGATGAGAGATTCCTTTTTTCAATATCTGGACCTTGGAATCTGCACATCCGACAGGAATGAAACTTGAAAATGCCCTTGCTAACTCCACATTGTCAACCTAATGCTTACCCCATAATAATATACTGTACCCATCTCAGCTTATTTACTGATGGAATGTGGTGAGCGTTGGGGTTGACAACCCCAAAGCACACCCCACGCCTGATTTGCGAAGAGGCAAGAGAGGTGAAACCGTAATGGTTTTTCCTGTTGCTGCCTGCAGGTAATCCTCTACAAGGGTGTGTGGTCATGCTCTGATATAAGCACGCCTTGGTGTGCATTGTGATGCAGGCAGCCACAGGCTGAGTGCATTCAACCATCCAAGGCATGCGTATATCAGAGCAACCACATGCCTTATAGTGGGTTATCTATCTTATAAAATGGCCTGAAATGGGTTTTTTTGAGGAGGGAGACAAAAAGTAGCCCGTCTGGCACAAATTAGAGTGTCAGGTGATCTGGTTGATCCTGCTATAATTTAGACAGGGTAAAAGTGATAAGAGTTGCATGATAGATCCTGTTATTTTAACACTGCCTCCTAATCAGTTTTATTTTTGAGGCACGGTGTAGCAATACCGAGCGGTGTTCATTGCAGTAAAATAAATCCTGGTAGAAGTTTATTATCAGCAAAATTTTTGCATGAAAAGATGTAAAAATTAGATAAAAGGAAACTTGCTTTGTGCCAGAAATGAATGTAAATGTAGAAATGGGCCACAAACTCTATAGTGAAATGGAATAAGTGAGTTGGTGACTTTGGTACTGCAGACAGTAACATGCACAAGTGTTGTTATAGCAACCCCTTTCTCACACGTCACTGTAGTACCAAAGTAGATTCAGTTTTGTTTGTTTTCTCAAAAGAAACACTAAATAACTCTTGACTGTACAGTGAGGAGAACTAGCAAGTCAGTGGCTGTGAACGTGGTGAGGCAGGCATGAGTGAGGATTGTTACAGAAACACTTGCTCACGCTTGCGTCTACACATCTGAATCTGCCAACTTGCTCTCTCTCTCCTCACTGTGCAGTTGGTGACTTTTTTTTAAGAGGAAACAAACTAAACTGATTTTGAAACTAAACAGATTGCATCTTAAGCAGAAAGCTTTGTGATGATAAACTTCTGCCAGAATTTTTTTACCACAAGGAATGCCGTTTGATCACACTACACTGTGACCTGTGACACAAAAGTGATTACACCACAGACGGTGTTAAAATGGCAGGACAGACCAGATGTTTTTGGTTTTTTTGTAAATTACTTCTAATGTACTAGAATCATGGCAGAATCAACCCAATATCTGTTTTGTTTAATGGACTACATGAGCAGTTTGGGACAGCTGAATATATTTTACTGGCTTATGGATGTTAACATTAGGCAATGTGTAGCAGTCTGTGCCAGGTGTGGACTGGTATCTTATCTATTTTGCTAGTGAGAAGGTTTTGAAGGATGGAAAAAAGTGCAGGTATGCAGTCGTGGGTAAAGTACAGTCATGTGGCGTGATTTATTCAATCAGAGAACCCAATTTTCACTGTTTTTTTGCTTACCCATTTTATAATACATATACGTACTAGATAATCCACTACAGGGTATGTTGTCATGCTCTTATATATGCAAGCTTTGGTGTGCGTTCAGCCACCCAAGGTGTGCATATATCAGAGCATGACTGCATGCCCTCTAGTGGATTATCTGTAATAAAAAAAAAAATAGCCACTTTTTTGTTAGGAGGAATAGTGCTGAGGAAGAAATAGAGGTAAAAAACTCTGTGTACGTGTCTCTACATTGAATTCCCTGAAATAGCACTGTTCTCCAAAGGTATCACTTTTGTCTTGTCCGCTGTTCCTGCACCTTTTTTTTCACTTTCACTTTAATAGCCAGATCCAGTGGGTGTCCATTCATGGAGTTCAATGAGTTTAAACAAAATCTTTTAAAAGCAGTCCTTTGGGCAAAAAATAGATAAAAAGAAACTTGCTTTGTGCCAGAAATGAATGTAAATGTAGAAATGGGCCACAAACTCTATAGTGAAACAGAGTGAGTGAGTTGGTGGCTTTGGTACTGCAGACAGTAACGTGCGCAAGCGTTGCTATAGCAACCCCTTTATCACACATCACTGTAGTACCAAAGTCGTCAACTCACTGGATCAAGCTAATAAAACTGAAAGTAAAAAAAAACGCAGGAGCAGGGGACAACACAAATGGCAGGATCAACCATGTAAGTGATACGTTTGTAGAAAAGTGCTATTTTAGGGATTGAAACAAGTGTTGGGGCAGGTACATAGAGAACAAAAGGATTTAAGCCGCTATTTATTTATTATGGTGACTGTGCCAAATTGTGTGTGAGAGGTGTGGCGTGATCTCCTAGTCTGGGTTGGCAGTGAGCAGATTCTGGAGGGCTAGAAAGAAGTGCAGGCGTGTAGTTGTGGGCTAACGCATGGTCATGTGGTGTGTTTTATCCAATCAGGGACCTCAATTTTCACAAATTTTACCTACCCAACATACATATAGATTTTTATACAACATGGGCTGGATATTCAAACTGTGCCATTCTGTGGCACAAGCCCTTGCGCTGCTCAAAATAGTTGCGCTGGGGTGTGGCCGGGGCGATATTCAACGGAGTTACGCTATTGAGCAACTCTTTGAATATCACCCCCGACCACAACCACTGTGCATGGCGCGTGGAACTTGCGCCACCGCGGGTGGTCAGAGTGGAGCATTCAAGATGCGGTGGCGCAGAGTTCCATTCTTGGAATATACAAGCCCCGATATTCAAAGGTGACATGCAAATGGGGCCATAATTCATACCAAGGTCGCGGGAGGCCATTTGCATCTATTTATGTTCCCATTTGCATGCCATTAGCATGCAGGTGCACCGATCCCCAATGACTTTGCGCCTGGTGCCTGCCGGGCAGCAGCCATCGAGACCCGGCCCCTGCAGCCGATTGCGGGCATAACTGTACTAAATCCTCTCCCCAGCTGGCCCGATCACTGGCAAAACCATAGTAACCCCCTCCCCACAAGCCTGATTGCGGACATTAGGGTCACCCCAAGAACAATATCCTGGTGGTCCAGTGGACATGAAGCCGATCAGCGGGCATTGAAAGTCCAACCCCAAGGTCCAAGTGGCTTGGTGATCTGGTCAGCTCCCCATCCACCAGCAGGCCCACCACCCTTCTCTTCCCCGGGGCGGCACCCACCCGTCTGCCGCCCGCCGACTGCTCGGTGGGGCTGCCGCCATTGGTTCAGAGCAGAGCCAATGGATGTGCAGCCGTCCGTCTAAGGCAGTCAGATATGTGAATGAATGAATTCATTCACATATCTGAACTACGCTACTCGTATAGGCTACTGCGCCCATTAACTCTTGCTCAGACTCAATAAGCTATTCTAACTGATCAATCGGCTGAGGGAGCAGAGAAGCAGGTGGGGTGACGCCGCCCGCCCGGTTGATGGGGGAGGATGAGGGTGGTGGGGCTCCCCCGTGGGTGGGGCCACTGATCACCAGGCTACTTGGACTTGTGGGGGTGGACTCTAATGTACGATGATTAGGCTTCATGGTCTACTGGACCACCAGGGATATTGTTCATGGGGTGGACTCTAATGCCCGCGATCGGGCTTCGCGGTCCACTGACCACCAGGGATATTGTTCTTGGGGGGTTGACCGCTAATACCCACAATTGGGCTAGTGGGGGTTACTACGGTTTTGCCATGATCGGGCCAGTCGGGGAGGGGTTTATACAGTTATGCCCGTGATCAGGCCAGTCGGGAGGGGTTACTATTATGCCTGCGATTGGGCTGCAGGGGAGGCACAAGGAGTAAGTCGAGGGCCACCCACAGGTGGCAGCTGCTGTGTTGTGCCCTGCAATGCGGCAGCTCACCTGTGGGTGGCCCTCAACTTACTCCTTTTTTTTTTTTTTTTTTTTTTTGCTCAAAGTTGTGCAGGCGCAGGTTGGGGGTTGCACCTGCACAACTCTGCACAGCCCGCTGAATATCGGGTTGTGCAGTTTATGCATGGTTCCTCCCCTTCCGGTTGAGCATGCCTTCATTAGCATTGAGCTGTTGCTCAGCATGACTTAGGGGGCGCAACTGCCTCCTGCTGAATATGGCAGAATGGCGCAATTTCGGACTTGCGGAGGCGCAACCCTTTTGAATATCCAGCCCCATGTGTGTACTGAGAAACTAGCAACATAAATAGCGTTATCTTGACCAAGCATAGCAAGATGATGATATCTGGCAGAGTAGGGAATGTAGCAATGCCTATTGAACCAGTCAAACTGTAGCTTTCACTATGCTGATGACATCAGAGTAGTCAAGTACAGTACTGAAGCCAGCAGTTGAAATCAAACAGAAACTGTTATATCTTCATATAAAGAGCACATTTAAAAGGTATAACAATGGTCTGACTCAAACTATGGTTAATTTTCACTTGTGTGGGGGCAGGACTTTCATAACTCACTTGGTACTCCAGCACTCGTGAGTTATGGTCCTGCCCCCTCACACATAAAGATAAATTGCATAATTTGAGGCAGCCTATTGCAAATCCCATACATATAATAGGGGTGCTACCTATTATAGGATCATGGTAGCACCCCTATAGTTAAGAGTTGGATCTGCTCTTCTGTGTTAAGCCCCATTTTTTGCACCTTAATAACTTTGGCGAACTGTGATGACATAGCCCAAAATTTGGCATGTGCGGTCAGGCTGCCAGAGTCTCAAAACTTGAAAAGTTTAGTGACGGCATCTTGTATGTTTTTTGAGATATGGAGTGGTAAAAAAACAAACAAAACAAAAAAACAGAAACTTTTTTCCTATACTTAACATGGTGTGTTTTGCCCTCACCGACAGCCCAGACAGTATGAATTTTTTTCCTGAAATGTTCAGGGATGATGGGGTCTATGCCAAGGGTGTGCCTTTGGATGGTTTGGTGAAAAAATATCATACAATTTTTGCATTATAATGATTTTTGTGATAACTGCCAGACAGGTAAAAAAATATATATATCTAACTGTTAACAGTTCATGATTTACTTACTGTTCGTGCTTAGAGAAATAGTGTTCGTGATGATAGCCATCTTGTTTTCTCCCCCTAACGAATGAACAAGGCATGTATTTAGATATCCGTCACATACTTAGTTTGATTTTTGTCTTAGAATTTAGCAATTTACAGGGCAAATGTGTGTTCTTGTGGCGAAAATCATTTTGCCCGGCACGCACTTATGTAAATATCGTCTGATCTATATAAAAAAAATAAAAGGTTCTCATGTTTTAACAGTTTGTGATTTACCGATTGCGCTATATTGCTTTTTAGGTTTGAACTGTTTTTTAAAGAGCTCTTGACTATAGTTGGACCTCTGCCTGAATTCTGGTGCGCTGTATGTCATTTTTGTTGGTTTACCATGAATTAAATTTTTTAAAATATGGTTTTATTTTATAAAATATGG
The DNA here is from genome assembly GCA_016271365.2 of Neoceratodus forsteri. Classification (NCBI taxonomy): domain Eukaryota; kingdom Metazoa; phylum Chordata; order Ceratodontiformes; family Ceratodontidae; genus Neoceratodus; species Neoceratodus forsteri. The sequence continues at coordinate 227,419,605 of CM057456.1, forward strand.
TTTTACTATTCTTTTTGCCTTAATCCCTTCCCCCCCAACTACCTGCCTGGTTTCCCCACCAATCGTTTGCCACTGGCTGGTTGAATTGTGCATGCGGTCATTTGTAGCTTTTCTGACAATTCAAAGATCACTCAAACGTGCAACCCTCATGAAGCTTTCTTTCTTTAAAACCCTGCTTGATCGCTCTGTCAAACAGACATGCAAATGTTTTCGCTAATGACCCTTTATTCAAGAGAATGGCACACCCAGAGTTATTGTTCCTCTCTCCACTGTTGCTTCTCACCTGCTGTCACTGTGCCTTAACTTCTGACTGCACTGCATTGTCACCTTGAATCACCTACTTGCTACACTAATTGTCTAGCTGCTGAATCTTGAACCTACATGGTTTTATTGTATATGTATATAGATTGAGTGTGCAGCTCCAAAGTATTGTATGTCTTTTCTCTACAGCGACTCATTGTAGATTCCTGTTTTTTATGTACATATGTGTTCTCAAGCTGCTTCACTATGTTAATCGACTGTATTTGCCTTGACCTACCCAGGTCCACCTTGTAAATGAGTTTTTTTCTCAACAGTGCTTCGCCCAGTAAAATAAAGATTTGATTGATTGATTGGAGCCACAGAGCGTTTACTAAGTGGATCTCCTCATGGTTGTTTTGTTGTACATTGCAGTTGTCAGTCAGTTCTATTGCTAGTTGGAAACAATTGAATACAAAACTATACCATAAAGACACATATAGTGTCAGCTTTTCACATACAGTGCAAATAAAAGTGATATCCTTTTCAAACAAGCAGTCCTTCCCCCCCATCTGACAGGTATGCGGTGCACTGTCATAAATGTCCCTGGTAGTCTAGCAGTCCCTCTCCTCACCTCACCCGACAGCCATCCCATAATCTTTCATAAATGTCCCTGGTAGTCTAGCGGCCACACACACACACGCACACACCTGACAGCCATCCTGTTAACCTCCGGAAATGTCCCTGTTAATCTGGTGATCCCTCCACCCACCCGACAGTCATCCTGTTACCCTTCCGAAATGTCCCTGGTAGTGTAGAAGTCCCTCCTCCCACCCGACACCCATTCTGTAATCTTTCATACATGTCCCAGGTAGACTAGCGGTCCCTCTCCTCACCTCACCCAACAACCATCCCATAATCTTTCATAAATATCCCTGGCAGTCTAACGGCCATGCACACATACACACACACTCCCCTGACAGCCATCCCGTTAACCTTCGGAAATGTCCCTGTTAATCTGGCGATCCCTGCACCCACCCGACAGCCATCCTGTTAACCTTACGAAATGTCCCTGGTAGTCTAGAGGTCCCTCCCTCCACCCGACACCCGTTCTATAATCTTTCATACATGTCCCTAGAGTAGCGGCCCCTCCCCACACCTGACAGCCTTCACCGTAACCTTCTGAAATGTCCCTGGTAGTCTAACAATCCCTCCCACTGCCATGCCTGACAGTAATGAACATCATCCCTGGTGGCTAACGGTGCCTCAACCCACCTAATCCCTCACCCAACAGTATAGTGAATATTCCCTGGCTTACGATGATCCCTCCTCCCATCCCCAGTGTGACAGTCCCCCTTCCCCCACAAAACGCCAGCCTCAGGTGGTAGAATCCCCCTTCAAACACAGAGTCCCATCCCCGTGTCTGTAAAGTGCTTGGTGTCCCCCATCCCATTGCTCATTGGTGGCAGTGGCCCACTCTCCCTCCCACGGCACTAACACCCCCCCATCCCCCGTACTGTCACGTTGGTACCATGGATGCTAGACGGCGAGTAGCACAGCCCTCCACACTCCACCTCGGCCACCCACCGTCCGACTGATGCTGGGAGTGCATAGCTTATTTAGGCCCTATAAATAAGCTGTGTGCTCCCAGCATCAATTAGATGGCTGGTGGCCGAGGTGGAGTGTTGAGGGCTGTGCCGCTCACCGTTCAGCAGCTGTAGCACCAATGTGATGGTACAGGGTGTGAGGGGTGGCCTCTGCAACCAATGAGAGATGGGCTGAGGGGCGCCAAGCACTTTGCAGACACAGGGTTGGGGCTTTGTGTGTGTGGGGGGGAATTCCTAGCACCTGCAGCAGGCACCATGGGGGGAATTGTCACACCAGGACGAGGAGAGGGACCACCAGACACTGGGGAATATTCACTATACTGTCCGTCAAGGGATCGGGTGGGTGGAGGGACCGCTAAGCACCAAGGATGATGACTAATGTTGGGCATGGCAGCGGGTGGTTGGAGAGATGGCTAGCTACCAGGGATGATGTTCATTATTGTCAGGCATGGCAGCGGGTGGGGGGAGGGACTGCCAGGGACATTTCAGAAGGTTACTGGGATGGCTGTCAAGTGAGGGGAGGGACCACTAGACTATCAAGGACATTTTGGAAGGTTAACGGGATGGCTGTCTGGTGGGTGGGACAGACCGCTAGACTACCAGGGACATGAGTTAATGGGATTGGTGTTGAGGGGGTGCTAGACTATCAGAGACATTTATCAAAGACTATAGGATAGGTGGTGGAATGGGGGGACCGCTAGACAACCAGGGACATTTATGACAATGTACGGGATGGGTGTCGGTTGGGGGGAAGGACCACTAGCCACCAGGTACTGGGTTGAAGAGCGATCGGTGTTGTATTATGATTTTCTGTGCCCCGCAGGTAAGGAGTCTTTAAAGGGACACTGTCAACCCTGATTATATACATTTTTGGGCATATGATGTTTGTTTTTTTTAACATTTTAGTTGCTCTAGTAAGCAGTGCCCAGGAAAAATGTACAGTTGTTACTCTCTGCCATATTTGTGTTACAACACTGACATTGCAAGCTTGTTTTTTTTTTTTGGGGGGGGGGGGTGTTTATTGTAATGTGATCACCTGAAATGTATCACTCCATGTAGGCACTAGATCATGATGCATTGTGTGGCATCATTGTAGTCCCGTGAGCTTCGAATCTTCTGTGTTTACAGGCACGTAGGTAACCTGCAGTCAAGTATCTTTATTATAAGATAGGGTGTTTGGAAACTTTATGTCCTCATTTTTGTTGTCTTGTTTAAATCACAGACTAGTACCCAACTGTCATTTTGCTATTGAAATAAACTGAAGCTTCAGCTGCTCACTGTGCATCTTCAATTACTGACTGTCTCTCTCTCTGTTTCTCTCTGTTGTTGAATGGATACTTAGGAGGCTGCAAAATCATCGAAACAAGCAGTAGGTCAATTAGAGATTAACAATTCATTATATTTAAATAAAATCTAATGATATCTGTTGCTATGCCTACCTGGATTTGGAAAGTTTATTTTTCTGGTAAATGGGAGGGGAGGGAGCGTAGCGGTGCGCTGGAAATCAATACATAATAATTATGCACATTATGACAGAGATTACTTTGTTATATATGTTTTGAACTCAATTGGTGTAATTTAAACTTTTTACTAAATACATTCAGCTCATCCTTATGAGCAGCAGTTTAACTGCATGTCAGTTGTCTAGCATACAAAAACTGCAGCTCTTCACAATTTTTCACACTTGTACCTATTTTAACCCACCCTAGACCTTCTTCCCTCGGAACCTTTATAGACCCCTGCCGTCCTACCTTACTAGCATACTTGTGTATCTAGTATCTCTGCCTTGCTGCATATCCCATCCAGCTGCTGCCCTCCACCTTTCTCGCATCTCTTCTACCCCACCCTACCCTCTTCTCCCACCTCTTTGGTGCCCTTGGTTCTCCAACCTACTCCATTGTAGGCTTGACACAGCCTATCAGTACTCCTAAATGTCCCTGTTCTCTCCTCAAACTCACCTACCCCTCCTCATCCTTTACTTTTGTCCCCTGCCTCTCTTCTTTGACCCCTAACTTACCTCCCTATATCCTGTACCCTATCCTTGATCCCTGCACTCAATTAGCCCTCCCAGCCTTAGCTCCCCCACCTCCTTCTTCTCCCCGAACCCTCTGTACTTTAGCTAATTTGCTCTGTTCTTTACATTAGCCTTCCATACTCTTCAAGATTACGTTTCATGCAGTCATCTCTGCCCTTTGTTTCTCAAAGTTGTTAAAATCCCGCTTATCCAGTTGTCTTGTGTTAGGCGATTTAATTTTGCACTGCTACTAGCTTGCTTTGTTTTGTTGCATTACTGCATTGTTCTGCCTTGTTTGCTTTAACTCCTTTGATGTGATTTTGTTTTATTGTCTTAGCTGCTTTAATGTACTGTATTTATCACCTGGTTCTTGGATCTTGATGTAATTTTATGTAGTTTTTTTTACCTGTAATGTCCTTTCTGTAACCTCCCGGGTCGTGCCTGAAAATAGTTAATTTTCATGACTAGTGCACCTTGCCCGGTCAACAAAAACTAAATAAATATTTGTCCTCTTATCTGTCGCTCATCTAATGGTATAAATATTTGAACATATGACAGATATTCAAAATATAGTTTGAGACATATTACAAACATTTCTGAAAAGTAAAGATTCATTAGGTGTGTATGGAGAGAGCGCGCAAAAGATATCCTGTGAAATGTACACAAAGAAAAAAAAAGCTTTGACTGCAGAGGCCATTTGCTGAATGTTTGAAACAATGATGATTGATCATTATCAGCCCAAATGAGGCATGTTACAGTGCAATAGAAATACGTATATCCACACAATGACAGATGTCGCCAGATGCAGCTTGTCACTCAGTATGGTGGCTCCGGTTACTGTGATCCACTAGTGACAAACTCCCCCCATCCAAACATTCAAAGGCAAATCTGAATTTTAATCACCAGCAGAATGCAACATTATATTGAATAAGATATGCCACAAATAGTTAAACTCTTGGTTCAGATTCTATTACAAAAAGGATTAGTAAACTATAGCAAATACTATTCATTGCATGAAGAGGTTATGAGACAAAGATTAACAGCAAAGAGTGCAATTATAATTAATTGATCATAAACCTGAAAGCAATGCAGTAAATAAATAAATAAAAAAAGACTTCGCTTGTTAGATGTATCACTTTTTAATTTATATAGAATAAATCAGACCTAAATATACCTCGGATGAAGACGTGTGTAAATAGTTGACCCACGTCCATGTATGTATAGATGTGAGTGTGCATGAGAGAATGTCAGTCCATTGGAAGTTGCTCGAGACCATCGGGAGTGGCTTGACTATGAAAGGCACAGACATAGCACTACATCATGTAAATAGACACACATTGCATACTGAGACACACAAATACTACATGGGGTCATTATGGTTGTGGTTGGGGGAAGCTATAGCAGCATGCCTCACCATAACAGTAGGAATGTGTACAGTATGAGTTGCGGCAGCATTGGCCGCAGTGATAATGAGCAAAAGCCTACACTGGTGCTTGCAACCTCTCCTTGCCAAAGAGTTCTTGGCAGCTGGAGTTGGGCTGGCATTAAGTGTGCAGCTTTTCCTGGTGTTTGCAGTGCTACAGGTTAAAGTATGCTGCCCCTTTGTCTACCCCAAGAAACTGGCATTGGACCTGGGGTGCATTGTTACTACTTAGTAGTAGTAAGTTTATTTGTTCGGTCATAGACCATTACAAAATGTTGACATTTTAAATACATACAAATACAGTTTATATTTAAGACAAACAGGATAAAAACTATATATTTAAGCCAACCAGGATAAAAACTATATAAGAATACAATATAAAAATGTCAATACATCATACAACTTTAGCACATTTCCATACAGTTGAACAGTTTCACTACAAGTTACATATTTTAACATTTTAGAGTAAGTCCATTATACTTCTATGACCTTTATATTTTTTAAAGAATGTTTCAAACGAATTAAAGCCATGGCTTTCAAGTATGAAGCTACATTATTAATTATATGCTCATCTTGAGTATCGAACATAACATCCAGTAATATGTATAGTAATAGTATGATCTGTGGTTTGGATCAGGTCCCTGTTAGGTTGGAGCCAATATTTTCTTGGAATCTCGTACCATGTACAATAGAATGTGACATGAGATACATTTTTTAACTCTGGTCTATTACAGTTACAATGTTTATCTGAAAGATTTGTAGATTTAGAATAGTGAGCTTTTAAGATATTACTTTGGTGAAGTTCAAAACGATATTTCGTATATAATTTTCTCTTATCTTTTTCTGTTAGTACATCTAAGTAGTATCTGTAGTCGAGCCTTAAATCGTGTGTTATTAACCATGGCAAGATTTTTATCCTGCATATTTTGTCATCTGCTTTATAGGAATTAATAATCTTGTTACTAATATATCTGTTATATGGTATTTTAAACGTATTTGAATCCCTTTACTTGTATATTATTTAAAAAATTTTACGTGGTATTTATTTAGCAGGGCATCAATATTTTTTTTAGCCGACCTGACTGACTGCAACCCAGTTCCTGCCATTTTTTTGTTTTTTATCATCATCTTTTTGGGGCTGGACTCCCTTAGCCCCACGAGCAGGCTCGCCTGTCTCCTGTGACCTGCCCCTCATACTCTGGGAGCCCCCAGTGGTGCATATGAAGTGAGAACTCTTTCCGTCGTCAGAGGGTCGGGCACCAGGAGTGCTCATACACGAGCCGTCATTTTTCTGTGATTGCTCCCTCTGGAGCTGAGTGCATGCAATGATCGCAAGCCAAGGAGGAATCGGCACGCCTGCGGTGCACTCCCCATGCTCACGCATGGCGCCTTGCTCCGCAGCCACCGCCAGGGGGCAACCAGGTGCTGGTGCTGCATGTCCCCCTCCCCAGAGAAGGAGAGCAGTCCTCCGGATGCTCAATCCTTCCCCTCCCGACCCCCGGCTGCCCATTCTTGAACACTGGTCGCCAGTGTGGCGCGAGGTATGGCATCCAGCATCTCAACCCTCCGCGCCACCAGGTCGGCCTCAGTTCCTGCCATTTTAATTTGTCCTCTAGACAGATTAATGTAATCTGTTTTTTTTTTTTGCATTTTATTACTACTAGATATCCGGGAAAACACTGAACCAGGAGAGGAAAGGGGAGTACTGCTAGACACTAAGGAAAGTGGCAATTGAAGCACTCACTGAGTTCCAGTGGCACCCTCCAACTTCTTTTCCTGGTGTCCAGTTGCCCTATTTGTAAGCAATCCCTGGTATCCAGTGGCACGGATGGTTGTCTTCATGCAGTCCCAAAGGGACCTACATGAATGAGGATACAATTCCAGTATCTCAAAAAGAAAGAAAATAAATCTGTTTTATAGCTTGAACATTGCTATAACATACGTGTCAAGTTTTCTTTTCCTCCATGTGAACAGTAACAGTTTGATTCTGTAGTGTGTTTACTGTATCTAGCTCTGAGAAAGTTGCTATCCAGTAGCTATAATTGGGCTTTAAGAAAGGTTCTACGTAATGCTGGGTCTTGTAACATGTGTATTAAAAAAAAAAAAAACATGCAAGGACTCGCACGCAGCTGAGTTGCACTTCGTAAATTTTATTCCAACAATTATTTATCTTAGATTTAGTTTTTTTATATTTTTAATTAATTCTGATTAATTTTCTGAGCATATTTTTCCAGAAAGGATTAACCATATATATTCAGTATACTATAAGGATTTTTTAGCCAGTTTCTAGAACTGCTATCAGTATTGATCCATTGTTGTTTTTCCAAAAGACATTTCTTTGGTAGTCTGTTTACGGAAAGTCTGGTAAGGTGGATCCAATAGTTAATCCTCTTGGTGTCACAATTTGAATTAATATTTATTAGTCCCAATTCTGCTCTAAGATATATTGCTAGACACGATGGAGGAATACCAAGAGCTGTCCTTAAAAGTCTGTAAATCGGGGCTATTAATTTGTCTTTCTTTTGTATCCCAAATTTCTATTGCATAGAGAATTTGAGAAAAGTATTTTTACTTAATTGTGTAACTTCTGGGTGGATCTATCCCAAGGGCTACTACCCCTGCCTGCTTGGCTAGTAACAGGTTAAGGGGCCTGAGTTCTGAAATGGGTGCCTCCACCCGGAGGTCAGGGTTGGTAGTGGTCAAGCTAACCTGTGCACAGCCCTCCGGGACACTGTAACCCCCTTCCCTCTAGTGAGCTGAACACTGTGCCAGTAATCACTTTCACAATAATACCTGGTACACCACACAAGTACTCTACACTGTTTGCACTTACCACCAGGGCTGGTTCCTCTGGCTCGACCCCGGGGACCCCCTGTAAAACAAGGTTATGCACAGCAAATAGCAACAGTACAGTACTTTGAGCACAAACTGGAACCACAGTCAGATTACATGCAGAAAAGTTAGATCTGATTTATTCAGGGGACTTGAACAAGGAAGGGCCAAAAATCAGGTTAATTAACTTAACGGTTATATCAGTCAAGCAGTTATGCATGCGCTTTGAGTCCCCCCACACAGTCACATCTCTGGGTACCCAGGTGTAGAAGAGATGGGCTAGCCAGGACTGTTGCCCAGGGTTGCAGCTGGTTGGGGCCCTGTGATGGAAAACACAACATGCACAATATTTGTAATCTGGAGCCAGGGGGCTCAGTTCGTAAAGGAAACGAAACAACAAGACAATCGGATGACACACTCAAATTAAGCTGTTGTTGCAGGGAGCTACCCTGGTATTTACTCACGATACCCAAGAATGGACACAGGCTGGACAAAAATCGAGACTGCAAGTGGTTGATCTGGAAATCCGGGAGAAGCAGGGCCCACACGAGTCGCAGAGGCGTTGTTCCTGTTCAAGCGTGGAGCAGGGGGCTGATACCCAGGTAGATCTCTCTTAGATGGCGTCTCTGTGCAGTGGGTAGTCTGGCTGGGCCATCTGGCAAGGCCCAGACCACATGGAGACAAATTCGGATGCAGTCCATTTTGGGCTGGATACAGCTTCCAGCAAGCAGAACACAGTTCACACAGTAGGGAACTAACTCACAACCCACTAGCAGCTCATAGCATGTTTACATATACGGGAATTCTACTGAACCAGGCAAACGCTCCCCGGTCACAATCGCAAAGTCTCTATACACACCGGGAGCTTGGGGAGTAGCTGGAACTCCTGACAGGCCGATCGCATTCAGTAAAATCTTTGGTCTTCTTCAAGTTGTGTCTGGCCCACTTCAGTAGCTTACTTTACTCACACAAACTTGGATTTAGTCCAAAATAATTCTCTTCTCTCCCTGTCAGGAGCAGCTAGCAGACGTGCAAGCCAAAAACTCGGCCCTTTCACAGTTTTCCCATGAGAATCCACTCAGGATTGCTGCCCAAAATACACCTGAGCTCTTCTCATTTCACTTCCCAGCTCAGAACTAACTGAAACTTGCAAGCAGCCTGGGACTTCCCCAAGATTCAGAAGGCTTGGTTGGCTGATTTGGCTGTCAGTCAAAGCAAGAGCTCCCCCTTCAGTTACAAAAAAGGCACAAAAAGTTCAAAACTACAATTCCTACAGATTTTGACTTCAGACAGCTCCTGTAGTCCGGGCTACATTTAAGGTCCCACCAGAACTGATTGGTCCAATTTGCAGTCCAGGACCAAGATAGTGGAGACAAAACAAAACAGTCCTTGCTACAAAGAAAGCAGGTTAGACATACTACATTATCATTATCACTCTAAATGATTTTCAGGAAATAGTTACATCTTTCAACAGAGCTCCCTCTCAGATTATTTAAGCTGCAATTAGGCAGCTCTTAAAGAGACAGTACACAAAGGCAATACAAGCTCTGGTAATTGCATTTAAACTGCTGAAACACAGGACACCAGCCTGGCAGTGAGCATTTAGGCAAGCTCAAGGAAGACGTTATGGGAACCCCCATTTGTAGGGGGTTACAATTGCTTTAATAAGACACATAATCGAGAGGCCATCATAGATATAATTGAAATTGCTGAATCCATGTTGTCTTTTTTGTTACATCAGTAATTCTGTTAACACGTTTTGTCCATTTACCCAATAATGCGAAGGTTATTCCTAGATATGCAGTACATAAGAGCCAACATTTTTTAGTTTTTGTTTTCCAATTTTCCGTTGAAACATCTCATTTTCTCCATGCAGTCACAGATCATGCTATCTAGAAAGGTACCTCATGCAGTGTGCAAGAGTACCTGTGTATGCAGAGGTGCAGGCCCCATCGGGTCTTCTGTCTGCAGAACATACTGCACAACATACAGACACAGCTGGGGCCGCAGATAAACAAATCCACGAAGGTAGCACATCAGTGCTACTGCATTTGTGTCATCTGGAAACAGTTGCATCTCTTCTGATAATGGCTGTCTTTGGTTGCTTGTGTGGGCTTGTCCTTTTGCTGCTTGGGGGGTGGGGAGTTAGGGTTGGAAACCCCAATGCCACATTTCCCTACTTTTGTGGCCTTAACTTGAACCCCAGCTGGTGCATTAATGCAGTTTTTGCAATTAATCCATGTGCATGTGTTTTGAGAGAGAGAGTAAATGATGGAAAAGTGTGGTATATGGGGAAATAATACCATTGAGGGGTTGAACAAGCCTGGCCTTTATGATCTTGTTCAACCCCGAGATAGTATTTCCTCACATACCACACTTTGCCATCATTTGTTTTATATACTACATAAGGTTGGACAAGTCTTGCTGTGTCCTGTATAGACAGCTAGTTAGGGTCATAATGCCCTACTGGGCTACCATCATATATGGGGAAATAAATTATGATTTTTCAATGGGGGGAAACGGGCCCAATTATGTATTATATAAATCTCAGTGAAGCTCTTTATCTGTTTAGCTATACATGTGTGCCATTGTATAAATATGGGATACATGATGAGCAGGAGTCTGATATGTGAAATATCTTCATGAGTGACCAGTGACCTCTGGATACTCACGAGTGGCCGAGCATAGCAGAGCCACGAATGAGAGTGTCCAGAGGTCATTGTTCACGAGTGAAGATATTTCACATATCACACGATCTGCACATCATGTGTGCGATTTATACAGTAGGCTTTTTTGTAATTTACTTGTGTTATTTTGCCTGTTTTGTGCCGTACTTTTAGGTTCTTTAAGTGTTATTTTCTGTTTTCATTCCTTTCCGCGGATGTTGTGTGGTTTTCTGAATGGAATACTTGTGGCTGTCAATCTTATGTATTTGTGCGTATGTATTTATTTATTTTGAAAATGTTTCACCAGGAAAGACGACATGAGCTGAGAACAGCTAGTTTCCAGAAGCGTCCTGGGGGGAGGGGAGTACACTGCTGAAAGAGCAACAAAAGCAACAATACAAGAGCATTTCAGTACATTAGCAATACAAGGCACAGCAATTACAAAAACAAAGACATAGCCATGTGTACAGGTACGGTCCGAGTGGCTTAGTCAGGTATAAAAAAACAGCAGCAATCGATTAATGGTGCGAGAACAGTACATTACAGGAGTAGCACATTACAGTGAGTTAACACAAACCTAGATTGAGATAGAGCAGGAGTTGTAGCAACCTGAGAGTAGGAGAACTCCCATGGGGCAGACACAGATGAAGTGCTATGCATATAGGTTGAGCATGAGTGGCAATGCTTGTGGGCCTATAGGAGGGCAGGAGTGGAGCAAGAGGGGAGTTGGGATGGTGATGATTTGAGGGTAGGTGGGAAGAGAAGGAGGGGGATGCCTATGTAACAAATAACCTTCAGGACCCTGTGGAGATACAGAGACTTGGGCTTCTTGGGGGATGAAGGGTCCGGAAGCAGTAGTGAGACAAGAAGTGAGTATGGCGGGGATAGAAGTTGTGGGGGAGGAAAAAGGGGAAAACGGACAGCCTAGAACCAGAAACCCTTCAGAATGCAGAGAAACCTGTAAGGGGAACCAGCCACAGGTGGTGGGGTGGGGAGAAAGAGAGGAGAATTAAAAGGAGGTGTGACAGATACAGGAGGGGGACTGAAGATAGGTTGGGTAGAAGGAGAATCGGCCCGGGAGGGGGAATAGGGGGGTTAGAGATAAGTGCAGTTTGAGGAATAGAAGTTGTGTAGAGCTAAGGAGATAGAGTACGTGGGTGAGGAGAACTGGATGGGGGGTATGCATAGGGACTGATGGGGTGATTGATGTGTAGTTGTCTGCTGTTATTGGTTGGTGTTGCTGTCTTTCATGGTTTGATAGCGTGTGACTGGTTAGTGTGTTTGCAGTGGGTGGTGCTTATTCGGGGAGTGCAGGTTCCGGGTTTGAGATGTTTTTTTTTTTTTTTTTTCCAGGTTTAGGGCTTTTGTGCACTTTGTGCTATTTTGATTATATTCTGTGTTGCTTTTTATGTTTTTATTTTGTGGGGTACAGTGGTTAGTGTGGATGCCGTGCGGTTTACTTAACGGTTCTGGTTTACTTAAATTTTTTGGGGGTCATGGGTTTAGTGACTTAAGGGGAAAAAAAAAAACGTCTTTCTGCTACATGTTAACCGAACACCTATCCAAGCATAAGTTCCTTAGCCAGGAGCAGCATGGTTTCCGCTCAGGTCATAGTACCATCACCGCTCTCACAGAGCTCACCTCATTCCTACATGAAGCCCTCGACCATGGCTCAATTGCCGGGGCCATATATGTGGACCTAACCAAGGCCTTCGACACGGTCAGTCACGAGCTCCTGCTTCAAGTCCTCCCTAAACTAAATGTGGTCCCGGAGACCTTGTCCTGGTTGGATTACCTCACAGGCCGCTTCGCAACAAGTCAGGATATGCTCCACCTCTCCACCCCTAAAACAGTTGCCTCAGGGGTCCCTCAGGGGTCAACCTAGGCCCACTGCTTTCACCCTCTTCCTAAACTCCCTCCCCAAGGCTTGCAGTGGTCAGCTGCTCTCTATGCTGATGATGCGGCTCTGTTCTGGAAACACCCCACCCACCGCCTCAGCAGGTCCTTCAAAGGCACTTCCGGGAACTTGAGACCTGGTTCTCTGAACACCGCCTAATCATCAACTATAATAAAACTAAATCCATGATTTTGCCCACCGCAAAATCCTCATAGTCAGTCTGCTCTCCTCATCAAGAACGCTCAAGGTGCCCCTCTCGAACAAGTATCAATTTCAAATACCTAGGTGTCACCCTAGACACCTCCTCCTCGCACTCAGAGGCACACCCAAATTCTCCACCCTATCAGCTCAAGGGTAGGCATCCTGTATCGGCTTAAGCACTGCCTACCCCGCAGGCAATGCGGCTAGCAGTCACCTCCTCCATCCTCTCCCTGGTGGACTACGGGATCACTATATATGGCTCTGCTGAACCCACCTCCTGAACAGGATAAACATTCTCCTGAACAAGCCTGTCGCCTAGTCACTGGTTGTGATCGGCTAACCCACACCTGTGATCTCTATGCTATCTGGTTGGTTAAACTTCCAACAACGATTACAGTTCCACTGCATCCTTGCAAAAAATACACCTTCACCTAGCCCCGTCGGACTTTTCCCCTAACCAGTTCTGCACCCCACACGTGCAATACAAGACTTGCATAAGCTCCCCTTCCTTGTACCTCAATGTAGAACTTCCCTTGACAAAGATCCTTCAGATACCGGCCCTCGCCTAATGCTACCACGCCCCTCTCACAGACCCACAGCATCTTTCAACTTAAACAGGCCTCAAAGCTCACCTCCTTGAGAGAGCCATATGTGGCTGCTGGCTAACTCTGCTCACCTGGTTAATCTGCCCCCTACTGTCGACTCAGGGCACACAAGGCCCCACGATCTCACCAATAATCCCGCCTGGGTATCCAAGATTGCTGCTCTTCCTCAACAGTCACTAAGTTTGACTGGACTGCTCCTTTGATTTTTTTTTATGTATATTCTGCCTGTTACATGTATGTTCTCTACTGTATTTGTCTACCCTCCACCCTTGTAACCGACGTGGAGCCTTTGCAAAAGAGTCTGTGACTCAAAGGGTTGTAATTCTGATTGTTTCCAAATAAACAAATAAACATGTGAGGTCATTTTCAGCATTATCTTGCTGCGAGAAGTATTCCCCAGTTTAGGATAGGCTGCTGAAGATGTGTGAGATATTTTGTTGCTTGTATTCATTTAGCTTGCTATACTCATTCAGCGATTGAACCTTTTTGTGGCTGGACACTTGTATAATGTTGTGAGAATGCACATAGTAAACCTGTTGTTGGGGCTTCAGGTGCTTGAAACACAGGTGAACTTCATTTGTTGCTTTACTGAGCTGAAAGAAGTTCCAGCACTGAGGGAGAATTATTGGAGTTGTCTGTGACATCACCACAGTGAAAATAAATGCTGGTGAGGTAAGCACAGTATGTATAAACATCATTTATCATCACTGTGCTAGCCTCTCCCTGCATTTATTTCTCTGTTACAAATACATGGTTTTATTAGTAGAAAATATATATGCCTCACTCCGATTGTATAAATCTGTTTATCTGAGTTACTATGTGTATACATACAGTAAACTCATCACAGATTTATACATATAGTAAAGTCATCATAAGTAGATCACACACTCACACACACACAAAAACAAACACCAGCTGGCCGGCACTGCTTCTTCCAGTTTCATTTCTTCAGGTATTTCAAAGCTAAGTTGTCCAGCATGCAGCCCCTTCTTAGGCACCCAAAGTAAAACCCACAAAAAGAAAAACATGGCCTGTTATAGTTTTCCACTGTACCAGACTAATAATGATTCATATACTCAAACAAATTTGTTCTTCTGTAATTCTTTACTTACCACCCTCCCCACAAGCTAAAACGTTCACTTTCTTCACTGCCCACCCACCAGCCTGCCTGCCCAGTCGTACTTCATTTCTCTACCAATGCCCTACCTTAACACTCTGCACTTACAGAAGACACTGTAGAATATTTTACTCAGCAGTTTTGATTTAGTGATTTTACTTCGCCTCTCTGCATTATCACTGCTGCTCCACTCTCACACCTCACTCACTGCTTCCACTGCGTCTCGGCACCGGTCCCAATATGTCTCCCTTTTTCTGCCCATAGCAGCACCCTCACTCATCCACTCCCTCTCGCGCCACGTCAGACTCCATTTTCAAACCCCATAGGACATTGAATGCAACACAATAAAATTGAACTGGAGGGGGGACTCTCCAGAAAGCACCACTCGCGATCTCCTTCCCCCTCTGAAACTAATTCTGCTTGTGCTCTCATACCCACCCACTCATCATCCATGTCACCCACAGAACTGCTGCTTGCCAAACATTAATTACTTTTTTTATTATAACATACAGCAATGTAGTTTCCTTTCTTAATTTCATTTGAAACCTCTCCCAAACCACAAAACTCGCCCTCTTTTCTGCAGAAGTTGAACAGTACTGCGGGATCCTGCTCGTCTGTCACACTTCTTTGGATCCCAATTGCCTGCCCGCCTCTGATTGCCAACCTGTCAGCCAGGGATCTTGCTTCCCTGCTAAAACTTCCAAAATTTAAAAAAGAGCCATAAACATATCTGATAATACTAACGGCTGCACAAATCTCAGAAGATACTAACTGCAGCACAAATGTCGGGCGGCTTTGCCTCTTGCTGAGAGGCGCCAGCAGGGTGCAAAATTCCTATGCCTTAGGTGCTCCAGGCATGCGCTATTGCATCAAGACACCTACTATTGCATAGTGCCTGCCCTCTCTGGACCCTACGGTATTTGTGTGGCGCTCCCATTTTTTCCTTCCCGTTTTTTTTTTTTTTGTTGTTGTTGTTTTTTTGCCTGCCTAGGTTTTGATTTCCTCACTTCAGCATGGTTTTTTATTTATTTATTTATTTTTTTTTTCAGCGTTCACTTACTGTCCGGGCAGGGGAGCCATCGAGGAGCAGCATCATGGAGCGCAGGTGTAGCAGACCCAACATGGGGTGGGGGAGCCATCGAGGAGCAGCATCGGAGGAGCGCAGGCGTAGCAGACCAGACACCAAGAGCCCATCACATGTGTGCTTTTCACGGCATCAGCTGACATGCTGCGAGACTCTGGGGAGACGAGTAGGCAGACGTGCCCCTAATTGATTGGCACAGCCATCCACCATCTTGCACCAGTAAGGGGTCCCTTGGTCACTGCTGTAGGTGGGTTTTCATCAATCAGGCACCAATAGGTGCACTGTTAGTGTGGAATAGTTCTCCCACCCCTTTATTCTGCCACAGCGTAGCATGAGAGGGGACAGGAAAGTGCGCCAATGCCATTCTGTCTCCTGCTTGTGTAGAGACTGGTCGACTTGTTTGGCAGCTCGAGTAGAGTAACTTCTTCAGTCCGCATTGCAATCAGGATCAGCGCTGAAACTCTAAACTTTTCTTTTAATGCAAAAAAAACCCTAAATGAACTAAAACAAAAGCTCTTTTGAGAGCTGTGTTTGCTTGTTTTTTTGTATATTGACTGAGAGGAGGTGCAGGAGTTAATTGGGGGAGGGGAGTGAGCGAGTGTGAGACTTGAGACCGTGAAGGTCTCTCTCCGGAGGGGAAGAACTCTTAAACAGAGAACAGGGAGATTTAAAACTAAGGGTTTTGAAAATTTGAACAAAAAAAGCAGGATCTCAGTGAAATGTCAGATTTTGACTGAGTGACACATGGAGAGGGGTGTGTGTGACAAATTACCATCTGGAAGCACTGCAGACAATGTGATTAGTGTGAAGCAAGTTGTTACTAAATTTACCACCAATTTGGCATAAGAAAGACATTTATTAGCTTGCTTTTGCTGCTTTAGCCTATAAAAAACAAGTGCTTGAGCTTGATTTGTTCAAAAACTAGACTGAGTGCTGACTGCAGCATAGAAAGGGAACTCGGGGGGGGGGGGCGGCATTCAATTTCACACACTTTGCAGCAATCTCTGAATTCAACCTTATTATACTAATCTGATCTGACTCTCAGTCTCTCAGAGAGCCCAGCCTTCTTAATAAAAGCTGTGTGTGAGTGACTGTGTTATTAATATTGCAGTATTAACACCTGACCTACCTAACCAAACTTTACCTAACTGGAGTGTGTGTTTTGCTATCACATTAAAAAAGCTCTTCATAACCTGTGTTAACTGTAATTCCCTAAATCACAGAAAAGTAATCCAATTAATTATTTATTGAAGAGAATCGGAATTACAATCCTTTGAGTCATAGACCCCTCTGCAAAGACTCCACGTCAGTACAGAAAGAACAAACATAACATTTACTGGTATTATACATAGGTACAGTATATACATTCGTCAAGGATCCTAATGTGGATTTTGGCCTTAGCTGTGACCTAAGGTAGATTACAGATTGGGGTCCTACTTGAACCTTGAGTCAGATTTTGTATACATTGTGATTGTAGGACCTGAGGATATTGTCAGGGGTAAAGTTGGGCCTATTTATCCCTGTCATTACGGATTTAATACATTCGTTGGCAGTAAATAGACTGCTAGCAATGAGCTTCCCTTTGTGTTCTAGAGATGGCGGAGGCATAACTGTTGCAGTCACAGGTGGCTGATACAAGGAGGAGGTCCTTGAGGCCAGATTTAAATTGACCAAGACTAGGGGGATAGAGGCTGGTATGCTGATTAACCACAGGGGAGCCCGGTAACGGAAAGACCTTTGTCCTAGGGCGGTCCTACAGTGGGGGACTAGGACAGAGGTGCCAGTGGCGTGTCTAGGGGTCCTTCTGTGGGAGCTGGTCTGGATGAGGGGGAGGAGGCCTTTGGGAGCTAGATTCATGAGAATTGTTTTTGCTTGGAGGGTGGTGTGGTATTTAAGCCTATCTTGGAAGGTGAGCCAGCTAGCACGTTTGTAAAGTTCACATGTGTGGGTGTCTATTACTCCCAGTGACCAGTCTGCAGGCTTTATTGAGTGCAGTGTTGATGCTGCATAGGGCTGTTTGGTCGGCAGAACCATAAATAATAATGCTATAGTCGACCAAAGATAGGACTGAGGAAATTACAGCGAGATGTAGGGCCTGCGAGGGTAAGCAATGCTTATGTCTGTATACGATTCCCAATCTGGTGTTTACAGCGGAGGAAAGGTGTTGCATGTGTGTGTTGGATAACTAAAGAAAGGGCTACTATTAGCCCAGGTAATGTAGCTCAAAGCTAGTTAAAAAGAAAATGTTTTGAGCTACTACAACTTGTGACTTTTTGACCTACCGTGTGGAGTTCGGAGTGTTGATTAAATAAAATCTAAGGAGGATCTGTTGTTTAAAAAAAAAAAAAAATATTTCCTTTCTTACAAGCTACTCTCTTGACTGGACTATCTAAAATCTGATTACTGTTATAAAAAAATAATCTGAATTAGTGTTAAACTTTTTACAAGCTACGCTGTCTGGACTATCTAAAATATGAATACTGTCTACGTTGTCACCTGTTATAAAAAAAATAATCAGACAACACACAGTCAGGTTTTCTTGTTAAGTTTATTATAAAAAAAAAAAACGAGACACTTTTTTCCTTGTTGCATTTATTAATACTGAGTAATACAAATTAAAAATTCTCAGTCAGCATACCTCTCAACTGTCCCTGATTTTGCCTGAAAATTTTCCCCTGTCCCTCAAAAAATTTGTGATTTTATAACTGAACAGTGAAGACTATAAGCATAAAAATAATGTTAAACATTAAAGTTGCAGATTTGTTCTTCTTCAGAAAATGCAGCTTAAACTAATTTCCTTATTCTATCGGCTTTCTGGGTGAATATTACACATTTTTAAGATTTGTCCCTGATTTGGGGTCTTTGTCCCTGATTTTCTTAAGCCCTGTCCCTGACTTATGGGGCAAGAGGTTGAGAGGTATGTCAGTCAGCATTCACAAGTTCAACTCCAAACAGCCAGGCAGACACCATAAGTCTTTTTAAATTTGGATTTAAGAGAAAGCGGCTTGATGAGACTGTGGGAGCCGACTCTCATTCCCCAACACCAAGCACTAGTACTACTACAGCTATAACCCCACCACCTCCTTACCCAGACAGTGAAACTGTGACCACTGAAGTTTCCTTAAGTGCTACTGCTTACACTGAAAGCCAAGTTAAGGATCCGAAAGTTAGAACATTTCAGAAATCATGGAAAAGGGGCAGGCAGTGGCTTATGTATGACACAGATAAATGTGCCCTGTTATGTACATGGTGTCAGAATAATGATAAAGGCCAAAGCAAAAATAATTTTAGAACTGGATGAAGTACTTATACAGTAAACATAATCTCAGCACATGAAGTGTCTGTAGCACACAAAAATGCTGAGCGGGCATACATTGCAAACAAAACAAAAGTTGGAGATAGACCAATAGAGAAGTCCATACAATTAATAGAACAAAAAGAAATGGACCAAATTACTAAACTGTTCTGCATATTATGATGCTAGGACTGAAAGGCCTTTCAGGGATTTTCCTGGGCTAATAGATTTACAAAAAAGAAATCATGGAGATGATGTAGTGGGTCAAAGTTACAGTAGTGACAAGCAGTGTCATGTGTCTATTCACTACATTGCTCAAGATATTCAAAACACTACTGCTCGTCTTTTAGAAGACGATGATTACTTCTCTTTTCTTCTAGATTCATGCACAGATAAAAGTGCGACAGAAGAGATGGGCATTTATGTGCGTGTTTTTGACAATGGCCTGCCAGTTGCAAGGTTTCTTGCACTGAAACCAGTTAGTGTTCCTGATGCTGAAAGCATTTTAAATGTCATCATGGATGCATTAGAGAGTGAGGGTGGTCTGAAGGATGGTGGTTGGAAACAAAAGCTGATCAGTGCAGCTTCTGATGGTGCTGCTGTCATGTTATGATCCACCTCAGGTGTCCTTACTCGGCTAAAACGAGAGTGCTGCGTGCACGTCGTTTAGAGCTTGCTGTAAAGGATTCTTTCAAAGACTGTCCCTTTTATAAGTCTGTAGAACTACTTCTGCTGAACATTTATTCATTTTACCACAGGTCACCAAAACGTTGGAAAGGCCTACAGGAAACGGGATCCCTTTTAAATATTAATGTGGTCAGACCAGTTAACAATGGTGGCACTAGGTGGCTTGCACACAGAGAACGGGCCATGTCTGCCCTTGAAAGGAATTGGGCTGCATTAGTGCCTCATCTCGAACATGTCTCATTGACAAACCAGCAAGATCAAGCCAGAAAACACTGGCAATACTTAAAGTGCTTAAGACTTTAAAATGTGTCATGTATATGAACTTTCTGCAAGTGTAGAGGATGTCACTGCGGAAAAGGTTCACAGCAGAGTAGAAAGCACAATTCAGAAACTAAATCACAAAACTCTTCACCGCATAACACTTGCATGTGTAAATGATAATTTAGCTCAGTACAGCAGTGTTGACTTGACAAATGAAACAAGCAGACACAGATCAGGTTCTCCTTCAGACATTGTAGAAGCCACAACTTCAAATATAAAAAAATTCTTGAGAAAACATCACAACACATTGAATCTCACTTTCAGTCTTTCACAATGAATAAAGTGCCGCTAGCAGCAAGAACTTTAAATTTTCAGTCCTGGCCAACATCCACAGAGGCACTTGAAACATATGGAGATCAGGCAATTCAAACGATTATTGATCACTATAAAGTTGTCCTAGAGTCACGTGGAGTTGATTGGTTGATTAAAAGTTTTATTCATATAAACATATGAACTAGGATATACTCAATTGAGCTGAGGTTCGTTTACAGTGAGGTCCTAAA
This sequence comes from Neoceratodus forsteri, assembly GCA_016271365.2. Classification (NCBI taxonomy): domain Eukaryota; kingdom Metazoa; phylum Chordata; order Ceratodontiformes; family Ceratodontidae; genus Neoceratodus; species Neoceratodus forsteri. The sequence goes on from CM057456.1 coordinate 227,440,094, forward strand.
GAAACAGATTTTAGAATAAATACAAATTTCACACCATAAAAAGACATATACATAACAAATTCAGAACATACATTAGACAAATAAATTGTTAATGGAAATATAATAAAATAAAAATCTGAATGACACTAGGAACAAAAATCCCTAACCTTTAAAGCCTGCTGTCTAAACCATGCCTTAATGTTCTGCCAGCAAAATTTACCCTTACAGCTCTTAATATCTGGTGAAATCTTATTCCAGGCCATAGGGCCTCTATAAAAAAGAAGAATGTCTACCAATTTCTAACTGGAATTGGGGCACAAGAAACTCCGGGGCCCGTGAAGCTCTCAACGAATCCAATTTGGTTCGTCTTATAATCCTTGCATTAATGTATGGAGGCAGTATATCCATCCAGCAACCATACATAAAAGCAAGCAAGTTGCTATTACTTTGGTACTGCTGGAGTGGCTAGACTTAAAAAACATGCACTTCACTTTCTGTCTGTTGAGAACTGTAGGTCTCTGAAATTGTTGCAGAAAGTGATCCTTGCAGACATGCAGGATCAACAATTCTGAAATGTGCTGGCCATTGTCAAGATTATTCTCCTGATTCCTGTTCACACTACTGCTGCAGAACGAGGCTTCTCTCTAATGGGAAGAATAAAAAATGATTGGAGAGTTGGATTACGACCTAATGTCTATATCTCTCAATGGATCCCAGCTCAGTGAATATAGCCCTGAAGGTGCCATATCACTGTGATGGAAAAATGGCAAAAGAAGGCCCACCACCAAAGCTTATGGCTCCAGAACACCACTGTCACTGCATGTTGCTTCTGCCAGGCCCAGCACTAGTGGTGATGGTGGTGTGGCGATACCGAAAATGCTTGGTCCAGTGAAGATGACATTTAAATAATGTAAATTAAGGGGCAGCATGTAAATATTTTCTTGGGCATGTACTTTTGCTTACTATATGCCCAAGTGAGCATGTACTTTTTTCACGAATTTCATACCCTGGGCACCAGCATGTTTTAGCATTAATTATTCATAGACACTCCCAACAGCCAATCGCGGTGCATGTTGGAGGCGTCAGACGCGTTGGGACACTGCGTTCCTAGTGACCACCTAGCAACCTCACAGTGAAGCGGAGGCATACTAGTCGAAGCACAAGAAGTCCTTTATAATCTCTATAAGAAAAATAAAAAACATTTTAAAACAAATTTGACAGCACTATTTACAGTAGTGTCTGTTGTGTAAATGGACACGTGGTGGGGGGGACCTGTATGATGCATGATTTAGTACTTGCACTATTTGACTTCGACACCTCACTCATGGCTTTACACCACTCATGAGGTTACCAGAGGTCAAACAGCACTTGTATGGATAAATCCTGTATCACACAGTTCCCCCGCATATTCCTGATATATAATGAATGAGAGTTACTATAGGGGCATGGTAGTACCCCTGTAATTAGGGCTGCAAATGCATTTCTGTGTTAGCCCCCTATTCTCTTTCCTAAGCTGGTCTCCGTGCTTCCATACAGATGGGTTGTACCTCCTGATGCAGATATGCAGGCAGGAACTAAGCTCTGCAGCTGGGGATATCCAGCCCTCCATTTCCTGTTTCCACCAGTTTACTTCCTGCCTTCCAACTAGCAGGTACTCTGCAGCAGAGCTCTGTCACCATGTGGCAGGGCTGAAGACAACCGACTGTAAGTCACAAAACTTAATTGGATTTACTGAAGAATCTCAGCACTTTCACGCAGTCCTGCGTGGGCCCAAGTCTCAGTCTTGCAAGCTACACACTGGTCCCACTTTACCTCAGAAGTTTTTCCTGCAATTCTGGGCCCAACCCAGTGTTAATTGTAGCCTTGGAGTTCGTCTGCTGGTGGATTTCGTCGACAGATGCCGTTTTTATGGCAGTCGGCCAGTATTAGCACCTCAGTGCTCTGAGAGGATTCTCTCCTCATCACCGGCAGGGCCGTTTTTCTCCCGTCGACGACTGGCACTCCATTCTTGACTCTTCCAGCTACTCGTTGATGGTGGGCCTGCAGCTCTAATTCAGTCGCTCATCGACGAGCACTGCATATTACAAGGAGTGCTACTCAGGAATAAACAGAATGTCTCACACATACTGCAGGCTTCTTCTCCCCAGCACTAAGAAAGCAAGAAAATATTAACTAATCAACCAACAGTTTAAACAGCTCAGCTTTTTGCCCTTAAAGGGCCAGAAGCAGTGTTCCATCGGGGCTGCAGCATTCTTCCAAACAGCCCTCCGTATTATCAGGAATCCTCCGGGGGTTATGCGGAATCAAAGGGGATTAGCCATTTTCAGTCATGGCCTCAGACAAGTCTGCCTGGGGTAGAAAATGCCAGTGTTGCAAATCCCCTCTTCTAATCACCTTTGCAGGGTCGTGTTGCCTAAAATGTGAGATGGCAGCGTCTGTAAATGGGGAGGACATGACGGAGGTCTCCCCCTCAGACAGATAGCCAATAGACAGGTCTGAGCGAGTAGCAGCCATCAGGTCTGAGAGAGAGCAGTGGCCACCAGGGAGACCCAGCAGTCCACAGCCCCTTCCCTAGCCCCAGACTTCATAGACAAGCTAAACAGGGCCTTTGCCCTGGACCCTGCATGCTTCGGCTGGCAACCTCCAGGACCACCAGATGTGGGGCCTCAGAAGAAGGCAAAAGGAAAGAGAAACCCCATCCTCATCCGAAGAGGGGCAGTTGTACTCACATCACTGCGATAAAAAGAAAAAAAATCCAAATACAGGAGCAGATCCTCGGACAATGAGTATCAGCATTCATCACGCCACAAGAGAAAGAGAAGTTCTCATTCTCTGAGTAGATCTAGGGGTACCTATAAGGGGAAGCGTTATAGGGACCATTCCCTGGACTTCTCAGACTCCAGTTCCTCTTCTCTAGAAGAGAAGGAGCTAGGGGACTCATCCTCAGACTCGGATGACTCCCCATCCAGAAACTTTGACCTGGAGGACCTAGACTTTTTCATCAAGAAGGTCATAGCTGAAATTCATCTTGATTCTCCCCAGTGGCTCTAGCACAGCTGAAATGGGTCTTTTGCCTTGCATCTGCCACTAAACCAGCCACAGGCTATTCCTCCAGCCATAGAGGATTTGCTACAATAGGAATGGCAAGGTCTAGAACACACCTATCCAGTGCCTCAGCGGATCTCTAAGCTCCTCAGGGTTGACAAGAAACGGTCTGAAAAGTGGCTAGACTGCCTCAGAATCGACCCTCTGATTTCGAACCTCACCAAGAAGACAGTCATCCCAGCCAGGGGAGGAGCATCACTCGGGGACCCAGTGGACAGGAAAGTGGATGCCTCACTCAAGAAGGCCTTCCAAGCATCAGCAACGTCTCTCAAGTTAGCAACTGCCAATCTTTTTTCGTCCAGAGCCACCTGTCCTGGGACTCAGAATTAGCTTTTCAATTCGCTGAGGACCCAGAGAACAACAAGGCTATTATTCATCAGCTGCGATTAATGGGTTTGGCATCAGCTTATGCAGCAGACATATCAGAGGAGGTGGTCAGGTGCGCCGCTCAGACTATGTTTTATCAAACTTCGTCTCACTGCAACTTCGGGCCTGGCAAACAGGTGCCTCTTCAAAGAGACATTTAGTAAACGCCCCTATGAAGATAAGCTCTTGTTTGGCTCAGCTCTGAAGGAGGTGATGAAGGAATTTGGGGGGACAGCTAAAGTGCATATGCACCAGTCAAGAGGTAGGGGGCAAATCATGGTCCTCAGGCCCCAGATGCAATGAAGCTATCTGGGTTCATCCCCGAATAGGGGGCAGACTTTCACAATTTCTTGAATGGGTCCAAACCACGTCGGATAGATGGGTCCTAGACATCATCAGCAAGGGTTACTAAAAAGAGTTCGAATCCAAGCCCCTACTACCTCATGTGGTGCCCTCCCCTATCTCAGGCAACCCGTCCGAGAGACAGGCGATGTTACAGGCCGTTACAGACCTTCTTCAAGCAGGAGCTATAGAGCAACCCCCACAGAGATCAGTCGGGCCGGGGTCTACTTCCTATTCTTCATTGTGCCAAAACGCACAGGGGGATTCAGGCCAGTCCTAGACCTCAAATTCCTGAATCATTTTGTCCATAGCAGACCCTTCAAGATGGAAACCTTGTCATCGATCATCAGGAAGTTGCAACAAGGGGGATTTTCTGGCATCCATCGATCTGCAAGATGCCTGTTTGCATATTCCCATTCAGGAACTACACAGACAATATCTCGAGTTCAAGGTGGTGGAGCAGCACTTCCAGTTCAAAACACTGCTATTCAGGCTTTCTTCAGCCCCAAGGACATTCTCCAAGGTGCTAGTAGAGGTCATAGCTCACCTACTGAAATGAGGGATACAACTTTTCCCTTACTTGGACGATATTCTCATCAAGGCCCCGCAACTCGACCAAGTAGTACAAGCAGTGGCGGAGGTAGTTCGGTGCCTGTCAGCCCACGGTTTTGTCATCAACTGGGGAAAAGGTTCCCTATCTCCAAGCCAGACCTTGAACCACCTGGGGGCAGACTTCATGACACAAGCCAACAAGGTCTTTTCCCCCAGAAGCAAAATTCAGGGACCTGCTGAAGCTCATCAAGAAGTTTCACACAGCTCCTCAGCTGCTGGCTCACTCCTTCATGCAGCTAATTGGGACTCTAGTATCACTAGTGGATTCAGTCCCTTGGGCTCTAGTCCACATGAGGCCCATTCAGGCACACTTGCTCAGGCTGTGGTTCCAGTCCAGACACAGCCAGCACCAACTGATCCCAATTTCTCAACAGATGAAAACTTCCCCTCCAGTGGCAGACTTGGAAGACAAATGTCATGAGGAGTCGCAAGTTGGGCTATCTACACCAAATCTGAATCATGACCGATGTCAGCCTCAGGTGCTGGGGGTTCACCTGCATCAGCTGTCAGCTCAGGGCAAGTGGTCTCTGTTAGAAACAAGGTACAGCATAAACGTCCTCGAGATGAGACCCATCGCCATTCTACCAACTCTTAGCAAATTACTTGAAAAATTAATCCATGGCCAGGTTTCTACACATCTCCAAATGTACAAAATTCAGGCACCTGTCCAACATGGATTTAGGTAGGGATATAGTACCACTACAGCTCTTACTCAGTTCCCCAGCAAAGTCAAGACTAACATGGACAATGGACTCCTTACTGGAGCTGTATTCATTGACCTCACCAAAGCATTTGATTTGGTTAACCACCCTCTGCTTTTACAGAAACTCCAAATGCTAGGTGCAACTGGATCCACCTTATCTTGGTTTAACAGCTATCTTGACAGTCGCTTGCAATCTGTCTCCTACTGTAAAGTCCTTTCTTTCCCTGCTGTCATCTCCTTTGGCATCTCCCAAGGTCCTATACTTGGCCCCTTGCTCTTTTCCCTCTTTCATTAGTGATATTCCTTCCCCTTCAATTTCCTGCCAGACCATAATGTATGCCAATGACTTGGTCTTCTTCACTGCTTCCAGGTTAGTCCCTGACGTCAGTGACCAGCTGTCATCCTCCTTTCAATGTATCCAATCCTGGCTCTCCTCAAATCATCTTATCCTTAAGCTACCCAAGACTCAGGCCATGCTCTTCGGGTCATCTAGAAAAGTCCAGACAGTGTCCCCCTGTCTGCAGGTCCGTGGCCGTGATGGGTCAGTTATATCAAATACCGACTCCTTTAAATACTTGGGAGTGACACTTGATCCCCTCTTCACTTCTCGCATATAAATTAGGTCTGTAAGCGTATCAGCTCGAAGATTGGAGTTGCTTACAAAGTGCACCATTCCCTTACCCCGGCGGCCATGATTTCCATAGCTCATGGTGTCCTGCTCCTTGGACTCAAATATGCTCTACCTGTCCTGTCTCAGGCCACTGTGAGTGCTCTCCATAAATGGGATATCACATACAACAATATCTGTAGATTGCTTTGTCCACTTCTCGCTTCACCCACCACTGTCTATAGTACTCCTCCTTAAACTGTCTCCCAAAGACTTGCGCTCCTACACCCTTGGTTGCTTTATTGACTCCTTAACCCGACACCCCCAACCTGACTCTCTTGGAGCTATGTTAAACGCAATGACTTATTCTTGATCCCTTGCGTCTTCTGCCTCCCCTCTGCTCGCCGTCCCTCCTTGCTCAACTAAGATGGGTGAGCAAGCCTTCTCCCACTTCGATTCCAAATTCCGGAACTCTCTACCTCCCCAAATTAGGTGTCCCACATCTCACAACACTTTCAAGAAAGCACTTTTCTCTCACCTGAGTGCACTTGGTGCTTGCAGTTGCTTTTAATTTTGTTCTGGACTCCCTATCTGCTCTTTGCCTTCCACGTCTGCAAGCACTAATGTTTTGTGTACTTCATGACCGTTCTTTGTTCTAGTTTACACACTCCTACGTGGGTGTCTTATGTATTCTTGTAATCTATGTCTCCGACCTTCCTGCGTGGGGTCCTGTTACCTGATGTATCGTTTTAAGGTTCACACTCCTACGTGGGAGTCTTATGCTACTTGTAATTTGTCCCCGACCTTCCCTGCATGGGGTCCTGTTACCTGATGTAATGATTTTTACTGTTTTTGTTCATTGTAATAATTTGCTGCATTGTATTTTGTACTCTCCCGGGTCGTAAGTTGGTTAGAGTTGACCCAAGGAGTTGCCCTTGATAGGTGGTTTCACTGGAAAATGTTTTGTTTTTAAATTAACATTTAAAAATTACATTGTCATGCATGCACAGAATATTTTTTGAACATTTTGTTCATAAGGCTTTTGTTTTTCTATGACAACAGGGGGAGACACACACAAAAAATATTTTTTTGCTTTTTAACTTTTGGCCATTACTTGGGCATCTGACTTCTGACTGACCCTAAGTCGTCATGGTGGGAATATTGCCACCCCCGTCTCATAGTCACATGTCATTTTTTTTTTTTTTATTTGCCCCAAATGTGTTGTAGGGCTGACCCCACAAAACACATTTCAGAGTGAATTGACAAAATAACACACAAGTCCATGAGGAGGTCTTGCGATGTGCCCACTCTGAAAATTTGGAATCAGTTGAACCTTAAAAGGTCAAGTTATAGCCAAAAGTAAAAAAAAATTAAAAAAAGATACTATTGTTTTCATGTCTTGAAAACAAAGCAAAACAACCAACCCTTTCCTTATGTCTTTTGTTGTACCACCGGGTCGCCTAAGCCCGATGTCCCGTAAGCATCCCCTTGTATGTATGACCACCGGGGTTTCTAAGCCCAGTGGCAAATTGTTATTGTCTTCCCCCCTTCTTTATTTGGCCACTGGAGTCGCCAAGTCTAGTGACCATTGCTTTCTATTTATGGCAACTGAGTTGCCCAAGCCCAGTGGCCATTCTTGTAATTCTTTTAGCCACTGGGTTGCCCAAGCTGAGTGGCTAAATTAAAAGATGTGACCACCAGTGTGGCCAAGCCCAGAAGCCATTTTATTAATGATGTAGCACCCTACCCTCCTCTAACCTCTTGGCATCCATACCAACCCTCCCCATGCTACATGCCTGGTCCCTGTAGAAAGAGTACTGTCCCATGTAGTCATTAACAAAGGTAAATTAACCTGTGAAAAATAAAATGGTCCTTCATCTTCTTTCCCCACCCCCATTTACCTGTAAAAAAGGAAATGGTCCATTGTCACATCTCCCTTCCTACTTCATGCCACTTTAATCTCACAGTCTCCCACTTATCTGTGTAGGGGGTCCACCATCGTAATCATCTTAAGTGACAAATGATGTGCACACAACCACGCCCAATACCCAACTGAACAGTTTCTAGACTTAGGTTTGTTTGTTGTTGTTGTTGGTGTGTGTGTGTTTTAACTTTTATTCATCACTTCATTGTTTAGTAACATTTTGACCCCACATTTTCAACATTCTTTTTTGTACCTCATCTCATGAACCAGACAGCAGTCATTTAGAGACATAAGAAACATAGAATCTGACGGCAGATAAGGACTGCTTGGCCCACCTAGTCTGCCCATTTCCCTACCTACAGGATAAGTTGCAGATACTAGTTAACCAACAGCCTATTTCTTCCTATGCCCCACAAGAAATTGCCTTATGTCTGTCCCATGCATTCTTGAATTCTCCCACAGTTTTAGACCCAACAACCTCCTCAGGAAGGCTGTTCCATGTGTCCACCACCCTCTCTGTGGAAAAAATACTTCCTCACATTGCCCCTGAGCTGCCGCCCCAATCTTCAAATTGTGTCCCCTTGTTCTTGCTCATCTTTTTCTGAAAGATGCGACCCTCTTGGACTTTGTTGATTCCACTGAGGTACTTAAAAGTTTCTATCATGTCCCCCCCTCTCCCTCCTTTCCTCAAGGGTATACATATTAAGCTCATTTAATCTCTGCTCGTATGGCTTCACTTGCAGACCCTGCACCATTTTAGTTGCCCTCCTCTGGACTGCCTCCATCCTTCCGGAGATGGGGGTCTCCAGAACTGGACACAGTACTCCAGATGGGGTCTCACCAACTGTCTGTACAGAGGAAGAATAACTTCCTCTTTTCTGCTTTTGATGCCTCTCCCTGTACATCCCAATATCCCCCAGCCCTCCCTACTGCCTTCTCACATTGATTGCTAACCTTAAGGTCATCTGATATGATTACCCCCAGGTCCCTTTCCATTTTTGTTACTATCTCCCCCCATTGTGTAGTCTTCCCCTGGGTTTTTGTTTCCCAGGTGCATTATTTTGCACTTCTTTGCATTGAATCCTAGCTGCCATACTTCTGACCATTCCTCCAACCTTGCCAAGTCCCTTCTCATCCTTTCCACGCCTCCTTGTGTATCAACCCTGTTGCAGATCTTTGTGTCATCTGCAAAGAGGCATACTTTTCCTTCCAGTCCCTCTGCAGTGTCACTTATGAAGACGTTAAAAAGGACTGAACCCTGTGGTACCCCACTAGTAACCCCTCTTTCTTCAGAGTGAACTCCATTTACAATTACCTTCTGTGTAGTGTTGTCCAGCCAATGTTTTACCCAGGCTACCACCCTGGAACCCACTCCCAGGCTGGTTAATTTGACTATTAATCTTTTGTGTGGGACTGTGTCAAATGCCTTGCTAAAGTCTAGGTAGGCCATGTCCACAGCCCCTCCCTGGTCTACTACTTGGGTCACCCAGTCAAAGAAATCAATTAGATTCGTCTGACATGACCTTCCTGCTGTGAACCCATGCTGCCTTGGGTCCTGTGCCCCACTGGCCTCTAGGTACTCAACAGTTCTTTCCTTCATAAGTGATTCCATCACTTTCCCTACCACAGAGGTCAAAGTGACAGGTCTGTAGTTTCCTGCCTCTGTCTTGCTCCCACTTTTGTGAAGGGGAATCACATCTGCCTTCCTCCAGTCCTCAGGTACCACATCTTCCTCCCATGATTTGTTAACGGTAGTCAGTGGTGTCACTAGTTCTCCCCTTAATTCTTTTAGAATTCTGGGGTGAATTCCATCAGGCCCTATTGCTTTGTCCACCTTCAGTTTTAGGAGTTCTTTCAGAACCCTTTCTTCTGTGAAAGGACTGGGATTGACCCCCCTATCCAGAGTGCTTCCAATGTCACCCAAAAGTGTTTCACAGTTGTGTGGCAAAACAAAATTTTGTGTGGGATTTGAAAAATGACAGTCTTCAGGTTCATGAAGTGAGGTGAAAAATTACCACATTGAAAATTTGGTGTCAAAATCTCAAATACTGATGAAGTTATGAGCAAAAGTTGGAAAACCCATGAAATTGAAAGGAAGACCCAAAAACATAATAGCTGACCAGTGTCAACAATGAAATATCTTTCAACCTTACTTGAGCATAACTTCATTTTGGTTTTTGCCCTTTCCCCACAGAGGTTTTTCTCCCATAGTAGCTGGGGAGGGTAGTCAGCCTGTCCCATCACTTGAACCGGTGACTTCCTCCCCTGGGACCATCTGGTATGGGTTCCCTCACAAATTTCCTCCATGGCAGGGCCAGAGAGAGGAGTGCTGCTCTTCCTTCCCACTGGGACACACCTCCAGAATGGACCAGGCAATCCCAGGTGGCAGCATGTATCCAGGGCTGGCAGGCAGGGCTTTGCAAAGCCCCAGCTACCATATTCCATTCTCACACAGATGTGTGCATGTGGAGGCACACATGCATCACTTAACCATGGCCCTGCCCTTCGTGCTGCTGGAGACCTGCACTGCCTCCATGCCTCCACCTGCGGGCAGTCAGACGCCGAGCAAACTAGCCTCCCCTTCCCAGGAGAGGAGAGCAGTACCTTGGACACTCAATCCTTTACCTGATGACCCCCAGCAACCCGAATCTGCTTCTCATCCCTGGTCGTCGGTGTGGCAGCAGATAAGGCAGCCAGTGCCTTAGCTCGCTGCACCACTGAGCCACCATACAACTTCTTCTTTTTTAGATGTCGAACCCAAATTTTTAAGTCTTTTTTCACCCCACCTCATGAACCTCGCAGCCATTTCAAATCCTGCTCAAAATTTTGTTTTTACAGTCTTTCACCGCAGTGACAATTCAGGTGCAATTTCAAAAATTTTAGTTCATGAGGTAGCATTAAAAAATAAAACGATGAAAATCTAAGGTCAAAAATCTAAAAATAAATTACAAGGTTAGGGTACCACTCCTTCAGCCATGTGTGTCTTGCTTTGCGCCGGGCCAGAATGGCTCTCCGCAAAGTAAGTTAGGACTGCATGAAGCAAGTTAAGACTTGTCTCCTGAATTGTGCAGGGCCCAAAGTGTCCTGCATGTCCTGCTTCATACAGAGCCCTTGTATTTAACTCCTTATTTGCGCTAAGCAGGATGGGTTTTGCTTCCTGATGTGCACTGGTTGGGACTCATCACACAAAGGCCTCTGCTTGAAGCGAATTTGGACTTTTATCCTCGTTTGCAGATTTGCATCAAGCTGCCTCATAATGCATCCACCCAGCCAAGGTATTATGGCTTTCTAAAAAAAGGCAGGAAATTATATTGATGTATCGAGTTTTTGAAACATCAAAAGTAGGGAAATCCAATATTGGGAATTTATTTTTAACCTTAACTACCCCCACTCATGCACCACTCACGTGAACTCCAGTGAATTGAATGCCTAAGTATATTCCAAATCTCAGTCCTGAAGGGCCATGTGCAGTGCAAAGATAAGACTTACTAAGGTCCTGTTTCGTGCCGGGACCAAAGGGCCCTGTGTGAAGCAAGTTAGAAGTCCGGTCCTGAAGAAGCCCAGTGATTTTATTTTGAATTTGGCGCTATATGCTGGCATAATTAAAAAAAAAAAAAAAAAAAAAAAAGTGTCAACACGCTCCCACAACTGGAGGGAGAGAAGCACCATCGGGAGGCAGTCAGAGGACATACCAGTGGGCTGATGGGAGCAGTTTAGGCTCTGACATGCACAAGTCTTACACACCAACAAAGTGCATGCATGGCATTCAGCATGCTGCTGTTCGTAGCTTGTGAACCTCCGCTCAGCATGGTTCGGTGCTTTTCAGTGCAGCAAGTACAAGTAAACTTTCTGTAGTATGGATGAACCTGCTACACTTCCACCAATGTGTAAGAGTTCAGGGCTTGGTCTGTCTGTTCAGGATATAACCACAGACTGAAGACGAGGTAAATTCTTTAGTAATCTTTCTGACAGTGTTATGGAAGACTGTGAGAAAAGAGGTCTTTCTGTGGCATCAATTTAGTTAATAGTTTGCTGTTACAAGATCAGGCAGGTGCTGTGATTGAACAAGTACATCAGTTCAAATATTTGGGGGTTTTGCTTGATCCCAGGCTAACCTTTTCATCGCAGGGTAGATCAATTAGTAGTACGCTCAATCAGAAATTGTGCCACCTTTATAAATTTAAAGCTTCTTTTTCAACGGATACTAGAAAATCCATTGCAGTGGGCTCCCTTCTTCCACACCTTGATTACGTTTCCTATCTTTTGTAGTTTGGGTGGTAAGGAGCTTAACATTCTGTCCATTATGTATAATGATATTTGTCATTTTGTTTTGTCAGGCCCTATTCAAACTCACTATTGTGATTTATATTCTCAATTAGGTTGGATGTCCCCAAGATATAAAATTGAGTATTTTTTTGGTTGTATGATTTTTAAATAATTTTTTTTGTCCTACTTTGTTTTCTTTATCTGATTTGGTTTTTGTCCGCTTAGTTCCATCTAAATTTAGATCTGTCAGGGGCTGGTTACTTAATACAGTTCCACACAAGCATAGGTCTGGCTCACGTTCTTTTTCTGTTGTAGCACCTTTATACTGGAATACTCTACCTGTATTACTTCGTTCAGCAATTTCTCTTTCATGTTTTAAGTTTATTTTTAAGCAGTTTTTATTGGAAATGCAGTTTATGAATGTATTATTTAATTAATTTGTTGAGTTTTGATGTTGTTTTATACATTGTAAGTTGTATATTGTATGTCGTTCCCGAGTCGAACCTTAAAAAAGGGCCTTTGGTCCAGTGCCCCTACCCAGTTAACAAATAAATAAAAATACATTTTCAACATACCAATTCTCTTACTGTGTTGGTAGCACAAAATAGTATTTACCTAGGAGAAATATTTTATTTGAGGCATTGATTACTATGTGGGGTTGGGGAGTGCCTTGAAAAGCTTTAAGGGACTGGACTGTGCCAGTTTAGCTTGCATAGTCAAATAGAAAATAAAGCAGTCAAAAGTTTCTTATTTTGTAATAAATATTTTATTTTTTTAAAATACATCTATACAAGTGTCACTGTCCACAGTAAAAATCCCTGGTGACCGGTTGCTGCAAGGGGTTGTTGGAGGGTGGTATAGATTAGAGCACAGGTAGGATGGTGATTAAAGTGTCAGGAAGCACAGCATTATTGACAGTACTAAACAAAATAAAAAGTGCTGCAAAGAGAAATTTGGCGCAAGTCATGGTGCAAACTAATAAAAACCCAGAGCCAGGCCTGAACAGGGACCGAAGGATTCTGTTTAAAGCAAGCCAGGATGCACCTTCTGCTTTGTGCTTGGCCCAAAGGATGTTTTTTTTTTTTTGTTTTTTTGTGAAAACCAAGGATATAAACATGGTTCATGCAGTGCCCTTCTGGACTGGGATCTGGATTGTGCCTTTGCATTAAATTAGTTGGAATTCACAGGGGTGGAGAAGTTTGGGTTAAAAAAATCCCATACATTAGATTTACCCTACTTTAGATATTTCAAAAACTGAAGCTGATGCATTAAAGTAGATTTTCCAAGAAGCGATCTTCACAGTTGATTACCACTTATGGGTCTGGAGCCAGATGCACTAGGACCCTGCTGGAGCAAAATTTTTGCAGGGAGGGAGCCAGCCCCATCTACTTAGCACGGCATCTGAGCACCTCCACCCGGTGTCATGTGCCATCCAGTAAACTTTTCTGTCTCCCTCAGTTCTGTTCTCCCTACCATTGGCACACTGTTGGAGTGACTGTATCAGTTCTACCATCGCTATCTTTACTAAGTGTGCCGAAGTCTGAGAAAAATGGGGCTAAGTAGTCAAAGTCTGACAGCCTCCCATTATGCATCAGTGCCCTTGTGGGGAAACGCATGGCTGCTCTGGAGGGACATCAGTGCTGTGCAGCCTGCCTTTGCCCAGAGTATGATATGGATGTGTGTGATGCCTGCTTCTCGATGGACTGCCGTAGTTTAGAAGTCCGCTTGATAAGGTGGGGTCATCCAGTCCTGACCTTTGGAGGCAGGCGTCGCACACATGTTTATTTATTTATTGTAGTCTTGGATACACCTTTGAGCAGATGCTGATTGAGAGGTTCCACATCAAATGCATTAAAAAACGAGGCAAATAAAAGACTGAGGACAATTTTCAGATAATGCAACTAGAGTTCAGCAAACAGATAATGAGAATATTAAACATAATAGGTACATAAAATCCAGACAAGAACAGGTAAGCTGCGGCATTGTACAAAGTATGCCTGAATCAGTAGGAGGAGCAGGAGAAGGAGGGGGGAGAGAGGGGCAGGGTAAACACGACAGTGTGGGAAGAGGCAGGGGTTTGACTGGGACAGGATAGGGGAACAAGAATTTGGGGGGATGTCTTAAGTGCCGGGGTTTGCCTATCCCAAGGGATAGGGACTGGGAAGTGCGCGTGGTAGTCAGTCTGTGCGTGGGGTGTCTAGCGGTGGCACCTGCAGGAACTCCTGTCAATAAGGTGTTGACGCAGTCTGAGTTTGAAGGAACCAAGAGTAGTAGCGCCAGAGATATCAAGCGGTAGCGCGTTTGTCCAGAGTGATGCCCGGTAGGAGAAAGCACGTTGTGCCATGGATGTGCGGCATCTGGGCACATGGAAGGTTTGTGTGGAGGAACTCCTGGTTTGTCTGGTGTTTAGCGGTAGGGACAGTAGGTTCTGAACTCCAGGAGGAAGTCGATTTAACGTGGCAGATAGCTTGGCAGAAGACACCAGGAGAAAGGACTGCTGTGTGACTGAACTTCTCTGCTGGGACTACAGTAGAAGAACTTTTGTACTTGGACCTTTAATTTAGGGTAAAAAAAAAACTAACATACAAAACAAAAAAAAAAGTGTGTGTTTGTCTGGGTTAACTGAACTGAATGGGTATCTGAACAGTTATTTAGGTGTAAATCTCAGGTAATTGAAAGGACTTAACTGTTGTGAGGTTTAAATTACTTGTAGAAAGATCAAGTAAGTAGGGGGAGTGGCTTAGCTAGAAGGAAGCTACATTTAAAGACTGCCTTAGAAAGATTCTGCTAATAGCTTGGCAGAAGCCACCAGGAGAAAGGACTGCTGTGTGACTGAACTTCTCTGCTGGGACTATATTGCCCTCCTTCCCTCCACCCAAAGCTAGTTCTATTTTTATAGGCACAGGATTTGACTGACAACAGGAACTTCCTGTTTGGGAGCAGGAAGTGAGTGATCACAGAACCACCAAAGACCCACCATCCTAGAAGGGCAAGAGTAGCTCTCCGGCCCTCTAGCTGCTGGAGGTCTGCCTCTGAGCAAGTAAGGGTCTACTGAAATATAGGATATTCTTGTCTCAGAACAGGACAATCAGGAGCTTAAAGGGCACACAGGCAGAAAGTAAGGAGAGAGAGGAAAAAAAAAGAGGAAAGAGTAAGGATTGCAAACAGTTAAGGGGCCAGAAATAAGACATGATTGGAGTGGTGCAGTGCAGTGCAGTGGCTGTGGAGCAGCAGTCTTTCGGGAGACGTTCTGGAGGATGCGGTGTTGTCCCATCTGCAGGCACCTCTCTGGGCTGAGGGAGGAGGTTGCTCATCTACAGGCTGAGTTGGCCAGGATTTGTGGGACCTCCTCTTCCATCAAGGGACCACCAGTGCCTCTGCCGTTGCCTCAGAGGTTGCCAAGAAAGAGGAGCGGTTGGACCACAGTGGGCTCAGGGAGGGTGAGGGTGGTGGAACAGAGGCATCCCTCCAGTTGTACCCTCCACAATTCCTATGCCATTCTGGCAAAGTGTGGTTCTTCTATGGAGGCACCCGCAGTGGAGACCAAGGAGGATGCTGGGAACCTCCACAAAGGAGACCCACAGGAGGGTGGCAGGGAAGAAACAACTCCTGGTGGGGGACTCCATTGTTAGGAAGGTAGAACTGGGGGAGAGGGAGGTAAGGTGCCTGCCTGGCGCCATGGCCTGGAGGGACAGGGAGCGAATCCTCAGGATTGCCGGAGCAGCTGCACAGGGGAGGGAGCTGGATGTCATTGTCCACCTAGGGACAAATGACCTGGCTAAGAGAGGATTAGAGAAGTGCAAGAAGAGGTTTATGGAATTGGGAGGGGCCATAGTCAAGTAGCACGCCGCAGTCACCTTCTCGGAGGTGCTGCCCATCTATGGCATAGGAGAGGTTAGTGTTCCGCACCATGGGATTCAATCAGTGGTTGAAAACTGGTGTGGAGCTCAGGGATTTGGCTTCATTGGGACTGGGGTCCACCTGGAGTGATGCAAGCCTATATTGGCATGATGGGCTGCATCTGTCCGGAGGGAACCAGGATCCTTGGTGATAGGTTTAAATGCTTCATTGGCAAGCTTTTAAACTAGCCAAGGGGGGAGGCACTGGAAAGGAGCAGCGAAATCCTAGCGCCCCACCCCAAAATAATCACGGTAGTAAGTGCGGCCAATATAGAGGTGTCGATAAGGAGAAGGGCAGGGGTAAATGGAGAAAGTGACAAAGGCAAGAAGGACAGGGATGGGGCAAAAGGGAGTAAGGCCATCAGGAAGTGGAGGGTAATGAGTACCAATGCCCATAGTCTGGGCAACTAGCTCCCTGAGCTGGTGGCCTTGATGGAAGAGGAATTCCTGGATATCGTAGCAGTCACAGAAACATGGTACACAGAGAACCATGACTGGGATGTTAACATACCAGGGTACATAACCTACAGGAGAGACAGGCAGGGGAGAAGAGGGGGAGGAGTAGCTCTCTATGTAAAGGAAGGGATAAAAGCAACTGAACAAAAGAGTAAACAGGGAGGAGAAGAGGCACTGTGGATCACCTTGGAGACTGGAAAGGGCACCACAATCCGCACAGGGGTTGTGTACAGACCCCCATGTCAGGGGGAGGGAATGGACAAGGATATGATAGAAGGCATTCTTAGAACGGCAGAGAAAGGGGAGATACTGTTGATGGGAGACCTGAATATGCCAGATGTTAACTGGAGCACATTTGCTGCAGCCACATCCAAGAGCAGGGCCATTCTTGATGCCCTACAGGTGGCAGGCATTAGACAGCTAGTTTCAGAACCCACTCGTGAGGGAGCAATCTTAGACCTCATACTCTCAAATGGGGGCAGTGAGAGGATCTCTGATCTAGAAGTGGGTGCCATCTGGGGACAAGTGACCATCAAACAGTGTGGTTCACATTAAACTCAGCTACAGAGTCAAGCCATACAAAAGTGAGGGTACTGGACTTTAGGAGGGCTGACTTTGGCAAGATGGGAGAGTGCCTCAGAAAGCACTAGCAAACAGGCTAGAAGGAGGTGTGGAGCAACAATGGGAATCATCAAAACTGCCATCACAGAGGCAACAAGCCTTTGTGTGAAGCAAATAAACAAATCAAACGAAAGAAAAGCACTATGGTTCTCAAAAGAGGTGGCTGTGAAAGTCAGGAAGAAAAAGATAGCATTCCGGAAGTGTAAGGAAACACAGAAGGAGCAGGACAGAGCGCTGTACCAGTTAAGGCAGAACGAAGCAGGGAGGGAAGTCAGAATAGCAAAGGCCCAAACTGAGGAAAAGATCGCCAACTCAGTTAAGAAGGGGGATAAAACCTTTTATAGGTACATCAGCGAGCGTAGAAAGACAAAGGGAGGGATAGTGAGGCTGAATAGAATGAACGTGGATGGGCAGAGGGGACAATGAAAAGCAGGGATACTGAACGAATATTTCTGCTCAGTATTCACAAAAGAGGAGGAAGTGCCTAATCCAGTTAACAGAAGCACTCTTGATAGGGGGTCAATCCCAGTCCTTTCACAGAAGAAAGGGTTCTGCAAGAACTCCTAAAACTGAAGGTGGACAAAGCAATGGGTCCTGATGGAATTCACCCCAATTCTAAAAGAATTAAGAAGGAACTAGTAAAACCACTGGCTACTCTTTTAATAAATCATGGGAGGATGGCGTGGTACCTGAGGACTGGAGAAAGGCGGATGTGATTCCCTTCACAAAAGTGGGACCAAGACAGAGGCAGGAAACTACAGACCTGTCAGTCTGACCTCTGTGGTAGGGAAAGTGATGGAGTCACTCTGAAGGAAAGAATAGTTGAGTACCTAGAGACCAGTGGAGCACAGGACCCAAGGCAGCATGGGTTCACAGCGGAAGGTCATGTCAGATGATCTAATAGATTTCTTTGACTGGGTGACCCAAGTAGTAGACCAGGGAGGGCTGTGGACATGGCCTACCTAGACTTTAGCAAGGCATTTGACACAGTCCCACACAAAGATTAATAGTCAAATTAACCAGCCTGAGAGTGGGTCCCAGGGTGGTAGCCTGGTAAAACATTGGCTGCACAACAGGACACAGAAGGTAATTGTAAATGGAGTTCACTCTGAAGAAAGAGGGGTTACTAGTGGGGTACCACAGGGTTCAGTATTGGGTCCAGTCCTTTTTAATGTCTTCATCAGTGACATTGCAGAAGGACTGGAAGGAAAAGTATGCCTTTTGCAGATGACACAAAGATCTGCAACAGGGTTGACACACAAGGAGGCGGAAAGGATGAAAAGGGACTTGGCAAGGTTGGAGGAATGGTCAGAAGTATGGCAGCTAGGATTCAATGCAAAGAAGTGAAATAATGCACCTGGGAAACAAGAACCCAGGGAAGAATACACAATGGGTGGGGAGGTAGTAACAACAACAAAAAGGAAAGGGACCTGGGGTAATCATATCAGATGACCTTAAGGTTAGCAATCAATGAGAAGGCAGTAGGGAGGGCTGGGGTATACTGGGATGTATAGGGAGAGGCATCAGCAGCAGAAAACAGGAAGTTGTTATCCCTCTGTACAGACAGTTGGTGAGACCCATCTGGAGTACTGTGTCCAGTTCTGGAGACCTCATCTCCAAGGACATAGACAGGATAGAGGTAGTCCAGAGGAGGGCAACTAAAATGGTGCAGGGTCTGCAAGAGAAGCCGATGAAGAGAGACTAAAGGAGCTTAATATGTGTACCCTTGAGGAAAGAAGGGAGAGGGGGACATGATAGAAACTTTAAGTACCTCAGTGGAATCAACAAAGTCCAAGAGGGTAGCATCTTTCAGAAAAAGAGACTTACAAGAACAAGGGGACACAATTTAAAGACAGAAGGAGGGCGGTTCAGGGGCAATGTGAGGAAGTATTATTTCACAGAGAGGGTAGTAGATGCATGGAACAGCCTTCCTGAGGAGGTTGTGGAGTCTAAAACTATGGGAAATTTCAAGAATGCATGGGACAGACATAAGGCAATTCTTGTGGGGGGTAGGAAGAAATAGGCTGTTGGTTAACTAGGATCTGCGGCCTATCCTGTAGGTAGGGAAATGGGCAGACTAGATGGGCCTAGCGGTCCTTATCTGCTGTCAAAGTCTATGTTTCTATGTAACGTAGCCTTTTTGGCGAGAAGGCAGATTTGATATCTTATTCTGTCGTTAAGTTGGAGCCAGCCAGCACAGGTATAGAGTTCACAGGTATGGGTTAGTTTAGGTACATTTGTAAGCAAGTGGCAGGTTATATTTAGGGCAACAGCGATGCGTTGGAATGCCATGTCATTTGCAGATCCGTATATTACCAGACCATAATCTATAAGGGATACAATCGAGCTGTTAATTGACAGATTAAGCGCTTCATGCATGAGACAGTGCCTGTGTTGGTAGAGGATGCCGATTCTGGTGTTGATGGCTTTAGCAGTGTTGTCTGTGCTGTGTGAAGGGCAAGGAGGAGTCGATTGTAACCCCCAGGTATTTGAAGTGTGGGACAAGTTCCAGGGTGCTGCCATTGTCATTACGTATTGCTATGGGGTAGTTTTTTTAGATTGTTTTGGGCTGTTGCGTAGAGCATGTTTTGGTCTTTTTGTAATTCATGACCAGCTTTTGTTCTATGAACCATTTTTCGTCTGATGCGAAGCCGCTTTGGAGATCTGTTTCGAGGAGTTCAGGCGTAGGTTGCTGGCAAAGATTACTGCGTCATCAGCATGTAAGAGCATGTAGCATTGGCAAGCGACCAGTAGGTTGTTTAGGAAGACACTGAATAGCAGCGGTCCCAGTATCAACCCTTGTGGTACACCGGATCTGACAGATCAGCTATTGAATAGGACATCCCCAATCCTAACTTGTTGGGCACGGAGGCTCAGGTAGCTGCTAAACCAGTCCACGGTTTCTGTTGCAGGTCCAATTTCAGAAAGCTGCTCGAGGAGGGGAGCATGGTGAACCGTATCAAAAGCTTTTGATAGGTCAGTGAAGCAAGACATAAATTAGTGTCAGAGACTTGATTAGCGGCCTTCGCTAATTGAAGTAAAAAATGATTAGCAATTGACCGAAGTTGATTAGCAATTACCAAAAATTGATATTTTTGCTCAAAACCCCATTAAGTCTACTTATCTTGCTCTATATTGATAAAATACACATTGTACACAAGTTCTGAGACTGATACTGTTTTATTTAGCCATCAGAGTCAGAATACAGCAATTTTGCAGCAGCACAAATACATTTTAAGAGCCGTGAGAAGGATGATGTCTGCCAAAGTAGACCATGAATTCGTGAAATCATGACGTGATTGTAAGTCGTGACAATTAAAATTAACCCTCGCACCCCATAAAAACTACTCCATCTGGGACAGTGATTGACCATACACTTCCAGCAAGGACTGTTGCTACTTTTCTCCACCAGGCATGTAGCCAGTTATTCTGGCCTGTTTTGGGGGGGAGGGACCTGGGGGTGGTCCACCATCCACAGCTGCCAAATCACCAGGATGTCCTGGTTTAGCACTAAAAGTATGTCTACAGCCCTGTCTGGGTTGAATTCAGCTGGACGGGGGCCCTGCTTTTTAATGTGAATCAATATTTCTACAGTATCCTCTGGCAGACTTGCTTTCCAGTCAGTTTTTACCTTGTTCATAGTTGAAAAACACCTTTCTACTGTTGCATTAGACACAGAAAATACTCTCAACACATTGACAAGCTTCAACAGATTTGGATAAGAAGTTTGGAAATCACATGCCAACTCTGACCAGATAACAGAAGCAGACATATTATTGATGAAATTGGTTTGAGCAAAAATCTTAAACTCTTGCCATTCTGCAAGCACTTGATTGGTGTCACAGTCAGGCTGCAAAAGAGCTGAAAAATGGTCAGCTACTTCAGTGATGTCACTGTTACCATACAGCTCCAGTTCCTTTTGGTCTGTTGGCCGAACTCTGGTATCTAACACTTTTACGCGGTTATAGATACTACTTTCATCATTCAAACCGAACCTTTGTTCACAACAGTTCTCAATATTTGTAATGTATTTCTTACATTGCTGTTTAAAAGTTTTAATAGATTGAACACTTAGATGTATTAATTTTACACCCTTGCAAGTGATTTCAGGACATGCTCCTGAAAGAACGTCAGACCCATTTTTTAAGAGAATGTCAAGTTCACTGCCACCTGTGGGGCCACTCTGTTTAGCATGGTCAAGATTGTTTCTCAAAGATTCAACAGCTAAGTAGCTCTGGCATTTCAGTAACTTCTTTTTGAAGTGCTAATGAGAATCTGGCAAGTGAATGAAGCATCTGTTCAAAATACAAAAAGTGTGCAACCGTTTGGAATTTAGACAAAATTTGCAACACTCCCTTGACTTTGGCCTGATCATGAGTTGGGTCTGTGGCCATAGATTCTAAATGGGTAGTGATTATGGGGAATGATTTGGTAACAGCCCAGGTGGCAAGAAGTTTATGCTGAACCCAACGAGTGCCATGGGCCTTCTTGGACTTTTCAGCTGACCTCTCTATGGCCTGGGCAAGGGACTGCAACTCTCTAAGTCGCTTAGGACTTTTCTGATAGAGATAAGACAGCTGGGTCAGAAAGTCTGAAACTTCATTGAAACAAGTATTATCCAACACACCTTTCGTGGCCAGTTCTAATCTGTGTGAGAAACAATGAAAAGCAACCAACCTCTGTAGGTCTTCCCTTAAAAGTGCAGCAAGATCCCATCTTACATCCACATTGACAGCTGCCCCATCAGCCCCAAACCCAGCCAAATTTATTTTATTTATTTATTTATTATTTTTTTTTTAAACAGTAAGGCCACTCTCAGCAAGAATGTCTAAGAGGAGATTTTTGAGTCCCTCACTTGTGCCATCTGATACTGCTTTCATTCGTAAAAATTTAGTCTCCACGTGACCATTGCTGGGATTAGCATAAATTACATAAACCAATTCCTTTTCAGTTACACCACTATCAGTACTACCATCCATAAGAACTGAAAAATAATTAGCATGTTTTACAGTTGCCAGCAGGTCTTCCTCTAGGTTCTTGCCAATACACATTGTCAGTTCTTTCCCACTAACAGCATTAATGTATTTATTGCCCAAATGAACTTCATGGCGCTTCTCTTGTTCTGCTATCACTTCAGACTTTTTAATAGGGATGTCCTCTTTGGCCATCATATACAGGATCTCCATCAGCCTGCCTAGAACCATTCTGTGCTGTTCCTCTACAGATAAATTAAAATTATTTAGCTCTGGGTCCAATCCCCACCCCCCCCAAAAAAAAATTACTTTAAACTTACCAGTTGTGGTATGGCGATATATTTCAAGTGGTGACCATGTTGTACCAAATTTTAGAATGTTAAGAGCTTTCTTGTGCTGCTCTGCCTGAAGATGTTTCCAGATGGTGTCAACTTTTAGCTGGGGGCCTGTTATCCCTGCAGTTAATGCCTCACTGAAGTTCCTCAACCCACGTAGCTCATCTTTATACAGACAGCACAAATTTATTTTTTCTTTTTCCAGTTGTTTAACCAGGAGTAGCATAGTAGAATTTGCAACTAGCATGCACTGCACAGTCTCCCTCATTGCTTATCTATAGCCAATTTTTGTCTGGATGATATTTTTTGCGCCATCCTTCTGCAGTTGCTAGTTTTACTCCACCAGCCATGCTGGACTGCAATTATTAAAAAGTTTGAAGTTAGCAAAACAAGACTCTGTCAAGCTGAGCACTTAAAAATTAACACATCAAGTTACTGTAGTGTGGCCAACTCTCTGTACTGAAAACAAAAAGATAATGGCAGCTGCAGATTTGCTTGTGATCCCCCCCCCAGTTAAATTGTTTACTTGTCCCCATCTCTGCCATAGGCAGGTCACACACTTGAAAATTTCCGAGTTGTGAACAGAACAGAGTTCCCCAAAGTTCACTACTGCAGCAAAGCTGGCATTGGCAGCAGGCACAGTCTTGCTTGTCCCCGATCTCTGCCATAGGCAGGGCACACACTTGAAAGTTTCCAGAGCACCAAGTTCCCCAAAGTTCATGCTGCAGCAAAGCTCTAGCTGGCAGCAGGGCTAGTGTCTTAATTTGTAATGTCCCCTCAGGTCCGATGGGCAGGGCACACAAGAGTTATAACTTCCCCATTGCAACAGAGCAAGCAGGTGTATTTTTGTTTTTGTACAATTTGTTTACTTCTTTGTTTCCTCTCCCCGAGACCTCTGGGAAAAACCAGGGCACAATTCTTATCACTGCTGCAAAAAAGGGCTGGCTGGGCACAAAATAAAGCAGGCAGGGCGGGCATGACCACTCATTGTCACCTTCTTCTCTGCCAAAAGCAGGGTACATTTACCTAAATGTCACAGAAGTTTTCCTTTTGTTTTCTCCCCTTCGTAGAACTCTCTGGAGTAAACCAGGGCACAATTCTTAGTCTGTTCTGTTCCCAAAAATGTTCTGCTACTTGCAAGTCAATACAGTTTGTTTGCTCAATCCCCCATCATCATCGCTGCAATAAGGGCTGGGTGCATTTTAAAGCTGGTGGGCATGACGGTTTAACCACTGTTGTCCCTTCATCTCTGCCAAAAGCAGGGCACATTTAGTCACACAAGTTACTTTTCCCTTTTTGTTTCATCTGTCCTCAGAACTCTCTGGAAAAAAACAGGGAACAATTCTTATTTGGTTTCTGTTCCCAAACAGTTTGCAAGAACACAGTAAAGTTTCCTTTTTTTCCCCCATCAGATCAGTCACTGGCATTTGATTGGGCTGGGCACAAAATAAAGACTGTTTACACCACTCTTCATCTCTGCTGAGGGCAATAGTTCACATTTACTTTCTTGTTGTTTCCTCTCCCTGATTCCCTCTGTTTTGCCCACAGTTCAGGCCCATCCCACGAGGTGCCCGCCTTGCCCTGATGATCCCCCCAGTCATGCCACTGCCCTGCCGCATGCCTTCCTGTTGAGTTCACTCCTCCAGGCTTCCCGCACAATAAATTGAAAAGTGTGTACTTGTTTTTTTTTTGTTTTTTTTTGTAGAGACTCCCCCGATTGTCTGCTCAGCTGCGCGCTGCTCCTCCGCAAGTTGCTCAGCCAAATCTACATCTCGCTGCCTGCTTGCCCCACCACAATGCTTCGCTCAGCTCTCCTCTGGTCCTGGTCCTCTCTCTCACACCATCTCGGCCTCCTCGGCTGCCCTGCTTCTCAATGCGGCTCCTGACTGCAAACACAGAAAGAAATTAATTACCAGATACCACCAACGAGCTAAAAAAATACAATATAAAAAAAAAAGGAAACTGGAACTTACCTTGCTTAAATTTTGCTCCGGCTGGAGCTTCTGGTCCTGCTTGCTCTTCTCCTGGGGTCACGCTGTACAAGGGCACTGTAACATTTCTCCTGCACAGAGACGGGGGGGGGGGGGTCGCTGGTCAATCAGGATGGGCGTGGGGAAGAAGGACAGAAAAAAACGAGAAAAAAACATTTTTTTTAAAGAAACATGGCCCAAAATGCCAAAAAGGGCATTTTTATAGGACCCAGGGCCAGTTCAGAATGATTAGCAATGACTGCTAATCATTCCAAAAGTTGACTCGCTTTTCTCCGATCTTGGGTCACAAATTGCAATGATAACCCGCTTATTTTATGCCTTGATGAAGGATGCCCCTACTAGGTGGCTTTGGTCCAAAGCATTATTGATGAACCCAGTGAATTCTAGAAGGGCCGTGATGGTACTATGGCTGCCCTGGAACCCATGTTACTCGGGGCAGAGGAGCTTGTGTTGCTTAAGATAGTCTACCATCTGGTCAGCCACAAGCCGCTCCAGTGCCTTGGAGAGTGGCGGGAATATGGAGATTGGTCTGTAATTATTGTGTAAAGTTCAGTCCCCACTTTTTGTACTGGAGTTACTGTGGCAGACTTCCATCTTTGAGGCAATTGAGAATGGCAGAGGGAAGGTTAATTATTTTTGTTAGTGGTCCAATTATTTTGTCCAGTGTCAGGTGAACAAATTTGAGGTCCAGTGAGTCCCCACTATGCCTTGACTTTCCTAGGACCTTCTCTAGGTATTTTCTTGCATCATCCTCTGATACCATCTTGAAGCGGAAAGGCGGTCAGAGGGGAGGTGGTTTAGATGCCCTTGCAGTGTCTCTTGTGTTAGGGGCATTGAAGAAGTCCACTGGAATAACACTACTGAGGTCAGTAAATGCCTGATTCAGCAAGTTGGCAATGAGTAGGGGGTCTCGGGTTGAGACACACTTGGCAGTGAGCATAGCAGGGGGTGTTTTGGGATCTTTCCCTGTAATATCCTGCAGGTTTGCCTAGAAGGACTTGTTGCTGTTCTATGAGTTGGTGAGGGCTTCTTTGTAAAATTTACTTTTTGCCTGTCTGATTGCTGTTGTACAGTGCCTTTTTATATCACTGGATATTTGCTGCTGAGCCCTGTGATCGAGCTTTTAGCCAGTATTGATCTTTTGCGTCAAGCAGTGCTGTCAGATCGGGGGTAATCCAGGGGTTAAGAGATCCTTTGGCTTTCCTTGTTTTGACTGGGGCATGTTTGTTGCAGACCGCATTAAATTTTGCAGTAAAGAGGTTGAGCGCCATGTCCACATCATTGGATTCTACGAGGTCTGACCAGTTGAGGAGTTTGAGGTCAGCTTATAGTTGTGGCAGGTGGGCCCTTTAAGAGCAGCCGTTTTTTTATGATTTTAATGGGGGGCTTACAGTAGTTGTTGTTCCATAAACATTTGACATGGGAGTGGTCGCTCAAGGCATCAGGGAGAATGGCAAGGTCGGAGATGTGCGCGGGGCGGTTTGTGCGGACCCAGTCGAGTATTGTGCTGGTGCCAGTCTTATAGTTGAATCTGGTCAGGGTCTCCACCATTTGGGAGAAATGGATCGTGGAAAGGGCATCTTTGATGGCGGTAGATGCAGGTGAGAGCCAGTTGATATTAAAGTCTCCTAATAGTACTATTTCAGTGTTTAGGCTCAGTGTGTTGACATAGTCCAACAGGTTGTTGGCACCGGACAGAGAGAGTTTTGGCTAAATATAAACTGAGAGTAGGGTGAGCAACTCTGTTGTGGGCCCCTAGTAGCAGTTTGATGGCTAGGGCTTGTAGGTTGTCACTGCTACACAGTGAGAGTATTACATGACCCTGGAGGTGGTCTTTGGTGTAGATGACACAGTCTCTGCCTCTTTATGATTGTCGGACCTGTCTGTATAGGGTGTAGCTGGGCAGATAAATGGCCGTGTCGGGTATCTTCAAGAATAGCCAGGTTTCCACAACAGATAATGCATCTGAGTTATGCTGAGTGACCCAGGTCTTCAGGCAGTCCAGTTTGGGGAGCAAGCTGCAGATGTTTAGTGAGGCGAGCACAAGTCCAGGGGTTTTCCGTGAATGAGCACAGTGGTTGGGTGTAGGACCAGGGCTGGGATTCACATTACCAGACATCAGTAGTAGAAGTAGTATCAGTAGATGGAGGAGATTCTCCTGAATTATTTTTTTTATAGAGGAGTGGTTGTCTTTTTGCAAGTTGCCATAGCTTTAGTGTGCTCAATGTGGATTACGAGACTGCTGGGTAGTGGCACCTTGGCCAGATCATAAGTTGAGGACTCATTTCATGACCTGTTGGATGGTAGCTGATGAAGGTTTTGGGAATCTTCAACTGGCACTGAGGTCGTAGTTCCATATACATTTAGGACTACCTTCTCCTGAGTAGTCGGGTAGGATTTGTTGGGGCCACCACTATAAATGCCTGGGGTGGCAATAATGGTGATTAAAATGAGGCTTTGCAAGGGTCGAGTAGGAGTAGATGCCATTATTGGAAACACAGTGATGTCGTGTATCTGTGTTAGAGTAGGCGGCAGGTAGGGCTTCCTTTCCTGGGTAGGGTTAAGCAGCTCTGTCGGTGAAAGTGGAGATGATAGACTGGAGACCAGCCAGGGAGGCACAAAGTAGGAGTAGTTATTTAACAAACAGATTCATGTTGCTTGGATTGATAGTGGAGAGCAGAGGCATAAGAGGGGACTTGCGTATCAAAACCACTCTATGAGAGGGAGGAGGGGGTGTTGCACCTTTAAAGGCAGTGGGTGTGCCTTTAAGACAGAGAGAGGGAAGAGTGGGAGGGGACTAGTGAGAGTCTGTTTAAAAGAGTGTCAGGACACGGGCGTGAGGGTGAACCGAAAAACTGCTGTGAGAAGCAGCTCTGGAGAGATTAATTTAAGTTCCAGATCTCCTGCTTCTGCTCAGCTTAAAACTTAATTTTACATAAGCTGCAGATCTCCACTTTCAGCAAAGCTTAACTTTATTCCAGCACCAGATCTCCTGTTTCTGCAATGCTAAGACTTAATTTTACTTAAAATTAATTGAAAGCAGCCAAATACAAAATTAAGCTTTAAGTTTAATTTTACTTCAAAATAATTGAAAGCAGCCAAAATACAGTAGTTAGAAATGAATCTCCCAGTTCTGCGAGCAGCCAAATGCAGCAGTTAAATGACCTTAGGGAGCAGAGGAGAAAAGGAAAAAAGTGCCCGTGTTAAAGTCTGTGGAACTGAGACAATTAGTTTACACTTACAGATTGTCTCCACTTTGCAGTCCGGGGCAGAAACTGTATTAGGCACAAATTAGGTTCAGGAAGAGGAGAGAAGTCATTTAACTAAGATTCAAGGCCTCCCTTAGAACGTCCATGGGACCAGAGACTAATCAAGTAAGTTGCTGGAGCCCTCCAGGGTCTTGGAGGAAAAGGCGCCAAGTTTGAAAAATGAACAGTGGCACAGGTGCGGTGTATCAATGGCGTCCTGTGGTAATTGTACCTCATGGTGGAGATGAGCTGTCTGGGTGAGTGGCTCCAGGGGCGGAATTCCCAGCTTCAGTCAGGGGCTTCTGGCGGAGATGAGCAGTCAGGGTGAGCGGCTCCAGGGGCGGAATGCCCAGCTCCAGCCAGGGGCTGTGTGGCCAAGGCAAAGATTAGGTCTTTCCCCTGAGCCTTTTCTTAGGACCTCTGATTTCATGGAAACACAAGGCTGTTTTTGACCTCGCTGTGCTGAGGCATCGGAGGCCCTGGTTGTTGGGTCTGGTGGGCAGCCGGCTTCTTCCGAGAGGCTGGCTGGGAATCCTCCACAATCTGCCCTGAGCAGTAGGTATCCCTGGTAATGAAGCAAAGCTATATATGCTTGGTCTGTACTAGTGGACAGCTCGGTGTCGTCTTCTGGCATCACCCATGCTGTTGTCACTGTTCAGTGGGGACAAGTCAGGTGGCACTGAAGATGACACGGCACCCTCCTCTGACACTGCTCGTGGTGTTGGAAGAGAGACTGGCACCAGGGCTGCTGTTAGTCCTGTTGCTGAGGTGAGATTGTTATTCCCCTGGTGTAACTGGCGACGCAGATGGGGTGACCACACACGGTGTCTGACGTGATGATGGTCATGGTGTCAGTCCTTGACCTCGCACCGTGCAAGACTCTGGTGACTGGGTCATCCCTAACCTTGGTGCTGTTTATGGCATCAGGGTGACGGATAACCCTAGGGTCAACGTAATAGTGATGTCTAGCCCGGCACCGAAGGCAGTGCCAGCCGCAGTAACTGGAATGAACCCATCTCCCAAGACGTTGTCAACCTTGAGCCTGGTGCCAGAGGTGGCACCAGCTTGGAGTCTGATAGCAGCCTGGAGGCAGAATTCTCCCCAGGGCCGCTGGACAACACCGCCAATGGTGAGGATTGGGGATGCCCTATAGGGACTCGTGGTTTCGCTCTCCTCATCTGGAGGTTCCCCGATGGGCACTCATCAGGTCACTCCCTCTGATGTACAAGGACCTCTTTCAGTTGACTCTGCCAGGCCCTTTTTTCAGGTGAGGCCTCCTGTGCAGTTCCTCAGCGCAGGTTGGGTCCCTAGAGACTGAGTCTCATCCCCCTCCAGGGCCCTCAGTACTTTATGGAGAGGTTGCCTGCATTTGTAGGCTCTGAGTGGCCACTGACATGACAGCAGCGTGGAGTTTGTTGATGTCCCATCGGCCCTTCTCCCTGGCATCAGCAGCCTCGGGGGGTCAGTGCCTGATTTCCATTGATGTCATCCTCAGAGGACAATGAATCATCGTTCCACCTGTCTTCGGCTGCTGGGTATGCTCTTTGACAACAGTTCTTGGTGGAGATACTCCAGGCACTTGATCTAAGCTCTTTCACAAGCCAAAAAAACAGCAGTCTTTCCACTGGGAATCCTTGTGGTTTCCAGTGATGACATAGTTGTCATACCTCCATGGCCTAGAGTCTTTGAGGAGGCATCCACTCTCTTATCCATCCACCCTCCGGGACCTCCTCATGCAGTATCGCACGACTACAGGGTCTGAAGGTGCAGTACCTCAACTCTCTTCAGGGCTTGAGGTACTGCATATCCTCTTGGGGCCATGTCACCTCACATCTGATCGACTTCCAGAGGCAGACTCTGCTCAGAATACCCATAGCAGGAAGGTTTTCGCCTCTAGCAGAAACTGCAGTCGGACTCAGGCAGATTACATGGTATTGCTGCTCTCGGCTGGCACTTTTGGCCCGGTGTAAGGTGCTTAACTCACATTTCCAGGTGACTCATTTCTTCTCAACCCTCCAAGGTCAGACGAGAACTGTTAGGGCAACCTCCTACTCCTACTCCGTGCCACAGGAGTCTTCCAACTGGCCTTGACTAGTCTCAGGTCTCACCAGACCTGTAGAGAGTCCCTGTTCTCTGGTGTTCTCCTCCACGCAGAGGGCTGAGGGTATTTGTTACATTCAGTGTGAGCCAGCTCCTCCCTCAGAAGAAGGGAACAGCTTGGCATGCAGACCAGACAAGTGGGAATCAGTGACCAAGATTGGTTCTTGGAAGATACAGATATTACATACTTTAGTTGTTGATCTTCCAGTACATCTTCATTATTGATTACCACCCCTGCCCACCATCCCTTGCTGTAGCCGAGCCATGACCTCAGGCAACTCACCCTTCACTGCTGGAGAGCACCAGAAGTGCTATGGCATTTTCTCAGCCGCAGTCCCTTGAAGTGGCTTCCACAAAATATAACAAGCATTTGTCAATGCCCAATGTTTGCTTACTGGTATTGGTATTGGTACTGCATGAGTCAGAGTGATGTATAATAGGAATGGCAGTGAAGTATTGAACTGATGACAACCCTGACCCTGCAGAGACTGACAGGCGTTGGGGTGTGCCTTTGGGTCATCAGCCATATCACTCACACCATTCCACCTCACCTACCCTGCAGACACTGACAGGTGTCACTGTGTGCCTTGGGGTCTTCGGCCCTTACGCTCACCCCATTCCATAAGGAAATAAGCTGAGATGAGTGCAGTATAGGAGAATGGGGTGAAGGTTAGGGCTGAAGACCCCAAGGCACACCTCGATGCCTGTCAGTGGCTGCAGGATGGGGGTGGAATGGCGTGAGCATTACAGCCGTCGACCCCAAGCCACACGCCCGACGCTTGTCAGTCTGTACAGGGTGGGGCGTTATTGTTGGTATTTTCACTCCAAATTTTCAAAATAGGCTTTTTGGGACCCCACTTCATGAACAGTGGCACTATCATTTCATTACTCAATCCCAAAAGGTGATTTCGCACAGTGAACGTGCCATTTGGAGCAACAGGTGCAATAAGACATTTTGGGCAGGATGTGAAAAATTACATCTGTACTGTTCATGAGGAGATGTGAAAAAACGGCAGTGTTGAAAATCCAGAGTGAAAATATGAAAAAGTGGCAAAGTTACGAGCACGCGTAGAAATTTGTGTAACGCATGCTCGTAACACAGTAATTTTTTGGAATCTT
The DNA here is from genome assembly GCA_016271365.2 of Neoceratodus forsteri. NCBI lineage: Eukaryota > Metazoa > Chordata > Ceratodontiformes > Ceratodontidae > Neoceratodus > Neoceratodus forsteri. Next base: position 227,470,740 of record CM057456.1, read on the forward strand.
TTCACCAGATTTTCAACATGACCTTTTTGGGACCTCCCCTCATGAACAGTGGCACTGTGATTTCATTAATTTGTCCCAAAAGTTTATTTCACACAGCGATTGCGCCATTCTGCACCACAGGTACAAAAATACGTTTCAGGCAGGATGCAAAAAATGGCAGCTGTACTGTTCATAAGGAGATGTGAAAAAATGGCAATGTGGGAAATTTGGAGTGAAAATATTAAAAATTGGCGAAGTTACAAGCATGCATACAAACTGCGCAACGCACGCTCGTAATGCAGTCATTTTTGGGATTTTTTTCACCAAACTTGCAACATGAACTTTTTGGGAACTGACCTCATGAACAGGGGCACTGTCATTTCATTAATCTGTCCCAGAAGGTGATTCCACACAGCGACTGCGAAATCCCCTTTCAGGACAGAGAAATGAAATGACAGTGTCAGTCTTAATGAGGTGGGGTCCCAAGAACCCCATGTTGAAAACTTGGGACCCAAACTCCAAAAAATGGCTGAGATATCAACTTAAGTTGAAACCCCCATTGATTGCCATAATAGGGCTTCCCGTGATTTTCTTCAGTTTGCAGTCGGCTATTGAAGAGTACAGGCGTGTTCAGTCCCACAGAAGATCGTGGCATGGACCTCCGGAGGTAAGTATGGGTAAGGGGTGCAGAGGGTGGGGTGCGGTGGGAGGGGGTGGCGAGGACAACGAGGGACCATTTCTTTTTCTGTAGGTTTCAAAAAAAGACCTGGGGACAGTTTTTTCTTTTTACAGGTGAAATACTATGAAAAATAAATTGCAGCACACTAGGTGGGCTCCCAGTGTGGCAGACTAGTGGAAGAGGGGATCAATCACCCGGTCGAGACGAAAAAAAGGGGACATGGGGTGCATCCCGACACTGGGAGGGGCATCCCGGTGTTGGCAAAGATAACACTACTTTGGCACACTGGGCTGGGCTCCTAGTGTGCTACAGTAGTGGGGGGCATGCTGACACAGGGATTGGGCACCCGTGTTGCAAAAAATATGCTCGGGCTTGGGGGCATGCCGACACGGGATTGGGGCAACCGCGTCTTCTTCGTGTGGTGGTGGCAGGAGCTGCCAGTTCTACAGAGCCACTGTGGGGCTCATTTATTTCACCAGGAAAGGCACACTGAGCAAACAAGTTGCTTACAAGTCCAGTCATGTGCATTACTGTGCACTGTAATGTGCATGGCTGGAATGTGCCTGGTTTCTGGGAAAGGGGAGGGAGAGATCTGCCGCTGCAATGACGAAACTGTCCGTGATTGAAGCGGCAGATTTGTTTCAAGTCCGGCGCTCACTCTGAAATTGCCATCATCAGCAGCTTCCCTGTTGATTAGCGGCCGAGGGGCGTGCCCCTGAAAGCGTTCGCTGGATTTACCAAACACTGCTGCACCTCTGCAATGCTCTACTCACCTTAAAATGTTTCTTGTGCTCTGTGCACGCAGTTAAACATAAAAAGAGGGTTGAAAGGTTCGTAATTCGATCCCTTCCCCAATCAAAAAAAAAAGGCCAAGGCCATTATGCCAACCAAAAAAGGGGAGGGGGGAAAATGTAGCTCCCTTCCTTCTTTCATTTCTTTTACATCCTCCTTATCCCTGCCTGGGGTGTATCCCCTTCTGGGATATATCCCTGTTACAGTCAAAATGCAATCTGCGCCTCTGGGCGCTATCCACTCTAACTCCATTTGGCAGTTGTACTGCCTTTGAGAGGTGCTGTGCATTAGACTGGGGCACGTACACTGTGTATCCCTTTGGTTGCAGGAGAAGCAGGTTATTTCCTCTCATATCTTCTGAAAATGTTGAACTGGTTTTGGTTGGTATGCCCATTTTCTTCCCTAAGCCAGCTGGGCTTTTAGCCCACTACCCTTAGGGATGCGTGTGGGGATGAGCATATCTCGACCCATTTGAATGGCATAATCCTACAACTCCACGTACTCCTAGAAATCCCTTATTCTGCTCTAGCAAAAGGGAGAAGGAACATATTAACTGATTATCCAGTCCTCTGTCTGGTAACATGGGGGTCATCTCCCAGAAGTCCATGTGTCTCATTCCTATTCAAGTACATTATGCCATCTCCGTTCCAAGGGGCCACAATTCTGGGCATCCCTCTTTGTCTTCTTCCAAAGCCACGTGCTTCAGGACTGCTGCCTTTCAGATCATTATCCACTTCCTGTATGGCTAGTGGTGTGAGACTCTGGCACTATACTCAGCTACACCTTTATGCCACTAATTATGTCATTTCTCTATCTAAATGTTAGTAGTCAGGTTTTATTTTATTTGTTTATATTCCTGTAACCTTTCCCTATCCCTTTGGGCTAGGAAACTTCTTAGCCCTTTCTTTCTCTCTCTCTTTTCCCCACTTTTTCTGTCCTGGCAAAACAGAACTATAGTAATTGAGGGAGCTGGCAACAGTTATTGGCTGTCAGGGAACACCAGATGGAGGTGCAGAGGTGCCGTGCTCAGTAGCTGGAGCCAGCTCCCTCCCTGCAAAACATTTGCTCCTGAAGTGTCCTAGTGCCTCTGGCCCCAGACCCAAAAGTGGTAATCAATGATGAAGAGATTTTGGAAGATCAGCAAGTTAGTACATAGATAATTTTCCTTTTTTTTTTTTTTGCCATGAATATTATACATATATCTATCATACATTGCAGACATGGTAGTGTCTGTATATTAGAAAATATATCTTATACAGTACACATGTGGTAGTGCCTAGGGTTGGGTAGGCAGTTTAATTTTAAACTCCTATTTCTGCACCATAAATATGTGGCTGCTGTTTGACTGGCTTGTCTGAAAATTGGCATGTGAGGAGTTAGTGCCGGGATGTCTGGAACCTGTAAATTTGCTAATCTTGGTTCATTAGATGCAAAGTTCTATAAGTTGAAAATACAAAGATTCACCAGAAGTGAGACCTAACAGTTGGGGTTTGAAAGTTTAAATGTAAAGGTTTGGTGGAAATCGGGGATGAGGGGTGAACGATTCCAGACCTCAGCTAAACCAGCACAAAAACAGAACGAACAGCAGAGTTTATCCATCTTCCTCTTTTATTATCATTGTAGTCCTTCAATTAATGTGCAAAAGCAGCAACACTATACATTAAAAAATCAGTTGCATTACACAAATGCCTAAACAGGGTGTTAACAGAACCTGGAAACTCAGACCACCATCCAGTGTGCAGTCATTTCAGTGTGCTTGCGCACCTCCTTCAGAGCTGCTGAGTTGCTGCTTTTGCACTTTAAGCGAAGAACTACAACAATAATGAGGAAACTTTATACACTCTGTTCTTCGGTGTTATTTTGCGCTGGTTAAGCAGAGGTCTGGAATTGATTATGTTACTAGAGGTTTAAAGAGTAGATGCCATGGTCCAGGCAGGCAACTCATTCCAGGATGTTGCCTGCCTGATGAGCTAAATGTGCTAGTTTTAAAAAATTCTTAAGGAGGTTAAAGACTTTAATTTTACCTTAGAGTACCTGGCTCATAACTTCCACTTACGAGCCAAGCAGCTGCCCGAGCGCTGCAGCCCTGCTCTGAAAAACAGCACTTTGATGATGTACAGTGAGGAACAGGGCTGCAGGCACTCTATGTAGTTACTGATAGGATCGGGGAAGGGGGCTGTCTAAATGTACTAAGATTATCTTTACTAGCAGTTCTACATGTATGGGGCTATAATGTAGGGACAAGGGAAGGGTGAAGGATGGAATAGAGAATGGGGGAAGGTAGGGGCAAGGAAAGACAAAAGGAGTGGAGTGGTGGAGTGCCATGTGCACCAACACAAGAAGCCTAGGAAATAAAATTCCTGACCTGGAGGCAACCATTGCAGAGGCAGACCTAGATTTGGTGGCCAAAAACAGAATCATGATGCTGTCATAGCCACAGCTGGGATGTGGCCATTCTGGGGTACAGCATGTTCTGGAAAGATAGGACAGGGAAGAAAGGGGGTATAATTTTATATGTGAGGGAAGGCATAATGGCCACAGAGCTACAAGGATAGATACAACAGAGACATGGGAGAGCTGAAGGTTTTAAAATGGGTTGTCTTAGAGACAGTGTCCAGGGTGCTTGTCCACATGGGGGTAGTGTATAGACTACCAATGCAAGGGGAGGAGTTAGGGCTCTAGGGGAGATCATAGACAAAATGGTAAGCAGAGGGTGGACTTTAATCTGGCAGATGTAGATGGGAGCATTCTTGCTACAACTACAAGAAGAAGCATGGCCATCCTTGACTCCCTACAGGGGGCATTTGTCACACAACTATTTACAGAACCCACTACGGAGAGGGCAGTGCTGGACCTTGTTCACAGAGACAGCATTGCAGAAGTCACAGTGAGTAGCCCCCTGGGTACACGTGATCACTGTACAGTGTGGTTTAGCATACAAATTGGGCAGGAGGAAAACCACACTAGGACGAGGGTCTTGGACTTCAGGAGGGCAGATTTTAAAGAAATGGGAGAATGCCTTAGTAAATATCTTTTTTTAAAATATCATCTTTATTTAGGTTTTATAACATATTTACAGACATGTCATCCAGATCAGCGAGAATAACTTCATGCAGACATACATTAACAGTTTCAGTGCGGGATAATACCTTAAGATAAAAATAAGGGTCTAAAGCCCATATTAGGCATAGTTCCTAGGGGGGAGGTAGTTCATAAGCAGTTTGTCCTGGCCTTCTGGTGTAAAGGCAAAGTTTAAGATCTCCCGGACCCTTGGTCGGTTCAGGTTCCTCTTGAGACAAAGAAACAAAAATAACCTCTTGAAAGAGTCCCTAGGTGCCCAGTTCTATGTGACTCAGGTACGTATCCGGAACGATGATATCCCATACTTGTGCAACAGGGATATCTTGAGGATACTCTCCCCAGTGGCAGACCATGAGCCCCCAAGTCAGCAAATCAACCACCCTCTTCCCCCCGGGGCCAATAGGCCACACGTGAGGGAGAGAGGAAGAGGTTCTCACAGGTCACCTCACATCCCATTTGAAGGCAAAGGTAGTCCTTAACATGTAGTATATTCGCCACCTAGCCCACCTGGTGGCAAACTTTTCTTCTGGTTATTTAAGCTGTGTGTTATTTCTCCATAGTGTAGATTTGTCTAGTAATGTTCCACCAGTCTTGTATCGTGGGTATCTTAGGTGTCAACCACTGCTTCGTAATGGATTTCTTTGCTGCCATAAGGAGAATAAGAAGTAGATAGCTAGTAATTGGACCGCGCATGTTTTGGGGGAACACTGAGAACAGAAACATCTCCACTGTCAGTTGGAAGTGAGGGTCCAATATCTCCTGAAAGTGGTATTGCAGGAGCATAAAGTAAGGCCTCAGGAGTGGACATTCCCACATTATGTGGGTGTGATTTGCCCTCATGTTGCCACAAAGGCGCCAACATGTAGCTGGGAGCTTTGGCTTGAAATGACTCGTGATTATCGGGTTCTAAAGTATCGAATTAGGCATTTCCACGTGAATTCTCTCCATACGTGGGAGCTGGAAACTCTGGCCGAGTATCTCCAGGCTCGTTGCCAATCCTCAGGTGTTATTGGATAGCTGGATTTTTGACTCCACTGCTCACGAATGCTATCTGTGCATGTAAAGCTCTGTACTCTCAGGGCTTGATAGTACAACGAGATCAAATGATTTTGTTTTAAGGTTTTATTGAGAACAATTTGGCTCTGTATTAATGGTGGGAGCTGTTCATGTTCCCAGACCATATGGGGTAGGTTGTTTGCATAGTGTCTGAGTTGCAGGTACCGATAGAAGTCCCCCTTTGGTAAATTATATTTCCTTTGAATTTCCGCGTAAGCCCACATTGTGCCCTGGGTCACTATTTGTCCCAAATATCTCAGTCCTCTCCTCTCCCAGTGCCGAAAACTGCCATCTAGGTTGTTTTGGGAAAAGTAACTCAAGCTGGAAATTGGGCAAATAAGCAGTAGGAAAGGGGTCAATTGATGGATCCTTTTAATGCTCTGCCAGCCTCTCACTGAGGCCGAAAGCCAAGGATTTATAAGCTTATATAGGGTCCTGTCCTCCTTGTGTTGGTACAGGGCTCGGTGGAATGTATAATCATCCATCAGTGCTCGTTCTATGTCCAGCCAGTGTGGGCTGTTTGCTTTAGTTTGTCTAGACATCAAATGCATCATGTTTACCGCTTGCTGGTAGAGTCTCAGGTCTGGGAGGCCCATTCTTCCCCCATCACGGGGAAGAGTGAGAATTTTTAGGCATACCCGGGGTTTATTATTGGCCCAAACAAAATCAGTAATATGGAGATTTATTTCTCTGGAAGTTTTTAAAGGAAGGTGAATGGGAATATTTTGGAACAAGTATAACGCTCTCGGGAGGGAAACCATTCTGATTAAGTCAATCCTCCGAGCCAGCCCCAGGGGAAGAGTCGCCCATGAGGATAGATCCGCTTTAAGCTGCATTACAAAGGGAGCATAGTTATGTTTATAAAACTCCAGGGGAGATTTAGGAATGTGTACTCCCAGGTATCTTAGTTTGCCCAGGTCCCATCTTCCCGGAATGTCCGTCGGACCTTTTGTATAGGGGAGTAGGGAAAGGCGAGCAACTCCGTTTTAGCAAGGTTCAACTTGTACCCCGAAACCAAACCAAAGGAGTCTAATATTAGCTTAACTGCAGGGAGAGATTGTTCGGGATTCCGCAGATACAGCAGAACATCATCCGGGTCGAAGGCTATCCAGTGTTCATTACCTCCCAGTTCCACCCCTTCTATTTCCTGCGTTTCCCTAATTTTCTGGGCCAAAGGCTCACTAAATGCTGCGAACAATAGAGGAGAGAAGGGGCATCCCTGCCTTGTCCCCCTATATAGAGGGAAATAAGCTGAGTGGTGTCCATTCACCTTCACACACGCCTGAGGGGAGGCATAACTATTTTGAAGGACGGTTATTAAAGCGGGAGGGAAGCAAAACTTGTGTAAGGTTGCACAGAGGAATGGCCATGCCACCCTGTCAAATGCCTTTTCGGCATCTAGGCTGACTAGCATGGATGGAACTCCTCTGGTGTACATATAATGTACTATATGAAGGGTCCGTCTAATACTATCAGTGGTAGTGCAGGACTGGACAGATCCAGTTTGATCTTTATGAATTAGCAAGGGGAGCACCTGATCCACTCGATGGGTTAAGATTGCCATAAATAGCTTATAGTCTTGATTGAGTACCGATATGGGCCTATAAGAGGCACATAATTGTGGGTTCTTGTCTGGTTTAGGGATTACAGATATCGTAGCGTATGACCAAGGGGGGTGGGGTTCCCCCTCCATGACTGCGTTAAACACATTAAGAAGGTTAGGAAGGATCTGGGCCTTTACCGCCTTATAAAACTTCGCCCCATACCTGTCTGGCCCAGGCGACTTCTGCGACTTAGCATTCGCGATGGCAGCTAACAGTTCCATCTCCGCTATCGGGGAGGTCAGGGCTCGATTTTGATCTTCTGTCAGCCACGGCAAGGTGATTGATTGCAAGTGTAACCCCTAGATGGCGCTATCCCAGGGGCTACTACCCCTGCCTGATTTGCCACTAACAGGTTGAGGGGCCTGGATCCAATGGCGGGTGCCTCCACCCAGAGGTCAGGGTTTGCAATAGTTAAACTAACTTGGTCACAGCCCTCTGGGACACTGCAACCCCCCTTTCTTCCCACTAGTGGCCCACACAACATATCAGAATTACCTTCACAGTATACACTTACCCCAGGTCTGGTTCCGGCACTGGGACCTCCTGTGAAATGAGTTACAGTGCAACAATCACAGTACAGTACTTTAACATAGACAAATACCCTCAGGCAGTATAACTTTGCTGAAACAAGCAGCTCTGATTTATTTAGGGATATAACAAGGACAGGGAAATCAGGTTAATTAGCTTATCACTTTAATAATCTACCTATGGCTCTGTGCACAGGCCTATCCTATCAGTTACTGTCCCTGGGTACCCAAGCCCTAGTGGCTAGTCCAAACCGTGGCAGCTGGTAGGGGCCCTTTCACACGAGAAAAGGAGAATTAAACAGTCAGCAGTACAGTAATTCCATTTGGATTTAATGTGGCAATTCAACAAGGAGCAACCTGAATTAGTACTCACACCTCCAAATAAGATAGGGTCCTTCAATGTCAGCAGGGCTCACTTGAGGTACACAAACCTCTTCACACATCCATATAAAAGAAAGCACTATACCAGGCAGGCTTGCATCTGTATCCCGATCGCAATTACTGCACAATACCCGGGAGAACACACAGCAGATTCAGTTCCGGACAGACCAATGCAATTTTCAGCAATTCTTCCAGTCTTCTACAGGGTGAGCCTGGTTTCTACTCTTCAGAGATCCTTTGATTCTTTTCACAGGACGGATTCAGTCCTAACAAGCTGTTACACAAGCTGCAGACCGGAACTCTGGGCCTTACACGCTTTTTGACTAAAACTGCACACTGAAAAAGCACAGGGCTCCTTCCTTCTTCACTGCCAAAGCTCAACTGAAACTCCAACCGACAAAACCGGCACTTCCTTTGAGTTCCTCCCAGTTCTTGACTGGATTGGCTGTCACTACAATAGACTGCTGCTGTTGGTCCAAAAGGCACTGAAGTCTAAACTACATCTCCCAGAGTCACTGCCCATACAATCCTCTTGTGGCTGGCTCAGATTATGAGTCCAAGTTCTGATTCGTCCAAGGCACCATTTTAGAGCTAGCTTACCCCACACTGATTGGTCCAGTTCAGCAGTTCAAAACTAGAATGGGGAACTAGCAGACACAGTTCTGACTGCAAAGAAAGCAGGTTAGACAAACTGTAATTTCATTATTACTCTAAATAATTTCTGGCAAACAGTTACATCTTTCAGATAGGTTCCTTTGCACTCTAGTGACTGCAAAATGAAGTGAATTGGCAGCAGCTTGAGTGGTACTCAATCAAAGAAACACAGTCCCCCATACAAACTAATTATGTCTGCAAGCAGACAGCTCTTAAAGAGACAGTACCAGAGGCTTTAAAAACACTCACTGATAAATGGCTTAAATGCCAAACACCATTCAGGCTTGGAGCATTCAAGCAAGCTCCTGGAAGTCTTTTGGGAACCCCCATTTGCAGGGGGGTTACACAAGAATTCTGCTATTTGTTGTGAGGACGCTGTGTTTTCAGGGGTGTATAGGGACTTGTAGTACATGATAAAGGCTTCCGCTATTTCGTGTGTGTTAGTAAGACATCGACCTTCCGTAGGGTGGCGCACCGATAGGATTGTGGCCACTTTTTTTTGTTTCCGAATTTGATATGTCAGCAACCGGGTAGCTCTTGGACCCACCTCATAAAACCTCTGGCGTAGGCAGGTCAGGGCTATCTCCGTTTGCTGTTGAATTAACTGGTCCAGCTCAAACCTGGTTTGTTGCAACTGGGGGAGTACAGTTGTATCCCCTTGTTTGTGTGCCATTTGCAAGAAATGAAGAGTATCCTCCAACCTAAGTTTTTGCGCTTTACGCTGTCTTTCCCGTTCTGCAGTGTATTTTATTATATGTCCCCTGAATACAGTCTTAATCGTATCCCAGTACATAGCAGGGGTAGAATCCATGACCGGGTTATCAGCTTTTATCTCCTGAACTTTCTCTGCAAGAAACTCGCAGAACTTCTTAGAGCGCAGGTAATATGGATTAAGCCTCCAAAATGTCCGCTTGGGCTGAAGCTCAAAGTCCCACATGGACGTCTGGGGGGCATGGTCCGAGATAGAGATGTCTTCAATTTGAATGTCGTGTAGCAACCCTAGATTTTCCACCTGCGTGTACACCTGATCAATGCAGGAATAGGTTTGGTGGACTGGGGAATAATAGGTGTAATTCCTCGAGTAGGGGTGGAGCCTCCTCCAGGCATCGCACCATCCCACCTCTCTTACAAATCTCTTGAAAAATCTTTGGGTTACCGACTGTTTAGGGGGCTTGGTGTTAGTGGAGTCCAGGTTAGGGTCCATGATAAGGTTAAGGTTGCCTGCCATCATGAGTACCCCCTTTGTTTTTTGTACAATTTTATCCAGTAAAGGTTTAAGGTGGGCCACCAGGGTTCCCGTGGGGAAATGTACATTTACTAAGGTTACTGGTTTGTCATTTAATGTACCCTGTACCAGTACCATGCGACCCTCCTGGTCAGCCCAGGTGAACTCTGCTTTGAATGGGGTACTTGGGGAGATTATTATAGCGACTCCTCTACATCTTCCTGCCTTGGCAGAGGAGTAAAAAAATTGTCCCCTGTTCATTTTGGCCAGTTTAGCATGTTCGGCCGCATTCATGTGCATTTCCTGCAGGTATGTCAGGTCGGCTTTGAAACGCCTGATAAAGGCTAGGGTCCTAGCCCACTTAATAGGTGACGCCAGGCCATTAATGTTTAGAGAGAGTAATTTCACCTTAGAAGTACCCATGTTGTTATTTGTGGTTTCCTCTCTAGTCCAAACCTCCCTCCCCCCAGTGGGGCCCTAGGTCTGCCACTTCTGGAGCATACCCTCACTGAGCACATTTGCTCAGATCTGGTGACTATAACATCACAACACTCAGTACACAACAATGCGTAATGACCATAGAACTCAATAAAGAACATAACATAACACTTAAACATTACAACAATCATAACTTACAAACTGGTACTTCCACGAATCAGGCGGTCCTGATCCTGTGGTAAGGAGAACCTTACCAATTGCCCAGAGTCACTGGGCTTTAGCACTGTGTGCTACGTGGGAAAGGGTAAAGAGGATAGGTGACGAGTATAAGCCGCACCTGTGGTCCCCTAAGATCACGGCTGTGACTTATGGGGAGAAATAGTCTTCTGAGGAGACGCTCTCCCACCCCGGGTCCCCAAAATAGGACGCAGCCAAGGCCCAATGGGGGGGAGAAAAAAAGGACAAGGGGCCAAGCAACCACCCCAATATACGTAGGCCCCAGCCAGGCATAGCAAGTCATCCACCCACTCAGCCCATCATCTCCAAAAGGGGGGAACAGACAAACTCAGTCACTACGTGTCTGCATCCAACTGTGCACAATCATGGCTCCGGGGTTCCGGTGTAAGTACTGGCCTCACACCTCCATTCTGGTAGTTGGCCATGTGCCCCCCCGGTATAGTAAGAATAGTAAGAAGCCCCTGGCCCGGAGGGATCAGAGGGCGCAGGTCCCTCTCATACGCCTCCAGGAGGGTCGTCTCTCCACCCCCCCCAGCTCCCTCCGAGAGGGAAGCTGGAAAGGGCAGCAGGGGAACCCCCCCCCCCAACAGTACGGGGTGACAGTCCTCAGAGCCAGCCCGCATAACTCCCTCCAACCTGGTTACCGCCGGGATTCTCCGCTGCCTGGACTGTGGCAGACCAGGTCACCACCGCCTTTCCAACACCTTAGATGAGAAAGGCATCCAGACCCAGGCATCATCCGTGACACATTAGCTGTGGGCCTCAGAGGCCAGGCCGCCTGGGTAAGGTCAGTCTTTTCACTGCTCCTGCATTTAGGCATCTCCATAACCTTTACTTGTTATGACACAGCTCCCATCCTCGGGGCTGGAATGAAGAGGGTCCTCCGCCAATGCTCGAAGGTGGAGATTCACCCACACCCCGTCGGGTATCCCCAGTAGAGAGGTGGAGGGGGGAGGTGGCCCCAGTCACCCCTTCCGCAATATCATGTATATTTTATCATTCCTAGTCCTCCCCCATTTCCTCCTTCCTCCCCCACCCCTTCCATTTCTTCTTGTCCATAATTTCATCCATACAGTTCTTATGCCACATATTTATCTGCCAGTCCTTAGCGGCTGGCCCACGCTCATATAGAAACATAGACTTTGATGGCAGATAAGGACCACTTGGCCCATCTAGTCTGCCCATTTCCCTACTTACAGGATAGGCCACAGATCCTAGTTAACCAACAGCCTATTTCTTCCTACCCCCAACAAGAATTGCCTTATGTCTGTCCCATGCATTCTTGAATTCTCCCACAGTTTTAGACCCCACAACCTCCTCAGGAAGGCTGTTCCATGCATCCACTACCCTCTCTGTGAAATAATACTTCCTCACATTGCCCCTGAACCGCCCCTTCTATCTTTAAATTGTGTCCCCTTGTTCTTACGCGTCTCTTTTTCTGAAAGATGCTACCCTCTTGGACTTTGTTGATTCCACTGAGGTACTTAAAAGTTTCTATCATGTCCCTCTCTGTCTTCTTTCCTCAAGGGTATACATATTAAGCTCTTTTAGTCTCTCCTTATATGGCTTCTCTTGCAGACCCTGCACCATTTTAGTTGCCCTCCTCTGGACTGCCTCTATCCTGTGTATGCCCTTCGGAGATGGGGTCTCCAGAACTGGATGAGTACTCCAGATGGGGTCTCACCAACTGTCTGTACAGAGGGATAACAACTTCCTGTTTTCTGCTGCTGATGCCTCTCCCTATACATCCCAGTACACCCCCAGCCCTCCCTACTGCCTTCTCACATTGCTTGTGTAACCCCCCTGCAAATGGGGGTTCCCAAAAGACTTCCAGGAGCTTGCTTGAATGCTCTAAGCCTGAATGGTGTTTGGCATTTAAGCCATTTATCAGTGAGTGTTTTTAGAGCCTCTGGTACTGTCTCTTTAAGAGCTGTCTGCTTGCAGACATAATTAGTTTGTATGGGGGACTGTGTGCTTCTCTGAGTACCACTCGAGCTGCTGCCAATTCACTTCATTTTGCAGTCACTAGGAGTGCAAAGGGAACCTATCTGAAAGATGTAACTGTTTGCCAGAAATTATTTAGAGTAATAATGAAATTACAGTTTGTCTAACCTGCTTTCTTTGCAGTCAGAACTGTGTCTGCTAGTTCCCATTCTAGTTTTGAACTGCTGAACTGGACCAATCAGTGTGGGTAAGCTAGCTCTAAATGGTGCCTTGGACAAATCAGAACTTGGACTCATAATCTGAGCCAGCCACAAGAGGATTGTATATGAGCAGTGACTCTGGGAGATGTAGTTTAGACTTCAGCACCTTTTTGGACCAACAGCAGCAGTCTATTGTGAGTGACAGCCAATCCAGTCAAGAACTGGGAGGAACTCAAGGAAGTGCCGTTTTGTCGGTTGGCGTTTCAGTTGAGCTTTGGCAGTGAAGAAGGAAGGAGCCCTGTGCTTTTTCAGTGTGCAGTTTTAGTCAAAAAGCGTGTGTAAGGCCCAGAGTTCGGTCTGCAGCTTGTGTAACAGCTTGTTAGGACTGAATCCGTCCTGTGAAAAGAATCAAAGGATCTCTGAAGAGTAGAAACCAGGCTCACCCTGTAGAAGACTGGAGGAATTGCTGAAAATTGCACTCTGTCTGTCAGGAACTGAATCTGCTGTGTGTTCTCCGGGTATTGTGCAGTATTGCGATCGGGATACAGATGCAGCCTGCCTGGTATAGTGCTTTCTTTTATATGGATGTGTGAAGAGGTTTGTGGCCTCAAGTGAGCCCTGCTGACATTGAAGGACTCTATCTTATTTGGAGTCGTGAGTACTAATTCAGGGTCGCTCCCTGTTGAATTGCCACATTAAATCCAAATGGAATTACTGTACTGCTGACTGTTTAATTCTCCTTTTCTCTGTGAAAGGGCTAGCTGCCACGGTTTGGACTAGCCACTAGGGCTTGGTGCCCAGGGACAGTAACTGATAGGGATAGGCCTGTGCACAGAGCCATAGAGTAGATTATTAGAGTGATAAGCTAATTAACCTGATTTCCCCTGTCCTTGTTATATCCCCTAAATAAATCAGAGCTGCTTGTTTCAGCAAAGTTATACTGCCTGAGGTATTTGTCTATGTTAAAGTACTGTACTGTGATTGTTGCACTGTATCTCATTTCACAGGAGGTCCCAGTGCGGAACCAGACCTGGGGGTAAGTGTATACTGTGAAGGTAATTCTGATATATTGTGTGGGCCACTAGTGGGAAGAAAGGGGGGTTGCAGTGTCCCAGAGGGCTGTGACCAAGTTAGTTTAACTATTGCAAACCCTGACCTCTGGGTGGAGGCACCCGCCATTGGATCCAGGCCCTTCAACCTGTTAGTGGCAAATCAGGCAGGGGTAGTAGCCCCTGGGATAGCGCCATCTAGGGGTTATACTTGCTAACCTTAAGGTCATCTGATATGATTACCCCCAGGTCCCTTTCCTTTTTTGTTGTTGTTACTACCTCCCCACCCATTGTGTATTCTTCCCCTGGGTTCTTGTTTCCCATGTGCGTTATTTTGCACTTCTTTGCATTGAGTCCTATCTGCCATACTTCTGACCATTCCTCCAACCTTGCCAAGTCCCTTTTCATCCTTTCCACGCCTCCTTGTGTATCAAGTGGGCCTTAAGATCACAGTCTTGTCGTTTGATGATGTGTTTCACCCCCAATCCCACCTCCCTTTGCATCCCTCCCCATCCTACCCCCTCATTCCATTCCCTCCCCCGCTCTTGTCCACCTCCCCTCCCTCCCCCACCTCTGGCAGAATCTGGGGATCGGGGATATAGCAGGTCGTGGCTTCCTACCAAGTGGCCCAAGCAGGATTCGTCATCTTTCTTCGCTCCAGTTGGGGCAGCCTGCATGCCACGACCAACCATCTCCCCTCCCAAACAGACCCCCCAACCCTCTCCCTCCGACTCCCTCCTCCATCCCTTCGGATCCAACTTCCTCACCTTGTCCAGCCCCCCAGAACCAGGGATCAAGATGTGCCCTCTCCCATGCCTCGTGTTTCAGCGCAGCTGGCGTGCTAGGCTTGAATCGCCACGGCCCTCTGACTTGCCCTTCTGCATCTCCCACCTTCAGTCCTCCCTTAACAGAAAGCCCCTACACCTCCCAGGGCATGGCCCTCCCCCACCCCAATCCTCCCACCCAGCCCCTTTGACACCAACCATCTCCCCAACCCCTCAGGCAGCCGTCAATCAGAGCTTCCCCTTTCCACTGGCCCCCACTAGGATAATTCTCTGTATGCTTTTCTCTATTGCGCTACTAGGCCATCCCTCCCCAGTCCTTTGAGTTAAAGTATTTAAGGATACTTGCGGCCCTCATGTCTCTACGTTGGTCTTTGACAGCTGCTCACTCCCATTTGGTTGAGACGCCCTTAACGCTCCGACGATCTTCTGAAGGGCCTCCGCTCCTTGCTTGCGCCTCGCATCTCTCTGCACACTGTTCCACATCTTCTAGGCAATTTTGGAGGCTACAGAGGGCTCTCGGCACACTGTGGACTGGGGAACATCGATGTTTCTTCTTTTTAGCTCGGCAGTCACCTCCTCGGCTGATTCAAGGAGTACGCGCTCCATCTGGGAACAGGACGATCATCTTAGCGGGGTAGGGAGTGCGGAATTTGATACCCGCTGCCTTCAGTGCCTTCATCACAGACGTGTAAGCATGTCTTTGTGCCATAATCTCAGGGGCATAATCGTTATCGAAAAACAGACGCTGGGACTCGAAGAGGACCCTCCCCTTCCTCCAAGCTGCTCGTAGGACAGTTTCTTTTTCCTGAAACCTTAAAAATTTCATCAGGATGGTGCGAGGGCAAGAGTCCGGCAGCGGCCTAGGCCCCAGGGTATGATGCGCTCGCTCCAGTTCCAAAGTAATATCCTCAGGTAAGGGAAGCAGCTCTTTTAGGAGTTTTTTGCAAAAAGATAATCATGTCTGTCCCTTCGGAACCCTCAGGGATCCCTGACAACCTTATGTTGTTCCTCCGGCTGCGACTTTCTGCATCTTTGGCCCGTGACCGCAGCGCTTTGACCTCGCTGTGGAGCTGAACTATGATGCGCTCCATGTCCACCAACCTTCCCTCCGTCCCTGTGATGCGGGCCTCGCTGTTCTCCTGGCGTTGCTCCAGCTTCCCTATGTCGGTTCGCAGGGCGTTTGCCGTCGATTTCATTTCTCTGCGGAAATCCCTTATTTCCGCCAGCATCTGGGCCATTTGTTTATGGAGGATTACATGAGAAGCCTGCTCAGGCACTACGCTGCTCCAGTGTGAGGACGATGAGGCCCAAGAGTCTTCACTCTCCGACCCCTCATCCTGTGATTTCTCCTCATTGTGGTGAGCTAAGATCGAAAATTTGTTTTCCCCTCTCTTCTTCGGCATTTTCTGGTTGCCCTCCGAGCTCAGCGGTGAATGGATGGTGATGGATATGCTACTTTAGGAGGGTTAATGCAGGATTGTTCAGGGAGCCACTAGATCTAGGCTGCCATTCTCTCTGCGACGTCACCGGAAGTCCCCGCCGCCTTAGTAAATATCTTGAAGGTGGTGTGGCTGAGGGGATGGGAGTGGAGAAATAATGGAATAGGATAAAGGAGGGAAAAACTAAAGCAACAGCAAGTTGTTTGAAGGAAATTAGCAAGAGTGGGAGGAGTAAGAGGCCACTGTGGTTCTCAAAGTAGGTTGCTTAGGTGGCAAGAGAGAAAAAAAAACTCTCTTTAGCAAGTACAAGGCAACTCAGATGAAGGGAGACAAGGAGGTATGTTTAGATATAGGGAGTCAGGTGGAGGGGGACATGGAGATGTTTGGATAAAGGGAAGCAAGAAAGAAGAAGAAGAGGGTAACTAAGACACAGAGGAGAGGATAGCCAAGGAGGTCAAAAAAGGGATAAGATTTTCTTCAGGTGTGTGAGTGAAAAGAGGGACGCAAGGGGATAATAAGGATCAGGAGAACTGAGGGCAAGGGACTGTGCAGAAGAAGACCAAGAAAAAACTAAAATTAAAAATGAATACTACTGCTTGGTCTTCACAGTAGAGGAGTGATAGGATGGACCACTGTGTATCAGTGGCATCGGGG
This sequence comes from Neoceratodus forsteri, assembly GCA_016271365.2. Lineage (NCBI taxonomy): Eukaryota > Metazoa > Chordata > Ceratodontiformes > Ceratodontidae > Neoceratodus > Neoceratodus forsteri. The sequence continues at coordinate 227,487,464 of CM057456.1, forward strand.
AGGGGGAGTGGACACAAGTCCATTTTCGGAGGAGAGTGTCTGAAGGGGATTAGAAGTCTTAAACGGAAGGTAAGGCCATGGGGCCAGATGGTATCCACCCAAGGGTACTGAAAGAACTGAGCACAATGCTAGCTGCCCCTCTGGAAACATTATTCGGCAACTGATAGGAGATAGGGTAGTTCCAGAGGACTGAAGGAGGGCCGATGTGGTCCTTATGCACAGGAGTGGCACCAAGGAGAAAGCTTGCAATTACAGGCCAATCTGTCTTATGTAAGTGGTGGGAAAATTGATGAAAACTCTGCTGAATGAGAGACTGATGGAGCACCCGGAGGTAAATGGGTTGCAAGACCAATGACAGCATGGTTTCACAGGGTGAGGTCATATCAAACAAATCTCATAGATTTCTTTGACCTGATGACTAAGGAAGTGGATCAAGGGAAGGCAGTGAATGTGGCCTGTCTGGACTTCAGTAAGGCATTTGACACTGTGCCACCTAGGAGACTAATTAAGAAACTTAGCAACCTGGGGTTTGGAGAAAAGGTGGTGAACTGGATATCAGACTGGTTGGTGGGTAGGAACCAGAGAGTGGTGGTAAACGGCAGTCAATCGGCGGATGGGAGAGGAACCAATGGAGTACCACATGGATCAGTACTGGGTCCTGTCCTCTTCAGTGTCTTCATAGGTTACATTGCTGAAGAACTAGAGGGGAAGGTATGTCTCTGTGGATGACATAAAAGTCTGCAACAGGGTAGACACCCAGGAATGGGTGGAGAAAATGCAAAGGGGTCTGGGGAAACTTGAAGAGTGGTCTCGGGTGTGGCAACTGGGTTTCAGTGCCGAAAAGTGCAGAGTTATGCACCTGAGGAGGGGAAATCCATGGAATATGTATAAGATGGGGGGAGGTACTTGAAGTCACCAAACAAGAGTTACCTTGGGGTAGTCATATGTTATGATCTCGAGGTGGCAGGGCAGTGTGACAAGGCAGGAAGTAAGGCTGGAATGATGCTGGGTTGCATAGGGAGGGGGATTTCTAGCAGGAGAAAGGAAGTAGTGTTGCCACTGTATCGCTCACTAGTGAGACCCGACCTAGAGTACTGGGTCCAGTTCTGGAGGCTGCACCTCTGCAAAGACATTGACAGGCTGGAAGTGGCCCAGAGGAAGGCTACCAGAATGATGCAGGGGTTGCATAAGAAACCGTACAAGGAGAGGCTGCAGGAGCTCGACATATACTTGCTGGAGGAAAGGAGAGCAAGAGGGGACATGATTGAGACCTACAAGTACCTCACAGAGGTGAAAAAGGTGCAACAGGGAGGTTTCTTTCAGTGGAGGAGGAGGAGTATCAGAACATAGGGACATGCAGTGAAGCTTGAAGGGGGGAGGGGGGTTAAGAGGGATGTGAGGAAACACTTCTTCACAGAAAAGGGTGGTGGATGCCTGGAACAGCCACCCAGAAGCGGTGGTGGGAACGAAGACGGTGGGGAGTGTCAAGCATGCATGGGATAGGCACATGGGCATAATAGGTAGAGGAAAGGGAGGTGGGAGGAACACCTGTGACCATATAGGGTCTTGGGTGTAGAAATGGAGAAAATAGGAGAGACTACATGGGCCTTCCAAACTTTTTCTGCCAGAAAGTTCTGTGTTTCTATGTCTGAATTGTTAACTACAAAATATTTTGGTTTCAAGTAATGTATTCTATAAGCAAACAAAAAGGTATGGCTGTGGCATAATGTTTGCTCCAAGCCTGACGAACTTAAACGTTGGGGCATTCAAGGCGAAGTTCATCTAGTCTGCATACAGTAATACATTCCTTGAAAATATGCTGTCATGGTGTCATTATACAGACGATGTATTGTTACTGTTGAAAAGAACCGTTTACAAATTGAATCAGTTATGGGTAGAGCCGTGTGAAATAATTTTTATTTTTTATCATTTTCCTTTTTCTGAAATTTCTTATTTCTATTCATTGAAAATGTAGTTTTATTTTTTTTATCACATTTACATTCATAAAATATGCCCAAATAACCTTACATCCACTAGAAATCACGTTCTTGGTATACTACGTTGTATTAAGCAGCAGTATACTGTGGTCTTGAAAGGTTTGTGACTTGGACAGTTCACTGCCACTTCCTTGCGGACTGTTTCTGTGATAACAACGGAGCTTAAACAACAACTGCTGCAAGCATTTTTTTTTAGTTTTTTGCCAAAAAAAGTAATTCTTTTACATTTTTCATGTGCTTGTTTTAGTTTTCTTTTTATACCTTGAATTTCTTGTTGTTTCTAGTTATTTCTTATCTAAGAAAAGCAAGGCTTTCTAGTTATGGGGGTACATCAATTAATGTGACATGATTTTAGGATTTACTTGCACGACGAGTAGTAATGAATCAGTTGATTTTGAGGATCTGAGTGGGCAGGAACACATTGTTGGAAGTTAACAGCTGTCACCCAGAGTCACTAAACAGAAATATTTCAGTTGGTCAAATAAGAATGCATAGAAACTGCAACAAGGTCTGTGAGTTTGAAGAGCAAGCACTTAATATGGGTAAGTGCTTTACTGAGGGGGAGTGTTTTCCTGAAGTTGTTTACGAATCATGCAACAGAGTAGGCAACACCCCAAGGTTGTCTGTTACAGAACAAAGACAAGTCTGTTTCAGAACCCACTGTTAACATTTGTAACTGAGTACAGCCATCTGCAGGGCCAGCCTTAGCTAGGTGCAAACTGTGCCCCTGCACATTGAGGGCCAATACTTTTTTCTTGCGGAAGCAAAACTGTTACAAAAGGTGGGGGCAGCTTTGCAGCAGTGGAAAAGATTAGGCTAAGTGCTAATGGTGTTAATGGCCATACCTTACACCTCCCAGGTTGACTGCTTTCACAAACAAAGGGCTATATTAACAAGAGAACTTGTTTGTAACCTGGACATGTAGCTGAAATAAATAATGAATGATATTTGACAAAATGTTTCATAAGTATGTGTGCACTCAAGATGGCTCAAAAACCTGACCAGCGCAGAGCAAAATCGGATTTCCTTATAGGGACCCTGAAAACCTGATCACCAGGTAAAAACACTAACATGTGGCCCATGATTTTATTATTTTTTTTTTTTTAACCAAGAGAAACATACTAAGCCGAAGCTTGTTTCCAGGTGCGACCTGGGAGCACAAGGGCGTTAAGTGGCTTGCTTAGGGTCATGCAGTATGCAAGTGGGGGCTGTAGGATTCAAACCCAGGTCTGCAGCTCAGAGCCTTAAACCACTGTGCTATACAGCCTCCTTTGGCACAGAATAAACAAATAATCCTTGCTCTAGTAAGATAGCGACGATGTATGAGCTGCCTGAGCTGTGTTAGTTTTCTGAGCTCAAAAATTTCGTTTTAAGCTTGTTTTTAGATTTTATTTTGTCATTTACTTTCTAATTGTTTGTCGGTTAGGGTATTTAAGTGATTTATTTAGATTTGATGCGTATTTTTTCGGTAAAATTGGATTAGCGTGGTTTTTCACTTTAAAGTTGCACTTGTACTGTTAATGACCGTAAAACCTGATTAATTTTACGAATTAGTGCAAACGCTAAAGTTGTGGTGTTTGCTTAGTGCTTTTACGGTCCCAATTGATAAACTTAAAAACTCAATCAGCTTTCCTTCCAATGAGACTGTTGATATTGCAGCGCAGTTTTGGAGTATTATTCTGGGGCTTGACATTCGAGGGAGAGTTTTTTAGTTTTGGAAGCCTCTGCATTTCTCGAAATATACTCAGCGGGACTGTGGAGTGAAATTCCTTTGTCTGCACTGCCTGAATCAGCATTGGTGTAGTGCGGTGGGAGTTCTGTGGGTTTTTTCTCGTGCTGCTTGCTTGTGGCACTAACATCGGGGCGGTGAGAGCGCCCGTGGTCACAGGTGCAGCATATGGCGGAATCAGTGAGTAGCAGTCATTCTTTCTTGGAGCCAACGCGGATGTGGTGAGAGCACATTCTATTTTAGTGTGCAGAGGACAAAAATAATTTTCGAAGCATCTCTCTCCCTTTGGTTTTTCAGGTGGTTGCTACTTTCCTCCTGGAGTGGACGACTGGCAGGGTTTTGAGTTGTTTGGGGAGGAACTGCTGGGGTTTGGACTGGAGGTTTTTTTTCTCTCTGTGGTTGTTGGTGGGGGGACTTTTGCAGCTGGTGGGCGGCTGAGGTCTCAGATTCCCCTCCTAAAATGGCCCTTTCACTATTGTAGGTCTGCCACTCTAGAAAGGGGAAGGTTGCTACCTGCCTTTAGGGCCATGGCACCAGAATAGGGTTTTGTGGCTGGAATTGGTCTGCGATTTAGAGAGAGAACTCAGAGGGACTTTAGTGGATGGTGGTGGTCCCTCTGGGGGTTCCTAAGGCTCTCTGTGGGGGGAGCTAGTGCTTGCTTCTCAGGGGCCTGTATTCTCTGATCGCAACCTCTTAGTTTAGTCCTGAATTTTGGTGTCTTGGTCCGAGTCCGTGAGTGTTTTCATTGAGGAGAAGAATTGTTTGGAGAGATTATTTAGTGTCTTGACGGGGAGGGGGTGAGAGACCCTCCCGTTTTTAAGAAATACTTTGTTTTGACCTCTCAGGATATCTTTTATACCTGGACGCTGATTTATTATCACGGGACTTGCAATGCTTGACTTTGTTCTCTAGAACTGAGAGAGGGTGAGAGCCTCTCTTGTTCAAAATACTCATTGAACGTTTGAACATTTAGACATTATGTATTTGGATATTTTTATCTTTTTGGTTTTTGATTTCAATTTTGTTTTATGGTTTCTTTTATATTTTATTTTTGACTTAATTTGGGGTGGTTTATAATTTTGTTTTGTTGAGTTTTTGGTGCAAGTGTGTGGGGATTCTAAGATGAATTATAAGGGTCTCAAAGTGATTAATTTTAATATGTGAAGAAGGCCTGCCCCGACGGTCGTATGCTATTCGTCCTCCACTCTTCGCGCCCTCCACCCTTTCTCCCCCTTGCCATTACAGTTGTCAACATACCAGCGCTGTAGAGCACTGGGTATTGTGCGGAGGGGGAGGAGGTGTTTTGCGGGTATGAACAGTGGAGGTCGAATGAGCGGGTACACTGTATTGGGGTAGTGGAGACCAGAAGACTCCCTGGGACGAGGTCACTCTTGTCTGGTTTCCATACCCAAGGGCACCACTAATGATGTTGGGCAAGTGGCCTGTGCAGCTCCATCCAACCCGGGCAGTGTTGTGCAATGCCAGATCCATAAGAAACAAGACTGCAGTTATTGCAGATCTTGTTGAGTCTGTGGATCTGGCTTACATTACCGAGACCTGGCTGGATGAAAATGCTGGTCCAATTTTGGAGGCAGCAGTTCCAGGGGTTGTGTAGCTGGTGGGGGGGGTTGTGGTCTGTTTCAAGACCAAACTGGAGCCTCACAAGTGTACCAGTAGAGGAGCAGAGTCCTTTGAGTGTACTGTAGTGGCAGGTGTGCGTTGCAGAGTGCTCTCATCTGTCGTCCACCAGGTGATAAGTGTGTTCTGCAGGAAGTAGCCGACTTCATCATCGACATGGCGTCTGAGTCACCCAGGCTGATGGTCCTGGGTGACTTTAACACCTGGGTCGATGACGAACTCTCACAGTTTGAACAACGCTTCCTCCAATTAATGACATCTTTGGGCCTTACACAAGTGGTTACTTCTGCCACTCATAAGAGTGGTCACTCTTTGGACTTAGTTTTCCTCCTGGGGATTGAGGCCTTCAACTTGGGGGTGGAGCCTGTTGGTTGGTCTGATCACTACACTGTGGGGTTCAGTTTTTGCACACACACACACACACACACCCCCGTAGGCCTACCCCTGTGGAGATAATCAGGTATCGCTGTTTGCGAGATGTTAGCTCTGCAGGCCTGGCAGCGATGCTTGACCTATCGGAGTTCTCTGAAGTGATCAATGATCCTGATGCCCTGGTGCTGGCCTATAATAGGGCCATCTCCTCGGCTCTGTATCAAATTGCTCCTGTCCGCGTTTGTCCTCTTCCCCCTTCGACCTCGGTCTCCATGGTTTGGTGGGACATTGAGGGAGATGCGGCGACAAGGACGAAGATTAGAGCGTTGTTGGCGGAGAAATGCTCTTAATGCCGACCATCTTAGATTGATGGAACATTACCAACTCTATCATTCCGCAGTTTCTCATAAGAAGGCAGAGTTCCTGTCCGAGGAGATTGTGGCTGCTCAGAACCGACCAGCTCAGCTTTTTTGAACTGTTGACAGACTGTACAACCCAGCCTGTCTGCAGGTTCAGAAAGCTTTTTCACAAGTGGAGTGTGATGAGCTTGCTCGCTTCTTTGCGGCTAAGGTGGCTGACATCAGGGCAGTACTCCAGCCTGCTCCCTCTATGGGATAAGCTATAGATCAGCGTTTGGTCGCAGCCTCTAGTCTCTCCTGGAATTCCTTTGACCGGCCTGAGTTCATTGATGTCATGAGGATTGTCCAGAGTATGCACTCTACATGCTGAAGTTTGAGCTCGACTTCCCTGATAAAGGGTTGTCATGACATTATTGACCCAATCCTAGCACAGATAGTCTGGTGCTCCTTGGATATGGGAGAGTTTCCTAGCTCCCTGAAGGAGGCGGTGGTGACGCCCCTCCTGAAGAAAGCTGCTTTGGACCCTGACTGCCATGCCAACTACAGGCCGATCTCTAATCTTCCCTTTGTAGGGAAGATTATTGAGAAAGTAGTGGCCGAACAATTGGAAAACAATTTAACCATCCATGACATCTATGAACCACTCCAGTCTGGTTTTCGAAAGAGGCATAGTACCGAGACAGTGCTAGTTCGGGTGCTCAATGATGATCTGATGGTTAGAGATCAGAAGAGCCATTCCATCTTGGTTCTTCTTGATCTCTCTTCAGCCTTTGACACTGTGGACCATGGGGTACTTCTCGAGTGCCTGGAGTTCATCTGTGGCCTGTCAGGTACAGTCCTCAGTTGGTTTAGGTCTTTCCTCACTGACAGAACCCAGAGAGCGGTGTCAGGGATAAATTCTTCCCGCCCAGTGTCTGTCATGTGGGGTTCCCCAGGGCTCGGTGTTGTCCCCCATGTTGTTCGCAGTGTATATGCTGCCCCTCAGAGGCATTGTAAGAAGGTATGGGCTGAGGTTTCATTGCTATGCAGATGATACCCAGCTCTACCTATCTTTTGCACCTGACCAGGATAGAGCTCTCTTGGTCTGTAATAGCTGTCTCACTGAAATCCAGTGCTGGATAAATTCAAGCTGGCTGAAGTTGAATTCTGAGAAGACTGAGGTAATGGTTGTGGACCCGGGCCGCAGGGTAGAGGGGACAGGAGCTGGTTTGCCCTCAGGTTTATTTCTAGGGGGTGTCCGGCTCCTCACCTCTGAACAGGTGCAGAACTTGGGGGTGATTTTTGACAATGAGCTGACACTGCGTTCGCAGGTGTTGGCAGTTGTCAGACTTTCCTTTTATCCTCTTAGGAACATCGCCAAGATTAAGCACCTTGTTTTACCCAGCAATCTACCTACATTGATCCATGGTTTTCTGACCTCACGCTTTGATTATTGCAACTCCCTTTATCTAGGGCTTCCTGGGGTTGATATCTGCCGCTTGCAGCTGGTGCAGAATGCTGCAGCCCGGTTATTGATGGGTACATCTCGTGCCTGTCCTATTTCTCCAGTTCTGTGTGATCTGCACTGGCTGCCAATTCAAGTGGCGGATCACCAGTTTAAAGCTGGTCTTTTGACTTACAAATCCCTACACAGACAGGGCCCGAACTACTTGAAAGAGCTTCTGGTTCCCTACTGCACTAAGCGATCTCTCCGCTCTTCGGACGAGGGGTTGCTAGAGATTCCGAGGGTTTCTTTAAAATCTTCAGGTACTTGTGCTTTTATGTATCTGCCCCTTCCCTCTGGAATTCTCTACCCCGTCCACTTCATCAGTGTATGTCCGTGGAGGGATTTAAAAAGGCCTTGAAGACATATTTATGGTCTAAGATTTATTTTAATTGATTAATGTGATTTTTATGAGCTCAGATTGATGTTAGATTTTTAGATGTTTTATTTGTTTTATCTGTAATTATTGTTCTAGGGACATGGATATGTTGTTCATCCACACTTATTGGCAGGTTCCTTGCCGCTTTAAATCTTGCCGGAAGGTCTTCAAGCTAGCTCCTCCCACCCACCCGGGTGGTAAAACTCTCGGCTCCGCCCCATGACGCCAGATCTTCCTTACCGCTTGGAAGCTCAGGTTCCCTACTTAACACTCTGCGATTAAGTTTTGGGCCTAAAATCCTTCGGCTTAAAAAAGAGAGAAAAAATTTTTATAACTTTTCTTGGTCTTCTTCCTTCGCGGCTGCGATGGACAAATCGACTCCAGTTTGGAGATGTCCCTGGGCAGAAGATGTCTCAAACGGACCCGCACTCCGTACGTTTGTGCCTTGGCCAGGAGCACGACCACGAGCTTCGCGACCTGTGTTCCTCCTTCTCGGTCTCCTCGAGACCGCGCTGCCCGCTTACATCTGGGCGTCCCGAAGAAAGATTTCCTCGATTCAAATCCAAAGAGGCCGACTGGCGGTTTCCCGGACTGCGGGATCCGCCGAACAATAGAGGTTGGTCGCCTTGAAGGCAGGCAGCTCAGCCGTGGCTTCCTCTTCTGCGACCTTTGTCCTCTATCGCTCGGCACCTCATATTCAGCTTCCTTTAAGGAGCTTTGCTGACCCTCTCAACTAAAGCGAGGTCCTGCTTCTCGAGTCCGTTTCATCGATTGAAGAAGTCTAAAATAAGATCTCATCGTCGACGCTCTTGGGAGGCGGAAAGATCCCCTCCCTCGTCGACAATCGACTTGATTAATTCTCGCTTGACCACTGGCTTCGCGTTGCCCCGTCCTCCAGGTGACTGAGACTCCCTGACGACGAATGAGATTTTTCGACCCGTTAGGCGAGGTTGTCGGCTGGAAGCAATTCCCTCCTCCGGTTCCCCGGTGAGGAGCTGAGGATATCGTCGGCTCTCTCCATGCGGTGAATCAGGGCCGTCGGTTTTGCCGACCCGAACCGAGGGGATCGCCGATCCTCGGCTCCCCGCCTCACCGACCTCGGCCTAGCCGAGATTCTCGGTCTCGGACATCTTCGCGGTCCAGCCGTTCCCATCGACATAGACGGTCTCGGTCTCGGCACCGCGGCAAGCGGCGTCGCCGCTCTTCCTCCTCGGCCGAGGAGGGAAGGCTTCGGCGGAAGCTACGCCGAAAATACGAAGACCTCATGTGGCAACAATTTTTTCTGGCCAATAAGCCGGCTCAGGCCTCTTCTCCGGCCATTAAGTGGTTGCCACCGGACCAAATGAGTGATCGAGAGCCTGTTTCAGGCCAGTTGTCCGACCTATTCGCTGCCCCACCAATTGTGGTGGAACCGCCTCCACCTCAGCCGACAGCTGGGGCTCAGGCGAAAGAATCGCGGTTGGCCCAAGGCCTTCCCGTGGGCTGTCGGTCACTCTCATGCCTGACAAGCCTCGGCAAGTGGAGGTGGCTCAGGTTCCAGGCAGCTATTCGACAACTCGTCGGTCGGATGACTCTCCCTGTTCTCCAAGCATTTTGACTTGAGTCCTCTGGGGCAGTCAGTGGGCGATAGCCCCTCGTCCTTCCTAGGACTTCTTAGGCTCATCTCAGAATCCACTGGATGAAGCTTGAACCGTATCCAAGCGGGCCAGATCCCCTCACCGAGATTCTGGACCGGGGATTCTCCATGGAGAGGTCTTTCCAGTGGCGAAGCCACTGTCTGGCCGACCCTGGAACTTTGGCAGCGTCCGGCTTCCTGTCCTGCACGCCGGCCAGGATGGCCAGGAAGTATCGAGTCCCTACTGGCTCTCTGTCGGGTTTCTGAACACCCTCGGCTGAAGGGCTGGTCACGGACAGTGTTTTCAGCGTGCGGTAATGCCAGGGCGTGGACAAACCGCCCGACAAAGAGTCCAAGAAATTGGACTACTCGGGCGAAGAAAGTGTATGCTGCCTCTTCTCTTGGACTTCGTCAAGGCCAGTTAGGCCGTCCTCATGGCACATTTCTCCCATGCCCTGTTGGGTTCCCTGGATGAGGCGGTCCCTCATCTTCGCTGAACCTGCAGACTACAGTCAAGCAGGTGCGGGATCAGGCAGGCAGTAGCCAAACAGCTCCAGACTGCTCTGGATATAGGAGACTCATGTGCCGGTCAGTGGCGCCGCTGTGGCCATGCGTCGGCAGGCGTGGCTGCGAATATCCACCTTTACCCGGCGGATACCCAGCACAAGCTTGCGGACTTTCCTTTCCTGGGAACAGACCTGCTTCGGCCCTGAGTGGAAGGCCACCTCCAGAGGATCGAAAAATCCAATGCCACCTTGGATTCGGTCTCGTCGCCAGAGGGACAAGGTCATAAGCCCCAGTCTAAGCCCTTTGTCCCTCTACTCCCTGCTGCCTTGACCCAACAACAGCGTCAGGGCCAGCAGGCTGAACCTTGAGTATTCAAGCCCAAGCCATCGGCTTCCTCTAATAAGGAAGCAAGGAGGAAAAGGCCCTAGTGGTCCCCAGGCGGTCCTTCCTCCAAGCCTGCTAAGCGGGCTGAGGGTGTCCCCATCCCGTCACCGCCCCTGGTTCCCCCGTGGAGAGGGCAGGCTCCGACACTTCCTTTCCGCCTGGTCGCTGTTACCACGGACAGGTGGGTTTTGAGGTGGTGGAAGAGCCTGCCTCTGGAATTCGAGCAGGCTCCACCCCTTCAGAGCAGTCGCCCTGGGGCTTGGGGGTCCCAGAATCTCTACAGGCTCTTGAGCCGAACCATCCCTCCTCCTTCAGAAAAGGGTGATAAAAGAGATAGAGGACCCTTTACCAGAACCAGGGTTCGCGTCCAGGTACTTCCTGGTCCCGAACGGACGGGGCTGGCCCCATCTTAGACCTACCACCTGAACAAGTTCCTAAGGTCTGAACCTTCAGAATGGTCACTCTGGCTCAGATAATACCATCTCTGGAACACGGCGTGTGGTTCTGTTCTCTGGACTTCCAGGCCAGCGTTTTCTCACGTCCCTATCCGTCCGTCTCATCAGAGATTCCTCCGCTTCAAGCGGAGGGATCCCTCTTCAGTTCCAGGCCATGCCCTTGGCCTTTCTTCAGCTCCCAGGGTCTTCACCAAATGCATTGCAGCGGTGACAGCCTTCCTCTGGCGCCCGAGGTCCGGGTGTACCTTACCTGGACGATTGGCTGATAGCAGCCCCCTCCAGGTTGGAGGTGGAGCGGTCCAGAAATCTGGCCCTCCGGGTTTGCTCTCAACTGGGCCTCCTGGTCAATGAGGCCAAGTCGGAACTCGAGCCGAAGCAGGTGATATCCTTCATCGGGGCAGAGCTCGACTCTCTTCGAGCCAGAGCACGGCTCCCGGCGGACAGGGCCGAGGTTCTTACCTCCTTTGCCCAATCATTTCTGGTTGGGCAATCGCACCCTGCCCGGGACTTCCTGCGACTCCTGGTCTTATGGCGCCTGTACCAGCCGTAGTCCGCTGGGCATGCTGGCACATGCGCCTCCAGTGAGTCTGGCCGCCAGTGGTCCAGCGTGCGACCCTCTGGACCAGCGGCGTGTGGGACGACCCAGGAGATGTGGAACGCTCTCCAGTGGTGGACCGTTCCGTCCCATCTGCAGGAGGGTATCCCGTTTGTCACTTGCAGCACGCCGGTCTCTCTATCGGCCGCGCCTCTTTGATGGGTTGAGGGTGCCCATGGGGGAACACCGGCGCATAGCCTCTGGTCCCCAGCGGGGTCGATGCCATATCAACCTGCTGGAGCTCCGTGCGGTCGCCTAGCTCTCACCGCCTTTGCTCAGTTTCTCCGGGGTCAAGTGGTCCGAGTCCAGACGGACAATACCACGACCATGTACTATCTAAACCGCCAGGGCGGGACGCGCTCCTTGCCTCTATGCAAGGAAGCTCTCCGCATCTGGTCACTAGTGCGCAGCCTGGAGGCAGATCTCCTGGCCATTCATGTGGCAGGAGCCTCCAACACCCTGGCCGATGCCCTGAGCCGGATAGGGGCTGCATCGCACGAGTGGTCTCTCCTGCCGGAGATAGTACAAGACCTGTTCTCCCGCTGGGGCACACCTCTGGTGGATCTGTTTGCCTCCAGGGAGAACGCGAAGCTGAGGCTGTTTCATGCCCGCCCCCCTCAGCAGGGCTCGCTGCAGGGGGATGCCTTTTTGAGGCCGTGGACCCCGGGCCTCTTTTACGCCTTTCCCCCGTTCCCCTGATTCACGGGGTCCTGCTGAAAGCGAGGAGGGACAAGGCGCAGGTGATTCTGATAGCCCCAGACTGGCCTCGCCAGTTCTGGTACCCAGATCTCCTCAGTCTCAGCTCCAGGACTCCGCGGCAGCTTCCAGCTCGCCCGGACCTGCTCTCAGTCAATCAGGGGAAGGTGTTCCATCCAGACCTTCAATCCCTCACCTGACAGCCTGGTTCCTGAGCGGCTAAGTTCCAGGCCTTGGGTCTTTCTGACGAGGTCCTCAACGTCGTTGAGGCATCCCGTAAGGAGTCGACCAGAAAATGCTATGCCTTCAAATGGAAGAGGTTCTCCATTTGGTGTCGGGAAAAGGGTTGGACCATTTCTCGTGTCCTGTGGCGAGCATTTTGGACTATCTATGGTCCCTATCTAGTCAAGGGCTTAGGTCGACGACCCTTAAGGTGCACCTGGCAGCCATTTCTGCTTACCGGGCGCGGGCCGGTCAGCAGTCAGTGGCGCAGGAAAAAGTGGTCGGGCGCTTTTTCAAAGGCCTTGATCACATTTCCCCTCCAGTGCGGGAACCCCCACCTCCGTGGGATTTACTGCTGGTATTGGCAAAGCTCATGGGCAAGCCTATTCGAACCAATGCACAGGTGTGGTCTCCCCACCTGTCGTGGAAAACCGCCTTCTTGGTGGCTATCACGTCAGCCAGAAGGATGGGGAGAACTCCAGGCACTGAGCACAGTCTCCTTACCTGGTCTTCCACAGGGACAAGGTTGTCCCCACGCCCCACCGAAATTCCTTCCAAGGTGGTGTCGGAGTTTCACCTTAATCAGGTATTGACTCTGCGGTGTTCTACCCCAATCACACCTCGGAGGCCAAATATAGGCTCCATACTCTGGACTCCTAGAAGGGCGCCGCTTATTATAAGGGAGCGCACGGCTGAAATTCGGGAGAGGTTCGCCAGCTGTTTGTCACCACGCTGAAGCCGCACCTGGCAGACCTGCAGCCAAGCGGACGATAGGCAGATGGGTCACCTCCCTGCATAAATCTCTGCTATGAGTTGGCGGGCATGGAGCCTCCCAGAGGGATAAGAGCTCATTCTACCCGCCATATTGCTGCATCGGTGGCTGCTTCCAGGGATGTCCCTATCCAGGAAATCTGCAGGGCTGCTACCTGGAAGTCAGCACACACCTTTATTTCCCACTACCACATCGACCTTGAGTCACGCCGGGATGCTGGTTTTGGGGCCTCGGTTCTCAATCTCTGTTCCCCAAGTAAGTATGTAGGGATGTCGCTTGCCTCCCTCCTCCCGGAGGAACTGCTAGGAGTCTGCCAATAAGTGTGGATGAACAACATATCCATGTCCCTAGAAATACAGGTTTACTCACCTGTAACAGGAGTTCTAGGAATGGTATATGTTCATCCACAATATTCTCCACCCGACTCTCCGGCTTCTGACGCGCACAACCTGAGCTTTCCAGCGGGCCAGATCTACGCCATGGGGCGGAGCCGAGTTTTACCACCCGGTGGTGGGAGGAGCTAGCTTGAAGACCTTCCGGCAAGATTTAAAGCGGCAAGGAACCTGCCAATAAGTGTGGATGAACAACATATGCCATTCCTAGAACTCCTGTTACAGGTGAGTAACCTGTATTAAGGCACCTTGAATTTGTGAAAGGCACGGTATAAAGTTTTATTATTATTCTAATCGTCTCTATTCTCTGCCTCACACCTCCAGAAAAGTTAATTTGTTTGCAAATTGGAGTATCTGAGGTATACTTGTCCAGTGATGATGTCCCTGTCCTTACAGAAATGAATACGGCAGTAGTACCATACTTACTTAAGTTCTGGCTGCAGGCTCAGTCAGATTCATTTCCAGTGGTGAAGTCAAATAATTCAATGCAATCAAATGGCACTGATTAAAAGATGCTGGTTAAACTAGTAGACCTGCTACTGCTTTATTAATACAGGACAGGAGGATTAGTTGGGTGTAAATGTTGGATTGGGGGGGGGGGTGGCACAGGGAATGGAGTGGTGGGGCCCAGAATGATTGAGGTCGGCCATGGCCATCTGGCTAATGAAATAGCAACATAAGTAAAGAAACACTGGCATGTATTAAGCACGGCTACATCTCTGAGAGAGTCATGTGGTGCAGCACCTTGTGCAAGTTTCCTCAGAAGAAGGAACATTAAAGATTGTGTGGTCAACATCTGTTTGAAGTAACAGCCCCAACATGGCACCCCCCAAGGGGAGCGGTCATTGTGAAAACTGTGCACATTGCGGCAACACCAGCTATACCATGACTTTTAGACATCCAAGTCTGTGAACCAAACACTAAATCAAGAATTTTGTAAACTGTGATACCATAGGCATAATAATCTACATGCTGTTCTGTTCATGTAGGTTGGCAAACACTGGATGGCCCAAGCAAGGTTTGAAAGTGCAAGTGGGGGAGCACAAGTCTGCTATTAGAAATAAAAACGAATGCTACACTGTAGCAAGACATTACAAAGCAGCAAATCATGGCTCCTGTTCAAGCTTGCGATTTGGAATTTAAAACATTTATTGAATTTTGTTGACCTGGTAAGCCCACTGGGCCTAGAAGTCCCTTTTTCAGGGGCAACCGGGGGGAGGGGGATACAGATGGTAAGCAACTGAAATTGAACCAGATTAAGCTGTTGATGGTATTTTTAGTGAATGGGAGAAATTTGGCCAGGACACCGAGGAAATTCCCCTACTCTCTTTCGATAAGTGCCATGGGATTTTTACCATCCACCTGAACTACCACCAATCCAGGCAGATGGGACCTCGGTTTAACGTCTCATCCGAAAGACGGTTATCCATGATGGAAAGAGGTGGAGACTTTAAAAAGAAATTTGAGAATTATTGGACACATAGATTGGATGCTGTCTTCTCCATGGACTAAATAACAAACTGATTATTTTTTTCTTTTTGCACAATGTTTGCTAAATCTAAATCAATACAATATGTATTTACTGTATTTTGTACATCTTTGATTGAGGTGGTCTAGCTTTAAGAACATTGTGAGGATGGTTTGTTTCTATCTCTTATGGAAATCTGTTGCACATTAGCACTTTTAATTTTTTTTGCACATTAATAGCACTTTAGCAGTGTCACTCTTTAGGCATGATTGCACATTATGTACTTTTACATTCTGGTGTTGTGCATTTTAATAGTGGCAAGGCCCTCAGTTTGGTATCTAAGGGCTTCCTACACACAGTCAGTAGCTCTGAGGAAGGGTGTGCAAACACGCTGAAATGTCATCACATCAGTTTATAGGCTCTGTCAACAACCTGTTCACGGGATTGCATAATGTGGCTTTTTTTTTTTTTGGGTGAATAGTGTTGCTTTTGCGCTTTAAGTGAAGGACTACAGTTATAATAATAGAGGAAGACAGATATACTCTTGTTCATTCAATGTGTTGTTATGCTTGTTCAGCTAGGGTTTGGAATCAGTCCCCCCCCCCCCACACACACACACACACCGCTTGAGTAGTAGCCTCCAGAGCAAATGTGTACAGCTATGAGGTTATACACCATTAGTTGGTGAGCACTGAATTTTTTTTTTGAATTGATAGAGATTGACTTGAAAGGTGATTATTTGATAATTAGTTTTTATTACATTTGAACATCTTTTGTTGAGTTTGCATCAGAATTTTTATTACATTTGAATGTCTTGTCTAGTTTGCATCAGTGTAAGTCTTAGCTCAATACAAACAGTGGAAAAAAGCCGCTGTTGATGCCGATTATTATTAATTGGCAGGATCTCATTTCTGAAGGAAATTTCATATTATTATATAAATTTAAAGAATATACTTCAATAGCTAACTTGGGTGATAACTGTTATTTATATTCAGTAATAAAATCCAAATTTATTGTACTAAAAAAAAAAGATGGGGAAAAGTCTACTTTATTGTGACTTGTGACATTTATTTAAACAGCAAGCTAGTATTATAGCTCAAATATATCAACTACTACTACATTTAGAGAATACACAACTTACATATACATGTAGTATACCAAAAAAATGGGAAATGGAGATAGAAAAAATACATAATCACAACTGGAAAGGAATTAAGGATCATTGCCAATAAACTATATACGTACGCCAAAAATAAAAGTGTACAGTATAACATTTTAGAGAGGGCGTGTATTACTCCTGACTCCACCTCTCATTTTCAGTTTGATAAAGGGAAGAAATGTTGGCATCAGTGTGGATAGACTGGTGATCTGCTACATATGTTTTGGAAATGTGAAATGATTAATTCTTGGTAGAGAACAATTCCTGTTGAGTTAGAAGGAATGCTAAAAAAAGGAACTTCCTTTCAAAATGAATTTTTATGTCTTGAATGACTGATAATATGGGTCGAAACCAAATGGAAAAAAAAAATGATTTGTGCCCTAGCTTCTAAGAGACTAACTGTGTAAAATGGAATTGGTCTAATTTGGGTAATTTTGACTATAATAAATGGATATTCATGTTCTGCGAAACACTACGTTTAGAGAAAATGATGGATTACGTGGACTTGAGTGATAATCCTGCACTTTTCTAACATACTGAGTAGGGAGCCATTATGGCTATTTTGCCTCCCATTTTGAAATGAGGCTATCTTTATATAATGTAATGTACAGATTAATGGTTCCCCATATTGGAGATCGAGATCTAAATTAATTATGTTTGCTTGTTTTTTTCCTTTATCATTCACCTGGCCAGAAATATATATGGTAATTCTGTCACAGGGTGTATTTAAAGGCTGGTTATATGACAGAATCATTTTATTATAAGATATGTTTGTAATATCTGTTCTATATATGTACTGATTCTTGAAAACTTTAATACACATTTATAATATAAAAAAGATTCTTTGCTAATTATTTTTTGGGGGAAATATTTTTATTTTTGAGTGTAAACAGAATTTTTTTTCTGTTTTCCTTAATGTTCTAAAGATGAATAAATTTTCATAAAAAGTTTTACATGATTCTGTCATGCAAAACTGGTTTTGTGAGATATTTTAGGTTACGTGAAAGTTAGTGGACAGTTTAATGTTAAACCACGACTTTCATGCATTAGTAACTGGGACATCTTTTAACCAATTAAGCTTCAATGTGGCATGCACAGAGTTTGTGCCAGGATCTCTGGATCCTGTAAATTTGGTAATGATCAAGGCCACTGTTTTTCGGTTTTTACCGGAAAATACGGTAAAATTTCGGAATTAGGGCTGCCTGAAGACCGTTAAAAACAAAGATTTCATGGAATCTGGCATTTTATATCAGATGAGTAGATCTACAAAACTTGTGTTTTTCTTTTAATTCCTTCCTGTACTATTTTCAATTTGCTCTATTTAATGCTCTGTATATTAAGCCTTCTTTAATTCTGATTACTTATGCACATACTAAAAGAATGATAGCAGAATCCCGGTAAAATTCGGAAATTAGAGTAACAATCACCGGTGTAATTCCGGAATCTGAAGTCTTGAAAATGGAATTTCATTATTTTAATCACTGTAAATCAGTGGCCTTGGTAATGATCAGTTTGGTGGCTGCAAAGTTCTAGAAGGCTGAAAAACAAAATTAAGACCTTTATTTTGTTTTCCTCATCTATAGCTCAGATACAGTTAGAATTTGAAATATAAAATGTTTAGTTTGGTAGGGTTTGGTCCAGTAATGATTCTTTGCTAATTAGTTTTTTCGTAATTTTCACCATTTTTGAAAGATATGCAAAAATGTGTTATATTTTCACACGTTCAGAAGTGAAAATGAACGTTGCAAAAATAAGCACATTTTCTTTTTGTCTTGTCAGCCAAAATAGGATTCATGAGGTTAAACATTAGATTTCATGAGCGTTAGTGGTCACAAAACCATAAAAAAAACAAAAAACTCTTTGCACCCTGATTGTGAAAAGGAGGTTTCTGTGGTACTTTTCATTTATAAATATTAGGGCTGTGAGAACCTGCTAGATTTCAACTATGTGAACTCTGAACCAGGTAAAGTTAGCCAAAGTTAACTTATTGAACAGTTTGCACTGGTTTGACCCATCAAAAAGCAAGAGGAAGATTAAACACAGCAGTGCCGCATCCGATACTGTAGGCTGTTGGTTCCAAAAATTGTGTCCATTGTGACAGTGCCACACATGGACAAGGCTTCCGTTATGCCATAGATATGTGTTAAAAACACTTGTTACACGATAGCTGACATCCCCCCAAAATTCTTTATTGGACATTCACAAAACATTGAAATCTGAAGATGACAGAATGAAGACAGTAGTACAGCATCCTATAGTGCATTTAGGCTACTGGTTCCAGAAAGACTAATGAAGCCCTCCCCATCCACATCATCATCCTCTGTCTTTAGCTCAGCTGAGTTGGAAGTGTAAGAGATTCCTTATCCATAAACCATGACAAACAGGGCTTTGGAAAAAGGGGCAGGCCAGTTTTTTTTTTTTTGATAAGTGAACATCTCTACATTTTGGCTTGAAAAGCACAGTCTCCTCATGGTGGCAGTATTGCGTGCACCACTGAAAATGATCTCTGAGTGTGTATTTACAGGAGAACAACTGAGGTGTTCAACATCTACCTTTGACAGAGAGGTCTTTCTTTGGTACCAGTACATTAGAGACTTGTTCTTTTGCTAGTGGCATGTTCTCATCCAGATAATCCAGCACCATTTTGTTTGCTGGCATCTCAGGCACCATTATGTCAGACAGTAACTTGCCATGCCTTTTCATCAAGCCATGGTCATACAGTTGAGTGGTTTGCCATCAATGGTTGTCTTTCTGGGGGATGCAGCAGCATAACTAGAACTTAGTTGACTTGGAGACGAGAAGGAATGACTCCTGTGACGTTCAGCAGTAGCAGTGGTAACACCTTGGGATCCTCCTCTTCCTTCCCTCTCTTCTATCTGGCCAGTCAGTTGGATTGTAAAGGATGAAGAGTGGTGTACTTGTGCTCCTGGCCTTGTTTTGTGCCATACATACAGAGCCCAGATGGATAAACCAGGCTTTATAAGACTGCTGATCCTTACACATTCTTGTGCATCAAAGAATGTCTCAAATGTGTCTTTGATCTGAGGGTCCAAGAGAGTGATCAGCTCTATGCATTTCTGAAATGCACCTGTCATTCCAGAAGTGTGTTCTTATTCTTCCTACTAGATCAGCAGTGGATTCTTCTTGTCCTCATATTGAGCTTTCAGTGAACAAGGTGCAAGTTCATCAGGGCAGTGATGGGGAGTACCAGCTGCAATCAGCGCTTACCACCTGTGTGGCCTCTTCAAAGGGCTTCAGCACAGTACACAAGGTCTCCATCATGTGTCGCTGATTCAGGATGATGTTTACATCTTCCTTGCCAACACTATGCTCAGCGACATACTGGTGGATAGCCTTTTGTTGTTCTAGCAGCTGTTGCATTACATTATAGGCAGAATTCCACCTTGTTGACACATCTTGTGTCAGGTGGTGTAGTCAGGCTTACACAGATCTGAACACTGGTGCCTTCCTCATGTAAGAATCCCTGAACTACACAATTTATACAGTGAACAAAACAATGTTCAGCAGTAGCAGTGGCAGCATCTTGGGATCCTCCTTGCTCTTTCTTTCCTCTCTTCCATCTAGTCAGTCAGTTGGATTGCAAGAGATGAAGTATGTTCTTCTTGTGTTGTACTTATGCTCCTGGCCTTGTTTTGTGCCATACAGACAGAGCCCAGATGGATAAGCCAAGCAGCATGTTCTGGCATGATGGTAGTTTATGGATGCCTGTGCACAGCCAGAAAGACCATTGTATTGGTGGAGGGCCCAAAGGGTCAAACAAGATAGGTTACTATCTCATAAAAAGGGTGCAAGGTTCCAGTGCTTAAGCCCATTTGTTGCAATACAGTCAAAGTGGAAAATCCACTTTGCTTCCCTACGTAACAGTTCTTGCAACCTGTTAACCATGGCTTTACAAACTCTAGGCTCATACATTGGCTTATGTCTGAGCATCAAGACTCAGACGTAGGCCAGTTACCATTTATGGACATTGAAGCCCTTCTCGATAGATATAAACCTACAGTATCTTTGACCTGAGTTGTGAATACATTTTATGGGGGGAGGGGGGTTCTGGAACACTCAGAGAGTAGTAGGACGCTGGAATGGTTTACTAGATGAGGTGGTTAGTAGTAAGAACATAAAAATCTTTAAATATAAATAAACTAGATCACCATATGGGGCCATTTTCATTAGCTGGGTATAATCGGTATATGCCGACAGGCAGTCTACATGGCGTCATGCCTTCATTTGCTTGACCAGTTGCTATATTACTATGCTATTATGTAGTAATAGAAGAAAAAAGTAAATATTGCTGAATTACAATTTTTTAAAAATGTTTGACCAGGAAAGGCACACCAAGCTATGATAACTTGTTTCCAGGTGCGTCGTGGGTGATTTACATGGACCTGTGTTATTCATTGGGGAATGTTGGCCATAACACTGGGGAAACTCGCCTTCTCTTGCTTCCTGTGAGAGGTAGGGGGTGCCATTCTGTCAAGCTGTATGGTGGATCCTGGAACAAAGGATGTAGCAGCTCCAGGGGCAGAGGAGAAAGCCTCCATCCTGGCCCCAGTGCCTATGGAGGTCCAACCAGATTCTGTGAAGGAATCGTGGAAGATTCCATGAGAGACTTAGCACCTGAAAGCTTGGAAGATCCTAGTATGGACCTAGAAACTACAGATTGGACTCCTGAGGATCAAATCCTCGAGAAAAATAGACGCAAGGAGTAAGATACTCCTGGTTATGCTGGAAGAAAGGACTTCCCCAAGAGAAAAACAAAAGCTGATTGGTAAAGAAAGAAAATAGCATAGGTTAATATGCAGAATTTACCCCAATTTTAGGATAAAACAGGTCAGTTGCTCCTATGCAAGGCTCACAAAAGTCAAATGTTCATTTTGTCCATCAGCAAAAGAGTGGGGGACCAAAATTGGAAGTAGATCTGGGTCTGGGCCTCTGCAGGATAAAGAATGAACCTGGATCCTCGTGACAGACCGAAGCTGAAGGAGACTGGTGTGTGGAGAAAACCCTTACAGGGACTGGATGGAGGAAAATCCCAGGAACCAAACAGTGGACAGTGGATCCTTGACAGGTGTTGCTTCCCTACTAAACAGAGACATACATGACAGAACGCCAGCTGGTGCAACTGTTGAAGTAGCAGCATCAAAGCAGTGGTTACCCCAGCCATGGCTGTCAGAGGGGAAACTGTTCTGACATCACAAACCATGAAGACAGGCACAGTTCCTAACATTGTTAATCCAAGTCCTGTAAAAAAAACAACAATGTGGAGAAAACGGTGGACGATCTGGGGTTACAGCATGAGACCACAGAACAGGAGGGCATGCAGAATCAGTTTGGCAGGGCAGAGACTGAAATGCAGTCTGAAAGTGAGATTAACAGCACTACACCTCGATGGGACACTGTGCTAATACTGATCTCCCTGAAGACTCATTATTCAGCACAGGAGATATCAGAACCAATGTAGTCTGAGGAAGAATGGGAGAAAACAGATGTTCCTTTACTGCATAAGCCAGCCGCAGGAAAAAAGCGGAAATGCAGCAGTAAAGTGAAAGGAGCACATTACCCCAGAGCACTTCCAAGTAATTTGTGGGCTGAAATGGTAGATGAAAAAATACCTCCGGACAGAAATGCAACAGATTTAGAGAACCCTTCCACTAGCATGGCCGGTCATAATAACCAGGGGGTTCCAATAGCTGATAAAGGGACTGATAACACAGCTCAGCGTGGGACATCAGCGCAAGTACCCACAGCCATCCTGCCCTCCTACAGGTAACAGTGAGCCCTTCCCCCACCTCACCCCCACTCCAAGAGAACAAAATCATGGATTTAATAATTGTAATCCTTTGCCCACCTAGAGATGGAGAGAGTGTGTGGAGGCCCATTTAGGATGGCAGATTTGTTTACGAACATGGGGAGCCTGCAGAGAGGAAAACTTCGGTCTGCTTGAAGTACAGATGGGGATTTCAGGAGATGCTGGAGAGAATGTGTTACAAGATAACTGTTGAAAGAGTCTTTGCAGTTCTTGGCTACTGACATCCATGCCACGATTCATACATCTGGAGACACACGATTTGATGTTGGTTTTAAAACACCAGTCCCACTTGAATGTTTTTGGTCAAAATACCACCAAGTAAAGTATTCCTCTGTATGGTCTGTCATCATAGCCATTCCACTAACCTAACCAAACCAAACCATCACTTAAAATGGTTACAGTTCTTTTCAAAAATGAGGGAGTTAACATTTCTAACGTCCGCTACTGGATCAGATGGAGAACAGGTGTACTAGATAGACTGAAACCAATTCTTGATACAGAAAACATTTGGAAGGGAGGATGGAAAATCAGTGTACTACTGCACACTTCTGACCAAGGCACTCAACATCTCCGAGCAGCTCGTACATCAGAAGAGATAGAGGCTTTTGTTTCTATTCCAGGCAGCCCAAGACTTGCCAGAGATGTGGGTTCCTCGCATATCTAAGTAATGCCTGTGACCTGCTGGCATGTTGTTTGTTTGGAATAAGGATACTTCAGTCTCTTCTGTCCTGATCCAGTGAAATGCAACCTTTGTGAGGATCTAAATCATCCACACAAACAATGTCCCTGGGCAGCTCACAATAAAGGTTCCTTGTATGACCAGGAAGACATGGTTCAGCAGGCCCAGCATCAGAGTAGTAGATCCCATACAGTGGCTACAGATCATCTTCATGACAGTACTACATCCCTTTTATAGACAATAAAGAGGAAACCTCAGCCAGAACCATTCACATCTAGGAAGAGAAATTCTGGTAATACTACTGTAACAACGATGGCCAGGAAAAAGGACACAAATTTGTAGGTAACTGGCAACAGTTTTGGCATCGAAAGTTCTTTAAATTCGATGGACTGCATCTGACTAAGGAGGGAGTCCGTGCATTGGGGCAGAAGTTTGACGACTTTGCAGAATATTTAAACTAGCAAATGGGGAGAGGGGTGCAGCACCCGATGCATCCAACTGGAAGAACACCCTTCCCCCTCAGCTAGTGATCAAACAGGAGTTCTGCATGTTTGTAGTTCATTTGCATCACCAGGTAAGGAAAAAGGTCTAGCTCCTCATACAACACGCAGGGGAAATGCCAGACCTCGCCCAGTAACCAACACACCGAAATCTGGCCAGTGGAAAATCATGTACTCAAATGCCCACAGTCTGGGAAACAAGATCCCAGACCTGCAGGCAACAATGACAGAGGCTAAACTGGACATAGTAGCCATTAGTGAGACATGGTTCACCAGTAACCACACTTGAGACTTCAGTACCCGGCTGTGTACTGCTCAGAAGAAACCGAGGTGCAAAAGGGGTGTGACCCTTTATCTCAATGAAAATATCAAAGCTACAGAAATTCAGAATACACATAAGAAGCCAGAAGAACTGTGGGTCGCCCTGGAAACAGGAAATGGGACAGCCAGAAGAACTGGGATTGTCTGCAGGCCTCCAGACCAGGGGGAGGACATAGACATGTTACTGTTAGAAGATATACAAAACATGACAGCGAAAGGGGAGGTTCTGATAATGGGAGACTTCAACATGCCAGATACAGATTGGTCAATACCAGCAGGAACATCTGCCAGAACTAGACACACAGTGGATTCCCTGCAGGGGAAGGGCCTCAAACAACTGGTACAACAACCCACAAGAGACAGGGCTATCCTAGATCTAGTACTGACTAACGGGGAAAGGATCACAGATCTCCAGGTATGGTTCAATTTAATGGCCACTAGAACTAAATCATCCCATTCCTAGGCAAAAATATGGGACTTCAGAGGAGCTGACTTTGATAAGATGGCCAACAGAGTTAAGCTAGCCCTGGCAATAAGAAATACAGGTGAGTGGGTACAGGCAAAGTGGGCAAGCATTAAGGATGCAATACTTAAAGCAACATCCCGTTGTGTTAGAGAGAAAAACAAGAGCAAAAGGAGGAAACCACTTTGGTACTCAGAAACAGTAGCAGAAAAGGTTGGAGCCAAAAGGCTGGCCTTAAGGAGATATAAGGGACTGCAGCGGGATGAAGATAGGGAGGCATACCAAAATTCTGTAAGGGAAGCAGGGAAGACAGTAAGGCAGGCAAAGGCCCAAACCGGGGAAACACTACCACGAACAGTAAAAGAAGGGGACAAGACTTTCTATAGATACATTTGTGAAAGGAGAAAGTCCAGAGGGGGTATTGCCATGCTCAAAGAGAATAAGGGTGTGTGTGGAGGAGGACCAAGGAAAAGCATCTGTCCTAAATAGATACAGCTGCTCATTATTTACTGAGGAGAAGGTAGGGCAGGGCCCACAGCTCAGCACCATGGACACGGGGAAGGAGGTGTGCACTAGTCCCTTCACAAAAGAAAGGGTCCTACAAGAGTTCGCTAAGCTCAGGGTGGACAAGGCAATGGGACCTGATGGTATATATCCCAGGGTACTAAAGGAGCTAAGGGTGGAACTAGCGGAGTTATTATCAGAACTGTTTAGTGAGCTTCTGAGCACAGGAGAGGTCCCAGAGGACTGGAGAAGGGCTCATGTGATCCCGATCCACAAGAGTGGTAGCAGGGTTGGAGGCAGAGAACTACAGACCAGTCAGTCTTATCTCAATAGTGGACAAGATTATGGAGGCACTTCTTAAGGAAAGGATAGTGCAACACCTGGAATCCATAGGAGCACAGGATCCAAGACAGCCTGAGTTTACAAATGGAAGGTCCTGTCAAACTAGTCTCATAGATTTTTTTTTTAAACTCAGCTTTATTATTTCGTTCTGTTACATATTATTAAAAGATGTACAGCAGTAGATGTTTGCATGGTAAATCAATTACAGTACTAAATAGTTCAGGTATTCTTCAGTCAGATGTCAAATCCGACTTTTGCATATGTATTGAGGAAACAGATGATTGTATTTATCCTATACTTTTACAAGTTACTGTTCTATTGTTAGTCACTTAATGTAATTTCCATACACAAAGGGCATGTCTCTTTCCCTTCAACCCTTCATAAGCTGAGCAAACAGGAAAAAAAAAGCAAAAATTGAACAATTGACAGGTTGTTCCCAAACTTGGGCCTTACCAACTTGGCCCTTGGTCGGGCTGCACACTCTCCTCCACTTTTATTTTCCTTTAAAGGATCTACAACTTCTAGTTTGAGGCCGGTCGGCCTTAACCTACCTCAGATTGTTCCCCCCGCCCGACACCCTCTCCACCAAACCTACCTTCTAGTCGCTCTTCTCTCGTATCTCATCTTATCTGTCCCCTACCTCTGCTAAGCAGCCTCCCATCTTTGTAGCCATTCTTCCCAACCTCGCCATCTGTCCAGATGTTTTTCCAGACTAAGTTGTAATTTGGCTGTAACAGATTCCATTAATACCACTTATTTTACCCTCCAGGCCCAATCCCCCAAACTTGGTGGTTCTTGTGACAGCCATTTTCCCATAACACATTTTAATGCCACCACTATCAGTGTCAGCAAAACTTTCCTAGTGTCCCCTTGTTGGTGTATTGCTGTAGGCAACCCAGACCGGCATGTATAGCGTTTGTCACCCTCAAAAGATTCTGTTTGTATTTTTTGTTTTGCTTTACACTGTTGTCCTCTGTAGCTGTACTCAAGAATTGTACTATATTGCACTAAATGTATTGTATTGTATTGTATTGTATTAATGCCCAGGACCACTTTGAAAATGAGTTTCGCTCAATGGTGTTAATGCCTGGTTAAATAAAGTTGATTGATTGATAGAATCCAGTCTTCAAATGTCAGGGGACTTTTCACCCTTGAAATACCCTCCACTGCCTCCTGAATCTCTCTCCAGAAATTGGTCAGTTTTGGACAGCTCCAAAAGATATGCCAGTGACTGCCCTTCTGTCCACAGAGCCTCCAACTCCTGTCCCCAGTGATCACATTGTAGTGTCGAGTCACTGTGGGAGTGTGGAGGAAGCGCACCAGGACTTTCCCAAAAAATTCTCTCCATATAGGAGCTGATGTGGCCTTCCATCCCCATTTCAGCCTATGTTTCCAGTCAGCCTGTTATTGTTATAGTGGCCTTTTTTTCCCAGGACCTCTTATATGTCTCCAGCGGGTCCTCTGTCTGTCGAAGTATCAATTTATATATATACTAGATATAAACCTAGTTGGCCCTACAATTGTTACTGTGCCATATTGGAAATCTTCCTAGCTGGAATAGGAGCAAGACAGCCTCAAGATATGGTCATCTGAATTAATAAAATGTCTCACCTGCATGTAGCGTAGGAATTCCGAATTTGTCCAGAGAAATTTTTCCTTTGACCTTTGAAAAGTAATACATCTGCCCTCCTCCAGAAATTGGGAAAATCTTGTGACCCCCTTGACTGTCCATCTAGCATATCTGGGATCAAAAACAGGGGGAAAAATCTTGGGCTTATAACAAATAAGGGAAAGGGTGCCCAACACCTTTCGGATTTTCCCCAGCATCTCCAACCCGTGTTTCACCCACTGGTTCTGCACCTGACTCTTGTACTCTGGTGAGGTCTCAGCCAAAACCAAAGTAAACAATGCCCTATCTCCCAGTGTTGCATCCTCCAGTGCGTACCACTGGGAGGATACTCTCTGATTTGCCCATGTCATTAGACCGGCAGTTTGAGCTGCAAGATAACAATATAGTAAATTTGAAAGGGCAAGACTCCCCACCTCCTTTGTCTGCTGTAGAATATTTCTAGCCACCCTAGGTTTTTTATGATTCCAGGCAAACTGCGATATACCCTTATTCATCCTGTCCCAAAATTTGCGTGGGATCCGAACAGGCAGACACTGAAGCAGGAATAGCAGCCGGGGCAATATATTCATTTTTATCACTTCTGTCCTCCCTACCAAAGAGAGGGGTAGCAGTCGCCACCTAGCCATATCTTGCTCCACCCTTCCCCAAAGTTTATCATAATTTGAGGAAAACGGTTTGGAGAGATCTATTGTAATTTAAATTCCCAGATACCTTATCTGATTGCCCGTGGCCCATGCAAAAGGAAATATTTCTCTAAACTCCCTAGGAGGGAGTCCGCTTAACGCTAGGGCTTCCGATTTCTGGGCGTTAATCTTGTAGCCTGACACTTCGCCAAAGAAATGCTATGTTTCTACCAGTGAGGGCACACAAAGCTTTGGGGATGACTGACAGAAAATAGAGTCGTCCACATATAAGGACATTCTCTGTTCTAGCCCCCCCAAAAAAAAAAAAACATGCCGCCTCTGATCGCCGGGTCCTGCCAAACTCTGGAGGACAGTGGTTCCAGACTTCTCGCAAAGAGCAAGGGCGACAAGGGGCACCCCAGCCTTGTTCTTCTAGACACTGGAAAAGGGATGGAGCTTATACTATTAATTCTAACTACGGCCTCTGGGTGCATTTGTAACTGAGTTATGGCTTGTAAGAATTTAGGGCCAAAATTCATTTTTTCCATGGACATTTTTAGAAGTTGCCAATTAACCCTATCAAATGCTTTTCCTGCGTCCATGGAAATTGCCAATTGGAATTCTTTGATTTTTTTTTTTTTTTTGAGAGGAGATGATGCTTAACAACTTTCTAATATTGTCTAAGAGATATCTCCCAGAAATAAAGCCTGTTTGATCTTCATGGATCACTTGGGAGACCACCCCTTGCAATCTCTTCGCCAGTAGGCCTGTGAAAATCTTTAAATCAACATTAAGCAAAGATATCTGCCTATGTGACCCACATTCTAAGGGGTTTTTCCCCTCTTTATGCAATACTGAAATTTGAGCTGTCTGCCAGGACATGGGGGTGTCTTTCCCCTCTATGACCGCCCTGCAAGCCTCTGTCAGGACTGGTATTAAAGTTTCCCCACGTTCCTTGTAGAATTCTGATGTGAATCCGTCTAAACCCGGAAACTTACCATGTTTAAGTGCCCTAACTTGCTCATGCAGCTCAGCTTGCATGATCTGGACTTCTAGGAGATCTCTTGAGTCCTGGTCGAAGGGCATAAGCTTTGTCTCCTGAAAACATGTAGTAGTTGTGGCTTCAAAGTCTCCAATTGGTTCCTGAGTATACAACGGTTTATAATAGTTTGCAGAGATATTAGAAATCTTCTTAGGATGACTGGTATCTTGGTTCTCCACTGGGTCTCTAATCTTCAGGACCAACCTACTAGCCTGTTGGGTGCGTAGCATGGTCGCTAATAATTTAGCTGCCCGGTTGCCACCTTCAAAGTACGATTAACGCACTCGTCTATACGACCCCTCTAAATATGAAGTTAGTATTTTATCTAACTTCTGTTTAGATTCCTCTAACTCCTTTTTTGTTTCTGAATTTAGGGAAATATTATGCTGAAATTGTAAATCGGCAATTTCAGATTCTAATTCTGCTATCTTAAGATTCCATTTCTTTTTCTCTCGGGTTCAAAATTAATGATAGCCCCGCTAAGGACTGCCTTAAGGGCATCCCATCTTACAGTATTTTCTAGATATTCTTTAATAATGTCATTTATATGGAGTTTAAACTCTGAATTATTGAGGAGGCCCACGTTAAAGTGCCAGTGGGAGTTTCTAACCATTGGTATCAATGTAAGGGATAGTTTTACTGGCGTGTGGTCTGAAATAGTGCGGGAGAAAATACAACATTTAGAAACAGTATGGGCCCACTTCTCCAACAGAAACAGCATGTCAATCCTTTTGTAGCACCCATGTCTGTCCAAGTAGTGGGAATAATCTCTAGAACGGCCATTTTTTCATCTCCAGGCATCCAGAAGACCCCAATTCTGAACCAACCTGTTTAATGTATTGTGAGAGACCCAAGGTAGTTCCATCCTCGCCTATCTTAGGAGGTCGAAGAACAGTGTTAAAATCACCTCCAAAAATGCAGAGACGGACGTCTTGCTTCCAATAGGTTTGGAAAGCTTGCCTTGACAAATTGTGCTGCCTCTTGGTGTCCATTAGGAGCATATATACTGGCTATCGTGCAAGGAGTGTCTCCATAAGTAGCTGTCACCTTAATGAACCTTCCCTCTGGGTCGGAGAGGACACCATGCACATGGAAGGGGAACGATTTATGAATTAAAATGGCGGCTCTTCTTCTGTGCAGATCTTCTAAATAAGAAGAGGCATAGACTGAACCCACCCACCTGCAACATAACTTTTTATGTTCCACCTCCGTGAGGTGGGTTTCTTGTAAGAGCGCTATATGCGTATTCAGTTTACCCAATTCCTGTAAGATTCTTGATTGTTTGATCGGGTGATTAATCCCTCAGACATTATATGAAATAATGTTGAGCCCCTCTATGGCAGTGGTGTCCATTTACTATATACTGAGAGCCGGGGCATTCAGAACCTAATCCTACCTCAAATGTGAGGGAAGACAAGTGTGCAGTCCATATAACACAATCAACAAATAACATGGAAACAAAAACAATATTAGTGAGAAAAGACCCACCGGCCAACTGCTCCCAAACATGGGATTTTAACTTCTGCTCCTCTACTCTCCCATTGCCCTTCCAAGGTGCCACGATTCACCCACCATCTTGATAGAATCGATGTCTGGTGAGTGATGCTGAGATTAACCCAGCACCTTGCTGCGAGTTCCGGAGCATCCCAGGTACAAACTACATCAGTGGTGTCCAACTTCCCAATGCAAACATTGTGATCCACCCTCTCACCCCCCCAGACCAGTATTTAAAGAATTGGGTAAGAGGAGGGTCACCCCCTCCAACCCCCCCCCCCATCTTGAATAAGGCAGCTGCCTCATGTGCAACTTCTCATTCTCCCCCCTTTGGCAAAGAGGATGTAATCTTGTTAAAGCTTTATAAGGTTTAGCTACAAAAGGTTCCGTTTATCCCAAGTAAACGGTATTCCCTCGTGTGTCCCCCGCCCCCCCTTTAGCTCCCTGACAGTACTCGCAGATGGAGCCGATTGCAGTGTGACACAGTTCCAGTACATGTCCTCATGTCATATTTAAGACTATTATCCACTCTGTACAAAGTGTCAGTAATCTAGTTATTCAAACCATTGTTGGCGCCTGTCAGATTTCAAAGGGGCTTGGGAAGACAGTCACTGGGTATTCTTCCTCTCAACACTATTTAGTGTTAACTACAAATAGATCCCTTGAAAACGGTTCAAACCTTGAAAAGTTCAGGATGTAGGATCTGTGGATTTCTTCCAGCTCTGCGTTTGACCTGGTGTAATTTTTACCCGTTCCTGTAATTGTCCCCAGGTATTAAAGTTCCCAATCTTTGCAGCAGTGCCTGCTCCCTGATTACCACCAGCCCCTCCTCCTGTCATTTGCTACTGTCTCTTTTCAGTTTCTTTAATGGCTGCGGAAGGAATCCAATAGTCTACCTGAATCTCCAGGGAAGATAAATACTTCTTTGCCTCAGTGACCGTTTCAAAAAGCTTTGTGCCTGCAGCCAAGATAATTCATAGGCACGCTGGAAAATGTACCCTAGCCTTCAGGCCTTTTTCTCTCAAGGCCCTAATAACTGGAAACCAAAGCTTCCAGCGTGCTATCGTTGTTGGGGCGTAATCGGGCTCAAACAGTTTGGTGTCTCCAAACACTATTTCTTTTTTGGACCAGGCCTTCTTTAAAACCATCTCCCTTGTCCTGTAATCCAGGAATGCGATTATAACAGAGCGTGGTATAGCCTTGGGATCCTTTCGAGGGGCTGTTAGGGCTCTATGAGCTCGAATAATGTTTAGAGGGGTATCTTTGCTTATGTCCAATAGTTACCTGATCAAGCCCTCAATATAGTCTGGCATATTACCTAATTTAATGTGTTCAGGTAAACCGTGGATTCGGAGATTAATCCTGCAGGATCGTTTTTCAAGATCCTCCATTTTGCCCATGAGGAGCTGCATGCGATTATGCAGATGAAAGATGGCCCCATTATGCAAGTCGACTGATTTGGAGCAAGTTGTTAAATGATCTTCTGTCACTTCAAGTTGATTTCCCTGCTTTGAAATGTTAACTTTGTTCTCTTTGATGTCTGCTTTAATGGTGTCCAAAGTGTTGCTTAGGCGCCGCAGCTCCCTGCAAAGCTGACGGGAGGTTATGGTAAAATCCTCCCCTTCCTCCTCCGATTGACTCTCCCAGGTTGGTTCAACTATTTCCGCAGGCTTAGCGGCCTCTTTGCTGCTTGCTGGAGCTTTAGAGGACAAGTTAAATTTTTGTTGTTTTAGCCCACTACCAGTCTCTGCTTTAGGTCTGTTTCGGGTCACCATGTTCTCCGACTGCAAGATCTCTCTTTCAAGGTATGCTGCCTCACAAAATTAAATAAAAATTAAGCTTTTTGGCCGGGGGGATCGAGAGAGACTAACGTCTGCATGGGTCGGTGACGTCACCGGAAGTCCTCCTAGATTTCTTTGACTGGGTAACCAGAGTGGTGGACCAAGGGGGTGCAGTTGATGTTGCCTACCTTAACTTCAGCAAAGCTTTCAATACTGTTCCACATTGAAGATTGATTAATAAGCTGGTTAGGCTCGGGTGGGTCAGAGGTTGGTCAGCTGGGTGGCAAACTGGTTGGTGGGCAGAAAACAGAGAGTGATGATAAACGGTATACAGTCAGAAGAGATGCAAGTCATAAGTGGGATACCTCAGGGCTCAGTCTTGGGGCCAGTCCTCTTCAGTATCTTCATCAGTGACATTGCAGATGAACTGGAGGGTAAGGTTTGTCTGTTTGCAGATGACACCAAGATCTGTAACAGAGTAGATTATCCAGATGGGGAGGGCAGAATGAGAAGAGATCTGGATAAACTAGCAAAATGGTTGGAAGAGTGGCAACTGGGGTTGAATGCAAAGAAGTGCAAGATCATACACATAGGGAAGAGAAACCCTGAAGCCACCTATAGGTTGGAAGGGGAGTTGCTGGCAATCACAAGGGAAGAAAGAGACTTGAACATCATCATCACAGATGACCTGAAATCATCCAAGCAGACCACTTAAGCATTAGGTAAGGCTAGAGGGATGTTGGGGTATATTAGCAGGGATATCGCAAGTCGTAAGAGTGAGGTAATAATTCCTCTTTACAAGTCACTGGTTAGGCCCCATCTTGAGTACTGCGTGCAGTACTGGACGCCACATCTGCACAAGGACATTAACAAAATGGAGGCAGTCCAGAGAAGGGCAACCAAAATGGTGCAGTGACTGCATCAGAAAACATGTGAGGACAGATTAACGGAGCTCAGTATGTATACTCTAGAGCAAAGGAGGGAGAGAGGTGATATGATCAAAACATTCAGTCACCTTAAGGGCATTAACAAGGTGAAAGAGTATAGCATGTTTCAATATAAGAAAAATAGGACAAGAGGACACAGCACAAATTAGAGGGAGGCCGATTAAGGGTAATGTGAGGAAGTTGTTTTAAACAGAAAGGGTGGTGGATGCATGGAACGGCCTACCTCGGGAAGTGCTGGATATGAATACAGTGCAGGGCTTCAAACAGGCATGGGATAGGCATAAGAGAGCAATACAAATGAGTATGAATAGATGGACCATTGACAGAGTACAGGCCTATGGCACATTCATAAGGTAGAAAAAATGGGCAGACTGGATGGACCTTGCGGTCCTTATCTGCCATCAACCTCTATGTTTCTGTGTTTCCTGCAATTGAACTAGAGGCTCAAGCCCAAGAGGGGACTGAAGGAGAAAGGGGAGTTGCTTCAAGAAGTAAATCCTGTATCAGAACAGCCAGAAATACTCACATGCAGTGACCCTGAAGAACCAATCTCAGAAGACTTGGAGTCTTAAGTAATTATGCCACCCCACAGAAAACTTTACTTCTGTTGGGGGAGAACGTAGTAGTTAGAGACTACATCCTAGAAGCAAGATAGCAAAGAAGGACAGCGTCCATGGAAAAACACGGATGACTAAGCACTGGTTCTACTGCAGAGTATGACTCTGCCTTGTATAATTATAACAAATTGTGTTTATCTATGCCTGTATTTCACCTGTATTGTAACCTCTGTCTAAACATCACTTGCTTGTTGTCCACCCTCCCTGCGATGAGGTACTTTTGTAAGCGAGTCTCTGACTCAAAGGTTGTAAATCTGATTATTCAAAATAAATAAATAAAAATAAACAAATAGATTTGAGGCTCTACAAGCTCAAAGTGGGGGCGGCCAAGGGCAACTTGGAGAGATCAGTGACTTCTTCTCAGATAGCCCTTTCTGATGCAGATGGTTCGGTTTCTGAACAAAGAAGCTTGAGGAAGAGAAACTGAGAAAAAGAATCTATCATTAATAATTGACAAGTGGATGTGCACGCTTCTCCATGACTAACCCTGTGATAGATGGTTTATCAGTCGTCGCTCTCAAGGAACCAGAAGAGGAGACTGACCATGTTGTTCTCCCTGTGCAACTCTTGAGTCACAGATCATTCTTCTCCAGGATACTAGGTTAAGAACGAATGGAGATATCATGGCTCTGGGCCTCATCAGTTTAGTTGATTGGGGAGGAACCATGCTCTGGGGTGAGAATCTTGTTTAAATCTTTTAAGATGAATATCTCAAACTTAATGGAAGCAGACCTGGTAGGGCTTATTTTTGAATGTAGAATGGGAGGGGAATGCCATTAGGTTAGGGGTTGCTACAAGAGTAGACCTGTTCCATCAAATCCAGCCATCTTTGTGTACACCTCTAAGTTAGCAATTCTGGGAGGGAATTTTAGCTGTCCCTGGTCATTAGAGGACAAAACAACAAAAGGTGATAATGATACAGATTTTTGAAAACAAATTATTTTATCAGCTGGACTTAGAGATGCTTATAGAGTTTTGCACAAGGAGGATGTGCATGCATGTTTTAGTGGAACACACTACTACAATTGATTATTTTTTATTTTAAGTAGTGTGACTATTCAGTGAGCTAACACCAAAGTTTCTGACATTTTGGATCATTTTCTGGTTCAAGTGGAAACTGGGCATTGTTCAAAAGAGGCAATGGGTAAAGGTTTTGGTGGTTAAACACTGCAGTTTTAGAAGACCAAGAAATAGTTTCAGCATGGAAGGAATTGTTTTGGGAACGTCTGTCAGTAAGTTGCTGCTTTGAGAACCCTCTATCCTGGTGGAAGGAAACAAAGCAGGAATTTAGGAAGTTCTTTGAAAATTAAGGGAACAGTGAAACAAAACTACCTTAAGTATTTGAAACTATGGAACCAGTTTTGTAAATTAGTTTCTCTCCAAAATACACTGAAGGTTTCACACAACTCAGATTACTCAGATAAGAGAAGAATTAAAAGCTTTCTAGTATGACAGAGTCAAATCTTTAAAGGCAGAATTGTAGTCTGGTGTTCAGGCTTTAAACTACTCCTTTGACATCTACAAAGGATGTCAAGGCAGGAAGAGACAAAAGGTTGTGTTGGGTATAAAAGATCCTGAGGGAATTATTCATAGGGACTCGGTCCGGATGATATCAGGGCTGTAATAGGAAGGTCTTTACAGAATTCCTTTGGTAAGAGAATTCTGGTACAGGTGAGCCCAGAGGGATTCCTAAGAACACCCAAAATGAACACATTGTCAGAACTTGATATGCAAGACCTAGTAGTGCCTGTAACTACAGAAGAGTGATGAAGGCCACCAGACCCATGTGAGTCAGTGTTTCACCTGGTCCAGATGGGGTCAGTATGGAATTTTACAAACAGTTTCAAGAAGTCCTGGTGGTAGTGTTGAATGGCATTTTGGAAAACCTAAGAACATCTGAGGATAATGGCCCATTCTATTTTCATTTTATTGTTCAAAAAAGGAGAAAGTTTAGAATTCAGTAATTGGCACCCAGTTAGCCTGATGAATGTGAACCAGAAGATTTTACATAAAATTTAATGTGGTCTTCTTTGGAAAATAGCACATGAAATTAATTTGAATTAACCAAAATTGTTCTATTCCAGGGGAGAGCAGTGAGTGATAATTTAATCAAGATACGGGAAATAGTGGCACAGGGTAGCTTAAGACAGTAATGATAGATCAGAAGAAAGCCTTTGGTCATATGTCACATCAGTTTCTTTTTCAAGCACTTGAACATCATGGCATTCCAGAAAAATTAATTTGCTGGGTTAATTAGTATACAGTGCAGCCTTGTTTAGGCCGCTTATAAATTAGCTACTAGGGGACAACATCAAAATTGCCCAGGATGTCCCTTAAAGGTGCCCCCTCAGCCCCCTGCTTAATGTTCTTGACTTTGACAAACTTACAGGGAAATTTTCGTCAGAATAAAGTATGAAGGGGGATTATAGTTTCTAACTCCTCACCCATGCCCATTTTATAATTCAGGCATATGTAGATGATAGAGTCTTGTACTACAGCAGTGTATTAGGAAGCTATTCAGAGGTTATCAAGGACTAAGATTATTCCAACAAAAAGTAAGTCTCATTGTTTAGGGAATAGTAAGGACCTGGGTCTGTTGCAACTTGGATCAGTCTCTGTCTCCTCTTCTCCAGTGGAGGTTTTAGGGATTCAGTTTGGTGCAGAGCGTATGGCAAAGGCTAATTAGGAGGTGAAAGAATATGCAATGTTGAAAGATCTACAACTTTCAAACAGTATTTCTCATAAAATCATTTCTGATTCCAGTATTTCTTTTAAGTTATTGTTTTCCCTCCCCCTTCTGAAAGCGAGGTTAAGATTTATAATTCGTTTTTTAGGTTGCTATGGAGCAGCGGGTTGAATCCTGTCTTAAGGAATTTTACTTGCCTACCCGTGAACAAAGGTGGTCTCACTATGATAAACTCAGTATTTTTTTTTTCTGTTCTGTATTTCTCAGAGTAATGTATCGTACACTTTCACAAATGTAGGTCTAGTACGGATAGCCTTGGTACAGGAATGAATAGTCCCCTTTTATTCAGAGTGGGAAAGGGGGAAATGGGTAACATAGAAACATAGAATTTGACGGCAGATAAGGACCGCTTGGCCCACCCAGTCTGCCCATTTCCCTACCTACTGGATAAGCTGCAGATCCTAGTTAACCAGCGGCCTACTTCTTCTTACCCCCACCCACCAGAATTGCCTTATGACTGTCTCATGCATGCTTGAATTCCACCACTGATTTTAACTCCACAACCTCCTCCGGAAGGCCGTTCCATGCATCCACAACCCTCTCTGTGAAAAAATACTTCCTTAAATTACCTCTGAGCCGCCCCCATCTTCAAATTATGCCCTCTTGTTCTTGCACACCTCTTTTTTTGAAAGATGCTACCCTCTTGGACTTTGTTGATTCCTTGAGGTACGTGGAAAGTTTCTGTCATGTCCCCTTCTCCTCCTTTCCTCGAGGCTATACATATTAAGCTCCTTAAGTCTCTTCATATGTCTTCCGTGCAGACCCTGCACCATTTTAGCTGCCCTCCTCTGGACAGCTTTCCATCCTGTCTGTCTTTGCGGAGATTGGGTCTCCAGAACTGCACACAGTACTCCAGATGGGGTCTCACCAGCTGTCTGTACAGAGGATAACTTCCTGTTTTCTACTGGTGATGCCTCTTCCTATACATCCCAGTAACCCCCAGCCCTCCTTGCTGCCCTCTCACATTGCTTGCCCACCTTTAGGTCATCTGATATGACTACCCCAGGTCCCTTTCCATTTTTGTTGTTGTTAGTATCTCACCCCCATTGTGTACTCTTCCCTGGGTTTTGTTTCCCAGGTGCATTACCTTGCACTTCTTAGCATTGAATCTAAGCTGCCATACATTTGACCATTCCTCTAACCTTGCCAGTCCTTCTCATCCTTTCCACCCCCCCTGTGCATCAACTCTGTTACAGATCTTAGTGTCATCTGCAAAGAGACATACTTTTCCTTCCAGTCCTTCCTAATGTCGCTATAAAGACATTGAAGAGGACCGGTCCTATACTGAACCCTGCGGTACTCCACTAGTAACCCTCCTTTCTTCTGAGTGGACTCCATTTACTATTACTCTCTGTGTCCTATTCTCCAGCCAATTCTTTACCCAGGCTGTCATCTTGGGACCCACTCCCAGGCTGGCTAACTTGTATATTAATCTTTTGTGTGGGACTGTGTCAAATGTCTTGCTAAAGTCTAGGTAGGCCATGTCCACAGCCCCTCCCTGATCTACTACTTTGGTCACCCAGTCAAAGAAATCTATCAGATTTGTCTGGCATGACCTTCCCGCTGTGAATCCATGCTGCCTAGGGTCCTGTGCCCCTCTGGCCTCTAGATACTCGACAATTCTTTCCTTCAGAAGTGATTCCATCATTTTCCCTATCACTGAGGTTAAACTAGCAGGTCTGTAGTTTCCTGCTTCTGCCTTGCTCCACTCTTTTGTGAAGGGAATCACATCTGCCCTCCTCCAGTCCTCGGGTACCACCCCATCCTCCCATGATTTGTTAAAAAGGGTAGTCAGTGGTGTCACTAGTTCTACCCTTAGCTGTTTTAGAATTCTGGGATGAATCCCATCAGGCCCCATTGCTTTGTCCACCTTCAGTTTTAAGAGTTCTTTCAGAACCCTTTCTTCTGTAAATGGGCTGGTATCAACTTCTGTATCCAGAGTGTTACTACTGTTTGTTTTATGTACCTCCCCCTCTTCATTTGTAAATACTGAGCAAAAATATTTGTTTAGTATCTCTGCCTTTTCACAGTCTCCTCTGCCCACCCTCCCTCCCCTTTATTAAGCCTCACTATCCCTCCCTTGGTCTTCCTTTGCTCCCTGATGTACCTATAAAAGGTTTTTCCCCTTCTTAACTGAGTTGGCTATCTTTTCCTCGGTTTGGGCCTTTGCTGTTCTGACTGCCTTCCGCATCCTTTTTGCTTTAACTGATACAGTTCTCTGTCCTGCTCCTTCTGCGATTCCTTGTACTTCCTGAATGCTTTCTTTTTCTTGAACCTTCACTGCCACTTCCTTTGAGAACCATAGTGGTTTCTTACATCGTCTTGTTTTGTTTATTTGCTTCACACAAAGGCTCGTTACCTCTGTGATGGCAGTTTTTATTATTCCCCATTGTTCTTCCACCCTCCTTCCTGCCCATTTGCCTAGTGCATTCCTTAGGCACTCACCCATTTTAGCAAAGTCAGCCCTCCTAAAGTCCAGTACTTTTGTCTTTGTATGGCTTGACTCTATTGCTGTGTTTATTGTGAACCATACTGTTCGATGGTCACTAGTTCCAGATGGCTACCCACTTCTACATCTGTGATCCTCTCTCATCTCCATTTGAGAGAATCAAGTCTAATATTGCTCCTCTCGAGTGGGCTCCAGTACTAGTTGTCTAAGGCATGCCCCTGTAGGGCATCTAGAATAACTGCACTCTTGAATTGGCAGCTGTAACTGCACTCCAGTTAACATCTGGCATATTCAGATCACCCATCAGTAATATCTCCCCTTTTTCTGCCATTCTAAGTATACTTTCTATCATTTCCCTGTCCATTTCCTCCCCCTGAGAAGGGGGTCTGTATACAACCCCTGTGCGTATTGTGGTGCCATTGCCTGTCTCCAAATTTACCCACAGTGCTTCTTCTCCTCCCTGTTTACCCTTTTGTTCTGTTGCTTTTATTCCTTCCCTTATGTAAAGAACTACTCCTCCTCCTCTTTTACCCTCCTGTCCCTCCTGTAGACAGTGTATCCTGGTATGTTTATGTCCCAGTCATGGTTTTGTGTGTACCATGATTCTGTGACTGCCACGATATCCAGATGTTCCTCCTCCATCAAGGCCACTAATTCAGGAAGCTTGTTACCCAGACTACGGGCATTAGAACTCATTGCTCTCCTTTTTTTGATGGCTTTACCTTCTGTTGCAGCATCCCCCACTGACTGTTCTACCGCAGTCTTTTTCTCATTTAGTACCCTGTTTTGTAGGGAGAGGCTGGGATTTTCCTGCTACTTGTCAGTGCCTCCCCCTTTGACTAGTTTAAAAGCTTGCCAATGAAGCATTTAAACCGATTGCTCAAAAGACTTGTTCCCTTCCTGGACAGATGCAGACCATCCTGCCAGTATAGGCTGGTGTCCCTCCAGGTGGAACCCCAGTCCCCAATGAAGCCAAACCCCTGTGCTCCGCACCATTTTTTCAACCATTCATTAAACTGCATGGTGCAAATTACCCTCGCCTCCCCCATGCTTTTGACAGGCAGCACCTCTGAGAAGGATACTGTGTGTGCTACTTGTCTTAGGTCCCTCCCCAACTCTGCAATGTCCTGCAATGTGGGTAGTTCCATCAGGTAGCATTGCAACTCATATTCCATCTTGTATGCTATCAGCATTAAAGAAAATCAAAAAGTGGAAACTACAGGGAATTTACAAACTGTGGCAAGGAAACAACTTTATTTTTTCATTTTGGACAACTACTTTTCAAAAGAATTAGTGTTCCCAGGGGATCCTACTATGTTAATTTCAGTTAAACAATTGAAGGATCCCAGAACTCCATTTTATACATGGGAAATAGTATGGCTAAGTTGTCATGGGTGTCTCAATATGAGAAACACCTACAGACACAAAAGCCCCGACAGAATGGTATTGCCCCAGGGACACCTGTAATAGAATACTGGAAAAACAAGCATATCTGTTTTTAGAATACCTTTATATTAAAATATTTGGGGGGTAACTTGCTTGTAATATTCCAGCGTGCCAGAATTTATCTTAGGAAATCTTGGTACTTGTATTCTATAATGCCTGACCTCGGTGGTGAGCAAGGTGATGGAGGGCATCGTAAAGGAGAGACTAGGGGGAGACCTGGAAAAGTCGGGGTGCCAGGATGATAGCATGGCTTTGTCCTGGGGAAATCATGTCAGACATAAAGAAGGGTATCAGGAGTGAGATGAGTGTCTTTGCGTATGACTCAAAGCTGGGGGTGGTGGTGGTGGATGGGGGAGGAGGGGAGGGCGGCCCTTCAGAGGGACCTGGAGGCTCTGGAAGGGTGGTCTGGAAAGTGGAAACTGAGGTTCAATGCAGGGAAATGCAAGGTACTGCACCTGGGAGCCAGAAACCCGGGGCCAAGTGTACACCCTGGGGGAGAAACGCTATAAGTCTTGGTGGCTGAGAGGGACCTGGGGGTGGTGGTGGTGGATGTCGAGATGAACAACTCGGAGACTTTTATAGGAGGGCTGCAGCCAAGGCCAACAGGATGCTGGGATGCATCACTAGGGGGATCACCTCCAGAAGGAGGGAGGTGATACTACCTCTGTACAACTGCTTGGTGAGGCTGCACCTCGAGTACTGCATGCAGTTCTGGAGGTCACACTTAGAGGGACATTGAACTCCTGGAGAGGGTCCAGAGGAGGGCAACCAAAATGATGTGGGGCTTGGGGGACAGGACCTATGAGGAGAGGCTCAAGGAGCTAAATATGTACACGGAAGGGAGAAGAGACCGGAGGGGGCATGATAGAGGTCTTCAGGTACATGAAGGGGGTGAATAGGGGAGGCGAAGTCAGAGTGCTCCAAAGGAAGGAGGGGGGCCACTAGAGGGCATGGGTGGAAGCTGGGGGAGGGGATTCAGGGGAGAAAGGAGGAGGTGTTACTTCACTGAGAGGGTGATGGAGCCATGGAATGCGCTGCCTGGGGAGCTGGTGGAGGTAGAGGGGTTTAAGAGGAAGTGGGACAGGTACAGGGGAAGGGTTCTGGAAGTAAAGTCCAGTGCAGTGAGAATATCCGTGTCTGGGAAGGGAGAAGCGCGAGAGGGGCAGCAAGGTCAGTTCTCAGGGTGGGGGCTGACCAAACGAGTAGATGCGAAAGACCTGCTGGCATTTTAGTATGTTAGTGTAATGCTGAGTGGAATAAATTTCATGCCAGTACCCTTATGCTTTATTTTGTTATTACTGAGTTAAGTTTCATATATGGCTAGTCAGATGTAGACTGGCAGTACAACACTACCACCTATCACAAGAACTTATGGATAATGTGAGAAACCTCAAGCACATCTTTTGTGCTTTATTTTGCTGTGAATAATTAAGTTCCATATACAGCTAGTCAGATGTAGGTCGGCGGTACAACAGTACCTATCACAAGAACTTACAGATAATGTGCTGAGAAACCTCAAACACATCTTTCAGAAAGAAGCACAAAGGCTACTTAAGGGGGTGACTTCAAGGAACTTGGGAAATGCTGTTCCTGGGTGGAGGGCTGACTAGAGCAGAGAAAATGTTTTGGTAATATATTCAGAATATTTGTATCAGTGGCTTTCAGCTGAAAAAAAAGTGTGTTTTAGACCTACATGAATTGTAAGGGTGGTAGAGAAGTTGAAGTGAATTGTGTGATTGGTCTGTTGAATTTGTAACTTGGATATATTCATTTGTGATTTTATGTTTGTTGTATTTCTTTTACTAAAAACACTCTTTATCGCTAAGTTCTGTGGGATCTTTTACTCCCACCTGGACAGTAACCAGAGATGGGCAGAAGGGACCATGGTTTAACATCTCATCTAAAGAAGTAAATATCAATATTTATTTATTGGAAAATTCGGAATTACAACCTTTGAGTCAGAGACTCCTTTACAAAGGCTTCACGTCAGTTAACAGAGACTAGGTACGAATAGACATTGAAGATAAATGTACAGTTTGCAAATACCTACTGGGCAACTTTAGACACAAAAAAGATAAATTGATGCATACAGTTCCTAGTACAATAACACAATACAAATGTAAGTACAGAAATGATGCATACAGTTCTTAGTACAGTAGATACAAGGCAGGAAACGAGCACTGTGATAATGACATGGTCATGGTGGAAAGCACCAGGAGGGGAGGAGGGAAGGTAGAGAGCCAACACTGGGGGTATAAGGAGGCTCAAAGTTAAAAAGGGGGGAAGGAGGATGGGGAAAAGACGCAGGGGAGGGGAGGGTAGCAGGAGGGGCAGGGAGCGGGACAGAGTCCTTTGTCAGAGTAAGTGAGAGCAGGAGAAATTTCAGATAATATCTTGAATTTTGGAGTACCTGAGGCTATCAGTTTGTGCTACTTTGTGTGGGGGGGGGGTTGCTAGTTATGTATCAAATGGAGTCTGATGAGTATTTTTATTCTTTCCATTTTTAAAATTTTTGTGACAAACACTTCGGAATTGAATTTATATGTATTGTGTATTTACAAGATTTTCACTGCACTTACTGCTGCTGTTTCTCATTTATGGAGCCATACTGATATGCTGTGACAGCTAGTTAGATTGTCCTGAGATATTAGTCAATTCAGGAAAATGAAGGTAGATACATTATGAAACTTATACCTCCAGCACATTGAGAGACAAAGTTGCAGAGAATTTTAGGGCCTCTATATTTGTGTTCTGCACAGAAGTAACCGAACTATGGGTAAGTTCTGCCTCCTTATGAAGAGCCAGAGTGGCTACAAGCTGCTGGGATGATGGAGGGAGTCCTCTCCATTGGAATGCTTATATGAGTACTTGTATTTGTAAAATTCATCCACGGGGTGATATGAAAATCAGACTGGAGGTTATATGCCTATTTTTGAAGCAGTGAAGCTGCTTGACTCATTTTACTTCTTTTGCGAGCGCACTTTAACCTATGAATGGTGTTGGTAGCTGAAGGATAGAGTTGGCAACAGCAGCATTGAGGGTTTGGCATTTGAGGTGAGACCTGAAACATCAAAAAACATAGCTGTTTAGTAAGAGATGTGGAGGGGATCTGGGTGTTATGGTACAATTTAATTTGTGGGTTTAAAAGGTTTTTATTTTTAGGTAAAGTAGTCTTATTGTTGGGTAATGTAGTGTTCTGCATTGTTGGTATCATAATTGGTCTGGTAAGTCCATATTAACTGATTTGTTAATTTAGTTAATATTTAGTTTTAGGGTGATATATACTGTGGATATATGACTAACTGCTATAGTACTGTATATGACCAAGTCCTCAGGTATATTACTTTAATTTGCATGATGTATGGGGAAATACATTACAGGGGTTTCAGTGGGAATGACAGAGCTAGATAGGCGACATGAAGACGTTATTCCAGATTCACCACTTTGTGGGGTCTGGATGACGTGTAATAAAGGAAGCAAACAAGCAACGCTGATTACGTGGGGGGGTGGTACCACACAGCTGCACTTTATCAGACGGGAGTCATAAAGATCCCCTTCAGATGTACTCTTTCAGTAGCTATGCATCTATCA
Source organism: Neoceratodus forsteri (assembly GCA_016271365.2). Classification (NCBI taxonomy): domain Eukaryota; kingdom Metazoa; phylum Chordata; order Ceratodontiformes; family Ceratodontidae; genus Neoceratodus; species Neoceratodus forsteri. The sequence goes on from CM057456.1 coordinate 227,530,688, forward strand.
TGGGTATACTGTGCCAAGGGAAAAACGTGCACAGGCATACGGTATGAGGCCTTAAGAATGAAGAACCAAAGGATTACTAAGTTCTGCTTGATGATCCTATTAATAATGGCAGGGGATATAGAGATAACCCAGGCCCCCAGAGCCACTTGAAGGAAAAGAGTCTGATGATCACATGCCTAAATGTCAGGCATCTTCAGGCTCATTTTGAAGAAGTAAAGGTATGGCTAGAAGTGGGGGGCTATGATACAGTGGTCTTATGTGAAACGTGGCTAAAAGACAGTATACCAGACAGTCACTTATCTATTGAAGGGTACACAATATACAGATAAGACGGGGGTGTAATGTTTTACTTAAAAAACCTGATGGTAGAAGTGGAAAAAGGACCCCTTGATGGTAGCATAGATTATTTAACTGTAAGAATTAGGATGGAAGCTACAGGATGTAAGCATTTATATGTAACCTGTGTTTACTGCCCACCAAGGGTTAAACTGGGGAGTACCCCATATTTGACCTATGGACTAATGTACACACAAATAGAAGAAAGCATATATTAATTGGGGGGACGCTAATCTGGACTGGAAGAAGGAAAGGGAGTTAGGGAAAATAAAAAGGAACCTGGACTCATGATATTTTACTCAATTAATAAAAACTCCTACACACTTTAACTGTAAGACAAGTAACCACACTATTAATGACTGGTTAATTACCAATAGGCCGGGTAACATACTAAGGCACAGTGTACTGTCAGATTTGATTTCAGATCGTTGCCCCATATTACGTGTCAGAAAGATGAAAAAGGAAACAACTGCACCCAGGGTGATTGCTAAAAGAAGTATAAGTAGCCTTAATACAGTAAGCTACCTGAAGTATCTAGACTTGCTGGATTGGGGTCAGATTATGACTTCTGCTGATTTAGATGGGGTGGTAGAACAGTTTGCAGGCTGTATATTACAGCTGTTTAATAAACATACACCACTAACAAAACAGAGAGTAAAGGAGTCAGTCTCACCCTGGTTAAGTAAGAACCTCAGGAACTTAATAAACAAACTCTAGCCAGAGCTGATAGTTGTGAAGCGCTACCAAGTGACGAAAGTTACACATGTGCATAGAAATTATTCAATGCCCAGGTGTAACTTGGGCCATTTTTTGGAGGTGTTGCACCAAATTTTCAACATGGCCTTTTTGGAGCCCCTCCTCATGAACAGTGCCAGTGTCATTTTGTTCAGTTGTCCCGAAAGTTGATTGCGCAGAGCAAATGCGCTATTCTGCACCACAGGTGCAAAAACACATTTTGGGCAGGTTGTGGAAAATGACAGCTGTACTGTTTTGAAGGAGGTGTGCAAAAATGACAATGTTAAAAATGTGGAGTAAAAATACAAAACATTGCGGTTAGTCACATGTATAGAAACTATAATGCACGCTTAGATGTAGTCATTTTTGAATTTTTCACCAGATTTACAACATGGGCTTTTTGGGACCCCACCTCATGAACAGTGGCACTGTCATTTCATGAATTGGACTCGAAAGGTGATTCTGCGCAGTGACTGCGAAATTGCCTTTTGGGATAGAGTAACAAAATGACAGTGACAGTTTTCACATGGTGGGATCCCAAGAACCCCATGTTGAAATTTGGGGCAAAAGTTCCAAAAAATGGCTGAGATATCAGCATAAGTTGAAAACCCAATTGAATGGCCGTATAGCATGCTTACCTTTAATTCTTCAGTTTGCGGTTGGGCTTTGAAGAGTGCAGATGTGCCCTGGTCCAGAGAAGATGACAGTGCCGACTTCTGGAGGTAAGAATGGGGTAAGGGGTGTGTGGGTGCTCAGTGGGAGGGTGGAGATGGAGGACTGCAGCGATGACAAGGGACCGTTTTCTAATTTACAATAAAAACAAAACATTTCGGCACACTGGGTTGGGCTCACAGTGTGCTACATGAATGCTGACATGAGGATTGGGCACCCCGATGTCGGGCAGGACTTGGGCAGGGGGGCGCCAGGGAAAAAAGAAACATGATGAGGGACCGTTTTCTAATTTACAGAAAAAAAAATTCGCACTGGGGTGGGCTCCCAGTGTGCTACATGAGATATCGGGCATGACTTTGGGGGGCACAGAAAATACTGAATGGCATTTTGCCATTACATAACATAACTGACACCCACAGAACTGCGCGCACATGCCGCAGGTCACGCGCAGTTCACGTATCGGAATGCGGAACTAACAAATGAAATAATGCGGCGGTTGTTCCATAGGCCAGTCGTGGTGGAGGGGTTAAAGCTCCATTGGGCTTTTGGAAGGATACTTCCAAAAGTCCAACGGAAGGGGTTCTGCGATAGGCCATTTTCAGAGCTACAGAGCTCTCGCAAAATGGCTGTAGTCTCTGCCCACAGCCCTAAAAAAAGGGATAAGATGAGGAAACTGTATCTAATAAAGCAAGATGGGGCAAGTTTAGGACAGTACAAAATGTTAAGAAATAAAGTTGAGAGAAATAAGAGGCTAAATCAACATATTATTGTCACTCTCAGAGAATATTAAGGACCCAAAAACAATTCTGACAATCATTCAAGCAAGTTTGTATCCCTCAGGATATAACTGGTATTAAGGGTATAAAAGATGGGGACTTGCTGATACAAGAATGAAGGGAAATAGCAGAAAGATGTAATAGATTTTTTTATATCTAAATGCCTAAGGGGTAGGGGCCACGAGAAAAGCTCAGGAGTTGAAGGAATTAAGGATTATGAAGTAAATCAAGAACATGATGTGCCTGCATTTAAATGTAAAGAAAAAGGGAGGTCCTGGAACTGTTAACAAGCTAAAAGAGGACAAAAGTGGGGGTCTGGATGAATTGCATCCTAAAATATTAAAATTGTCAGCCACACATATAGTAGCTCCTTTAAACATTTTAACCTGTCATTGAAAAAGGGGTTCGTACCTCTAAAATGGAAAGTATCCGGGGTTATTCCAATATATAAAGGAGGGGATAGGTTGGAGATGTCAAACTACAGGCCTTTATCACTGTTGGCAGTGGTCAGCAAACTGCTAGAGAAGTGTGTATTCCGGCAGTTAGAACATTTGGAAGGGCACAATCTGATCATTGACCAGCAGCATGGATTTTGGAGGGGTCCACTGCAATGGCGCTGGCTGGGTTCTCGGATGCTGTGCTCGTGGCTTATGAGGAGGTTGTGCCACAGGCACAGTGTTCGTCGACCTAGCTGGTGCCTTTGATAGAATGGACCATGAGTTGCTTTTGCACAACCTTGGCAACTTAGGGGTCACTGGAACAGAGTGTGAGTGGTTCTGGAGCTACTTGTGTGCTCTAGGACAGAGAATTAAGATCAGGGATATAACCTCAGAACTTTTGAAAGTTGAGGCGGGATGCCCCAAGGATCGGTGCTAGGGCCACTATTATTTACAGTATTTATGAATGACATACCTAGTTTGTTTTCAACTAAAAACAGCATAATTTATGCTGATGATACTGTGATATGGGACTCTGTACCTATGAGTAGCATTATCCAGGTGTCCCTGCAAAATAGATATAACACACTGGCTCAATGGTTAAGGGACAACAAATTGACCCTAAATGAGAAAAAAACAAACATCATGTTATTTGAAACTCAACAGAAACTGCAAAGGAAAACAAACTACAAATAACTGGTCAGAATGGGATAAGTCTTCTTTTGGCTCCTACTTTTAAATATCTAGGAGTTCTTTTGGACCCCTGCTTGAGCCTAGTTCCACATATTGGAAAAAATAGGAAAGAGACTCAATCAAAAAATAGGTTACTTGTATAGAAATATAAATTTACTGACTAAAGAAGCTTGGACAGTTCTAACTAAACAAGTTTTGATGTCCACATTGGAATATGGAAGCATAATGTTCTTTAATAGCAGTAGGCTATTTGAGTCGAAGTACAAGTAAGCATTAAGCCACTCCGAAGGTGGCATCTAATGGGGAATTAATGCATGGTTGGGCAGTTGTAGGCACTCTGCCTTCAGCCGCGAGCCACAACCCTTCCAACCATGTATTCATTTCCCATTAGGTGCCACCTTCGGAGTGGCTTAATGCTCTTGTAACATGGCTTCTAGGATAATGTGTTTACTATGACTCTTATTTTCATAATGTGAAGAAAACAATACAAAGACGTTTTGCACTGTTTCCATTTCTGTCCTGCACTTTTTCAAAATTTCACACAGTACGATTTATATGCTGATGTTGTCACCACAATAGGACACATCTGTCAACAAAGTATGTGTCAACATTAGTTTGTGACAAATTAGCAGATCTGCGCGGCTGTTATTTTATTAGGCGCTGTAGGAGGTCCATGATATGCTCATTTCTGCGATCCACTATTTCCGAGTGAATTTGTTTTGCATAATTTCTGACCTTGTGTGCGTCTCTACGGTATTGGTCCGATATCGCTCCGTCGTCTGTTTGATGCGTCACTTTCTGTTGCACACTCCTTCGCTTCTTCAGTTCATTACAAGTCTTGCGTGTGTCCTGAGTCACTTGCAGAGCATTACTTCAGACTGCCCATGCCATCTACTGCAAAGAATTGGAAATTGCCCGCAGATCGCATTTTGCCTTGTGGTCGCTGTGAGGGTGTGTTTCGGTCTGGGACTGCCTCGCAGGCTACTTCACTGTCGTGGTGCACATAGATGGTGGTTCCCCGGCTACATTCCTCCAGAATGCCGGTGAGTGTTGGCGCCCACAGTCATGGGATATGGGTGGGTGGGTGGGACAGACAAGCACTGCTCCCATGGTTAACAATGTAATTCTGTGCTCTGCTGCTTTCTGAGCTGTGTGGATCAGCATGGTAGTTCACTTTGAGGACAGCATTATTGCTAAATTAATGCAGTCTCCAAAGTATACCATGTGGTGGTTTTCCACCTATTACTTGTGTTTATTTTGTGTTACTGCTCTTTGCCATGTTACAAGACCTTATTTAATAACATCTGCAGATTTTTACTCCGGGTGCCAAAATGTACGCACCACTATGTGCTTTATAAGAAACTGGGAGTGTAGCCACCAGAAGAGAGAGAATCGGATATCAGTTGGGGAATTTTGCATTTAGGGTATCGAGAGTTAATGATCCCAAGATCCTCTCTGGGGCACTGGTTCCAGTGAAAAGGGAATGAATAACAAGAAGTAGTGGGGTCCTGAGATATAAGCTGCAGATGACCAGGAAGGCTTTCTCTTGGTATGCACCCTTTCTTTTGAATGAATACACCCATCTGACAAAGTGAGCACATAACTTAATGCACTTTAGGAAGGGTTTTTGTTTTTACACTTAATGGGACTGTGTAATTGTATGTGAAGTTATTGTATTGTATGTATTTGTACTTTTATACATCTGGCTGTAATTTTTATTTTTTGCTCAGTGTCAGGCGTAGCTGAAAAAGGGCTGTGCCCAGTCCACCTCTGGTTAAAAATAAAAAATGAAGTGTGTGTGTGTGTGTGAGAGATAAATGATCGGTAAGTGTGGCATATAAGGAAATAAACCCATTGAGGACGCTAACCAGATCATAAAGCCACAAGCCTAAAGAGCTGGTTAGGGCCCTCGATGGCTACATTTCCATGTATAGCACACTTACCTATCTTATATATAATACATTTGGATGGCCACAGTTAGTTTTTATTGCAGTTCTGATACAGGGAAAAAAACTGCTAACCACTTCTGTGGAGGAAAGTCCCATCCGTGTGTGTGTGTGTGCGCGCGCAGATGGACAGACACATATATACAGTATATATATATATATATATATATGGATATACACACACACGACACAGTGGAACTCGCTTATAAGAACATCGGTTAAAAGAGCTGCTGACACAAACTTATTAATCTGCCTTGTTCAATCAGTTGTGATGGAATATCTTGAACTTTTTTGTTTTGATACAAAAGTGTAATTTGCTTACTGTTTTTAAATGTTTTCCCCCACCGCTGATGACAAGCGCACTCATGCTCTGAGTTAGCCTGCTGCTCCCTCTGAAAAGACTCAATGACGTGGGGTATGGGCAGTGGCCTTTTCAGTCAGCAGTAGTGGCGCGCTGCTCTATAAATTCCTTGTCTTCTCCACCTCATACTTGTTTTCATTCAGTCCAAAAAATCTGTTCCTGTTCCTGATGGTAGCATATGTAGTAATGGAGACACCCAAAACAAAAGAAGAAGCTTTCGCTTGCAGAAAAGGTATCTCTCCGGTCCTGACACTTCCCAGAGGTTACATGGCAGCTCAGGGTTTCTCAGACCCTGATTTGCTGGCTGGTAAATAATCGAAATGAGTACAGTCTGAGTTGCCTGATATATTGTCAGAAACCCCCGATTGTGTTTATAACACAGACAAGACAGGTATTTTTTGCTGGGCTACCCTCAAGTATACTCTACTAAACAGCAACCACACAGGGAATCTTTTTGCTGTTCATATCTAGTCCAGATATTGTCCTGTTCACATCTAGCCCAAATATTTTTGAAGGCAGAGATAGTCTGAAAATTTATGGCATCTATTTATTCCCATGAAATTAAATATGAGTAGATGCATACAAATCAGCAGCATGAAAGCCATAGCAGTTATAATAGCTTGGCAAGCCATGAACTGTAAACAGATCAGCCATACGAAACTGCCCATGCCGCAAAATGTCAAAAATGCAAAATGTCGCAAATGGGGGTGTCATGCTCAGAAGTAATCACTCGCTGTGGAGGTGACCTGTCCTAAGGTACAACCTGAGGACAAGCTGGAGTCTCCTTTGTGTCCCCATTATTAGGAACTGTTGGTAAGTTTGGGGCACTGCTTGCTCTGGAATCCCATGCTTCTCTATGTTCGAAACAGAAAGCAGTTCCATCCACAAATCTCCGGCTGCTACAGTGGAAACTGACTGTGAGCCTACATTAATGGGTGGTGAAGCTAGGCTGCGCAGGTAAAAACTGCTACTCTTGAGGAGAGCGCTTACCTGATGGACCAATTCTATTATGTCTGCCACATGAGGCACGGATCCAGCCAGCCATTGAAGTCCATCAACCGGGCTGCTTCCATACTCTCCGACAAGATCAGCACAAGTTTGAGGGTCTCGATAACCTTGCGAGAGAGTTCGGCATCAATGTCTGCAAGGTTTCTATGATTTTAAGAAAGATCAAGTACAAAAATAGTTTGCACTGGGAAGGTGGTGCTCAGAGCAGCAAAAGCCAGACATACGGAATTAAAAATTGGGCACTCACCACCATTATAAAAATGATGCTCAGTCTAAATGTTAATTTATGGTGCCATGTTTTATTCAGTGCAGTAAAATACACAGATGCCCACTATCGCCTGACTCATTTCGGATTTTCTCAATCCTTTCTCAAAGGCGATTCCCTCACAGTGTCACATCCTTTAAGTAGATCTCAACCATATGAAGTCATAATGACATCACCTTTGGACCCATTTCAAACAACCCAGTCACAAAGATAGATAGATAGATAGATAGATAGATAGATAGATAGATAGATAGATAGATAGATAGATACAGACTTTATATAACGCACCTTCCCTGAGGCTCTGAACCCTTAAAATCAAAAATGATACATACATAATATCGAATAACAAGCTCAGTAACAAACAAAACATGCAACAATACACTAAAATTCTATCATTCATATAAATACTATAAGAAAATCACACACTAAAATAATAATATTAGTCAGTTCTGCACTTAACCACCGAAAACCTGATTAAATAATGTTTTTAATCCTTTTTTGAAGGTTTCCACCGAGGGTGCCTCGCTTAGATGTCTAGGTAGCAAGTTCCACAGGGTTGGTGTGGCAGCTACAAATGCATGATCACCAGAATGTTTCAGCCCAACCCTGGGAACTGCAAGGAGGCAACTCTCGGAGGAACAGAGAGCTCTGGACGGGCGGTGGGGAACAAGAAGTCTTACAGTTAGACTGGTCCCCTTTCGTGCAGGGCTTTATAGGTCAGTAATTCAACCGTGAAGGCAATCCTCCACCTAACTGGCAGCCAGTGCAGTCTGCGGAGGACAGGCATGATATGTTCCGCTCTAGCTATGCCCGTCAACAATCTAGACGCAGTGTTCTGCACCAACTGCAGTCGGCAGAGATTGCTTCCAGATAGCTCCAGGTACAGGGCGTTGCAGTAATCCAGCCTGGATGTGACAAAGGCATGTACCAGGGTGGTCAGGTCCTCAGCTGGAACAAGGGCCTGGGTCCGAGCAATGTTCCTCAAATGGTTAAAAAAAAAAAACACTTTTATGACGGCCGACACCTGAGCATCAAGTGTCAGACTGTTGTCGAGGATCACGCCCAGATCCTTAACCCAAACGAAGGGGGTCATGGAAACATCCCCCAAAATTAAATCTGGGGGATCTCCAAGTCCCCCCTCATCTTTTCGACCCAGGTCCACCACCAGTACCTCTGTCTTGTCTGGGTTGAGTTGTAACCAATTGCGAGTCATCCAATTCTGGATCTCCTCCAGGCAGATGTTAAACACAGAAGCCACCATCTGGTTTTCAGGTGCACAGGACAGGTATAGCTGGGCATCATCGGCATAGCAATGAAAACCCAGCCCATATGTCCCCCAATGGCAACATGTACACCATGAACAATAAGGGTGACAGGACTGACCCCTGCGGCACTCCACAGTGCAGGGGTATCAGGTTAGATAAGGCTAACCCCATCGTCACCTTCTGCACTCTGCCTGTGAGGTAGGACTTGAACCAACCGATGACATTACCGGTTAGTCCACACCAGAACCGAAGGGGTCCAGCAACGCCTCATGGTCCACAGTGTCAAACACTGCTAAGAGATCAAGGAGAACCTAGATGGTACATTCTCTTCTGTCTCTTGCCATTAGAAGATCATTAAGCACCCTCACCAGAGTGGTCTCCATGCTATGCCCGGCCCTAAATCCAGATTGGAAGCACTCATAAGTGTTTGAGGAGGACAGACGCATTTTGAGCTGGATGGACACCACTTTCCCTAAAACCTTCCCTAAAAATGGAAGGTCTGAGACCAGTCTGTAGTTGCTGAGACACTCCGGGTTCATTAAAGGCTTCTTCAATAGGGGTCTAACCAAGGCCTTCTTCAATGCCATAGAAAAGACCCCACTCCACAAGAAGCTCAGTAGAATCTCAGCCACCACAGATCCTGTCCGGTACACACATCCAACCAAAAGTCTGGTTGGACCTGGGTCAGGATCACAGTGTGTTGGCCGCAGCCTCAAGAGAATCTCAGCCACCTCCTCCACTCTAACTGGATTGAACTCGACCCATACAAGAGGGGTGCCCTGACATGGCCCAGACCGAACCCCACAAGTCCTTTGAACAACACTGGAAGAAATCTCCACCCTGCTAGAGGACACTTTGTCGGCAAAGAACAGTGCAACTCCTCGCACTTTGTGCTTGAACCTGCTCTCCCCGTTCGGAGACAGGCCGGGTGTAATAGCCCGTCTACTGTATGGAAGAGCTGAGCTGATCTGTTCCTTGCTGCAGCAATCTCCCTTGTCTAGAAATCGGCCTTCTTTCGGGAGATTGCCCCCGATACTTACCATGATGTGACTTCAGGCCCAATTTGTCCTCCATCAGTCCAGACCTCTGCCAGCTTCGCTCCAGCCTCCGACCCTTTATCTTTAACTCCCTGAGCTCCTCATCAAACCAAGGGGGCCTCTGGCGAGTAGATAAGGGTCTGACACGAACGGGTGCAATCGAGTCTAAGGCTGCACCGACGGCCCTATTATAGGCAGCTGCTGCCTCCTGCAGCCCAGTCGCACACACAGCCCCAACACTCAATAGGTCTAGCACCGCCAGTAGCGGTACCGGACCATCTCCACGGAGGAAGGACCCTCGGGGGGGAGGGGGCCAAAACGTGAACCTCACAGTGCTGTGATATGACCAAACTACCGGACCAATCCTGAGATCATCAACCCCAAGACCCAGTGTGAACACCAAGTCTGATGTGTGGCCATGCAAGTGGGCCGCTGCGGTAATGACCTGTGACAGGCTCAGAGCTTCCATACTCTGTAGGAGATCACAAATGATGAGAGTCCATTGTCGACCCAGACGGCGAAGTCCCCCCAGAATTAACCATCTGGGGGACTCCAACACCAGGCCAGCGATGAAGTCTCCAGTCTCCTGCAGGAACTCTCTCTCTCTACCAGGGGGGGCGGTAAAGAAGAAGAATCCTATAGCCTGTGCCATGACCCCCCCCCCGCATGGCAGCACCCTCAAATGACCTGGTGGGACCCACCAGTAGCACCGTGAGGCCCAGACTGGCTTTAAAACAAATGACAACCCCCCCCCCCGCCTCTGTGTTTCGCGGAGTTCCTGGCTGGCACAGCTGCCTCAAGAACAGGGGCAGCGTTCTCATCCAGCCAGGTCTCCGTGATGCAAGCCAGGTCTACTGAGGACACCAGATCTGCTATTACCGCAGTCTTGTTCCTTATCTACCTGGCATTGCATAACACAGCCCAAGTAGGATGAGGTGAGGTGAGACTGCTGGATCAGTCACCTACCCACCTCCTACAGCGGAGCCCTTGGGTATGGGAATCAGACAGGGTGGACCCCTCTCCAATCTCCAAGAACAACACACAAGTAAAGTGCAAGTGACAACAATAAGTTAAAAAGTTAAAAACATAATTGCTAAAATATAACTATCTTGTGCCTTTACGATCTGTCATTAATTTCAGAACTTCATATTGGCACTAGTTATGAAACTAGCACTTGGAATACCAAAACTTCAAATATATTATTCACTTCTCTGAGCAGGACTTTCAAAAAAGAACTGGGGAGCTGCAAGTTAGATTTCAGGAAAGAGGTTACAGTAAGCATTGTATACAAAAGGGGTTTAACGGTGCACAACAAATGGATAGCATGCAACCAAGTTCTAATAACCGAGGGAGACATAACACAGACACAGACCTTAACTTGAGTTTTGTCACTGCCTTTTCTCCACAAGCACATGAAATAAAAAGATTTTAGAAAAACACTGGCATGTGCTTACTGCAGATGAGATTGAGATCTGCAGTCAGTGAGGGTCCCAGGGTTATCTACCGGAGGGGCACCAATTTGGGGGACTGCCTGGTACACAGTTATTGTAAGCCAATTGTGCCAATTAGGGGTAGGGGTCCCCCAGTTGGCTGCCATCCGTGTGGCAACTGCAGTTTTAAGAAGACCCTGACATTTTATGGCTTGAACAGTGACAAATAATTTCTGATTAAAAACTTTTATCATGCAGCACAGAAGCCGTTGTTTATATATAGCTGCCTGTAACTGAGGTTGTTTTTACATCAGAAAGACCTTAAAGCAGTTTAAGCAACAGATTGGGGAGCACATATATGCTATTATCAACAGGTTTTTAGAAAGCAGACTAATGCTGTGGCCAATCTTGTACGCCAGGCTGGACCTTCACATAGGTTCAAGTTCACTGCGCTGGAAAAAGTTACACTGGGACCAAGAGGTGGCAACCTGGATGATACACTGCTACAAAGGGAATCATATTGGCAGTACACTGTAAGGGCTTTGACACCACCCAGTTTAAATGAAACATTCCAACTGAAACACTTTTTAAAGAAACAATAGGGCAGCCCTATTGACCAGAAGTGGATTTTAAGCTCCTGACACTTTAGCATTCAGTCCTATGTGGGTTTAGTATTTTAAATAGGGATTTCTATTTACCCCTTCCCCCCACCACAAATTACGTTAATACCAACATCCATACCTTTCCTTTCTTCCCTTTGTGGTCTGCACCATTACTATGGGTTTAGAGATCTCCCTACATATTTTGTAGCCTATTTAAAAACATTTAAGAAGATAGAATATGTAACTACATAGTTTGTGGCTTAGAATATGAAGTGTGTACAGGCAAGATGCAGGCACTGCTCTGCCGCCATCTTGCTCTCCTGTCCTGGGGCACAGAGCCCTGTGTAAAAGGGATATTCAACTTTTATGTTTTATCTGTTACTCAGCCCCGCTGTCCTCCCCTTCCCTTGTGTACTTCCTGATGCAACAGGTACTGTATACATATTGTTGGTCTTGTTTTTTTTTTCCTGATATAGTGTTTATAAGTTATTGGCATGTGCACCTTGGGCAATTTACCAGATAAGTGTTTTGTACCATATGATGTTTCTACATGTGTTCCCCATTAGGAGTCCTATTTAAACATATCACTATCCTACCGAAACCACTTCTTGAAAAAGAGCCAGGGTATCTCGAAACATAGAAGCTTTGTGGTGGCGGTTGCTGTTTGGCTTTCTTGTACATAAATTTCTATCATTGAATAAGTGTTTCAGTGCATTAAGTATCTTGAACTTAGTTTCATTTGTGGGGGGTGAACACTGAGACCAGCTTGCTTCTGGCTGCTGATCTTTGACGCTGTGGATCCACTCTGTAACCACAGTGCCATCTCGCTGCCTATTCTGATCTGACTACAGCCAGCACTGGTTTACCCCTGCAAGTCCTCTGCCTGTGCTATGAAGGATGGTTACAGGCACAAACAATGCTGAACAACTAAGCACCGCCCCAGAAAGTACTTCACTTGCATCAAATTTTGTTAAGTCCCTATTTTACACTGAAGGAAAGGAAACCCCCTTCTGAGTACCCAACCTGAGGCATGAGCCTCATCAGCATAACAGTGGCAATGCAGCACCTTTGATTGGTGAACCAGTCAACACTAAGGAAATATTTGTAACCCCTGAAAGAGTTGCACTTAAGGCTCGGTGACTCTATTGGCAAAGAGTCAGCCTAGAAGCCTATTTAAAAGATAATAGAGTTCCTCAAAGTTTATGTACAGTATAACCTTATTTCCACCCTTTGGTCTGGATGAGGACTCATTTATGACCAAGTGGAAAGACTTCTTGTTAACATCTTCAGCTGGACTCCTTCAGTTAATTTTGGATGATGCCAAAGAGGTGGAGGAGCAGGTGAAACAAGAACTGATACTTAAAGAAGCAACAGCAAACAAATTTGGATCCTCAGCTGAATATACCAACTAGAGGACACAGCTTGCTGAAACCATTAAGTACCATGATACCCTTTATTTTTATTTATTTTATTCTAGGATTACAAGTACCTTTGAGCCAAGGCTCTTTTACAACGGTTCCACGTCAGTTGGGGAAACAAATACAAACATGACAGTAATGCAATTGGCAGAATCCGAGCAGTTGAATGCATACATTTGGGGGAGGAAGGTAACAGCACAGAGCATTACATAAACAGTGCCAGCATGGGATTCTTAAACTCAGTGTTTTGAGATACAGACAAGGAGGGTACAAAGTCAGGACACAGGAGAGAGGAGCAGCCGTCGGCTTTGTCAGAACTTAGAGAAAGTGCTAGTGCCGGGGGGGAGGGGTAGGGAAGGGGAAGGATGTGAAAAAGAGGGAGAGGTAAGTGCTAGTGGGAACAGCAGATTGAGTGACAGTCACAGGAGCTGGAGGCAGAGAGGTGGAGGTGAAGGTTGGTTTGGAACTGGCCCAGCTTCTGAAGAGAGGTGAGGTCTTCGTTGAGACCATTGAACCAGGAGGGTGCACAGTGAGCAAAGGACCTTTGTCCCTGCGTGGTGCGGCACCTGGGGATGTGCAGTATTTGATTTACAGACTCCCTAGTGTGGTGTGGGGTTCGCGCTGGGCGTAGGAGGGTTTGGACTCCAGGGGGTGCGAGGCCTAGTATGATCTTCTTTGTCATTAAGCAAGTGTGGTATTTTATACGGTTGGATAGTTGTAGCCAGCCTGTTTAGGTGTAGAGCGCACACATGTGGGTGAGACGGTTGGATCCTGTGATGAGGCGGCAGGCTTTGTTTAGTGCCAAGGACAGGCGCCTAAGGGCTGTGTCAGTAGCAGAGCCATAGATAACCAGTCCATAATCGATTAGTGGGACCACAGAGCTCTGCACAGCTATCCTTAAGGTGTCTGTAGTGAGGCATTGCCTGTGCCTATAGAAAAGACCTATGCGCTTATTAACAGCATTTGCAACAGTGTCTGTGTTGATGCCATAGGAAAGGTGACTGTCGAGAGTGATGCCAAGGTATTTGAAGGTCAAGTACTGCACGACGAAGGCAGTTTGTAATGGAGATGGGTTGAGACTTATGTTTGTTGCGGGAGCCGCAGAAAAGCATCGATTTTGTTTTCTTGTAGTTGAGAACCAGCTTTTGTCTATTAAACCATTTTTCAACGGAGGTGAAACCCATCTGGAGCTTTTTTTTTGGAGTAGGAGGGGGTCATGATGTATGGCGTGAATGACTGCATCGTCCGTATAAAGCAGGATTTGTTCAGGGCAGGATTGTGGGAGAGAGTTCAAAAAAAGGCTGAAGAGGAGTGGACGGAGAATGGATCCCT